>CM051237.1:310038849-310674458 GCA_027917425.1 Gastrophryne carolinensis
TGACTCATACCAGAGGAAATCATTCTTAGGGCCTACCAGAGGAAATCATTCTCAGGGCCTACCAGAGGAAATCATTCTCAAGGCCTACCAGAGGAAATCATTCTCAGTGCTCACCAGAAGAAACCATTCTTATGACTCATACCAGAGGAAATCATTCTTAGGGCCTACCAGAGGAAATCATTCTCAGGGCCTATCAGAGGAAATCATTCTCAGTGCTCACCAGAAGAAACCATTCTTATGACTCATACCAGAGGAAATCATTCTCAGGGCCTACCAAAGGAAATAATTCTCAGGGCCTACCAGAGGAAATCATTCTCAGGGCCTACCAGAGGAAAACATTCTAAGGGCCTACCAGAGGAAATCATTCTCAGTGCTCACCAGAAGAAACCATTCTTATGACCCATACCAGAGGAAATCATTCTTAGGGCCTACCAGAGGAAATCATTCTCAGGGCCTACCAAAGGAAATCATTCTCAGGGCCTACCAGAGGAAATCATTCTCAGGGCTAACCAGAGGAAATCATTCTCAGTGCTCACCAGAAGAAACCATTCTTATGACTCATACCAGAGGAAATCATTCTTAGGGCCCACCAGAGGAAATCATTCTTAGGGCCCACCAGAGGAAATCATTCTTAGGGCCCAGCAGAGGAAATCATTCTCATGGCTAACCAGAGGAAATCATTCTCAGTGCTCACCAGAAGAAACCATTCTTATGACTCATACCAGAGGAAATCATTCTTAGGGCCTACCAGAGGAAATCATTCTGAGGGCCTACCAGAGGAAATCATTCTCAGGGCCTACCAGAGGAAATCATTCTCAGGGTCTACCAGAGGAAATCATTCTCAGGGCCTACCAGAGGAAATCATTCCCAGGGCTAACCAGAGGAAATCATTCTCAGTGCTCACCAGAAGAAACCATTCTTATGACTCATACCAGAGGAAATCATTCTTAGGGCCTACCAGAGGAAATCATTCTCAGGGCCTACCAGAGGAAATCATTCTCAGGGCCTACCAGAGGAAATCATTCTCAGGGCTAACCAGAGGAAATCATTCTCAGTGCTCACCAGAAGAAGCCATTCTTATGACTCATACCAGAGGAAATCATTCTTAGGGCCTACCAGGGGAAATCATTCTCAGGGCCTACCAAAGGAAATCATTCTCAGGGCCTACCAGAGGAAATCATTCTCAGTGCTCACCAGAAGAAACCATTCTTATGACTCATACCAGAGGAAATCATTCTTAGGGCCCACCAGAGGAAATCATTCTTAGGGCCTACCAGAGGAAATCATTCTCAGGGCCTACCAGAGGAAATCATTCTCAGGGCCTACCAGAGGAAATCATTCTCAGGGCCTACCAGAGGAAATCATTCTCAGGGCCTACCAGAGGAAATCATTCTCAGGGCTAACCAGAGGAAATCATTCTCAGGGCCTACCAGAGGAAATCATTCTCAGTGCTCACTAGAAGAAACCATTCTTATGACTCATACCAGAGGAAATCATTCTCAGTGCTCACTAGAAGAAACCAGTCTTATGACTCATACCAGAGGAAATCATTCTTAGGGCCCACCAGAGGAAATCATTCTTAGGGCCCACCAGAGGAAATCATTCTTAAGGGCCACCAGAGGAAATCATTCTAAGGGCCTACCAGAGGAAATCATTCTCAGGGCCTACCAGAGGAAATCATTCTAAGGGCCTACCAGAGGAAATCATTCTCAGCGCTCACCAGAAGAAACCATTCTTATGACTCATACCAGAGGAAATCATTCTTAGGGCCTACCAGAGGAAATCATTCTCAGGGCCTACCAGAGGAAATCATTCTCAAGGCCTACCAGAGGAAATCATTCTCAGTGCTCACCAGAAGAAACCATTCTTATGACTCATACCAGAGGAAATCATTCTTAGGGCCTACCAGAGGAAATCATTCTCAAGGCCTACCAGAGGAAATCATTCTCAGTGCTCACCAGAAGAAACCATTCTTATGACTCATACCAGAGGAAATCATTCTTAGGGCCTACCAGAGGAAATCATTCTAAGGGCCTACCAGAGGAAATCATTCTCAGTGCTCACCAGAAGATACCATTCTTATGACTCATACCAGAGGAAATCATTCTCAGGGCCTACCAAAGGAAATAATTCTCAGGGCCTACCAGAGGAAAAAGTAGGAAGTTGTGAACACACCAGGCAAGCTAGAGACTATGGGGTCACAGACAGCTAAAGACAAAATACATTGTTTTTTAACGCTGCCTTATTCTGTCAGAAAGACTATAAAATGGTTGAAGTTTGACATTTAAGGGTTCGTCTGGGTAAATTGTGTTGCCATTTGTGTCCAGCTTGACATGTCCATGTAACAGGAGGAAGTCTGCATCCTATGTACCATCTGTGTGCTGCTGATGGATTCTAGAGAGCTTTGTAATCACTTTTTTCCCTTGGCCACTCATTTTTGATTTTTTTTTTTACTACCAATAACTCCACTCAACTGGTGTACATAAACCCGGCCACACCGGTGCTCAGACTGTGTGAGGGAGACATGCTGTGGCTGTGCACAACTAAACATGGGGTACCCAGGAGCTGTAGATGCTCCACACAAAAGGCTGAGTACTCCCTGTAAGCCTGCACATATCACCGTATTTTATCCTGCCCAGCAGAGGAGAAAATGCTACTTATCATGGAGAGCTTGATCTTACAACAGAAGCAGCTGAATAATAAACAAGACAGCTGTGTAGTTAGGGCATGTTTGGGGGGTGGGGTTGCAAGACCGAATTTTACTTCAGACTGGATATGGACATTGAAGGTGTTACCAAAACAAAGAGGCTGATTTACTAATAGCGGCATGTAGCGACAGTTGAGCGACTGTAGCGTTATTTTTACAGCGCCCGCTAGTAGTCGCTGTGCTTGGCCGTTGTTCGATTGTTGACAGCGACTGAGTCGGTGTGCCGTAATGTTGAATAAAAGGTTACGAGTCGCTATTTGACAGGTTCCGCGATGTATGGGTGCGCATGATAGCGACTGGTCAGAGCGACCGGCTTCCACCATATTCATCAAAAAATCACGCTCAAAAAATTCAAGCGCTGTGAAATGCATGTTTAAACCCCAGAGCGCTGGAGGCGATGTGTTAAAAGTCGTTTTTTAACCCCCAAACCACCATATTTTTGGAAACCAAAAAAAAAAAAATATTTTAAATAATTTAGTAATATGAATACATTAATATCAGACCTGTAATATCAATTCTGTACAATTTTTTTTTTAATTTTTTTCCCTTAAAAAAATTATCTAAAATGGCAGAAGTGGTCACAGAATTTTTCACATTAAAAAAAAACAAAAACATTAATAACAATTAATTATGAATATTTAAAGATTGTTCCATTGAAATGCATTGGAGAGCGCCAGGTAGCGAGAGGTCATACCTGTCGCTGTTCAAGGTCGGACGCTGGCGCTGTGGGCTGAGGCTGGAATAATGATGAATGAGTCGCTATCTGGCGCTATCTCAGTTGCTAAGCAGGATCGGCTTGATAAATGTGTGATTGTGGTGGGGAGCCGGCGTTCTCGTGGCGGGGCTCGTCATTACCGGCCGCTCACCAGTCGCTACCTGTCGCTATTCCTTCATAAATAAGGGCCAAAATGTGAGGATCCTCCTTTTCTAGCAATGCCGCTTGTCTTTAGGTGATGCCTGGCCGGCTCCTCAGCTGGAGACTGAATAACATATCACCCTATCTCAGCCATTAGCCTATCAGCGCAGACTTTTAGGAATACCAGACTCTTTATTATAGAAGATTTTGTGTCACTTCTCTCCAAAGTAAGCATCCAGAAGAAATCCTCTGAATGTGGCCCAATCTTTCTACATTTTCTGTGCTTTTTAAAGATGACCAAAACCCAAGATAGTCAATTGTTTTGACTATCCTGAGTTTTGTTCCATTCCCCTGGGGGCACCCCACTCCTGTGTGACAGCCCCCAGGATGCCACAGCCAACTCACCTCTTCCCGGTCTCACTGACAGCCGCATCCTCCGCTTCCCTCTAGCAGGAAGCTTGCCCGCTGCGGCCATTCAGTTTGTTCTACATTGTAACGATGATTTATAACCACCAGTATGTCTCAGTGTAACAAGTTTACCCTGCAGCAGGTTAAATGGACTTCTCAGCTGAGAGGCAGAGAAGTGTCTTTAATTAAAATACATACAACCCATCGCCAGACCAGCTGGCAAATGATAGTCTGCAAATCATTTATTTAAAGGATAACTAACTTAATGGTCTGAGCTATCCAGTCATACACAGACCAGATGTTGTGGAATCATGGGTTGAGCTGTTCCTTTCAACTTTCAATAACTGCAATACCTATTTAACCACCTGCAGCCTTGATCCCTTGCAATGCTAGCATCAGGACCAGCGTTAGGGTCAATGTCGCCCTGTGCAAGATTTCAGGATGGTGAGAGACACACACACACACAAAATGGAAAGCAAGCAACAGAGGAAACACTGAAAGGATGGAGACATAGAGATGGAGCCAGAAAAACAGATGGGATGCAGAAAATGAAAGACTGAAGGAAGACAAGAGAGAAAGAAGAGGAAACGCAGAAAAGAGATCACAAGAAGGAAATAAAAATGTAATATGAAGAACATGTAAAAAGAGACAGGGTGGGGAAAAATGGAAAATAGAAAGGAGCGGAGAAAGGAGAGATAAAAATAAGATAGGATGACATGGAAAGGAAGAGAGAGAAGGAGAGTGAAATCATGTGACAAGAGAAAGATGGAGAGAATGTGGAAATGAAAGCAAGATTGGAGGAATTTAGAAAAACAAGAAAGTGTAGGCAAAAGAAAGAGAAAGCAATGGACTTGAATAGGGCTAGAAAAAGAGGTGGAAATGCAGAAAATAAAAGACTGAAGGCAGACAGGTGAGAAAGAAGAGGAAATGCGGAAAAGAGAACAAGAGAAGGAAAAAGAAATGTAACATGAAAAGAATGTGAAAAGAACAGGGTGGAGAAAAATGGAAAATAGAGAGGAGTAGAGAGAAAAGATAAAAACAAGATAGGATGACATGGAAAATAAAAGAGAGAAGGAGAGTGAAATCATGTGACAAGAAAAAGATAGAGAAAATGTGGAAATGAGAGCAAGATTGGAGGAATGTAGAAAAACGAGAGCATAGGTGAAAGAAAGAGAAAGCACTGGAGTTGAATAGGGCTAGAAAATAAGGGGGAAAAGCAGAAAATGAAAGACTGAAGGCAGACAAGTGAGAAAGAAGATGAAAAGCAGAAAAGAGATCTATAGAAGGAAAAAGAAATGTAATACGAAGTGAAAAGAGACAGGGTGGGGAAAAGAGAAAGGAGAGGAGACAGAAAAGATAAAAATAAGTTAGGATGATATGGAGAGTAATTGAGATAAGGAAAGTGGAGAGATGGAGAACATGTGGAAATGAGAGCTGGTTAAATGTAGAAAAACAAGAGAGCATAGGAGAAATAAAGAAAAAGCACTGGAGTTGAATAGGGCTAGAAAATAAGGGAGAAATGCAGAAAATGAAAGACTGAAGGCAGACAAGTGAGAAAGAAGATGAAACGCAGAAAAGAGATCTATAGAAGGAAAAAGAAATGTAATACGAAGTGAAAAGAGACAGGGTGGGGAAAAGAGAAAGGAGAGGAGAGGAGACAGAAAAGATAAAAATAAGTTAGGATGATATGGAAAGTAAGGGAGATAAGGAAAGTGGAGAGATGGAGAACATGTGGAAATGAGAGCTGGTTAAATGTAGAAAAACAAGAGAGCATAGGAGAAAGAAAGAGAAAGCACTGGAGTTGAATAGGGCTAGAAAATAAGGGAGAAATGCAGAAAATAAAAGACTGAAGGCAGACAAGTGAGAAAGAAGATGAAACGCAGAAAAGAGATCTATAGAAGGAAAAAGAAATGTAATACGAAGTGAAAAGAGACAGGGTGGGGAAAAGAGAAAGGAGAGGAGACAGAAAAGATAAAAATAAGTTAGGATGACATGGAAAGTGGAGAGATGGAGAGAATGTGGAAATGAGAGCTGGGAAAATGATAGTCTGCAAATCATTTATTTAAAGGATAACTAACTTAATGGTCTGAGCTAACCAGGGAGAAATTAGATATGAAAAAGAAAGAAAGAAAGAACGAGTGAGAGAGAGAAAAAATAAAGCAAGAGAAAGAAAGATTAGAGAAAAAAAGTGAAAGTAAGGAAGGAAGAAACAGAGAGAGAAAGAAATAAAGAAAGAGAAAGAAGCTGGAGAGGAAGATGTGAAGAAGCTGAAAAGAGAGGCAGACAGGAGAAAGATGGAGGGAATGTGGAAACAAAAGGAAAAAGGGAGGGGTATATAAAGAAAAAAAAGAGGGTTCATGAAATAAAAATCAAAAACATAGAAAAAAGGTAAAAGCAAATGATAAAGAAATGGGGAAAAACTCAAGGAGAGAGATGTTTGGAAAAGAGAGGCCTGCTGCTCCATTTGAGAGCTTCTGGCGCCCCCTTCCAGGGAGGTTGGGATGACACCCTGTGCAGCCACACTCTTCGAACCCCCCAAAGTTCGGATATGGCTTACAGCGTTTTAGTAGGAGAGAGATGCTTATCGTAGAACGGGTCAGTCTCAGCAAAAGACATGCTTTTGGCACTTGGGCTAACAGATTAGGAAATTAGGAGCTGCCGATATCGGGGGGGGAGGGATCGAGGCTGCAGATGGTTAGGTGAGTACAGCAGATTATTGCAGCTCACAGCCGCCATTTAAGCTGCCCATTTCCTGAGATTTTCACCTTGTATTGCTGCGCTTTCAGGTAAAGCATTACTTCAAAAGCTATGTTTTATTAATCTGGCTCACTAACCACTTGAGCGACATTGACACATTCGCTACGGTAAAGCGGCGCTGGCAATGATAAGCAAGCTTTAAACTATAGCTTAATTCATTAGGTTGTCTCTTTTAACATAGCTTCTGAAAGCTGAATCTCTGCGAGACAAAGAAATGAAAAATCCATTGAACAAGTGCACTTTGTGATTGCACTCAAGTGCTTTGTGTGAAAAATAGGTTAAGAATAATTCCAGAAACCATTAAGCATCCCAAGGGCATCTCCTTCTGAAACAGACACCGATATTATATCTGTTCTTCTCTAAATATTAATCGTATCACTCTATATAGTTTCATTTACCACTTGTAAAGTATAGCAAGTCTTTTTTTGCTTGAATAGCACGCCGCATTGTAATATGTGTGTTAAATAATATTACCCGTAAAGGAACGGAAATACAGATATTCAGATAGGAGGTTAAAGAGGGCAGCTTCATAAAATTTAAATCTAATTTGCACACATTAAGACTGCATGATTAAAAATATACCCCTAGGATTTTTCCTGTCACTTGTTATAAGAAAAGACGTTTTAAAACATCTTAAAAAAAAGCTGGTCTTGCCCCAGGTATGCTAATTATTTGCAATGATGTGGCGTTTTTTTTTTTTTGTTGTTGTGGTAAATTGTCATGGGAGGGAAATGTTTTAATAGCTCCTGGACTGCAACCAGACAAGTGGTGGAAAAAAAAAAAATTGAGCAGCATCAAGTCAAATGTCAAGTCTGTGAGCTCAGAGCTGTTCATATATGTGTTACATTTTTATAAGCTCATGAATGCTTTGAAATCACTCCACAAATTCCAGGGCTCGCAAGAGGGTGTTCCCACGCGCCCAAGAATTGATTGATATATTCTGAGATATTACCCTCTTCACTATCTAAGAGAGGGATTCTTATCTCCAATCCATTGAAAGGGTTTCTGGAAGTGAATTGCTCACATTCATGTTGCTTTGAATTGGATGTCATTTAGTGTACTCAAAATGTCATGCATTGCTATGTAATAGAAAACAAGAGCAAAGGTTTCGCTGTCCTGTATAATTGTATTTCTGATTTCAAAAGCTTTAGGCTTCAGAATGTTATAGATTGAGCAGACTGTTTCCCGTGACAGGTCTGTTTTAGTTGTATTTCTTACTTCTTCTACTGTATTACTTGGAAGTCCCCTTTTTCTATGCTGCATTAGCCCTACATAGTATATATATATATATATATAAAAAATATGTATTATTATATATAATAGGTACATTTATATACAGTATATATTTTGGCTTGCGCTGCAAAAAGACTGTAGGGAAGAGTGCCATGTGTTACCGGCCCTTTTAAGGGGCTTCTGGTAAGGTGCTCTATAGGGAGTCTGGCCAGTAAGGGAAAATGGGTAGGTCCTGTTGGTAATGTTGCCATGTAAAGTTCTAATCCAGTCTGGATAGGCTATAAAGAAAATGATGAGCCTGACTTGGACTGCTGTATGGGCTGATGAGTTGCACGTGCATCTAAGCTGTGGTGAGAACTGAAGCGGGGAGGCCGATTCATTAATAGCGGCAGGTAGCGACAGTTGAGTGACTGTAGCAGTATTTTCACAGCGCCCGCTAGTAGTCGCTGTGCTTGGCCATTGTTCGGTTGTTGATAGCGAGTCGGTGTGCAGTAATGTTGAATACGGGGTGACGAGTCGCTATTTGACAGGTTCCGCAATGTATGGGTGCGCATGATAGCGACTGGTCAGAGCGACCGGCTCCCACCATATTCATCAAAAAATCACGCTCCAAAAATTCTTGCACTGTAAAATGCATGTTTAAACCCCAGAGCGCTGGCGGCGATGTGTTAAAAGTAGTTTTTTAACCCCCAAACCACCATATTTTGGAAGCCAAAAAAAAAAGAATTTAGTAATATGAATACAATAATGTCAGACTTGTAATATCTAACTTAACTAACATGGCAGAAGTGGTCACAGAAATTTTCACATTTAAAAAAAAAAACATTAATAACAATTATGAATATTTAAAGATTGTTCCATTGAAATGCATTGGAGAGCGCCAGGTAGCGAGAGGTCATACCTGTCGCTGTTCAAGGTCGGACGCTGGTGCTGTGGGCTGAGGCTGGAATAATGATGAATGAGTGGCTATATGGCGCTATCTCAGTCGCTAAGCAGGATTGGCTTGATAAATGTGTGATTGTGGTGGGGAGCCGGCGTTCTCGTGGCGGTGCCCGTCATTACCGGCCGCTCACCAGTCGCTACCTGTCGCTATTCCTTCATAAATAAGGGCCCAAGTGTCTGTGTGGAGATGAAAGGTCTTCTGTGGCCGACAGGAGAGCATGAACGCCTAATTTGCTTTCAGTCTGCAGAGAATTATCTAGAGCAGCGGTACTCAACTGGCAGACCGGTGTCCGAATGCGGACCTCGGCATCAGAAAAAGAGGGAGAAATTAGATATGAAAAAGAAAGAAAAAAAGAAAGAACAAGAGAGAAAAAAAAATAAGGACTGCAGAAAAAGAAAGAAAAAAAGGAAAAGAACGAACAAGTGAGAGAGAGAAAAAATAAAGCAAGAGAAAGAAAGAATAGAGAAAAAAAAGTGAAAGTAATGAAGGAAGAAACAGAGAGAGAAAGAAATAAAGAAAGAGAAAGAAGCTGGAGAGGAAGATGTGAAGAGGCTGAAAAGAGAGAAAGGTGACATGAGAAAGATGGAGGGAATGTGGAAACAAAAGGAAAAAAGGGAGGGGTATATAAAGTGTTGTCCAGGACGCAACTGTGGCCCACGTGACCGTCTGGTGGCCAATCACGGGACTCCTTTCCCGGCGCTGGTTCGTAATGAAGGTGAGCATTACGGTTGTTCTGTGAAGTTATTGTTGAGGGGTGCTCCAGCATTCTGGATGCCCCCCGGTTTAATCATGTATTGCCTATTTCTGTGATGCTCTAAAGATCCTGAAGTCTTACAACTGGTTGAGATATGCAGTGGTCACATTGCTCGGAGCGACCACAGATGAAAATGGCAGCTGCCTCTGGCTGGTGGCCACTCGCTCAGTGGAGGCTGCATGAGTGAACAGGAGAAACATATATTAAAGGGACAAAAATATATTGCCTGCAGATATGTGAGGGGAGCACCCTAACGGCTGTCCCTGTGGCCTTTCCAAAAGCTATGCAATGGGTTAAATCCACACTTGGAATATCAAAGATGGGAGATGCAAAACTATAACACACAGCCACAAAGTTGTATCCACAGTGGTCCCATCACATAGAGGAATTTTTGTGAGTATCCATTATATTTTAATAAGCTGAGGAGTTATGGAACAATGGAATCTTTTCTTATCCACATGGGATGATCTAAATGGAGGGAGCTGTGTATACTTCAAGGCATACTAAATGATACGCATTCCTGTTGGAGTTTGAAAAAAAACTATATTGTGATGTATCTGGTAAATAAGCATCTCTTTCGGTGACGGGAATCATCACATATATAGAAGGCCATATCACAAGCTGGTAATAAAGCATCTTGTAAAGTGCAGGACTTCATTTTCTAAGCTCCATTATTTTTATTTTATATCCTGTGTGTGGAAGATGACTTACAGCACCCTGTGGTAAATGGAACAGTAATTCCAAAAATGCCATGTTGTTGGGGCCCATGTCCTAGTTCTGGGCCCAGAAAAACACAGGTAACCCAGAACTACTAAAAAAGACTGTCTAAGAAAACAGATAAAATGGTATATAAGATTTTACCAGGCTTAAAGCTGAACAAAACCTACTGTGGCTGGTCCTAGCAACTAAAAGATTGCAAGGCCGGCTGCTGGTCTTCCTCGGGGGCATTCTGAATTGGGATAACCCACTGTGTGAAAATTCGTGGGGCTCCGCAAAGCCTTGGACAATGTAAAACATCCGACTGCGGCATCCCTGCATCTTCGGGCTGGGATTGAGCCCCCGCCTCCATTTAACCCAAAATATTGAAAAATAACAAACAACATTTCATGTGAAAGCCGAAACTCTGCTAAAAAACAATATATGATATTCCGGGAGATTCCTGCAAAAAATCACAGTTAAACATGTTATCACACATGCTCAACCTACGGCCTGGGGGCCACATATGGCCCTCGGAGCCATCTAATGTGGCCCCTGTCCTACTGTGGGGAAAGTGGGAGGGAAAAAATGTTTAAATATAGTTAAATAATGGCAGTAAAGGCGGGCGATTGCACAGAGAGTGATGGAGAATAGAAATAGAGGTGACAGAGTTGGCTTGGAGGAACACGGTGAGACTGATTGTACAACAACCCTGGGTGACATATTTGGCACAGTAATTTGGTAAACTAGTTTTTCTATATTTATTGTATGCTTAGCATTGGTGGGAGCTTAGATGGGCTCAGTCAAGGGGTTAAGATGTGGGACTTCTGAGGGAGGGCTAAAAATAAGAGATCTATATATTCAGAGAGCTAACCCAATTGGCATGTGTATTGCTAGCATGTGGGGATTGTTACATATGAATGTAGGGGTGTGGTGGTGTGCTGTTGGTCTGCAGAAAGACAAGAGGCTCAAACAAAGTGGGACACTCTGTGAGTAAGCCTGATAGGCCAAGCCTTTTCTATAAAGATGGGCTTCTGACTGACACTGTATGCTGTATGCTGTACGCTGCACAGCTGTGGTCAATAAAAAAAATACATAACACGCCATAAAACCCTCCAGGTCTGCATTGCAAGAACGTATCCATCCTGTAGATCTCAGCTTTGGTCTTCATGGCGTCTTTCAATCAGAACTCAAGGCCGTGTATAATTATGCCTGGAAATGAGTCCTGAATAGAACTGATTGCTGGGTGCTCCCCTCTGCTGTGCTCTGCTAGACATCCATCAAAGGCAATTACCCCTCGGGCCCTAACCTTGTTCTACAACCCAAGTACAGATAATAAATTCATTTCAAAATACAAAAAATGCAAAATGCATTAATTAAAAGCTTGTTGAACCCAAATACCATGGGTGTCAATAGCTATTAATGCCACTATCCATTAACTATTAAAATCCTTAATACAAGCTAATGAACATACTCAAAAACCCTCTGCACCTCCTCAAGTTACGCCCCTGGGTGGCTTATTTTCGCTGGGTAAGACCAGGTTTCTCTGCAAAAAATGTACTAAATAGACAATAAACACATAATAGTATGCCAGTAAATACATAAATGCATTCAATAAAGAAATAAGTTATATTCATTACAGCTTCATTACAACTTAATAATCCCAAGTATAACACCCCAGAACAGTTGATAATTACTCTTAATTTACCATAGCCGCATGGAAGAATTAAAGCCCCCCCAAGTATTTAAAGCATGATTACATATTATCCCACTCTGTATCCTAAGTAACACCCACAATGATATAAATAACTCATTAATTAAACTACTGTAGATACTCACTCCACAAAGCATGATTACAGGCTGCAGTGTGCTGCTGGATGGTTTATTTAAAATAGCCTCAGCTCATCTGATGGATCTGTTATTGTTAATAATGGGCTAATTGCAGGGGAGTACCTGGGTAGATGTTATGAGGCACTCTAGTGAGATTCAGGGTCACCACTACTTGCAATGCAAAGACTGGGGACAGTCACAGCAACTGCAATCCACACATAAAATCCAACAGATATACAGTCACAGTCGGCCGATAAACAGATGCACAACTGCACGAGATACACTGACCAGTGTTGCTCCACTTTTTTAAAGTGGACCAACACCCTCAAAAATAACATTGCTTTAAATGATCAAACATAAAAAAACACTTACGTTTTGATGATCCAGGCAGCCCTCTGTCCCTCGCAGCGTCTGCTTTCTGGAATCACCTTCGCCGGAAGTCCCGCCCTCCAGTGCTTGTACGTGTCCTTTGACTGGCATCTGCACTACTAAGACGTGCATACCAGTCTCCCAGCATCGCGTGAATTCAGTTTCTGTTTCTTCGGGCGTGATGTCATAGTGGTGGGCGTGGCTTCTGTCTTCCAGCCGTCTTCTCGGGAGCGTGCCCGCCTTTCACTCCCTCCGCCTTTCAGTCTCTTCTCTGCTCTGCAGAGCGCGCTCGCGCGCTCACGTAGATAAAAAAAAACAAAAGACGCGCATGTGCAGTAGCGCCGCTAGGTAAAGTGAAGCGCCGCTTGCCCCAGGAGCGAGCGGCGCTTCACTTTACCTACCTCGGCACTACTGCGCATGCGCGAGGTTTAGAAGAGGAAGAGGTCAAACGATCTCTTCCTCTTAGATGTAAATCAAATATGGCGGCGCGAAATAGAAATTGAAGCGACGCTGCGCTGGATCATCTAAGGTACGTTTTTTTTTATTATTAACGATAACGAGTCCTGGTGAATAGAATAGTTTATTAAATGACGGGGAAAAAAGAAAAAACGTGAGGGTGTTGGTCCACTTTAAGCTTTCAGCACAGTGCAGCTCATAGCACATATAGCAGATCCAGGCTGTAGCTTCTCCAATAGCAGCATATCACAGCACAACTTCAGAATACTTCATTTAACAGAACACAGTCCACAGTTTAAAGCAGTAACTTTCAAAGACAGGTCACAGTATCAACATTCTCAGGCACAGTTAACAGTAGGATAGGGCCTACTCCACCCCACTTTGTTGTGAACACCAGCTCTTAATGAAGGGGAGCTGTTGCAAAGGGAGATTCTCTCCACCTTAGGGATATTGGTCACAACTTGAATTTAAGGTTTTCAGTGGTCCTACTGGTCTAAGCACCAATCAGGAAATGTCTAGGTTCAACACTTCCCCAGAAGGGTTTCCAACACGGGCAGCAGCACCTTATCGGAGGTCAAACTTGTCTCTTGGCCTCGCACACTCACAGCTACAGATGGCTCCTTGTCTGTTAGTTCCACGCCAAAGGCATTCCCATGGGTTCTCTCTCTTCCGACAGGGTTCCATTCCAGGCATCCCGAAACTCTTGTACACCAAAGCAGTATATCCTCCTGTGCTGTGCTTGCTGTTTCCACCACTCCCTGGTCTGGAGCAAAACTTGGCATTTATAGACTGACCCACCCAGTGACCTACTATGAACACCCTCCATATCCCTGATATATATAGGGGAACTCCACCCACTGCATATACTGAGAGCCTAACTCCACCCTGTTCCTTCTGGCTTAAAGTCTAACTCTACACCTAATGTTCTCTGGTAATAGTCTAGTTCTTCCTAATATCTACCTGTTATAAGACAACTCTGCCCACTCATCTCTTATTATAAGGTTACCCACTGCCCTCTCATCTGCCATTTCAGTGGAGAATAACAGCAGAGAGGGAAGGATTCTGCCCTCATCATTTCACATGGCCACCCTCCTTGTACCAGAAACATCACACCACAGAGGGGTATCCCAAACCTTGGAGAGCCGGGGGATCCCAGCTTCCCATGCCAAGACACAGTCATCCAGCCAGACGCAGCTCAACCTCACCGGAGAACATAGGGTTCCCGCGGTTTCACGCCACCAAGTTGGCTGGTCCACGTCACACGTCGACGTTCCCACGGCACCAAGGGGCAACCAAACCCCCAACCCATCCAGCCTCAGCACTTCCAGGAGAAGGGCCAAGGATGTACGTCCCCAGCCAAGGTATGCCCCACTCTTGTCTTTCCATTCTAGGCCCAGAGATACCTCTGAGCCCTCCATTACTAACCTTATCCACTTTTTCCTATAGGGGTCCGGGCTGGACATGCTGGGGATGGCCAGGGGTGGCAGGGGGCTCACTAGAAGGACCCAGGTTCATCCTGCTACCTGCAGCACCCATGGACATGGTGTACACCTTCACTGTTTGTGGGCACACATGAACCTTTCTGCACCTGCCCCTAGGTTAAGGAACCAGATCCAGTTTCATTTAGTAACTGAACCCCTTCTCTTCCCTTGACAGGCATCTCTTTCCCTTCACCCTTCCTAGACCCAGAAGAGGAGACTCCAGTGGATCCCGTTAACCCTATCCTTGTGTCTTACCTTTTCTACCCCTCGTTCCAAAATAAATCCCCTTTTAGTGAGAAAAAGGCCCGGCATGCTCCGAGTGGCGGGCCAGGACTTCAGGAAGATGACGGCGATGTTTAGCGCTGCATCTGCGATGCCACCGACTTTGGGGGCTGGATTCGGGCTTAAAGGAGCACTATCACAAAATTGTTTAATATTAAAAACCCATATAAACACATTGACTAATGAGAGGAGGGGTCACTTATACACCCCAACTGAATAAAACTCCCGCCAAGCTTGTGGTTTTCTTCTCATGGCAGAAATAAAATCCACGGGTGATGGGTTTAGTTTATCAGGGGTGACAGAATCTGTCACCCAATTTTCTCTTCCTTCCATTAATAAAAATAAAAAACATGCCTGGCTGGATATTTATTGATGTGGGGTGTATAAGTGACCTCTCCTTCCGACATCCAGCATATCTTTATGGATTTTAATTATTGGGTCATTTTTTGACAATAGTGCTCCTTTAATCGCTATTTGGCGTGGGTTATTTTTATTTTGCAGGAATGTTCTGGAGAAGACCTTTAATCATTTACGCTACTGACTGTCATTTGTACACTGGGGGACCTTAAAGGAACCTATAGGTCCAAGATATTCATTTATGTGTCAGGTAAATGAATGTACTAATCTAGAAACAAGGTTTTGTAAAGGACAGTATTATTTTGCCTTGTGACATAGTGAGCCGAGCATTCAGTAGCTTTAGGTCTGCTTTAGGACTAGGGTTTTGGAAACACTACTTCCTAGACAATGTAGATATAAAATGCAGCATATCGAAAGAAACAAAGCCCAGCTGACAAAGCCCATGTTTTATGATAAGGCCCAATGTCAAGGAGAATGCCGCAATAAAGTCAGAGGGTTGTCCTCTGGCTGTAACCTGAGGCATTTAAACTTTCGGTCAGTCATCGTGTTGCTGTAATTTATCCCGCACACTTGTTTGGCTTGGGTTGTGCTATGTCAAAGGGTAAGAAAATATGAAATACAGTACTTGTGGCGAGGAACGTTAGACAATGACTGATTACAACAGGTATTTAAGCATGGCTTTGTGCATGTTCTAAATACTAATTTGTTAAAACACAAAATAGCAGAATGTTAAAACCATACTGGTAAGTAATTTACCAGACAAAAACTCAAAGGACATTTCTATAGCCACTGCAGGACTATAAAATATGGGGCCCAAAACGATGGGGCCTAGAACCATAGGAGGCCCTTTACACTCCATCTGTATCATTAAGGTCGCATAAGGTCCTTATGCATGTGCTGTGGATCAAAATGTATATATGGGAAAACCAGGGGGGTTACACGGTGGGCATGACATATGGGGATGCCCCCAAGGCAGGGAATGAGTTTTGGTCTTCTAAGTCCGGTTAAAGATCTACCCCCTTGGGCATCCCAATTTAGGATGCCACACTGTGTGAAACCCCCGTTGGGAATACATACCTCTCCAATTATGCCAAGGACATCCACTATGCTTATCTCTCCATTCCCACAGCACATGTCGGGGAGGCTGACTTATTAATAGCGACATGTAGCGACAGTTGAGCGACTGTAGCGGTATTTTCACATTTTCACTGTGCTAGGCCGTTGTTCGTTTGTTGACAGCGACTCAGTCGGTGTGGCGTAATGTTGAATACAAGGTTCCAAGTCGCTATTTGACAGGTTCCGCGATGGGTGCGCATGATAGCGACTGGTCCGAGCGACCGGCTCCCACCATAGTCATCAAAAAATCACGCTCAAAAAATTCAAGCGCTGTGAAATGCATGTTTAAACCCCAGAGCGCTGGAGGCGATGTGTTAAAAGTAGTTTTTTAACCCCCAAACCACCATATTTTTGGAAACCAAAAAAAAAAAAGTATTTTACATAATTTAGTAATATGAATACATTAATATCAGACCTGTAATATCAATTCTGTACAATTTTTATTTTTATTTTTTTTTCCCTTAAAAAAAATATCTAAAATGGCAGAAGTGGTCACATTTTCACATTTAAAAAGAAAAAAAAAAACATTAATAACAATTAATTATTAATATTTAAAGATTGTTCCATTGAAATGCATTGGAGCGCGCCAGGTAGCGAGAGGTCATACCTGTCGCTGTTCAAGGTCGGACGCTGGCTCTGTGGGCTGAGGCTGGAATAATGATGAATGAGCTATATGGCGCTATCTCAGTCGCTGAGCAGGACTGGCTTGATAAATGTGTGATTGTGGGGGGGAGCCGGCGTTCTCGTGGCGGTGCCCGTCATTACTGGCCGCTCACCAGTCGCTATCTGTCGCTATTCCTTCATAAAAAAGGGCCTAATTGTCTTGTAATCTTCATACTATGTTCATATCAATTAGTGACATAGAATGATGAATAGAAGGAGAGTAGTAAGCAAACCTGCAGACACTTCCCTCCAGTCCCGTGCACCCATACCAGCCATTCAGATAGGCCTGGTGCAGGAGCACATAACAGCTAGAGGGATGCTGCTGCAAACCACTTGTGCATTGTGGGATCACTAGAAATTTTAGTTTTACTTTGAACCAGGAGGTTGGACGTTTTGTATAGTCTTATAGATTAGGCTGGTGGTTGATCCTCTCCAATGACTGTAAAAAAAAGTTTTGGGAGCCTGGGAACCTTGAATCAAGTTCTTCATACCAGATGCAGATCTAGATTTGCTCACAGGGTTATAACATTACTAAAAGAACTACTTGGGGGCACGGATCTGGATAGGCAACTTATCCTATTATTACCTCTTAAAGTGATACTGCAGGCAAAGGTAAATTGTTACAACATTGCATCGGGCTACATTTGCCACTGTTTTCCATTTTTGAATTGAAGCTGAAATGGGTTCAGCCAATGACATTCTCTTCTACATCCCGTCCCTCCAATCTGCTCTGCAGAGTGGGACAGGTTTGCTGGTCCCTCTCTGACAGTGGGACAGTGTGTGCTGGAGGGGTAGTGTATGCTGGGGAGTGACAGTGTGTCCTGGGGGGTGACAGTGTGTCCTGGGGAGTGACAGTGTGTCCTGGGGGTGACAGTGTGTCCTGGGGGTGACAGTGTGTCCTGCGGGCAGTGTGTCTTGGGGGTGACAGTGTGTCCTGGGGGGTGACAGTGTGTCCTGGGGGTGACAGTGTGTCCTGGGGGCAGTGTGTCCTGGGGGGTGACAGTGTGTCCTGGGGGGTGACAGTGTGTCCTGGGGGCAGTGTGTCCTGGGGGGGTGACAGTGTGTCCTGGGGAGTGACAGTGTGTCCTGCGGGCAGTGTGTCCTGGGGGTGACAGTGTGTCCTGGGGGGTGACAGTGTGTCCTGGGGGCAGTGTGTCCTGGGGGGTGACAGTGTGTCCTGCGGGCAGTGTGTCCTGGGGGTGACAGTGTGTCCTGGGGGGTGACAGTGTGTCCTGGGGGCAGTGTGTCCTGGGGGGTGACAGTGTGTCCTGGGGGGTGACAGTGTGTCCTGGGGGCAGTGTGTCCTGGGGGGTGACAGTGTGTCCTGGGGGCAGTGTGTCCTGGGGGGTGACAGTGTGTCCTGGGGGCAGTGTGTCCTGGGGGGTGACAGTATGTGCTGGGGGCAGTGTGTCCTGGGGGTGACAGTGTGTCCTGGGGGCAGTGTGTCCTGGGGGGTGACAGTGTGTCCTGGGGGGTGACAGTGTGTCCTGGGGGCAGTGTGTCCTGGGGGGGTGACAGTATGTGCTGGGGGCAGTGTGTCCTGGGGGTGACAGTGTGTCCTGGGGGGTGACAGTGTGTCCTGGGGGGTGACAGTGTGTCCTGGGGGGTGACAGCAGTGTGTCCTGGGGGGTGATAGTGTGTCCTGGGGGCAGTGTGTCCTGGGGGCAGTGTGTCCTGGGGGGTGATAGTGTGTCCTGGGGGGTGACAGTATGTGCTGGGGGCAGTGTGTCCTGGGGAGTGACAGTGTGTCCTGGGGGGTGACAGTGTGTCCTGGGGGGTGACAGTGTGTGCTGGGGGCAGTGTGTCCTGGGGAGTGACAGTGTGTCCTGGGGGGTGACAGTATGTGCTGGGGGCAGTGTGTCCTGGGGGGTGATAGTGTGTCCTGGGGGGTGACAGTATGTGCTGGGGGCAGTGTGTCCTGGGGAGTGACAGTGTGTCCTGGGGGGGTGACAGTATGTGCTGGGGGCACTTTGCGGGTGTGCACATGCATTTTCGGAGTGCGCCCATGTACTTTGGGGCTGCACACATGCACTTGCGGAGTGGAAGCAATGCACTTTTGGGGTGCGATCATGAACTTTGGGTGTGCACGCATGTATTTTGGGATTGCACGCATGTACTTTGAGAGTGCGTGCGTTCAGTTTGGGAGTGTGCGTGTACTTTGGAGCCTAGACCAGCACTCCCAGATACATTCCCAATGTCACCTAGTAAAAGAGGGAGAGGGGTTAGGCACCGCTAGGGTGTCTTATGCAGGTTCTGGGAATCTTGCAGACCCATCCATTATGCTGATTCTTATGCAGCATCACTGATCCAAGGGTCAGACCCAATTTCTTCAGAAGACAAATCATGAGGTGAAACTGTAAACCCTAATATCTCATTTCCCCCTCATTAAACCCCAATATGTCATTTCTTCTTCAGTTTAAAAATGAAAAACAGTTTAAGACAGTGCCAAATGTAGACTGACGCAATGGTGTAACTATTAACTTTGCTGTAGCACTTTAACTATTAACCATTATATGCTCTTCATAACTGCAACATATTTGTATAATTCCCTTAAGCCTTGTGTTTTTTGTTATTGAAAGGCAAACCATCTGGTTTGTATTTTTGTCTGCTTATAAACCCTTAAAAAAATTATAGAAATGTAATACGGTGTCAAGCAAATTTGCCTAATTTCGATTTTGTTATGGGGCCCATATAATAGTCTAACTACTCCTGTCTTTTCACCATCATTGTTAAGTAATAAAATATAAAGTCATGTGTGGGTTGTATAACCTACTGAATTTCAGACTGCCGTCCCCTCAATGCCCTCTGCTGAATTTTGCTCTCTATAGATCTCTCTGACAAGATGGAGAGAATAGTAATAGATTTGGGGAAGGGTATTCTTCCACAATGCTTATAATGAAGGGGATTTGGGGGGGATTCTGCAACAATGCCTTTAATGGAGGAGATTTGGTGGGGTATTTTGCCACACTGTCTATAATGGGGGGGTAGGCGATATACTGCCATAATGCCTATAATGGGTGGATTAGGAGGGGATATCCTGCCCCATTGCCTATAATGGGGAGGATATGGGGGGGATATGCATGCTTCCTGGTATGGGGTGATTGGGGGGGCATTCTGCATGCTTCCTGTTATGGGGTGACTGGGGGCATTCTGCACACTGTCTGTTATGGGTAAATCCAGACCACACTAAAGCAGAGAGCGGTTCAAGCTGTGACCTGCTTTTGAACACTAGGGGCTCGATTTATTACATTTAAACAGGGTGCTCTAACACCATAGTAGGCACGGTTCTTCTTGTTTTTTGGAACACCGTGTGGAGTAGAGTGGCTCAGTGGGAAATAGATTGGTGTAGTGTGCCTAACTAGTAGCTAGAAAGCCTCTATGTGAGTAAACACCTGTATCACCCTGGGACCTGGAGTCTCTCAATCCCATGCAGAAATGTGACTGTATTGGTCTGTCTCTCCAGAGTCAGGGGAGGATTTTGCTGATCAGATGAGTTCTTTTAATATTTTCAAACACAAATGGGGCTTAGCACAAGGAAAGAGATCAGTGGCTACAAAGGTTTACATGATTAAAGCAAACCAACAGTCAAGAATGGCTTAAATCAGACCAACACAACAAACATCTGTTCATGGATTTGCAGGCCTTCTTACAAACAGGAAGTGCTGCGGGGCTTCCTGTTACTGTGCATTATCAGTTATGTCCGTTGAATCCAGGCAGCAGCATGGCTGAGATGCTGGGAGAGGAAGCTCCAAAATGGCCACTACCTTTCTTTTCCAACTGTGCCAGGCTGTTGGTCCAGTTTAAATAAAGCTGTATTTACTTTTATATGTATGCCTATAGGCTCTGTGTGGCTCTGTTGCTGAGAATAACACATTGGCCTCCCTAAAGCAGAACAAAACGTGGGATTTTGACTATTCCAGGTTTTTGCGCCATGCCCTGGGGGAATGTTGAATTGGGATGACCTGCTGTGTGAAATCCCCCCTTATCCTGGTCTTATGCCACATGCACAGGCCCAATCAGAGCGGCTCTGTTTACATGCAGGGCTGCGGCAAAATGATTGAGAGTGGCTGCATCCCCCAATCTGAATGGCTGGGCACGGGGGTGCAGGCACAGCCCAAAAATGCAGGGATATGGCCACCGTTGTTTACATCGGTGAGGGGGCCAGGAAGGAGGTGAGTATTGCGGCTCCCGAGGGGGGTTTCACACAGCAGGATCCTTGGGTGCCCTTGGAAGGCCCAGGAATCTTTAGATTCCAGGACATGGCTCTAGGGTTTTGTTCTGCTCTAAAGGAAATGAAAAAGAAGTCCCTTGGACCCTCATAATTCCTCATGGGATTCCAAGTTCTATTTCAATTTGGACTACTCATTTGCTATTCTATCACTATACAAAACGTGTTAATGATGACAGCATGGAAAATAAATTCTTTGCTTATTCGTTTAAAAGCTGGTGGGAGCTTTAACAGCTAAATAGTCAATTTGTCATTAAAAATAAAATGTCTTTTTATGTTGACAGACAGGGCTTACCCTTATCTATAGGCCCCTGCAATGTAAATCTAGCCTGGGAGGTGAGTGAGTGCACTGCATGTTTCCTATTACAAGATTTCCAGCAGTCTAGTAACTCCGAAGTTCTGTATTTTTCCAGTTTACAATGTATGTTAGATCACTACCAAAAATGTAATCCATTTATTTTATTTTGTTATGTAGTCAAGATGATGGTACCCCCGAGCAGTAACATGCAATAGAGTCATAATCTCATCAAAGAGGGCCATAGGCAGTGCACCAGAAGATGTGCAGCTTCACTAGCGGCCTATAACTAATTGCTTGGAAAAGGAAAGGAAAGAACCACAAGCACTTGTCAGTTTCCTACCATTGCCTGTGCTATACAATCCTAGTCTCTAACGTACCATTTTTCATTACAAAAGTCAGCGAAAAGATAGAGCATGTGACTGTTTAATAAGATCTGCTAAACTGGCATTTAGTCGGTGGCCTGTTCACTTGCTTAGACGAGGACTGTAACACATTTTCTAATGGCATTTAGCAAAGGCAGAACTGACAAGCATTTTATTCAGCCTCGCTAAGTGATACTCTTTCGACGCTGACCATCCACTAGGCAATCAAGATGGCCAATCACAGGGCAATCAGGACATTCGTGTGATTCATAATTATTATGGGATGTACAATGATCATAGATCTGTGTCTACAAGTTATTAGCCCACAGGACTGCCTAGTGTTTGAACCCTTTTACTGTCACATCTAAGGCGATTTGCTAGCATCTTAAGCCTGGTAGCTAGCAACCAATCCTCTAATCTGTCTCCAAACAGGGGTCTTGGCAAACATTTGCCGAAATATGTTGAAGCTGCACCACCAACACCAAGTGCTTCTGTGTAGGTCTGAGCCGCTGCCATCCTTCTTTTGTATCTTTTGATTTTGCATGGGGGGAGGGTTTTGACCCTTCCCCCCCTCCCTCCATGTGCTGGACCTGCTGTATAGGGCAACCTCAGGTAAGCTGCTCCCAATTTATCCATTGCTGTATATGTCCCATGGGGGCTCTCATAGATTAGTAGAGTTAGTACTGCACCTAAACAGAGGCACCTTGGCATTTGGCAGTGCAGATGTGTGCCAACTGAAACCTCTGTTTTTGGTTAATGATGAACATCACCAATATGATACCCCCCCTTCCGCTTTTACGGAAATGGCAAATGTTACTCACCTCGCCAGGGAAACCATCTTCTGGATCCTTGGGACTCCAGACGACCTTCCGACGGGCGAGACTATCTTGCATCCCATCAGGCACTGTGCGCGGCCCCCAATTTCGCGTCTGCGCAGTGCCCATGAATAGGATGCAATGGAGCCTCCTGAAATCCTGCGAGACTTCGCTGAGCTGCGAGATTGCCATGGAACATTGATGAACGAGGCTAAGGCCGTGCTTGTCAGTTAGGGACGGCTAAGCAGATGGTGAGGATTGGGCCCTGAAGCAGCCAGACTTCGCTGCAGCAGGCAGCGGCGACATCTAAAATGTAAGTGGGGCTGATGGGGGGCAAATTGGCCCCTTTATATAGGTCCAATTTTCCTCTTTAAGTGTAGTGGCTTTAAGGTTCATGTACAATACTGACAATGTGTGGGCAGGGGTTCCCAACCTCTTTCACAAAGTACCACCCTTAATTAATTATCTCAGATATTACCCCATAGTCAATGTGCCAAAATTCTGCCTGTGAACGATAAAGTAAACAAAAAGTAAAAAAGTATAGAAAATGGGGAAATGAACCTGCGTATGCCCATAGATCAGAGGTCAGTCAGACACTACACACCCTGGGAAAGCCATTGCATATTGTTTAAAGACTAGTACTGGTGCAGTGATGGACTGGGCGTAGGGGACAACTGGGCTGCTTGGGGTCAACTAGGCTGGGTGTAGCCATCAGCACACAACCCACCTCATACAGAGCTTGTGCCAGAAGTAATAACAGTATGCCTTTTCCAGCACCCGATCTACTACTGGTCTTTCAGGTTTCACCCCCAATCCCCTTTGCCCAGTCAAATCCACTTGCCTGTGATATGTCCCTGAAATTATATAACCCCAGCCATGTATTAACTCAGCTGGGAGGCACATTCTAGACATGGGCTAGTAATGGGTTGGCCAAAGGCAGTTAAATTCCAGGCTGACTCTTGGCCCTGTTACAGCTGATAGCGCTGGCAGGCGTTGCAGTGAGGGCGCTGCTGCGCATCTTGGATGAGGCACGCAAGTGCCGCCTGCACCATAAATTACCCTCTAAGAATAAATCCTTAGCTGTATAAAGACGATAGATTTATTAGAATAAGATTATAAGGCAGATGACTGACATAAGCTAAATGTATAACTCCATGTCTATGACCTTAAACTAAATTAATTGTTGCAGTACTGTTTGATTTTTTTCCCCCTTTATTACTATTGAAAAGGGCTTTGTGCAAGCAAGCAAATAACCAATTACTTAAATCTACCCTCTGAAAACTAATTTGAAAACTACAATTCACCGTTCATATTATTATAATAGCTATTCATGTGGTTTCTTTAAGCCGCACACAGTAAACTGAAAGGATCTTTCATCTGTGACAATCTAGCAACTTCATTGTATTTCCATAGCAATAGGAGCATGGAGTGACACAGGGAGAATTTATTGCCTGAAGATTTATTTTTATAGAGGAGGAACTGTTAGGAAGCTGTGAAAGTGCTGCTGAATACGGGCTCATGATGTTAACCCACAATCTCTCATTCGGAGAAACTATTCCCTAATAGGCATCTCCAGGAAAAATCCATGCTATTAATATTCCTTCTTCTAAGGGGTGAATGTGCTTCTTTAAATATTGCTGTCAGATTCAGATTTTTGGAAGACATTTTACAACAGCTCCATGTCTTGCTGTTTTATAATATTAATGAATATTTTGCTCAGAAATGTGCTTTTTTTTGTGTGTGTGAATACTTTTAATGTTCCTTCCAAAGAAAACGATCTATTAAAAAGTAAACAATGTTTAGTCTGGTGTTCCATAACCCGTGCTTGACACGCCATTTGTTTTTTTACTTCATGCATTTTTATAGCTCATTCTGCAGAGCCTTGCTGAGAACCATGAACTCTTCACACCTTTCCTTGCCTGAAGCTTGCAATCAAATCCTCTACCATATGGTACCTAGCAATATGTTTCTTGACTTGGAAGAGACTGGACAGTGCCCAGACTAATATAGGCCTACATATAATTTCCATACAGGGCCTACTTCAGTATTACATTTGCAATTTCATTTGCTGTATTGGTTTGAGCAATCAATTTTACATAAAGTAGTGTCGGCCTTACTATAGATACAGATGCTGATTTGCACACTTGACTTTTATGGATGAGTTGTTGAATGCCCATTTTCCTCCAGTTGCTTCTGATGCTTCCTCTCATGGGTGTCCTGTTACTGCTCCTAATGTAATAGCCTACTCCACTCCCATAGCAGATTGAGAGGCATTATTTCTCCTCTGTATTCAAGAGGAAGGAGTTTAAGAAATGTATTGTAAGATTAATTCAAATGTATGCGATAAAAACAGACCTCTAGATGTACATGCTTTATAGTTTTTTAATAAAAAAAGATTAAGAGGCTGATTTATTAATAGCGACATGTAGCGACAGTTGAGCGACTGTAGCGGTATTTTCACAGCGCCCGCTAGTAGTCGCTGTGCTTGGCCGTTGTTCGGTTGTTGACAGCGACTCAGTCGGTGTGGCGTAATGTTGAATACAACGTTACGAGTCGCTATTTGACAGGTTCCGCGATGTATGGGAGCGCATGATAGTGGCTGGTCAGAGCGACCGGCTTCCACCATATTCATCAAAAAATCATGCTCCAAAAATTCAAGTGCTGTAAAATGCATGTTTAAACCCCAGAGCGCTGGTGGCGATGTGTTAAAAGTAGTTTTTTAACCCCCAAACCACCATATTTTTGGAAACCAAAAAAAAAAAAGTATTTTAAATAATTTAGTAATATGAATACATTAATATCAGACCTGTAATATCAATTCTGTACAATTTTTTATTTATTTTTTTTTCCCTTAAAAAAAATTATCTAACATGG
Source organism: Gastrophryne carolinensis (assembly GCA_027917425.1). NCBI lineage: Eukaryota > Metazoa > Chordata > Amphibia > Anura > Microhylidae > Gastrophryne > Gastrophryne carolinensis. Next base: position 310,064,335 of record CM051237.1, read on the forward strand.
CAGAAGTGGTCACAGAATTTTTCACATTTAAAAAAAAAAAAAAACATTAATAACAATTAATTATTAATATTTAAAGATTGTTCCATTGAAATGCATTGGAGAGCGCCAGGTAGTGAGAGGTCAGACCTGTCGCTGTTCAAGGTCGGACGCTGGCGCTGTGGGCTGAGGCTGGAATAATGATGAATGAGTGGCTATCTGGCGCTATCTCAGTCGCTAAGCAGGATTGGCTTGATAAATGTGTGATTGTGGTGGGGAGCCGGCGTTCCTGTGGCGGGGCCCGTCATTACCGGCCGCTCACCAGTCGCTACCTGTCGCTATTCCTTCATAAATAAGGGCCTAAGAATTAAAAAAAGGAACATCAGGCATTTTCTGATGTTCCTCACTACCTTTTGGATGTCGGCGTTATCTAAAACGCTGATATCCGCCAGTATTCCTGGCCAATTTCCACCGCCTCACTCCCTTAGCCGTCCAGAGTTAAGGCTGCAGACTAAGCCGGACTTACCTTTCTTCAAATGTCCCACGCCGCTCCTCATGAGATCTCAGAGGTGGCGCAGTGCATGTCGGGATTCCAAGATGGCGCTGCCTGATGGAGGGAGTGGATGGATGCCGAGTGCGATGCGACCGCTGAGGTAAATTAACACTGACTGTTTTGTAAACCGAAGGGGCAGGGGGTCTGGGCAAGCCAGGTCTGGGGAGTTTTTACTAACTCCCCAGAACTGTAATGTTCCTCTTTAATATATCTGTAGGAAGAAATCCACTGGACTTGATGTGTTATTTTCACACGTCATCTGTCTGGCTTTTTCAATTCAGCGACTTGTACAGAAATCGAATGACTAACAAAATATCTTCAAGAAAATAACACTGCAAGATTTACAAATATACCGTACCCGGCATGAATAAGAACCATCGCAGACAAGAACTTTAACAGTTGGAATGTAACAATCCTATAGTTGTAGACCCCTGCTACAAAATAGGAGGGAGGTACAAATGCTACTATTACATAGTAATGAATACAAAATCCTCCTAGTAGAGATTTCCTGTATAGAGTAAAGGTGGAGGATACAACCAAACCACATAAATGATCACTATTCAAATAGAAGTCCAGGCTGTGGACTAAGCCCTGCAGTAGGCCCACACAGCGGGAATCCCAATTTGAGATGCCCATTGTCCGACCAAACCCTCTTCTCTGCGCAAAGGGGGATGAAGAAAGTCACCGCACATAGTAGAGTATTTGTCGCTGTGTCACCTCCAGCAGAGCCATGCATCGCTGGCAGCTTGGCTTTGGGGAAGGGGGAAGGTTTTAAGCAGTGGACATCCCAAATCAGAATGCCCATGGAGGGGGGGGGCTGTGCTGCAGAATGCTGTAAGTGTTGACTGTTGTCCATTTCCAATCTGGTTATCACCACTGTAGGCAAATAACCAAACTGTGATGTGTTTAAAAGTCAAAAGTTGTAGTACATGGACAAAAGTCTGCCTGGTTAACCATTTGCAGTCTATAACATGGCACTAGTTTCCCACAGTCCTCTGTGGCATATCCACAGATACCTATGGCTTAGCAGGTGGGGATTTGGGGACAAGCTAAAACTTCTGTTGGTTTCTGGCAAATTTGTGATGCAAGCATGGGTCAGCCTCAGTATCACAATGTGGCTCTCTCTATATTATTACCTAGCCATCTTGTATTTTCTGTCTTTCTGACAAAAAAAACAGCTACAGGCAGGCCTCCTACTAAAGTCAATCTGAAGCTGATATGCTTTTATTTACAGACAGATATATTTATGCAAAGATGCTAAGGACTCATCCTAAAGCCCACACTCACTGTTCAGATTTTTAACCCTTTAAGTGCCAGCCTACCTTGAGATTTTGTCACCCTTTGTTGCCAGACTATTTTGCACTATTTTGCGCTCCCCATGTTCAAATGTGATTTTTGAAGGGATTTCCAGGGATTTCCCAGAAAAATGATATTTTGTTTTTTTTCAGCAGAGCCTGGGCTTTAACATGAAATGTCTTGTTTGTCATTTTTTAGGTGTATTCTCAATTTTTTGGGGTGAAATATGTGCAAAAAAATAAAAAAAATCAATTTTTACAATTTGTAGTGTTTTTTTGTAATAAAAAATGTAAGTTTGTCAATAAAATCTTATTGCGTGTGAAATCCCAATTTCTCCCAGTCACAGAGGTACCACATATATATATAGGTAGACACCCTTTCCTGCCCAGGAGACTCTCCCAAACTGAAACAGCGCTTTAGGGGATTTTCAGATAAAATACAACTATGCAATGCGCTATGCGCACCTTGAAGTTTTTCCAGAAAAACAACCCTTTACATTTGAAATACCCCCAACAAACTATATCTTCTCTGGAAGTACACACCTCAGGCTTTCTAGGTGTACCAGGCTTGTTGATGTGGCCATAGTTTTCTGGAAGTAATCCCTCAATGTATTCTTTGGTTGCAAAGAGTTTCCCTAAAAAAAGGATAAAAAAGCAGAATCAAAGCCACATTTTCCTAAAAAAACTATTTACAAACAAGAAAAAACAAATTTAATCTAAAAAAGCAACAACCCCCGAACAGAACGATACCCAACATGCATAGTTACTGTCAAGGGAAGAGTTGCCAAACACCCCAAAGTAAAGCATGTGCGTAATGGTAATTTTACTTGAAAATTTCAGCTCTGCAGACAAAGTGCGCACCTTGCGATTTTTCAACCAAAACAACCCTTTTTTCATTTGGAATATCCCCCATAAACCATATATTCACTGAAAGTACACATGTTAAGCTTTCTAAGTGTACCCAGCTTGTTGTAGTGGGCTCATCTTTCTGGAATTGATCCCTCAAAGAATTCTTTGGTTGCGCAGGGTTTCCCTAAAAAATGTATAAAAAAGCTGAATAAAAAACACCTTTTCCTAAAATATAAATATGCAAACCAGAAAAAACAAGCTAAGTCTGAAAGCGCAAGGTCTCCCGAGCAGAACAATACCCAACATGCAGAGGTACTATTAACCCTTTTAATTGCCAGCCTACTTGAGATTTTGTCACCCTCTGTTGACAGGTCATTTTTCCCCACTTTGCGCCATGTTTTGCGACATTTTTGCTGGAATTTTCAGAAAAATGTATATATATTTTTTTGCAGCAGAGTTTAAGCTTTAACATGAAATGTCTTGTTTGTAAATTTTATTCTGTTTTTTACAATATTATTATTAAGTAAAAAAAAAAAAATAAATACAATTATTTTAGAAAATTGTCTCCTTTATTTTAAATAAAAAATGTATTTTATTAAAGAAAACCATATTGCATGTGAAAGCCCCATTTCTACCAATTAGAACGGTACCACATATTTATCGGTAGCCCCCGTTCCTACCCCCCTAACTGAAACAAGTACTTTATAACATTTACAAATAAAATACAACTATCATCCACACTACAAAATGGTTAAATTGAGAAGAAAAAATGACATAGGGTCCCCCCTCCCAGGGTGGGGGGGGCCCATTTTTTTTTGGATTTTTAAGGGTTAAAAACCCTTAAAAATCCCAAAAAAATTACATGGGGTCCCCTTTACCCAAAGTAACTAGCCTGGGACCAGCTATGCAGGGCTTGTAGAAACAGGGCACAGGGGCCAGCTTTTGTGGCCCCTGGCCCTGCAGGCTACAAGCCCGCATAGCCCGTGGGCCCGGGCTCTTCTGCCCCCCCCGGCCTTTGGGGAGACAGGTAATGGGGGTGCCGGGGGTTAATGGCAAGTCACCCGCTAGCGCAGGTGACTTGCCATCCCCCCAGCCTTGTGAACTGGTATAGGGGTCATGGACCCCTTACCAGTTCACAAGGGGTTAAAAGTAAAAAATAATGACACAGACACATAAGAAAAAAATCTTTATTTTTTATTTTTTACTGTACTCACCTCCGATCCGGCGTCCCTCGCCGCTGTCCCACGCCGCTGTCATGTCACTGACAGATGCCGGTAGTGATCGGCGCAGGGCGGGTGACAGGCGAGGGGGCTCACAAGCGGTGAGGACCCGGAAGAGGGTCCTCACCTGAAGGCTGCGCAGCCCGGGGGGGTGGGATCGGACCCCCCCCTGGTGAAGAGGAGACCAGAGGACACCGGAGGAAGAAGGATCGGGTGCAGAGGTGAGTAAATGACTCTTTTATTTTTATTTTTTTTACAGCCACTGTCAGCGGCTGCCCCCCGGAGGAAGAGGGGACCCCCAGCTACATATCTATATTATCTTTAGTATCTAGACTAAAGGTAAGTGTTTTTTTTAGATATTTTTTAACTATTTGGGGGAAATGCCAGGCACGTAGTTTCTACGGGCTTGGCACTTAACGGTAGGAGAAGCAACCACGTAGAAACTACGTGCTTGGCATTTAAAGGGTTAAAGGGACTGTCCTGGAAACGGCAATAATGAGGCAGCAAGCATCTCAGCTAATGTCTGCCCCATGTGCCCCTCATCTATTTCCTGCAGCTCTGGGTAGAAACCGTAGCAGGGCTTCAAATTTTACCCTCCTTTCAAATCCTGTTAATTTCTCCTGTAACAAGCACAAAACTCTGTCTTTTGGAGCTTTCAGCACAACTGAGCACCGCAAGCAACAGTGGTCCCTCAGTTAGGAAGGAGTTAATGCTCTACCGCATGTGCAGCAGGTTGCTCGGCCCTGGGCTGTCTCAAGCCCAATTAGTTCATAGAAAAGGTGAATCGTCCGCACTCCATAAAATAAAACATCCTTTTATTCTTTATCTTAAAAGCATCTCCACAGATAACAAGGCAAAACTCTAAAAACATGTGAAACCATGGACCTGGCAGTACAGGGTGTTGAGGAGCCCTCTCAGCTGTCTCTGACTCCAGCAGAGTATGCTCAAAACACTTAATGCTGCGCCATGACAAGTCCCTTCCCAGCTCAACTTCACCCTGAAATGGAAGTGAAGCCAACAGCTATACTTAGAATGCATACATTATTTATGTACGGTATAATAAGAGATTTAAAACTAAAATGTGTATATTTTCTATAAGACTAGGTCTAGTGGGTGACTGATATGATAAACATTTCTGGTTTTCTTGCTTTGGAGCAATCCTGTAACCTACCTAGTTGGAATCTTTGCTTGCTCCTGCATTTTGGAGGCAAGATTTAGGAAGGCTCTAAGTCACATGACTACATGGGTTCAGATCACTAATTCTTTAGCTGATACCATCATTGATGTTGGGATGTAGAGAGTTGAATGAACAGTGGGTGGCCACTTTAAATGTGGCTAGCCTGTTAGTGTAGCCTTAAATTCATTAAGCAAATCAGTGTATCTTCTTTATAGATTGTGTAGGACATTAGACACTTAAACATATTACTACAATATTAAGTCGATTCATCCTCCGGTTAAATCCTGAGGCCTTGTTTCATTGCAGTGCAGCAGACCAGTTTGCTGCTTACACATGTTTCAGTGGCTAAACATTACCATTTCCTTTGTGTCCTCATTGATCATGTCTTATCTGGAGACAACTGATTTGAGAGGACCCAGAGGTGAGCTGTATTACATGACAGTGCCACCCAGGAACACTTGACTGGTGAGCCATTATCTGATCCACAAATGGATGGGACGCCAGCAAGGCCTGGGAGATAAATGACACACCGGCTTTTAAATTCAGCCATTGTTCTATCATGCAGAGAGTTTTAGATATGCCTGGATATGTCTAGTTATATTAGAATTAGCATTTCACTGTGGGCCTTGTTCTCACATAAAAAATGTAAGTAGAATAGCTACAATGTGTTTTATCTATTAAGCGGAAACATTTTGTAGCTTTAGTGATTTCCTTTGCCTTTGCATGTGTCCCAGTATGCAGTATACATAACGCTAATTCATCATCAGATAGGTCAGGTCATTTTTATTGAATGTTGGCAGTGGTCACTGTCCTTTCACCTTGCAAAGGCTCATTTGCACTGTCACAGAACCTCAGTAAATAATGGATGGATTTTCTTCAGATAAGACAACAAGCATACCACACTGAAATTGCCTTGAAGTGAGTGAGACACGCAATTTGCTTAAAAGCCAATAATCTTTAAATACATGTATATATACTCAGGTAAAATAAATACCTGTTACATGCATGTTTATTTAGATAAATCACCCTCATCACTATTGATTAAAGTCCAACTTCCCCCAACACGTTTATCAGTTCTTATTAGGGTAGGGAAAGGTTAGAGCTGATGCAAGGTCCTTTTGCTGTATGTGACTTCCTGGTTGGTCACTAAAAGTTTATATTAAGACTGTGTTCATTACTGAGGCCAAATTGTGATACACAGCACTAAATATAGAGCTTCTGTGCTAAAGACACTGCTTCTCAGCTCATTTAGGGGCATCTGTAGGCTATTAAAATAAAACTGTACCCACTAAGACAACCAGTCCTGGGCCCTAATTTAACAAGGGATAGCGACAGGTAGTGACTGGTGAGCGGCCGGTAATGACGGGCCCCGCCACGAGAACGCCGGCTCCCCACCACAATCACACATTTATCAAGCCGATCCTGCTTAGCGACTGAGATAGCGCCATATAGCGACTCATTCATCATTATTCCAGCCTCAGCCCACAGTGCCAGCGTCCGACCTTGAACAGCGACAGGTATGACCTCTCGCTACCTGGCGCGCTCCAATGCATTTCAATGGAACAATCTTTAAATATTCATAATTAATTGTTATTAATATTTTTTTGTTTTTTTCAATGTGAAAAATTCTGTGACGACTTCTGCCATGTTAGATAATTTTTTTAAGGTAAAAAAAAAAAAAAAATGTGCAGAATTGATATTACAGGTCTGATATTATTGTATTCATATAACTAAATTCTTAAAAAAAATCTTTTTTTTTGGTTTCCAAAAATATGGTGGTTTGGGGGTTAAAAAACTACTTTTAACACATCGCCGCCAGCGCTCTGGAGTTTAAACATGCATTTCACAGCGCGAGAATTTTTTTAGCGTGATTTTTTGATGAATATGGTGGAAGCCGGTCGCTCTGACCAGTCGCTATCATGCGCACCCATACATCGCGGAACCTGTCAAATAGCGACTCGTCACCTTGTATTCAACATTACTGCAAACCGACTGAGTCGCAATCAATCATTACCGGTCGCTCACCAGTCGCTACCTGTCGCTATTCCTTCATAAATAAGGGCCAAGCACAGCGACTACTAGCGGGCGCTGTGAAAATACTGCTACAGTCGCTCAACTGTCACTACCTGCCGCTATTAATGAATCGGCCTCCTGGTCTCCAAACACACGCAAGCTGGTTTCTGATTTCTGCTGTGGTGGATCTTCCCAATAGGCCCCAGAACCAACATTGCAGCATAAAGCTCCAACATAACTCCCGGGACATCTACCGCTTCTCAGGGCTCAGTGTCTCATTGATCTCGATGCCAGGTCCGTCACTATCAGCATGTTTGTATATGATGATGTTTGGGACTAGGCTGAGTCACTTATAGGAATACTGGGAGGCCGATTCATTAATAGCGGCAGGTAGCGACAGTTGAGCGACTGTAGCGGCATTTTCAGAGTGCCCGCTAGTAGTAGCTGTGCTTGAATATTGGGTGAGGAGTCGCTATTTGACAGGTTCCGCGCTGTATGGGAGCGCATGATAGCGACTGGCCCTAGCGACCGGCTCCCACCATATTCATTAAAAAATCACGCTCAAAAAATTTGCGCGCTGTAAAATGCATGTTTAAACCCCAGAGCGCTGGCGGCGATGGGTTAAAAGTAGTTTTTTAACCCCCAAACAACCATATTTTTGGAAACCAAAAAAAACAAGTTTTTAAAATAATTTAGTAATATGAATACATTAATATCAGACCTGTAATATCAATTCTGTACAATTTTTTTTTTTACCTTATCTAAAATGGCAGAAGTGGTCACAGAATTTTTAACATTTAAAATAAAAAAAAAAAAAAATTAATAACAATTAATTATTAATATTTAAAGATTGTTCCATTGAAATGCATTGGAGCGCGCCAGGTAGCGAGAGGTCATACCTGTCGCTGTTCAAGGTCGGACGCTGGCGCTGTGGGCTGAGGCTGGAATAATGATGAATGAGTCGCTATCTGGCGCTATCTCAGTCACTAAGCAGGATTGGCTTGATAAATGTGTGATTGTGGTGGGGAGCCGGCGTTCTTGTGGCGGTGCCCGTCATTACCGGTCGCTCACCAGTCGCTACCTGTCGCTATCCCTTGTTAAATAAGGGCCTAAGCGTCTCAGTCTGGGTTTATACTTCACAAACACTCACCTTGATGAAAGCTGGCACTGCAGAAACCATTAAGATGATCACCAAGACATTTTGCCGCAAGACCCCTTTTGGGAGCTGTTGAGAAAGTTCATGAGAGAAGACATTACCTTTAAATAGGTTTGCTTAAAAAGGAGGTTACATTTTGCGGTCATATGCTCACAAAATAACTATGGAGCTCATTCACTACCTTACTCTATTCAAAGCTAATTCTTTTACTATGCAAGTGTGTATTAAAATAAATAAAATAAAAGGTGATCGTTAGTATTTAAAATAATGTAAAGTACAACAATGTTGTTACCCTATAACTAACCCATTTGTTTTCTAGATTCACAAACTAAAATAAAACAGCTTAAGCCAGATGGTGTTGTCTGTGGGTATGTTTTAAAATGTGATCAATATCTCTAAAGTCAAAAAATTGAAAAAACACAGAGCTCATTAAATTAATAAAAACTAGTGAAAGTGTCCCAAAACACATGCGTGGTATCCACCGTCTCGTGCCCGTCACCGGTATCTCAAAACTCTTACCAGATCATAAAAACGATAGTTGCATTTAAATAGAATAGTGCAGTCACCTCCAATGTAAACATCTAAGCACTCAAGACAATATGGATGATAATTGCTCTCAAATATAGGAAATCGGGGTGGGCATGATTTTAGCTCTCCCTTAAAGTAGTTGTGTGGCTTAAGATGAAAAGCTTCAATGCCACAATTCCAAATGGGCCAAAAGAAGACTCCAATAACATGTAAAAAATATACAAAGAAAAAAATAAACAGACAAGATAAAATCAGCATATCAAGGGTTAAAACCACGAACAGCTCTCACCGCTCCCGAGTGATGTAACTTGCAAGTATAAAAAGCGCTTCCAGTAGTAAAGGAAGCCCCGAGCCTCCAACGCGTTTCGTCGCTCATAGGCGACTTTAACTAGGATGCTCGGCGCCGCGCCACGGCCGGTATTTATACCGGCGTGTCACGGAAGTGAGGGCAAGTGGCCCGCCCATTTTGCTGACTCAATGAACCTCAGCACATTACGTATTCAAGCAGGGGGGAGGTGCAGTAAAATCAAACTCGCCCCAACTACGGGGTCGCATCCTCCACCACTGCCAGCACCGCTAATCAAAGCATAACTAATCTGCTCAAATCAGACAGCGGCCCAGCAAAAATGGCAGCACTTACATTCAGAGGTCCACTGTAGGGTACATATGTCTATACCTTGAAATATGCCCCTTTTGATCTCATTTTTATTATTACATATAATTATTTTTAATTCATATAATGCTTATTTTTAGTATTGGCTTTTTAGAAGAAATAAGAATGCTATGGTTCTGTTATCAGCTGTATTGCTAGTATTTTAGCTTTCTTCTTGGCCGCTCTGAATGTAGTGGGTGAATCACTATTTAGCGCGGTATTTGTCAAGTATTTTGTTTGACTATTTTTCAATATCTCTAAAGTGAATGCAAAGACACTTCTCTGCAGTGCCTTGAATGACCTCAAATAGTTATTTGTAAAATACCACTGGCTACCACTGGCCTTAAATGGACCTTAAACCCAATGGCAGTAATAAGGTAGCAAGCAGATTACTTGATGCCAGTTTCCTGCTGAGCCATTAAAGGTTTGCTCCACCTTTCTATTCTGTTCTTCCAGGGCCACTCAAACAAAAGTGGTCCCATGGCCATGCCATCCCTTGCTGCTCTCAGCACAAGTAAGCAAGGCAAGTCACAATGGTCGCACAGCTGTCTCTGACCACAGCAGCATGACCCCTAAATTTGCACTATGACAAGCCGCTAACAAAACCAGAATTAAAGCGGAAAAAACTACCTAGCAAAGAAACGTTTTTTACATAATATTGGAGATTTATTAGGCATTTCTAAATGGTTTAATTTACACTGTTTCGATGGGCATAATGGTGGGAGAAAATGTGTGCTTGGACAGGCAGTCTAGTTACAGCACCCACACCTTAGTTAAGATAAACAGCTTTATGCTTTCAAAACTGATATGCGTTTTTATGTGTTTTTAAAGTGTTTTTATGTGGTGTTCATATGTGGATTTTAAAAGGAACTTGGGTAATGACTTTTCTGTTCATGTGTACCTGTTTCTGGTATGCAATAGTGAGGAGGGATCAAGTTTTTATCACAGAACCAGACAAAAATGCCAAAATCCTGTGACTCTGATCTGAATTTAAAAGCAAATCGGAGGATATGCAACAACCTTTGATTGATGGAAGGCTTCAGTAATCACTGCAGTTCTTGTCTAATTAGTGTATGCAACAGGTATGTGCTGCAGTCCCTGTGCACTGACAGCAGCGTAGGTGTATATTTGGTCCTTCTTCAACTGTAGCATTTTTTATGACAAACATTCAGAACACAGATAGATTGATTGTCCCAAGCAACTGGGCGTGTTCTGTATCTGGTGTTAAACCAGGCAGGCAATAAAAATTCATCTGCAACATGATTTTATTTTGTTGAACTAGTCAGTTTGTGCCTTTGCTTTCCTGTTATGCTGCCTGTCGGATGTAGTCAGCATTCTGCTGCTTGTAAGAAGTACAGTTGTGCTGCGTGTAAGAAGCAGTCATGAGTTCTGCTGCGTGTAAGAAGCAGTCATGAGTTCTGCTGCGTGTCAGAAGCAGTCAGGAGTTGTGCTGCGAGTGAGAAGCAGTCAGGAGTTGTGCTGTGTGTAAGAAGCAGTCAGGAGTTGTGCTGCGTGTGAGAAGCAGTCAGGAGTTGTGCTGCGTGTAAGAAGCAGTCAGGAGCTGTGCTGCGTGTAAGAAGCAGTCAGGAGTTGTGCTGTGTGTAAGAAGCAGTCAGGAGTTGTGCTGCGTGTGAGAAGCAGTCAGGAGTTGTGCTGTGTGTAAGAAGCAGTCAGGAGCTGTGCTGCGTGTAAGAAGCAGTCAGGAGTTGTGCTGCGTGTAAGAAGCAGTCAGGAGTTGTGCTACGTGTAAGAAGCAGTAAGGAGTTGTGCTGCGTGTAAGAAGCAGTCAGGAGCTGTGCTGTGTGTAAGAAGCAGTCAGGATTGTGCTGCTCATAAGAAGCAGTCGGGAGTTGTGCTGCTTGTAAGAAGCAGTCAGGAGCTGTGCTGCGTGTAAGAAGCAGTCAGGAGTTGTGCTGGGTGTAAGAAGCAGTCAGGAGTTGTGCTGCTTGTAAGAAGTAGTCAGGAGCTGTGCTGTGTGTAAGAAGCAGTCAGGAGCTGTGCCACGTGTAAGAAGTCAGGAGTTGTGCTGTGTGTAAGAAGCAGTCAGGATTTGTACTGCTTGTAAGAAGCAGTCAGGAGTTGTGCTGCGTGTAAGAAGCAGTCAGGATTTGTGCTGTGTGTAAGAAGCAGTCAGGAGTTGTGCTGCATGTAAGAAGCAGTCAGGAGTTTTGCTGCTTGTAACAAGTAGTCAGGAGTTGTGCTGTGTGTAAGAAGCAGTCAGGAGTTGTGCTGCGTGTAAGAAGCAGTCAGGATTTGTGCTGTGTGTAAGAAGCAGTCAGGAGTTGTGCTGCGTGTAAGAAGCAGTCAGGAGTTGTGCTGCGTGTAAGAAGCAGTCAGGAGTTTTGCTGCTTGTAACAAGTAGTCAGGAGTTGTGCTGTGTGTAAGAAGCAGTCAGGAGTTGTGCTGCGTGTAAGAAGCAGTCAGGAGTTGTGCTGCGTGTAAGAAGCAGTCAGGAGTTGTGCTGCTTGTAAGAAGTAGTCAGGAGCTGTGCTGTGTGTAAGAAGCAGTCGGGAGTTGTGCTGCGTGTAAGAAGCAGTCAGGAGTTGTGCTACGTGTAAGAAGCAGTAAGGAGTTGTGCTGCGTGTAAGAAGCAGTCAGGAGCTGTGCTGTGTGTAAGAAGCAGTCAGGAGTTGTGCTGCGTGTAAGAAGCAGTCAGGAGTTGTGCTGCGTGTAAGAAGCAGTCAGGAGTTGTGCTACGTGTAAGAAGCAGTAAGGAGTTGTGCTGCATGTAAGAAGCAGTCAGGAGCTGTGCTGTGTGTAAGAAGCAGTCAGGAGTTGTGCTGCGTGTAAGAAGCAGTCAGGAGTTGTGCTACGTGTAAGAAGCAGTAAGGAGTTGTGCTGCGTGTAAGAAGCAGTCAGGAGCTGTGCTGTGTGTAAGAAGCAGTCAGGATTGTGCTGCTCATAAGAAGCAGTCGGGAGTTGTGCTGCTTGTAAGAAGCAGTCAGGAGCTGTGCTGGGTGTAAGAAGCAGTCAGGAGCTGTGCCACGTGTAAGAAGTCAGGAGTTGTGCTGTGTGTAAGAAGCAGTCAGGAGTTATGCTGCTTGTAAGAAGCAGTCAGGAGTTGTGCTGCGTGTAAGAAGCAGTCAGGATTTGTGCTGTGTGTAAGAAGCAGTCAGGAGTTGTGCTGCATGTAAGAAGCAGTCAGGAGTTTTGCTGCTTGTAACAAGTAGTCAGGAGTTGTGCTGTGTGTAAGAAGCAGTCAGGAGTTGTGCTGCGTGTAAGAAGCAGTCAGGATTTGTGCTGTGTGTAAGAAGCAGTCAGGAGTTGTGCTGCGTGTAAGAAGCAGTCAGGAGTTTTGCTGCTTGTAACAAGTAGTCAGGAGTTGTGCTGTGTGTAAGAAGCAGTCAGGAGTTGTGCTGCGTGTAAGAAGCAGTCAGGAGTTGTACTGTGTGTAAGAAGCAGTCAGGAGTTGTACTGTGTGTAAGAAGCAGTCAGGAGTTGTGCTGCTTGTAAGGAGCAGTCAGGAGTTGTGCTGCTTGTAAGAAGCAGTCGGGAGCTGTGCTGCTTGTAAGAAGCAGTCGGGAGCTGTGCCGCTTGTAAGAAGCAATCGGGAGCTGTGCCGCTTGTAAGAAGCAGTCGGGAGTTGTGCTGCGTGTAAGAAGCAGTCAGGAGTTGTGCTGCTTCTAAGAAGTAGTCAGAAGTTGTGCTGCGTGTAAGAAACAGTCAGGAGTTGTGCTGCGTGTAAAAACAGTCAGGAGTTGTGCTGCGTGTAAGAAGCAGTCAGGAGTTGTGCTGCGTGTAAGAAGCAGTCAGGAGTTGTGCTACGTGTAAGAAACAGTCAGGAGTTGTGCTGCGTGTAAGAAGCAGTCAGGAGTTGTGCTGCGTGTAAGAAACAGTCAGGAGTTGTGCTGCGTGTAAGAAGCAGTCAGGAGTTGTGCTACGTGTAAGAAGCAGTCAGGAGTTGTGCTGCCTGTAAGAAGCAGTCAGGAGTTGTGCTGTGTGTAAGAAACAGTCAGGAGTTGTGCTACGTGTAAGAAGCAGTCAGGAGTTGTGCTGCGTGTAAGAAGCAGTCAGGAGTTGTGCTACGTGTAAGAAGCAGTCAGGAGTTGTGCTGTGTGTAAGAAGCAGTCGGGAGTTGTGCTGCGTGTAAGAAGCAGTCGGGAGTTGTGCTGCGTGTAAGAAGCAGTCAGGAGTTGTGCTGTGTGTAAGAAGCAGTCGGGAGTTGTGCTGTGTGTAAGAAGCAGTCAGGAGTTGTGCTGCGTGTAAGAAGCAGTCAGGAGCTGTGCTGCGTGTAAGAAGCAGTCAGGAGCTGTGCTGTGTGTAAGAAGCAGTCGGGAGTTGTGCTGCATGTAAGAAGCAGTCAGGAGCTGTGTTGTGTGTAAGAAGCAGTCGGGAGTTGTGCTGCATGTAAGAAGCAGTCAGGAGTTGTGCTGCATGTAAGAAGCAGTCAGGATTTGTGCTGCTTGTAACAAGTAGTCAGGAGTTGTGCTGTGTGTAAGAAGCAGTCAGGAGTTGTGCTGCGTGTAAGAAGCAGTCAGGAGTTGTGCTGCGTGTAAGAAGCAGTCAGGAGTTGTGCTGCGTGTAAGAAGCAGTCAGGAGCTGTGCTGTGTGTAAGAAGCAGTCGGGAGTTGTGCTGCATGTAAGAAGCAGTCAGGAGTTGTGCTGCATGTAAGAAGCAGTCAGGAGTTTTGCTGCTTGTAACAAGTAGTCAGGAGTTGTGCTGTGTGTAAGAAGCAGTCAGGAGTTGTGCTGCGTGTAAGAAGCAGTCAGGAGTTGTGCTGCGTGTAAGAAGCAGTCAGGAGTTGTGCTGTGTGTAAGAAGCAGTCAGGATTTGTGCTGCTTGTAAGAAGCAGTCGGGAGCTGTGCTGCTTGTAAGACGCAGTCGGGAGCTGTGCCGCTTGTAAGAAGCAGTCGGGAGCTGTGCCGCTTGTAAGAAGCAGTCAGGAGTTGTGCTGCGTGTAAGAAGCAGTCAGGAGCTGTGCTGCGTGTAAGAAGCAGTCGGGAGTTGTGCTGCGTGTAAGAAGCAGTCGGGAGTTGTGCTGCGTGTAAGAAGCAGTCGGGAGTTGTGCTGCGTGTAAGAAGCAGTCAGGAGTTGTGATGTGTGTAAGAAGCAGTCGGGAGTTGTGCTGCGTGTAAGAAGCAGTCGGGAGCTGTGCCGCTTGTAAGAAGCAGTCAGGAGTTGTGCTGCGTGTAAGAAGCAGTCAGGAGTTGTGCTGCTTCTAAGAAGTAGTCAGAAGTTGTGCTGCGTGTAAGAAGCAGTCAGGAGCTGTGCTGCGTGTAAGAAGCAGTCAGGAGCTGTGCTGTGTGTAAGAAGCAGTCGGGAGTTGTGCTGCATGTAAGAAGCAGTCAGGAGTTGTGCTGCATGTAAGAAGCAGTCAGGAGTTTTGCTGCTTGTAACAAGTAGTCAGGAGTTGTGCTGTGTGTAAGAAGCAGTCAGGAGTTGTGCTGCGTGTAAGAAGCAGTCAGGAGTTGTGCTGCGTGTAAGAAGCAGTCGGGAGCTGTGCTGCGTGTAAGAAGCAGTCAGGAGTTGTGCTATGTGTAAGAAGCAGTCAGGAGTTGTGCTGCGTGTAAGAAGCAGTCAGGAGTTGTGCTGCTTGTAAGAAGCAGTCAGGAGCTGTGCTGCGTGTAAGAAGCAGTTAGGAGTTGTGCTGCGTGTAAGAAGTAGTCAGGAGCTGTGCTGTGTGTAAGAAGCAGTCGGGAGTTGTGCTGCGTGTAAGAAGCAGTCAGGAGTTGTGCTACGTGTAAGAAGCAGTAAGGAGTTGTGCTGCGTGTAAGAAGCAGTCAGGAGCTGTGCTGTGTGTAAGAAGCAGTCAGGAGTTGTGCTGCGTGTAAGAAGCAGTCAGGAGTTGTGCTACGTGTAAGAAGCAGTAAGGAGTTGTGCTGCGTGTAAGAAGCAGTCAGGAGCTGTGCTGTGTGTAAGAAGCAGTCAGGATTGTGCTGCTCATAAGAAGCAGTCGGGAGTTGTGCTGCTTGTAAGAAGCAGTCAGGAGCTGTGCTGGGTGTAAGAAGCAGTCAGGAGCTGTGCTGTGTGTAAGAAGTCAGGAGTTGTGCTGTGTGTAAGAAGCAGTCAGGATTTGTGCTGCTTGTAAGAAGCAGTCAGGAGTTGTGCTGCGTGTAAGAAGCAGTCAGGATTTGTGCTGTGTGTAAGAAGCAGTCAGGAGTTGTGCTGCATGTAAGAAGCAGTCAGGAGTTTTGCTGCTTGTAACAAGTAGTCAGGAGTTGTGCTGTGTGTAAGAAGCAGTCAGGAGTTGTGCTGCGTGTAAGAAGCAGTCAGGATTTGTGCTGTGTGTAAGAAGCAGTCAGGAGTTGTGCTGCGTGTAAGAAGCAGTCAGGAGTTTTGCTGCTTGTAACAAGTAGTCAGGAGTTGTGCTGTGTGTAAGAAGCAGTCAGGAGTTGAGCTGCGTGTAAGAAGCAGTCAGGAGTTGTACTGTGTGTAAGAAGCAGTCAGGAGTTGTACTGTGTGTAAGAAGCAGTCAGGAGTTGTGCTGCTTGTAAGGAGCAGTCAGGAGTTGTGCTGCTTGTAAGAAGCAGTCGGGAGCTGTGCTGCTTGTAAGAAGCAGTCGGGAGCTGTGCCGCTTGTAAGAAGCAGTCGGGAGCTGTGCCGCTTGTAAGAAGCAGTCGGGAGTTGTGCTGCGTGTAAGAAGCAGTCAGGAGTTGTGCTGCTTCTAAGAAGTAGTCAGAAGTTGTGCTGCGTGTAAGAAGCAGTCAGGAGTTGTGCTACGTGTAAGATACAGTCAGGAGTTGTGCTGCGTGTAAGAAGCAGTCAGGAGTTGTGCTGCGTGTAAGAAACAGTCAGGAGTTGTGCTGCGTGTAAGAAGCAGTCGGGAGTTGTGCTGTGTGTAAGAAGCAGTCGGGAGTTGTGCTGCGTGTAAGAAGCAGTCAGGAGCTGTGCTGCGTGTAAGAAGCAGTCAGGAGCTGTGCTGTGTGTAAGAAGCAGTCGGGAGTTGTGCTGCATGTAAGAAGCAGTCAGGAGCTGTGTTGTGTGTAAGAAGCAGTCAGGAGTTGTGCTGCATGTAAGAAGCAGTCAGGAGTTGTGCTGCATGTAAGAAGCAGTCAGGAGTTTTGCTGCTTGTAACAAGTAGTCAGGAGTTGTGCTGTGTGTAAGAAGCAGTCAGGAGTTGTGCTGCGTGTAAGAAGCAGTCGGGAGTTGTGCTGCGTGTAAGAAGCAGTCAGGAGTTGTGCTGCGTGTAAGAAGCAGTCAGGAGTTGTGCTGCGTGTAAGAAGCAGTCAGGAGCTGTGCTGTGTGTAAGAAGCAGTCGGGAGTTGTGCTGCATGTAAGAAGCAGTCAGGAGTTGTGCTGCATGTAAGAAGCAGTCAGGAGTTTTGCTGCTTGTAACAAGTAGTCAGGAGTTGTGCTGTGTGTAAGAAGCAGTCAGGAGTTGTGCTGCGTGTAAGAAGCAGTCGGGAGTTGTGCTGTGTGTAAGAAGCAGTCGGGAGTTGTGCTGCATGTAAGAAGCAGTCAGGAGTTGTGCTGCATGTAAGAAGCAGTCAGGAGTTTTGCTGCTTGTAACAAGTAGTCAGGAGTTGTGCTCTGTGTAAGAAGCAGTCAGGAGTTGTGCTGCGTGTAAGAAGCAGTCAGGAGTTGTGCTGCGTGTAAGAAGCAGTCAGGAGTTGTGCTGTGTGTAAGAAGCAGTCAGGATTTGTGCTGCTTGTAAGAAGCAGTCGGGAGCTGTGCTGCTTGTAAGACGCAGTCGGGAGCTGTGCCGCTTGTAAGAAGCAGTCGGGAGCTGTGCCGCTTGTAAGAAGCAGTCAGGAGTTGTGCTGCGTGTAAGAAGCAGTCGGGAGCTGTGCTGCGTGTAAGAAGCAGTCGGGAGTTGTGCTGCGTGTAAGAAGCAGTCGGGAGTTGTGCTGCGTGTAAGAAGCAGTCAGGAGCTGTGCTGTGTGTAAGAAGCAGTCGGGAGTTGTGCTGCATGTAAGAAGCAGTCAGGAGTTGTGCTGCATGTAAGAAGCAGTCAGGAGTTTTGCTGCTTGTAACAAGTAGTCAGGAGTTGTGCTGTGTGTAAGAAGCAGTCAGGAGTTGTGCTGCGTGTAAGAAGCAGTCGGGAGTTGTGCTGTGTGTAAGAAGCAGTCGGGAGTTGTGCTGCATGTAAGAAGCAGTCAGGAGTTGTGCTGCATGTAAGAAGCAGTCAGGAGTTTTGCTGCTTGTAACAAGTAGTCAGGAGTTGTGCTCTGTGTAAGAAGCAGTCAGGAGTTGTGCTGCGTGTAAGAAGCAGTCAGGAGTTGTGCTGCGTGTAAGAAGCAGTCAGGAGTTGTGCTGTGTGTAAGAAGCAGTCAGGATTTGTGCTGCTTGTAAGAAGCAGTCGGGAGCTGTGCTGCTTGTAAGAAGCAGTCGGGAGCTGTGCCGCTTGTAAGAAGCAGTCGGGAGCTGTGCCGCTTGTAAGAAGCAGTCAGGAGTTGTGCTGCGTGTAAGAAGCAGTCAGGAGCTGTGCTGCGTGTAAGAAGCAGTCGGGAGTTGTGCTGCGTGTAAGAAGCAGTCGGGAGTTGTGCTGCGTGTAAGAAGCAGTCAGGAGTTGTGATGTGTGTAAGAAGCAGTCGGGAGTTGTGCTGCGTGTAAGAAGCAGTCGGGAGCTGTGCCGCTTGTAAGAAGCAGTCAGGAGTTGTGCTGCGTGTAAGAAGCAGTCAGGAGTTGTGCTGCTTCTAAGAAGTAGTCAGAAGTTGTGCTGCGTGTAAGAAGCAGTCAGGAGCTGTGCTGCGTGTAAGAAGCAGTCAGGAGCTGTGCTGTGTGTAAGAAGCAGTCGGGAGTTGTGCTGCATGTAAGAAGCAGTCAGGAGTTGTGCTGCTTGTAACAAGTAGTCAGGAGTTTTGCTGCTTGTAACAAGTAGTCAGGAGTTGTGCTGTGTGTAAGAAGCAGTCAGGAGTTGTGCTGCGTGTAAGAAGCAGTCAGGAGTTGTGCTGCGTGTAAGAAGCAGTCGGGAGCTGTGCTGCGTGTAAGAAGCAGTCAGGAGTTGTGCTATGTGTAAGAAGCAGTCAGGAGTTGTGCTGCGTGTAAGAAGCAGTCAGGAGTTGTGCTGCTTGTAAGAAGCAGTCAGGAGCTGTGCTGCGTGTAAGAAGCAGTTAGGAGTTGTGCTGCGTGTAAGAAGCAGTCAGGAGTTGTGCTGCTTGTAAGAAGTAGTCAGGAGCTGTGCTGTGTGTAAGAAGCAGTCGGGAGTTGTGCTGCGTGTAAGAAGCAGTCAGGAGTTGTGCTACGTGTAAGAAGCAGTAAGGAGTTGTGCTGCGTGTAAGAAGCAGTCAGGAGCTGTGCTGTGTGTAAGAAGCAGTCAGGAGTTGTGCTGCGTGTAAGAAGCAGTCAGGAGTTGTGCTACGTGTAAGAAGCAGTAAGGAGTTGTGCTGCGTGTAAGAAGCAGTCAGGAGCTGTGCTGTGTGTAAGAAGCAGTCAGGATTGTGCTGCTCATAAGAAGCAGTCGGGAGTTGTGCTGCTTGTAAGAAGCAGTCAGGAGCTGTGCTGGGTGTAAGAAGCAGTCAGGAGCTGTGCCACGTGTAAGAAGTCAGGAGTTGTGCTGTGTGTAAGAAGCAGTCAGGATTTGTGCTGCTTGTAAGAAGCAGTCAGGAGTTGTGCTGCGTGTAAGAAGCAGTCAGGATTTGTGCTGTGTGTAAGAAGCAGTCAGGAGTTGTGCTGCATGTAAGAAGCAGTCAGGAGTTTTGCTGCTTGTAACAAGTAGTCAGGAGTTGTGCTGTGTGTAAGAAGCAGTCAGGAGTTGTGCTGCGTGTAAGAAGCAGTCAGGATTTGTGCTGTGTGTAAGAAGCAGTCAGGAGTTGTGCTGCGTGTAAGAAGCAGTCAGGAGTTTTGCTGCTTGTAACAAGTAGTCAGGAGTTGTGCTGCGTGTAAGAAGCAGTCAGGAGTTGAGCTGCGTGTAAGAAGCAGTCAGGAGTTGTACTGTGTGTAAGAAGCAGTCAGGAGTTGTACTGTGTGTAAGAAGCAGTCAGGAGTTGTGCTGCTTGTAAGGAGCAGTCAGGAGTTGTGCTGCTTGTAAGAAGCAGTCGGGAGCTGTGCTGCTTGTAAGAAGCAGTCGGGAGCTGTGCCGCTTGTAAGAAGCAGTCGGGAGCTGTGCCGCTTGTAAGAAGCAGTCGGGAGTTGTGCTGCGTGTAAGAAGCAGTCAGGAGTTGTGCTGCTTCTAAGAAGTAGTCAGAAGTTGTGCTGCGTGTAAGAAGCAGTCAGGAGTTGTGCTGCGTGTAAGAAGCAGTCAGGAGTTGTGCTACGTGTAAGAAACAGTCAGGAGTTTTGCTGCGTGTAAGAAGCAGTCAGGAGCTGTGCTGCGTGTAAGAAGCAGTCAGGAGTTGTGCTACGTGTAAGAAGCAGTCAGGAGTTGTGCTGCCTGTAAGAAGCAGTCAGGAGTTGTGCTGTGTGTAAGAAACAGTCAGGAGTTGTGCTACGTGTAAGAAGCAGTCAGGAGTTGTGCTGCGTGTAAGAAGCAGTCAGGAGTTGTGCTACGTGTAAGAAGCAGTCAGGAGTTGTGCTGTGTGTAAGAAGCAGTCGGGAGTTGTGCTGCGTGTAAGAAGCAGTCGGGAGTTATGCTGCGTGTAAGAAGCAGTCAGGAGTTGTGCTGTGTGTAAGAAGCAGTCGGGAGTTGTGCTGTGTGTAAGAAGCAGTCGGGAGTTGTGCTGCGTGTAAGAAGCAGTCAGGAGCTGTGCTGCGTGTAAGAAGCAGTCAGGAGCTGTGCTGTGTGTAAGAAGCAGTCGGGAGTTGTGCTGCATGTAAGAAGCAGTCAGGAGCTGTGTTGTGTGTAAGAAGCAGTCGGGAGTTGAGCTGCTTGTAAGGAGCAGTCAGGAGTTGTGCTGCATGTAAGAAGCAGTCAGGAGTTTTGCTGCTTGTAACAAGTAGTCAGGAGTTGTGCTGTGTGTAAGAAGCAGTCGGGAGTTGTGCTGCGTGTAAGAAGCAGTCAGGAGTTGTGCTGCGTGTAAGAAGCAGTCAGGAGTTGTGCTGCGTGTAAGAAGCAGTCAGGAGCTGTGCTGTGTGTAAGAAGCAGTCGGGAGTTGTGCTGCATGTAAGAAGCAGTCAGGAGTTGTGCTGCATGTAAGAAGCAGTCAGGAGTTTTGCTGCTTGTAACAAGTAGTCAGGAGTTGTGCTGTGTGTAAGAAGCAGTCAGGAGTTGTGCTGCGTGTAAGAAGCAGTCAGGAGTTGTGCTGCGTGTAAGAAGCAGTCAGGAGTTGTGCTGTGTGTAAGAAGCAGTCAGGATTTGTGCTGCTTGTAAGAAGCAGTCGGGAGCTGTGCTGCTTGTAAGACGCAGTCGGGAGCTGTGCCGCTTGTAAGAAGCAGTCGGGAGCTGTGCCGCTTGTAAGAAGCAGTCAGGAGTTGTGCTGCGTGTAAGAAGCAGTCAGGAGCTGTGCTGCGTGTAAGAAGCAGTCGGGAGTTGTGCTGCGTGTAAGAAGCAGTCGGGAGTTGTGCTGCGTGTAAGAAGCAGTCAGGAGTTGTGATGCGTGTAAGAAGCAGTCGGGAGTTGTGCTGCGTGTAAGAAGCAGTCGGGAGCTGTGCCGCTTGTAAGAAGCAGTCAGGAGTTGTGCTGCGTGTAAGAAGCAGTCAGGAGTTGTGCTGCTTCTAAGAAGTAGTCAGAAGTTGTGCTGCGTGTAAGAAGCAGTCAGGAGCTGTGCTGCGTGTAAGAAGCAGTCAGGAGCTGTGCTGTGTGTAAGAAGCAGTCGGGAGTTGTGCTGCATGTAAGAAGCAGTCAGGAGTTGTGCTGCATGTAAGAAGCAGTCAGGAGTTTTGCTGCTTGTAACAAGTAGTCAGGAGTTGTGCTGTGTGTAAGAAGCAGTCAGGAGTTGTGCTGCGTGTAAGAAGCAGTCAGGAGTTGTGCTGCGTGTAAGAAGCAGTCGGGAGCTGTGCTGCGTGTAAGAAGCAGTCAGGAGTTGTGCTATGTGTAAGAAGCAGTCAGGAGTTGTGCTGCGTGTAAGAAGCAGTCAGGAGTTGTGCTGCTTGTAAGAAGCAGTCAGGAGCTGTGCTGCGTGTAAGAAGCAGTTAGGAGTTGTGCTGCGTGTAAGAAGCAGTCAGGAGTTGTGCTGCTTGTAAGAAGTAGTCAGGAGCTGTGCTGTGTGTAAGAAGCAGTCGGGAGTTGTGCTGCGTGTAAGAAGCAGTCAGGAGTTGTGCTACGTGTAAGAAGCAGTAAGGAGTTGTGCTGCGTGTAAGAAGCAGTCAGGAGCTGTGCTGTGTGTAAGAAGCAGTCAGGAGTTGTGCTGCGTGTAAGAAGCAGTCAGGAGTTGTGCTACGTGTAAGAAGCAGTAAGGAGTTGTGCTGCGTGTAAGAAGCAGTCAGGAGCTGTGCTGTGTGTAAGAAGCAGTCAGGATTGTGCTGCTCATAAGAAGCAGTCGGGAGTTGTGCTGCTTGTAAGAAGCAGTCAGGAGCTGTGCTGGGTGTAAGAAGCAGTCAGGAGCTGTGCCACGTGTAAGAAGTCAGGAGTTGTGCTGTGTGTAAGAAGCAGTCAGGATTTGTGCTGCTTGTAAGAAGCAGTCAGGAGTTGTGCTGCGTGTAAGAAGCAGTCAGGAGTTGTGCTGCATGTAAGAAGCAGTCAGGAGTTGTGCTGCATGTAAGAAGCAGTCAGGAGTTTTGCTGCTTGTAACAAGTAGTCAGGAGTTGTGCTGTGTGTAAGAAGCAGTCAGGAGTTGTGCTGCGTGTAAGAAGCAGTCAGGATTTGTGCTGTGTGTAAGAAGCAGTCAGGAGTTGTGCTGCGTGTAAGAAGCAGTCAGGAGTTTTGCTGCTTGTAACAAGTAGTCAGGAGTTGTGCTGTGTGTAAGAAGCAGTCAGGAGTTGTGCTGCGTGTAAGAAGCAGTCAGGAGTTGTACTGTGTGTAAGAAGCAGTCAGGAGTTGTACTGAGTGTAAGAAGCAGTCAGGAGTTGTGCTGCTTGTAAGGAGCAGTCAGGAGTTGTGCTGCTTGTAAGAAGCAGTCGGGAGCTGTGCTGCTTGTAAGAAGCAGTCGGGAGCTGTGCCGCTTGTAAGAAGCAGTCGGGAGTTGTGCTGCGTGTAAGAAGCAGTCAGGAGTTGTGCTGCTTCTAAGAAGTAGTCAGAAGTTGTGCTGCGTGTAAGAAGCAGTCAGGAGTTGTGCTGCGTGTAAGAAGCAGTCAGGAGTTGTGCTGTGTGTAAGAAGCAGTCAGGATTTGTGCTGCTTGTAAGAAGCAGTCGGGAGCTGTGCTGCTTGTAAGACGCAGTCGGGAGCTGTGCCGCTTGTAAGAAGCAGTCGGGAGCTGTGCCGCTTGTAAGAAGCAGTCAGGAGTTGTGCTGCGTGTAAGAAGCAGTCAGGAGTTGTGCTGCTTCTAAGAAGTAGTCAGAAGTTGTGCTGCGTGTAAGAAGCAGTCAGGAGCTGTGCTGCGTGTAAGAAGCAGTCGGGAGTTGTGCTGCGTGTAAGAAGCAGTCGGGAGTTGTGCTGCGTGTAAGAAGCAGTCAGGAGTTGTGATGTGTGTAAGAAGCAGTCGGGAGTTGTGCTGCGTGTAAGAAGCAGTCGGGAGCTGTGCCGCTTGTAAGAAGCAGTCAGGAGTTGTGCTGCGTGTAAGAAGCAGTCAGGAGTTGTGCTGCTTCTAAGAAGTAGTCAGAAGTTGTGCTGCGTGTAAGAAGCAGTCAGGAGCTGTGCTGCGTGTAAGAAGCAGTCGGGAGTTGTGCTGCGTGTAAGAAGCAGTCGGGAGTTGTGCTGCGTGTAAGAAGCAGTCAGGAGTTGTGATGTGTGTAAGAAGCAGTCGGGAGTTGTGCTGCGTGTAAGAAGCAGTCGGGAGCTGTGCCGCTTGTAAGAAGCAGTCAGGAGTTGTGCTGCGTGTAAGAAGCAGTCAGGAGTTGTGATGTGTGTAAGAAGCAGTCGGGAGTTGTGCTGCGTGTAAGAAGCAGTCGGGAGCTGTGCCGCTTGTAAGAAGCAGTCAGGAGTTGTGCTGCGTGTAAGAAGCAGTCAGAAGTTGTGCTGCGTGTAAGAAGCAGTCAGGAGCTGTGCTGCGTGTAAGAAGCAGTCAGGAGCTGTGCTGCGTGTAAGAAGCAGTCAGGAGCTGTGCTGCGTGTAAGAAGCAGTCAGGATTGTGCTGCGTGTAAGAAGCAGTCAGGAGCTGTGCTGCGTGTAAGAAGCAGTCAGGATTGTGCTGTGTGTAAGAAGCAGTCAGGAGTTGTGCTGCGTGTAAGAAGCAGTCAGGAGTTGTGCTGCGTGTAAGAAGCAGTCAGGAGTTGTGCTGCGTGTAAGAAGCAGTCAGGAGTTGTGCTGCGTGTAAGAAGCAGTCAGGAGTTGTGCTGCTTGTAAGAAGCAGTCAGGAGTTGTGCTGCGTGTAAGAAGCAGTCAGGAGTTGTGCTGCGTGTAAGAAGCAGTCAGGAGTTGTGCTGCGTGTAAGAAGCAGTCAGGAGTTGTGCTACGTGTAAGAAGCAGTCAGGAGTTGTGCTGCGCGTAAGAAGCAGTCAGGAGTTGTGCTGCGTGTAAGAAGCAGTCAGGAGTTGTGCTACGTGTAAGAAGCAGTCAGGAGTTGTGCTACGTGTAAGAAGCAGTCAGGAGTTGTGCTACGTGTAAGAAGCAGTCAGGAGTTGTGCTGTGTGTAAGAAGCAGTCAGGAGTTGTGCTGTGTGTAAGAAGCAGTCAGGAGTTGTTCTGCGTGTAAGAAGCAGTCAGGAGTTGTGCTGCGTGTAAGAAGCAGTCAGGAGTTGTGCTGCGTGTAAGAAGCAGTCAGGAGTTGTGCTACGTGTAAGAAGCAGTCAGGAGTTGTGCTGTATGTAAGAAGCAGTCGGGAGTTGTGCTGCTTGTAAGAAGCAGTCAGGAGTTGTGCTACGTGTAAGAAGCAGTCGGGAGTTGTGCTGCGTGTAAGAAGCAGTCAGGAGTTGTGCTGACTGTAAGAAGCAGTCAGGAGCTGTGCTGCGTGTAAGAAGCAGTCAGGAGTTGTTCTGCGTGTAAGAAGCAGTCAGGAGTTGTGCTGCGTGTAAGAAGCAGTCAGGAGTTATGCTGCTTGTAAGAAGCAGTCGGGAGCTGTGCCACGTGTAAGAAGCAGTCAGGAGTTGTGCTGTGTGTAAGAAGCAGTCAGGAGTTGTGCTGCTTGTAAGAAGCAGTCAGGAGATGTGCTGCGTGTAAGAAGCAGTCAGGAGTTGTTCTGCGTGTAAGAAGCAGTCAGGAGTTGTGCTGCGTGTAAGAAGCAGTCAGGAGTTATGCTGCTTGTAAGAAGCAGTCGGGAGCTGTGCCGCGTGTAAGAAGCAGTCAGGAGTTGTGCTGTGTGTAAGAAGCAGTCGGGAGTTGTGCTGCTTGTAAGAAGCAGTCAGGAGTTGTGCTGCGTGTAAGAAGCAGTTGGGAGTTGTGCTGCTTGTAAGGAGCAGTCAGGAGTTGTGCCGCGTGTAAGAAGCAGTCGGGAGTTGTGCTGCTTGTAAGGAGCAGTCAGGAGATGTGCTGCGTGTAAGAAGCAGTCAGGAGTTGTGCTACGTGTAAGGAGCAGTCAGGAGTTGTGCTGCTTGTAAGGAGCAGTCAGGAGTTGTGCTGCGTGTAAGAAGCAGTCGGGAGTTGTGCTGCTTTTAAGGAGCAGTCAGGAGTTGTGCCGCGTGTAAGAAGCAGTCGGGAGTTGTGCTGCTTGTAAGGAGCAGTCAGGAGATGTGCTGCGTGTAAGAAGCATTCAGGAGTTGTGCTACGTGTAAGGAGCAGTCAGGAGTTGTGCTGCGTGTAAGAAGCAGTCGGGAGTTGTGCTGCTTGTAAGGAGCAGTCGGGAGTTGTGCCGCTTGTAAGAAGCAGTCAGGAGTTGTGCTGTGTGTAAGAAGCAGTCAGGAGTTGTGCTGCGTGTAAGAAGCAGTCGGGAGTTGTGCTGCTTGTAAGAAGCAGTCAGGAGTTGTGCTGCGTGTAAGAAGCAGTCAGGAGTTGTGCTGCATGTAAGGAGCAGTCAGAAGTTGTGCTGCGTGTAAGAAGCATTCAGGAGTTGTGCTGCATGTAAGGAGCAGTCGGGAGTTGTGATGCATGTAAGAAGCAGGCAGGAGTTGTGTTGCTTGTAAGAAGCAGTCAGGAGTTGTGCTGCGTGTAAGAAGCAGTCAGGAGTTGTGCTACTTGTAAGAAGCAGTCAGGAGTTGTGCTGCGTGTAAGAAGCAGCCAGGAGTTGTGCTACTTGTAAGAAGCAGTCAGGAATTGTGTTGCTTGTAAGAAGCATTCAGGAGTTGTGCTGCATGTAAGGAGCAGTCGGGAGTTGTGATGCATGTAAGAAGCAGGCAGGAGTTGTGTTGCTTGTAAGAAGCAGTCAGGAGTTGTGCTGCGTGTAAGAAGAAGTCAGGAGTTGTGCTACTTGTAAGAAGCAGTCAGGAGTTGTGCTGCGTGTAAGAAGCAGTCAGGAATTGTGTTGCTTGTAAGAAGCAGTCAGGAGTTGTGTTGCTTGTAAGAAGCAGTCAGGAGTTGTGCTGTGTGTAAGAAGCAGTCAGGAGTTGTGCTACTTGTAAGAAGCAGTCAGGAATTGTGTTGCTTGTAAGAAGCAGTCAGGAGTTGTGCTGCTTGTAAGAAGCAGTCGGGAGTTGTGCTGTTTTTAAGAAGCAGGCAGGAGTTGTGCTGTGTGTAAGAAGCAGGCAGGAGTTGTGCTGTTTGTAAGAAGCAGGCGGTTGTTGTGCTGCTCGTAAGAAGCAGTCGGGAGTTGTGCTGCTCGTAAGAAGCAGTCGGGAGTTGTGCTGTTTTTAAGAAGCAGGCAGGAGTTGTGCTGTTTGTAAGAAGCAGGCAGGAGTTGTGCTGTTTGTAAGAAGCAGGCGGTTGTTGTGCTGCTCGTAAGAAGCAGTCGGGAGTTGTGCTGTTTGTAAGAAGCAGGCAGGAGTTGTGCTACATGTAAGAAGCAGGCGGTTGTTGTGCTGCTCGTAAGAAGCAGTCGGGAGTTGTGCTGTTTGTAAGAAGCAGGCAGGAGTTGTGCTACGTGTAAGAAGCAGGCGGTTGTTGTGCTGCTCGTAAGAAGCAGTCGGGAGTTGTGCTGTTTGTAAGAAGCAGGCAGGAGTTGTGCTGCATGTAAGAAGCAGTCAGGAGTTGTGCTGCGTGTAAGAAGCAGTCAGGAGTTGTGCTGCGTGTAACAAGTAGTCAGGAGTTGTGCTGCGTGTAACAAGTAGTCAGGAGTTGTGCTTCATGTAAGAAGCAGTCAGGAGTTTTGCTGCGTGTAACAAGTAGTCAGGAGTTGTGCTGCATGTAAGAAGCAGTCAGGAGTTGTGCTGCATGTAAGAAGCAGTCAGGAGTTGTGCTGCTTGTAAGAAGCAGTCAGGAGTTGTGCTGCGTGTAACAAGTAGTCAGGAGTTGTGCTGCATGTAAGAAGCAGTCAGGAGCTGTGCTGCTTGTAAGAAGCAGTCAGGAGTTTTGCTGCATGTAACAAGTAGTCAGGAGTTGTGCTGCATGTAAGAAGCAGTCAGGAGTTGTGCTGCATGTAAGAAGCAGTCAGGAGTTGTGCTGCTTGTAAGAAGCAGTCAGGAGTTGTGCTGCTTGTAAGAAGCAGTCAGGAGTTGTGCTGCATGTAAGAAGCAGTCAAGAGTTGTGCTGCCAGTAACAAGCAGTCAGGAGTTGTGCTACTTGTGGGAAGCAGTCTGAAGTTGTGTTGCCTGTAGGAAGCAGTCCAGAGTTGTGTTGCCTGTAGGAAGCAATTATGAGTTGTGCTGCCTGTAGTAAGCAGTCAGACCTTGTGCTGCCTGTAGGGAGCAGGCAGGAGTTTTGCTGCCTGAAAAAGCAGTCACGAGTTGTTCTGTCTTTAGGAAGCAGTCAGGAGTTGTGCTGTCTCTAGGAATCAGCCAGAAGTTGTGCTGCTCGTAAGAAGCAGTCAGGAGTTAAGTTTCCTGTAGGAAGCAGTCTGGAGTTGTGCTGCGTGTAGGAAGCAGTCCAGAGTTGTGCTGCCTGTAGGATGCAGTCCAGAGTTGTGCTGCCTATATGAAGCAATACTGAGTTGTGCTACCTGTAGGATGCAATCAGGAGTTGTGCTGTCTTTAGGAACCAGTCAGGAGTTGTGCTGTCTCTAGCAAGAAGTCAGAAGTTGTGCTGCCTGTAGGAATTTTCCAGAAGTTCTGCTGCCTGTAGGAAGCAGTCAGGATTTGTGCTACCTGTAGGAAGCAGTCTGGAGTTGTGCTGCCTGTAGGAAGCAGTTCAGAGTTGTGCTGCCTGTAGGAAGCAGTCCAGAGTTGTGCTGCCTGTAGGAAGCAGTTCAGAGTTGTGCTACCTGTAGGAAGCAGTCTGGAGTTGTGCTGCGTGTAGGAAGCAGTTCAGAGTTGCGCTGCCTGTAGGAAGCACTCCAGAGTTGTGCTGCGTGTAGGAAGCAGTCCAGAGTTTTGCTGCCTGTAGGAAGCAGTCAGAAGTTGTGCTGCCTGGACTTGAGTCCCCATATTAGTAGTTAAACACTGTTAATTAATTTGGTTGATTTCTTGCTTATGTGAAAAATCTCATTTTTTTTCAAAACATTTAAAAATGACCATTTTCTTATAGTTTAAAACATTTTTGCACACTGCAATAATACATTTTATAGCAACAAAATCACACTGTTTCCCATAAGTAATGGTTCAAAATGTAGTTTAGAGTACTATTTTCCCCAATAATTCACCCCTAGTGGTCACTGGACATGACACTTTCTGTTGGGGGATATGTATATCTTCATCTCAGAGTTTTAGATCAATTGTATAGAAAACAGGATCTACATCTTGGTTGACTGTTGTGAAGGGGTTTCTTTTCACCGTGGAAATTATTTTGCAATCATCAAACCCTGTTGTCTTTCGTGGGCATCCGGGTAATTTTGCATTGTTTCCAGTGCTTTCTTTCTCAGGATGTACCGAACTGTATATTTTGATTTTCCTAATATTGTAGAAAGTTCTTGAATGGGTTTTCTCTGTTTTCGCAACAAGGATGGCTTGTTTGAACTGCATGAAGCTCCTTTGAGCTGCATATTTTCTTCACAGAAAAATCTTCTAAAAGCGAGCACCACACTTCAAATCAACTCCAGGCTTTTTATCTGCTTAACTGAAAATGGCATTAGGAAGAACTCTGCCCATGAAACAGCATTTGAGCCAATTGTCTAATTACTTTTGGCCCCTTTAAAAACAGGATGGGATGGGAGCTAGAACTCCTAATCCCTTCATTCAGTTTTAATGTGGATACCCTCAAATGAAATCTTAAAGTCTGGACTTTATGCCCATGTCCATTATCTAACTTGAATATGTTTCAGAAAACAGGTAAAAAAACAAAATGTGTGTCTGTGTCCATATATTTATGGCCCTAACTGTAATATATATATATATTGTAGTTGGTTGTCTACTATAAGCTGTAAAAATACATTTTCTTGGCATTTCTGGAGGGAAAAGTTCTGGACTGGGCTACCAAAAGACTCCAGGGAAGAGTGTCATGTCTTTTGTTACCATCCTTTTAGGGGCTGCCAGTAAGGTGCTCCATTGGTCCCTGGGGTCTGGCTAGTAAGGGAAGCTGGGCGGGTTTCATAGAACCAGGACTGTTCCTCTTGTTCCTCAGCAGAGGGCACCAAGGTTTCCCATGCGCTCGCATTCTTGCACTAGGACCAGTAAGTGTGTGTTTATGCGTGCGCATTTGTGAACTGTGTATTCAATGGATTCATGCGCATGTGCGATTATGCGCGGGCATGCGCATTGGAAATGCGCGAAAATGCGCTCACTTTTGCACATGCGCAGGGACCTTTAAATTCTTGTGTACCGATCCCGCTCATGTTCTCCTGACGACCTTAGCCTGTTTGCTACTTTGATCCTGCTCTGCCTGCCCATGACCTCGGCTTGTTTACAACCTCGATCCTGTTCTGCCTGCCCACGACCTCGGCCTGTTTACTACTTCGATCCAGTTCCGCCTGCCCACGACTTCAGCTTGTTCCACGCTTCCAGTCCAGCTCTGGTCTGTCTTCTACCCAGAACCTGGCAAAACCCACTCCTAGGTTGCCTGACCTGGGGCCTTCCTGCAGCCCAGCCTATCCTCACCTTTAGAGGCTCTAGTGAAAACCAGGTTGGTCCTTAGATTCCAGGCTTCCCGGGCGAGAGGTGAGCCCGTTCTTAGTTTCCGCAATCAGGGTCCACACCCGGTAGTCTGACACTAGGTTTGGTTGGCCAAGTAGCCTAGTAATGCCATTCTCAGTTAAGCAGATAAAACGCCTTGGTTGATTTGCAGTGTGGTGCTTGCATTTAGACGATTTTGAAGTGCTTAACAGTTCTGAACATCCATACATTTTTGTACCACAGATGACCTTTAATATTCATTGGCAATACAACCTTTTTTTACACATTAATTGTGATTAAAAAATGTTTTTCTTTCATTTTCACATCGATAACAAGGCATCCCAATGGCAACAGCAGATGCATTCACAGTATATCACAGCTGTGATGCTTTTAAAGCTTAGGAGTGTGTTTATGAAAGTAACACATTCATTTCTTTAAGACTCGGTTACAACACATTCACTTGGGCACCTTTCCATATGAGTAGACTGAGTAAGGACCTTTCCTTAAACCATTTAGTCTAATCAGTGAGAACAAGTCCCCAGCTTATTTTAAATAGTATTACTCAGCTTTACTGCCAGTGACTTCCTCTCCCTGGAGCCACCATGCGCCTGCCTCAATAGAAAGCCATGCTTTTGTTTCCAGCATACAAGAACAAAAAGACACTTTATAAAAAAATTATAACATTTATTTACAAATGGCGTTTTGTCTTTTTTGTCAAAGTGACATAAGATGCTTCCATCTTTCTGTGCTAAATTAGACAACTGTAACGTGTGAACCATCCATCTTGAATGAAGGTGCTTGTAGCATCTGTCAGCGTTTCATAAAGATAAGGGCCTCACGTACAATAAATAGGAGGAGAACATTCTTCAGATCTGTCACGCATCTCTAGACATACTATCCCGGTTTGGTGTTTGAGCAGAGGTGGACAAGGAATAGATTTTTTGTCTTCTAGCACAACAGAGTTTGCTGTGTTTGTCTTTACTAATTAAATGCAACCCAAATGTTTGGCTGATTTAGGATTTTACAAGGTCAAACAGAAACCCAATGTGGTTCCAGAATAAATGCATCGATTAAAAGTAATTTAAAATGACCCTTAATTCCCAAAATCTTGATACCCCCCCCCCACCCCCGGCATGGTAATTTGGAGACTAAAACAAAAATAATGTACTTGGTTCCATGGTAGAATTGGGGGATCTCCGTAGTGGCTTCTGCTTATGGTGAACATAAGTGACAGTATTGGTATCTATTTCTTTAAGCAGCAGCCGCTGTGGTTGGATGAAGTGAGTGTCGCTCAAAATCGGCCTGTGCATGCATTGGCTGATGCTGGGTAGAGCCATAAAGGGATGCTGGGGAGACTGCATGTGACCTGTAGCCCCATATCGATCTGGACTGCTGTATTATGGAGTTTTTTCCTGAGTAACTGTTCTTTTTGAATTTTTGTATATTTTTGTTATTTTGTATTTATGCTGTGTTGGTGTAAGCTAGGACACTAATCCCATGCCACTACCTTGGCAGTGGGCATTTCTATTATATAGCTCATTAGGGGGGACTCAAGGCCACTAGCAGGGGCAATGCAGGACAAACACAATGTTTTTGCTTTGCCTAATGTGTTCTGTGCTCATTTATTCAATAAGATGTATTTTTGAGACTTTTGGTATTTATTTAATAAACATATTTGGTATCTGGTGAAGTGCTGGCTGAGTGGAACTAGGGTCTCGCTACTTGCGAGCTGGGCATGGATACTAATGCCCGTGACACAAGAGTCATCCCAGCAGGCCGGAATCTAAGGTCAGACCTGGTCTTTAATAGAGTCTCCCCCCCACAAGGGAGGATAAGCTGTGCTGGAAAACCCAGGATGTGCCACTGTTGAATAGGGGGCCTGGGTAGACAAGCAGTGGTTCCCTGGTCCGAATGCTTGACTAGCACAAATGCAGTAGCATTGTCAAATGTAGCCAAGGTCTAGGGTTGAAGAAAGCAAGGGTAGTCAAAGTCCAAATCTAAAGGTCATGGGTTGACGGCAGGTAATGTAATCCAGATATAGGCAGTAGTCGTAATAAGATACCAAAGTTCAGGGTATTCAAAGGAAGGCAGGGGTGCTGTCAGTAGATGAGACTTCCTATTTAAAGGAACCTGCACTGTGTTTTCATCACACTGTGCTGCATTCACTGGACCCAGAAGCATAAGCACTGTGAGAGGTAATTAGCACATGTATGCTGTGGGCATTAGTTCACGCATGCACCCCGCAATCTCAATCTAGCACACGTGCGCTGGTGGGCCCAAAGAATGATTTTCCCTGGTGTGCCCCTAAAATAATTCTTTCTGGTGGCCCCAAGAATGATTCCCTCTGGTGGGCCCCAAGAATAATTTTCTCTGGTGGGTCAAATAATTATTTTCTCTGGTTGGCCCCAAGAATGATCCCTTCGGGTGACCCAGATGTGGACTAGAAATAGGGAGCACAGGTTGAATTTCCAGCATGCAACCCACCTAATTCCGAGCTTTTGCTGGAATCGATTCCTTTTCTCACTCCCCCAGTGCCTGGCCTCATTGTACCCCCAAGCCAAGACCACCAGCCCGTGTTCTGTCCCCGCAATGCTATAGCCTCAGTGACATGGCTGAGGGACCATGCCCACCCCTTCCACATTATCTAGCTTTACAAAAGCTTCAGTACCATCACTTTTAGAGGCCCTGTAATACTATAGCCTCAGCAGGCCAACACACTTGTTGATCAACTGAGAAGCAGGGCTGACCTATTCATGGACTGGTTGAGCCAGTAAAATCCGGGGCTGATTTTTGGCCCCAGTCCGCCCCTGCCAACAACATCAATATAAACTGGTAAAGGGTCTTTATACCCAATTCACAAGTGACACCAAAGGACATGTCTTTTACCTTGTAGTAAAACTCCTCACTATCTCCACTGATACCATCTCTTGCTAATGGGAATATGTGAGGCACAATAGAATGCTAAACCTCATGATGTGCTGGTAATGATCTCACTTTTTATTCTATATTAACAGCCTTGAATTGCACATTACCCATATTTAGCCGCTACTCTTTTCCACTAGAATTAACAAAAAGGAATATGATTATTATACGACTGCATGAAAATATAGAGCTTTCATGTTTATGTGCACTATGTCTGAAAGCATTCCAAGGAGCATCTTTTAAGGTTTAGCACATTCTCAGTCGGCATTCGCACATTAAATACTAAAAGGTGTTCATAAAGCAACAAAAACACCCAAGGGTCCTTTTCTGAAAAGAATATATAGCCAGTAAAAGTAAACAACGCCTTGTGGAATGTTGTACAAAGTCATCTTGGATAGAATGATGAAGAGTTAGATCCCCTATTGGCCTTCCCTTGCTGTCTAGGTTCATACAGGGGAATATGTTTTCTCTTACTTACTGACCTCCTGATGACACCCAGGCCATGTTTGATGCTTCTCCTTCTTGGAGTGTAACTTACAATGGAGTGTCCTCCAGAGATCCAGTAGCTGTATGATCATATGTCTAACTGTTCCTGTGAACATGATCGCAATTAAAATTACAATCTTGTTTCTCAATGTTCTTGTCAACAAAGGCAACTGGCCATGATGCACATTGGCAGGTACATGTATATTCATTAATCTCCTCTTTGTACTAAATGGTTTGGAGAAGCACTCCACATAGTCACTGTGTGTATAATTGCATTTAGTAATGTTTAAACCAAATGGATAACAACATGGCTGGTATTATTCTTATCTCCTATATTCACATTTGTGCTTAGGAGGAAATAAATGGTTTTTGCCCAATGGTTCCCGCAGGATCACAAATAGGAGAGATGAATGCATATCGTGTCCTTCATACCCAGCTAATGTAATCAGAACTAAAGGATTCCAATTAGTCTCATGCTGAGATAGGCTAAAATCTATTTTCCAGCAGCTCAGGATATACTGTAAAACGTGAGCACCCGATGAAGGCATAGTTCTCTTTTTTTTTTATTATGTCACAGAACAATTACACCCCCTCTGATGCGATTAGTATAATAATGGATTACATTCGGGTTATTAATCTAGCAATGGCTGGGGTGAAACTATATGGGAATATACTATATTAACCCCCAACTTCCAGAGATGTTTAGTCCGAAAATAAGCAAGGCATTATTAATGTCAAAATGGATATTTTAGAAATACATAGATAGGAACATCTTAAAGAGATTGGCCTGCTTTCCATTCCTAATGCACGCTGCATGCCAATGCGATTTACCTTTAGCTGCATCAGCTGGTGCCATTCATTTGTGTCTGCTGGCTTTGTACCAGGACCTCGTCCCCCTATGTGTTTTAAGTGCACCTTGGTGCTTACTCCAGCCTTTTTATACCTTGGAGGGTAGGAATCACTTCCCCCTCAACAGCATCAGACTCGCACTTGGTTCATTGAAGTGTGTACTGCTATATTCATGCCTTCACTGTGAATGTGCAGCCTCTCACAAGACACACCTGTATTTTGCATAGGAGCGGACTTGGAAACCACCCCTATGCATAGTCAATTGTGCACAAATACAGACAGGTTAAAGCAAATAGCAAACTTAAAATACAGAGATGCACCAAATACAAGTTGACGATGGGCTACAATAGGAGTAAGGGCTTTTCAGAGTTTGAAGTCCTGAAGACAAAGGTGGGAGGTGATTAGGGTTGAGGATAGGAAGAAGTCCTGGGCAGAACAGAGGATGCATCTGAGCTGGTATCTGAAATGTATGAATGGTCAATGGTATCTGAATGATGAAAGCAAGAGGGTGGATGAAGTGAGCATCAGAGCTGCTATAGCTGCTGCTGATGTAAGGGAACTCACTTAACCTTACACATGCCCAGCAGCAGTGTTCAGTCTGTACAGAGCTCAATTCTTTTAGCTTCTAGATCTTGGTGTACAGACAGACAGCAGTGAGTGAACACCACTTCCAAGAACACACATTTGCCAACACAAGTAAAAAATACTAGACAAGCTCAGCACCCCGAGGACATTATTTTGGCACATCACCATATACACTTTCAAAAATGCCATTGGAAGCACAGCTTCTGAACCCCTAAAGTCTTACTTGTAAATAGTGATGGGCAAACTCGAACCGCAAATTTCAGGTTTGTACAAAACGTTGGGATCCCAAACCCGAACACAGAATTCAGCCAGAAGTCTGTGTTCAAGTTCAGTGTCCATCCCCAACACAAAAAATCTGGTTGATGGGCTGCTGAGCAACTCACTTCACATGAGGGTCACTTCGCATGAGGGTCCAGCAGCAGGAAGCTGCTGTAACTCACCTAAATCCTGACCAGTGGTCCCTCGTCAGCGACGGTGTCATGTTGGAATGGTCCCTGGCTGGGACCACAGAAAGATGGCCATCACTCCCCATGAGTAAGGACACTCCTAGTGCCAGCACTGCCAGCTGGCACTAGAAGTGTCCTCACTGATGAGGAGTGGCACCCATCGTTCTGTGACTCCGGTTGGGGACCATTCTAATATGACGCCGCAGTTGATAGGAAGGGGATCACAGAGCTGAGGTATATTTTACAGCATATGCTGTATGCTGAAGGTAGCATGGTGCATGCCAAAGCCCCTGCATTCTGTTGATGGATGGGATTGCGGGGAGGTACCAGGGGCAGATGAAATGGGGAGGTTTCCTCATATGGTGCTGGGGGAAAAACAACAACACAGGACTGCTGCAGCAACAGGTATGCGGCTGGCCAATCCCTTAAAGGAATATTTCAGTGCTTGGCAGACCAAGTGGTAACTAGAAGATCTGTTTACCTTACCACCGTTTCTGCACTGCCGATTGGTGTTCCTCAGCTCTAGCTTGTGAAGCCGCCAGCTGTCCTTCCGGTTTCTGGCTGGCAGGTGGGCGTGGCCTCTGTAAAGCTGTCTCCTACTGAAAACGATGGGCACCGCCACATGCGGAAGTTTCCATATAAAGGCCTCACCCAACCTCCAACCAAAAACTGGAAACGGGTTGGAAAGTTAGAAAAGTCAACAGAAATTTTATTTTTTCCTTTAAAGCTGGACTCCCTTTGCTGCCAAGTGTCCTGCCTTTGATAAAATCTTATCTGTATGCTTTGGCATTTGTCTGGCCCTTCAGTCCTGCGGTATCCTGTAACACTGAAAGTATGCAAGTAAACCGAAAACCATTTAAAGCAAAAAACAACAAATCACCAAATTATGAAACAAATGCATTTATTATACATATGTTAAAAATGTACCTGACAAGGTACCTAAAACCATACTAGATGACAATCCCCAGAGCAGTAAATCAATCACAATTCTGTTTGTGAGTTGTTACAGTGTACGTAAGCAGAATTTACACACAATTACTCTAAATAGTATGCCTAATATGTCAAATATCAATATAAATGAAACAGTAAGAGAGCAGTCACCCCTACATGGTGCAATGACCTACGTGCTCACAGATTACATCACTGCTTCCTAGGGAAACCACCATCATCCTGTAACACTGGACTCATATGAAAACAAATAAAAGCAGAAATAAGAACTATGCATTAGGAAATGTATAAGCCTGCTGTCTTTTCAGATGGTCATATTTGGAGACAGGTACTTTAAAGTGAAACGAAAGCCCCTGAATGCCCCCCTGCCTCCTGCAGTACATCGGCCTTTCCTGCCCGACTACCTCAGGTGATGATGCTGACTCGGTGGTTGGCAAGTTTAAAATAAAACCATATTTCCAGCATCATGGCCATGCCCACCGGACAGTTTTGAGAGCTTAGATGATGTGACCTGCCCACTGGCTGCACCCCCTGCTTCCCCCAAGTCTGTGTATAGATCTCAGCCTATCTGAAAGGCTGGGCACAGGAGCATGTCTCAGCTAAAGGGAAGCGGGGATCCAGGCAGCAACAGCATTGTGTGAGCCCCCATAAATTCCAGGGCTGTGGTGCAAGGGTTTTAATTCACTTTAAAAAGAAACATGGGCTCGAGGGATAAGGGCCTAACGCAGACACTCTGCTTCAGGCTCTGCTTTGTCAATGAAATTGTATAATTTTTCATAGAAGACAGCAGTTGAGCAAATCATATAAAACACACTGCAAGAGTTGGCTGTAAATGGAGTTCTGCCATCTGTGTTGTAAAGAAAACAATATCCATGCAGTACAGCTAATATCTACAAATGGTAACCAGAGTCGGTAGTAATTCATATCAGCACAGGCATGCAATCTGCTCTCCATGTAAGGAAGAGCTCCGGGTATTGTGGACATTCTTTCTGATAACCCCTGTGCCATGAACAGCCAGTCATAGAAAAGATTAGTGTTAGCAGTAAGTGCTGAGTGTCCCTGACAGGCTTTTAATGTGAATCTGTCTGTCACTGAGACATGATCACAGACATAAGGCTCCATTCAGGGCCAGGTAAGAAAATTTACTTTCATTGTCTACCTTGGGGGTGATTCCGCAACCAGATGTAAAATTTTCACCTGGCTCAAGGTAAGACAATAAACCTAAATGTCAGTTTTCTCTCCTAAAAAGGAGTGAGTATTCTCACCTGGCTCCGAATTGAGCCTATACACACTGCAGAAAAGTGAAGCTGAAGTTTTGTTATTGTCATTCTTTCAGTTCTCACATGCATTTGGGATGCCCTTGTTTTTAGTGCATGTCTGTATAAATGTTTGCAATG
Organism: Gastrophryne carolinensis; assembly: GCA_027917425.1. NCBI lineage: Eukaryota > Metazoa > Chordata > Amphibia > Anura > Microhylidae > Gastrophryne > Gastrophryne carolinensis. The sequence continues at coordinate 310,101,188 of CM051237.1, forward strand.
TTTGCATTGTTCATCCTGTACGTTTAGTAAAATGCATTAAGTTAGGTGTACTCTGCTACTCATTCCTAAGAAGATGTGTCTGGGCATGGCTGGCAGTCCCTTGGCCAGTGTGGGCTACCTCTGAGACCATCATTATCAGAGGTGAACCTAGCCTCTCTGCTGTCTGAGGCAAACTATAAGAAAGCACCCAGCACATGCCACAGTTCTCTGCCTGGTCCCCCCACCACATGGAAGTAGTGCTGACTCACTAGACGGGGTGGGGCTACAAGTGATGAGCCACCAATGATTGACTGTAAAAACATAACATGCAGTGGTGCCCCTCAATCTCCGCTGAACCACTAATGAGAATACATTTAAAAAAAAAAACATCTGCAATTGCTGCCCCTCCCTGCATTGCTGCCTGAGGTTACTGCCTCACATGGCCTTATTCCAGGTGCACCCCTGTTCATAGTCTACAGTTCTGATGTCAGAAGGCAGGGAAGACACCAATTTGGCTTTTCCGCTGGCTGCTGTTTTTCACAGCAAGGACATCTATATTAAACAGTGTGTGAAACCATTGCCTGCATAGAATTGTGTGTTTGTGAGCCGTGTACGGGTGTGGGGTCCCCAGGATACAGCGGAGCCACGTGCGGGAAAAGTGACACTGACACCAGCATTTGTAAACCAAACTTTTACTACAAAAGAGAGCCAATCCCACTTCAAAAAGACAAATGGGAGAAACAATCAAAATTAAAGTGGACCAACACCCAGGATTTTGACTATCCTGGGTTTTGGTCCACTTCAGGGGGGCACCCCGATTAGGGGTGCCCCGCTGTGTAAAACCCCCCAGAAACTCCCAAACTCACCTCACCACGCTCCCACGGACAAGCGGCGGACAAGGCAGCGCGTCCGCCGCCGCCTCCCGCGCGCCCCTCTGACAGTGCGCGCGCCCGCGCCGGCCATTCACAAACGGCCGGCGCGGGCGCGCGCACGGCTAGAGGAGTGCGCGGGAGGCGGCGGCGGCCGCTGCCGCCGCCGATCAGGTGAGTTCTTTTGGGGTTTTGGGGGGGTCCCTCACCGCGGGACATCCCGATCTCGGATGTCCCGCGGTGAGGGGGGTGATCGGCCCGGGAATCTTATAGATTCCCGGGCCGATCACCCATGGGTGACGGTCCACTTTAAGTACACACACTCAGCCTGGGCTGAGAATCCCTGTGCTACACAGCCAGATGACCCTGATTGGATGTTACAGGAAGGCCTGGTGATTCACCTACTAGTGGGTACACTAAAACGTCCCACATTACCTGTTAATACCCTAATGCTGGAACAAGTGTTTGTGTGGGTGCACACGGAGGGGTCATCGGCGGTACAGCACAGCAGCTTACAATCCTATCACCATAAAATAACAGAAAAACAACTCCCCTCCCCAGCACTAGCCCAAAACCCAATAGAAATGATGTTGCTACTGGATGAGTGAAATATCCACTGACAGAAGATTGCAGTTGTCCGATTTCATAGGCAAAAAAATGTTCCTTTGAGTTCTAAAATCCAGGCAGCAAACAGCAAACAGGGAAGAACACTTTTGGCCTATGGAAACCTATCTAACTAACTAACTAACTAAAAGGCATAGTCTCAGTCTGTTCAGTTAAGCATGCTCTTATGTATGGTTACTGACCCGGGTCTGAAGGATGCATTCAATAAGGTCTCGGCCACAGCAGATTCCATCCACCAGCCTAAAGAACAGCAGGTTGACTCCTAGCACAGCACTCAGCAGACATCCTGGAAGAGTTCTCCGCTTTCAGCAAGGATCAGGATAGGGTTCAATCCCTCTATAACACTGGTCTCCGCACGACACACAGACCTCGCTCCCACACGGTCTTCCTCTGCTGTCACAAGATGGAGGTCTCTCTACTTCCTTGTTCTTTGTTCCACACCACAGAGTAATTTTCTTCCTGATTGTCACACAGCATGGGGGAAACAGCGGCCCCTTGTGGCAAAGCGGCAGCATAACAGTCTCCAAATAACCTTGGCTTCACCCTCTTACATGTTCATTAAAAAAATTAAGCTTACTCACTTTACTTAGACACAAGGCTTCCTGTATACAAATACGACAGCTTAAACTAGCCCAAAAGTTAAATGAGACTTGTAGTATTTGTATTACAATTTGGGATGCCCCAGCCCAAGAGTAGCAATAGCTGCCAAACAAGTAGAGAGAGCAGGGGATGCTGCATGCACTTATCTATTGGGCAGGGGGATTGGCTTGTGATTATAACTAGGGGGTATCTCAAAATGGAATGTCACCTAGGCATCCTACTAACAAAATCAAGCCTATTATGACTTTGGGTTTGCTTCTAAAGCAAAGCAAAGTCCACTTTTTAGCCCTTCTACCTTGGCCCCTTGCTGTTCCAGACATGGCAAGCATGGGGTATTTGTCCCAAGGTATGGGGTTGCCACTGCCTTGGGATCTTGAGTGACAGTCTCATCAGCCAATCACTGCAGCAAAGATTGGGTGATGAGGTCACAAGCAGCTTATTATACCCTCTGCTTAAGTCGAGATTGTAGCTGGGACCAGGTAAGTGAACATTTTCCTTTTTCACCCTAATCTGGTGGATTTGGGATGGAGGGGGGCACCTAACCTTCCACACTGCTCAAAAACTGTGTACCCACTGAGATGTTCATGCCAGCTCTCAGTGGTGGCTAGTCAGCTGGCTGTGCACTGTCAGCAATTGGACTGACAACAACGTATGACCTGCAGTGTTTGGAATACATGATGATGCCCATAAACCCTTCTTTCTCCTTAGTACAAATATGTATGGTCAGAGAAATGGCCCTAGTCATACCCTGTCTGATCCACAGACCCTCTATTATTTAGCCAGTAAGCTGCTCGGCATGAAAACGCTTTGTTCTCAAAGCAGCTTTTCTTTGTTTTTCAAACACTTCAAGATATTAAAGTGTTTCCTACAGTTACAGCTCCTTTTTATTCATTCTTTCTTTTGCTGCTTTTGTCTCTTCATCGGTTCAGTTTAATGTCTTGTTTCATTTCCCTCACAAAACCGCTTATCTACCCTACAGCTTTTTTCACTGGTGTATCATAGATTAAATTATCCGGCAGTATATTCTAACTCTATACTAATGTCATGTGTTTAGTAAGTAAATTATTCCAATGATCATTAGTTTCGCAGTGACAGGAGCACAATAACTCATTCGCAGGGACAGGAGCACAATAACTCATTCGTCTAAAATTCCCATAGAGATTTGAAATTTAAAATGTTAATGTACCCAGGCATGTTTAGTAAACACAAAGAAAGCAATGTACATTGTAATATGTAGATTCATATAAACTACATATAAAGCAACAAGAAGCTCACTATACATATGCACATGATGTCCCATTTGCAGCTAGCTGAGTCCGCAATCCCATGTCTGTGGGCACAAGCAAGTGCCTTTATCTGTCTGACCTTCAGAGTGAAGGCATATAGGTATACTGATCAGGTATGGTTCTCCTATTCAGAGTTCAAGAGTCATACATATAGACCGATTGATCTACACTTTTTCCTCACCACTACAATGGGCGATGCACAGGGGCTCTTACTGTCCACAATAATGCCTTGATTTTTCATCTGATGTAGAGTCTGTCTTAATTCATCAACATCTTTGGGGGCTATCCTTCGGGACTGCTTTCGAAACAGTGTAGCATCAATTAGATGGAAGGTGTGTTGAGCACTCTTGGTGCAGCCAACATCCATATCATCTGTGGAGAACACTTCAGGTATACTTGATAACTGCTGGGTCAATTTCCGGTTCCAGGTTTCTGGTAAATTTGGATTGTTCAGATCAAACTTGAGAGTAGATGGATTTTCTTTAACTTCAACTCGACACCCTTCAGCATAGGAGTTGACACCTGGCACATGATATACATGGGCTATGTCTTGATGCTGACCGATTATGACTGGGTGGGGAGAGCAATCAGCTTCATCAGAAGGTGTAACCCCATCAGTTTCAAGAAACTTCTGGAAAGCGTGGTACACTGCTTTACAATTTGTGCCCAAAATCACCGGGGCCACATGGGAGTCACCAGTGTCTGGGCAAACTAGAGCTGTGATCTCCATAGCAGGAACACCCTTGTCAACCCGGAAATAGTCACAATCACTTGCAAGCTCCCATCTATGGGATATGATTCAGAGTTCAGACCCCATAACTACATCTGCCCGGTGGCCTGAAGGGGTATGTTCCTCAGATACTTCTTGTAAAATGAACAGTTGATTAACGTGACTTGAGACTCTGTATCAAATGGGATGTGGTGGAATGACCATTAATAGTGACTTTAACAATAGATTTTGAACCTAGGAAAGGTCCTCTTGATTTTGTCCTGAAGGGCTTCCTTCTGCATCTGGGCTTCTGCACAGGAAAGGCCACACCTTGCACCATTTTCTCATACTCCTCCTGATTTAGTCTACTGTTTAGTAGAATGGTCGGTCTGACCACACTTAGCACAACTCCTTAGCACAGTTCCTCCGCCACCGTGAAGCAACTGGTTTCACACCTGATGGTTTGGGTATATATGATTTGTGCTAGAGGGTAATGGGGCAATAAGCCTCTTACTAACTGACTGGACCTCATAGTCCACTGTAGAGGGGCATATAGCCTAATGATACACCAAACGTGATAGAAGTAACTGCAATCTGTTAATAAAGGTGGAAACATCTTCTCCCTCCTTCTGATGGACATTCAATAGTCAGCAACCATCTGCTCTAGATCATAGTATGGCTCAAAGTGATCAGACAGTACTTGTGCACAGTCCGCTGCACTTGCTCCCTCATGAGTGTCCTTGTACAGGCGGATTAATTCTGCAGCTGGCGACCGTAGACTTTCACTAACTCTCTGCCGCTTGCCTTCTTCTGAGCAAGATCACTCCCTTAAGCTCTGAAGGGTGTGCTCTTTCCATACTTCCATACAAAACATTCTTCTCCTCACTACATTGTCAGAGAAGTTACCGGACATTGGTTCTTCCTTCTTTACATAAGATTGTGCTGGTGCAGCTGTCAAGTGCACCCAGCCAGGTGCAAATTGAGGATACCCCCCCATAGTTTGTATTGCTTTTCCATATCTATTAATCCCACTTTGATCTCAGCCAAAGTGCCTCCAAATGTAGGGCTGGGTTGGGGGGGGGGGGGTGATGGTAAACACCCCACTCAAGACAGGCTATGGTGCTAACCTGTTGGTAACAAAAAGAGGCTGACCCTTCACTGAGTGGAATAGTGGGTTAAATATTCTAGTGCCTCCACCCATAATACGGCCTTTGCAACTAATATGGAACACCTTTCTGGGAAATAGATCAAGTTGTCTAAGCAAAACAATACATTCAGAGCAGAGGGACTACTGCTCTCAACAACCATTTACTTAAGTCTCTCACTGACACAGTCAAGTATAACAGTACTATGAACTTTATGCAGTGAAGGTTAACTTGGAAATAGAAATTAATCATACACAGTATAATACAATGAAAGGTCCAGCTGGGGCGTTAGTTAGTCTGTGCACATATACCCAGGTATATACAGTCTATAGCTAAATACCTCCAGGAGATAGTCGGCCCAGGATGAAAGCTGCAGGGGCCCCTGATCTTGTCTCAAAGAGATGATTCACTCTTGACATGCAGGAGTCGATTATCAGATATGCAGCAGCAGTCGAAGCTCTCCACAGGGCACACAGCAGCCGGACACACAGGTCAGCAGGCAGAAGGCAAGAAGTTCAGGAGCAGCTACAGAAGTTCCCCCACTTCTTCACCATCAGCTGGACATGCAGGTGAACAGTGTAGTAGTCTGGGAAGTCTTCCAGGCACCCCTGTGAGGCTATATATGTAGGTTGCAGCAGCAAGCCGTGTGCTCAGTTCTCCAAGCATACAGGAAGCCTGTCCTGTATGTATAGTCTTTGATACCTCCAGGTAGGGGCTGCAAACCCCAAGTTGCAGGGGCAGGAAGTGTACCATCAGCAGCCAGAGAGAGAGAATGATCTGTGCAGCAGGCATGTAATGTTCTATTTGCAACTCTGTGGTAAACTGAGCACTTCTCTACACACATAGCCCACAGTTCCCCACCATAAAGGTGACCGGTGTTCCAATCTGAGTAGTACAAGTTCCAGCTTCACTCTACCAAGCACAAGACTCTAGATGCCTGGTGGTCTCACCATGCATTTTGGGGGAATACACAAATTATCCACAGTTCCCCACCATAAAATAACTGGTGTTTAAATCTGGGTAGTACAAGTTCCAGCTTCACTCTGCCAAACACAAGACTCTAGGTGCTTGGTGGTCTCACTATGCATTTTGGGGGAATACACAAATAACCCAGAGTTCTCCACCATAAAGATGACTGGTGTTTTGATCTGGGTAGTACAAGTTCCAGCTTCACTCTGCCAAACACAAGACTAGATGCTTGGTGGTCTCACCATGCATTTTGGGGGAATGCACAAATAACCCACAGTTCTCCACCATAAAGATGACTGGTGTTTCGATCTGGGTAGTACAAGTTCCAGCTTCACTCTGCCAAACACAAGACTCTAGATGCTTGGTGGTCTCACCATGCATTTTGGGGGAATACACAAATAACCCACAGTTCGCCACCGTAAAGATGACTTGTGTTTTGATCTGGGTAATACAAATTCCAGCTTCACTCTGCCAAACACAAGACTCTAGAGCAAGAACTCAAAAAGTTCATTTTTAATATGATCCATTAAAAATAGCCCTCCAGGCTCAAATGAACCAGGTGGATGTTTTGGGAGGAAAATATCCCTTAGTCCAGCCACCTGCAGAACCGGAGTATTCCACAAAAATTGTTTAAATTGCCTCCCAGCTGGAAAGAAGCATCTTCCAGCTACACTACTGATAATGTAGGTAAAGGGACTAATGAAATAAAATGAAGTAATGCCAACTAAAGCTAGGATTACTGCAAACATCTGTTTGTGGGAACATTGAAAAAAGCTGCTAGTATATCTGAAGTATATACTGAACATATATGAACTGTAATACACTAGCTGTATAATGTTATTTTAATTTCATTTGAATCTGCAGATTTCTCTCAGTTGTCTCTGCAGTTGGCTGTGCCTTGGTGTCAGTTTAATTTAGCATCAGGAATTTACTAAACATCTCCTCTGGGAAGTGCTACTGGACGCTTGCAAAACACACAGACAATCCACATCTACTTGAGAGATACTTAACCAAGCCGCAGCTTGATAGTGTTTGGCATGTTAATAAAAAGTACTATACATATATACAGCGGGTGAAATAAGTATTGTGACATGTCACCAATTTTCTATGTCGCTGTAGTTCTAAAGGTGCTATTGACATGAAATTCTCATCAGGTTTCCGTAACAACCCATCCAACCCATACATGCAATGAAATAAAGCCATAGTCCATGGATTTAGTTATGTGTAATAATGTGGATCTGTCTCAGTATTTGTACATTTTCAATACTATGAAACGTGCCAGTGGTGTTTAGAAAACTGGGCCTTCACCCTGAATAATAGCCTATATTGTATGTTTTCCCCCACCCTATACATACAGATTGTCCACATTAAAAATCATACTACTTGCATTTAAGATTAAGATTATTATTTTCGGATCCTTTTAAGATGGCGCCCCAGGGAGACTCAGGTTGCCAGCAGACAGGAAGTGTCTTCTGACTATGCCATTCTGCATTCTAGGATTGCTAGAATGCAGTGACTAAAAACTTACCATATATAAATTTTAGATGCTGGGAAATAGTATTTTAAGGGTTTGTGTTTCTCATTAAATGGTTCTGAAGGTCTGGTTTAACAAACTTTAAATGCACTTCAACCTGCTTTTTCTTCAGAAATGCAGTGAAATCTGGCAGGGAGCACCTGGTCGTGGCCAGTTTATGATGAAATTATTCACAAGAGACAGCACAGAGCTCCCCTGTTTCAATATAGTTTTGTGTCCCAAAAGGATGCCTCAATAATCTTGAAGTGTGAGAAAACACCCACGGTGCATGCACTTTCAGGATACAGTGCTGGTCTCACTCATCCACCACCACATAAATCTTCTTACCGAATTGATTCAAAAGGGTAAGCTTAGAGCAAGTTATTCCTCCATCGATCCAAAGCTTAAAAGCAACCAAGCTGAAAGAGAGCTTCTCCACCACAGTAATAAATGAATTCCAATGGCAATGCTGGCACAATGCTTCTCAGGATGCTTTTGCCTTTTGTATAAAAAAGTCTGGTTTACAAGTTTAAATCACCCATTGCCTTTCACCAGGGGCCATTGTCAGTGCTACAGCACAGCTGGTGTCATGACTTTCCATGGCTTTTTGCACCTATTTTTTTCTGTTCAATACTTTTACCCTGTGTCATATCTCATTACTCCATATAACTTAATTTATGAACATTATGTTTGATTTTTGCATATGTGGATTGGATGGGTTTATGTGAATATCACCTTTAGAAATATATTTATTTATAAAATAGTGACATGTTCAATGTGTGTCTTCAGTGTGTCAATGGTGTCATGTAAACAGGTCATTGTATATCTATATTACTTAGGGGCCTTATTTATCACGGGCTAGCGCCAGGTAGTGTCTGACGAGCGCCAGGTACCGCCAGCTATCGGCGGCTACCGACTCAAGTACGCCCGGCGGCGGTCACAATGACGCATTTATCAAGCTAAATGAGGCTAGCGCCGGCAAGAGCGACGGCTAGCGCGGGATTCATCATGAAGCCGCCTGGAACGAACAGCACCGCTGCAAATTCCTTCACAGCGCCAGGTATGACCTGTCGCTCCCTGGCGTTGTCCAATGCATTTCAATGGAGCAATCTTTAATTAATCATAATTAATTGGTATTATTGTTTTTTTTTTTTTTTTTTTAATGTCAAAAATTATGAGACCACTTCTGCAATGTTAGGATTTTTTTTAAAGTTAAAAAAATTAAAAAAAAAAATTTGTGCAGAATTGATCTTACAGATATGATATTAACCCTTTAACCGCCAGCCTACCTTGAGATTTTGTCACCCTTTGTTGCCAGACCATTTTGCACTATTTTGCGCTCCCCATGTTCAACTGTGATTTTTGAAGGGATTTCCAGGGATTTCCCAGGAAAGTGATATATTGTTTTTTTCAGCGGAGCCTGGGCTTTAACATGAAATGTCTTGTTTGTCATTTTCTAAGTGTATTCTCAATATTTTTGGGTGAAAATTGTGCAAAAAAATAAAAAAAAACTATTTTTTACAATTTGTAGTGTTTTTTTGTTATAAAAAATGTAAGTTACAGCGGTACCACATATGTATTGGTAGACACCCTTTCCTGCCCAGGAGACTCCCCCAAACTGAAACAACGCTTTAGGAGATTTTCAGATAAAATACAACTATGCTTTGCAATATGCGCACCTTGCAGTTTTTCAAGAAAAGCAACCCTTTACATTTGAAATACCCCCCACAAACTATATATTCCCTAGAAGTACACACCTCAAGCTTTCTAGGCGTACCAGGCTTGTTGACATGGGTGCAGTTATCTGGAAGTAATCCCTCAATGTATTCTTTGGTTGCACAGGGTTTCCCTAAAAATGAATAAAAAAGCAGAATCAAAACCACATTTTCCTAAAAAAAACTATATGCAAACCAGAAAAAAACAGAAAATCTGAAAAAGCAACATCCCCCAAACAGAATGATACCCAACATGCATAGGTTCTGTCAAGGAAAGAGTTGCCAAACACACCAAAGTAAAGCATGCGCATAACGGTAATTTTACTTCAGATATTCAGCTCTGCAGACAAAGTGCGCACCTTGTGCTTTTTCTACAAAACCAACCCTTTACATTTGGAATATCCCCCATAAACCATATATTCCCTGAAAGTACACATGTTAAGCTTTCTAAGCGTACCCAGCTTGTTGTAGTGGGCTCATCTTTCTGGAAGTAATATCTCGAAGAATTCATAGGTTGCACAGGATTTCACAAAAAAATGTATAAAAAAGCAGAATAAAAAACACATTTTTCTAAAATATCAATATGCAAATAAGAAAAAACAAGCTAAATCTGAAAGCGCAAGGTCCCCCGAGCAGAACAATACCCAACATGCATAGGTACCTGTAACCTTTTGACTGCCAGTCTACTTGAGATTTTGTCACCCTTTCCTGACAGGATATTTTTCACCATTTTGCGTGATGTTTAACTGTGATTTTTGCAGGAATTTCCAAGAAAATGGCATATTTTCTTTTTGTGGCAGAGTTTAGGCTTTAACATGAAATGTCTTGTTTGTAAATTTTTTTTTTTTTACAATATTGTAAAGTAAAAAAAATAAATAAATAAATAAATAAATACATTTTTTTAGAAAATTGACTCCTTTATTTTAAATAAAAAATGTATTTTATTAAGGAAAATCATATTGCATGTGAAAGCCCCATTTCTACCGATTAGAACGGTACCACATATTTATCGGTAGCCCCCTGTTCCTGCCCAGGAGACCCCTCTAACTGAAACAAGTATTTTATAACATTCACAAAAAAAATACAAATACCATCCACACTACAAAGGGTTAAATCGAGAAAAAAATGACATAGGGTCCCCCCTCCCAGGGGAGGGAGACCCCATTTTTTTTTTGATTTTTAAGGGTTAAAAACCCTTAAAAATCAAAAAAAAAATTGACGTGGGGTCCCCATTACCCAAAGTAACCAGCCCGGGACCAGCTATGGGGGCTTGTAGGCACAGAGTGGGGCGGCCAGCTTTTGTGGCCCCCCCACCCTGCAGCCTACGAGCCCACATAGCCTATGTGGGCCCGGGCTCTTCTGCCCCCCCCTGGCCTTTGGGGAGGCAGGTAATGGGGGTGCCAGGGGTTAATGGCAAGCCACCCGCTAGCGCAGGTGGCTTGCCATCCCCCCAGCCTTGTGAACTGGTATAGGGGTCATGGACCCCTTACCAGTTCACAAGGGGTTAAATGTAAATAATTACACAGACACAAGCAGAGAAAAAAAATGTTTATTAATTTTTATTTTTTTTTTACACTGTACTCACCTCCCATCCATCCTGGAGCACTGTGTCCCTCGGCGATCACTGGCTTCTGCTCACTTGCTAGAAGCCTTTTATAGCTGCTGGATGACAGAACACAAAGGGTTAATCAAAAAAAAAAATGACATAGGGTCCCCCCTCCCAGGGGGGGCGGACCCCATTTTTTTTTGATTTTTAAGGGTTAAAAACCCTTAAAAATAAAAAAAAAAATTGACGTGGGGTCCCCCTTACCCACAGTAACCAGCCCGGGACCAGCTATGGGGGCTTGTAGGCACAGAGTGGGGGGGCCAGCTTTTGTGCCCCCCCCACCCTGCAGCCTACGAGCCCACATAGCTTATGTGGGCCCGGGCTCTTCTGCCCCCCCCTGGCCTTTGGGGAGGCAGGTAATGGGGGTGCCAGGGGTTAATGGCAAGCCACCCGCTAGTGCAGGTGACTTGCCACCCCCCAAGCCTTGTGAACTGGTATAGGGTCATGGACCCCTTACCAGTTCACAAGGGGTTAAAAGTATAAATAAAAACAAACACACATGTTTTCAAATATGTTTATTAAAAAAAAAAAAACATTTTACCTTTACTCACCTCCGATCTTCAGAAGCAATGTCCCGCGGCGATCTGATGCAGGTGACAGCTGGGCAGAGAAGGGGGGAGGCAGGCGATCGGAGGATCGCCTACCTCCCTCCTTCTCTGCCCAGCCATCACCGGCATCTGAGAGGAGAACTGCCGGGTGCCCCGATGACACCCGGCGGTGACGTCATTAGCCCCGCCCCCGAAGGGGCGGGGCTAAAATCCAAGATGGCGGCCGCCATCGGAAGATGCGACGGAGGGAGGGCTGTTATGCCCCCCTCCAGAAGACAGAAGACCCGGGGGGGGTAATCGGAGCCCCCCCCCATGAAGAGGAGAGGCGGCGGGAGTCGGCGGGAGCGGAGGTGAGTAACTGTCATTTTTTTTTTTTTTTTTTTTAACAGGCAATCCCGGCGGCTGCTGAAAGGGGGGGGGCACCCTATTCCGGGCCCTCCCCTGCAGCCGGAGAAGCCCCGATCGGCGATCGGAGCCCCGCTGGCTGAAGAGGAGACCCGGCCGGACCAAACAAGGGGTCAGGTAAGTTATATTTTTTTATACTTTTTATTTTATTAATGGGGAAAGTCAGGCACGTAAATTTTACGTGGCTGGCGTTTAACGGTTGGAGAGGCAGCCACGTAAAATTTACGTGGCTGGCGTTTAAAGGGTTAATGTATTCATATTACAAAATGATTCAAAAAACATGTATAATGTTACAATCAAAAAATATGGTTGTTTAGGGGTTAAAAACTAGTTAACACCCATCGCCGCCAGCGCACTGGGGTTTAAACAAGGAATGGACAGCGCCAGCAAATTCGGAGCGTGATTTGTTAATGAATATGAAGCAAGCCGTTCGCTCTGGCCATTCGTTGTCAGGCGCTCACATACAACGCTGAACCTGTGAAACAGCGACCCCTAAGCCCGTATTCAACATTACCGCACACCGACTGAGTCGCTGTCATCAAGCAAACGCCGGCCAAGCACAGCGAATACTGGCTGGCGCTGTAAAAATCACGCTACAGTCGCTCATCTGTCGCTACCTGGCGCTATTAATGAATCGGCCTCCAAGTCTAAAAATATGGGCTGTACTGTACTGTGTTTTTTTCTAGACATATTGCCAGTCGTCTAGCTGACTTTCTCAATTTTGTATGACTTGTTAATCTACCTGGGCATAAATGTGTCACTCTAATGAGTACAGCCTCAAGCACTGCATAAAGGTAGTTGGCAGAGGTGGACTAGCCATAGGGAGACCCGGGTGGATTCCTGGTGAGCCACACTGCTTTTGGGCTGACTGGGTTTTTGCTTCCAACACCCCCTTACAATCCCTGCCTTCCTACTAGTCTCCCTGTCAATCCCACTGTACCATATCAGCCAAGAAATCCAAGAAATCCCTGTTGATGCCCCCCCCAGTGCCCCCCCCCCCAGTGCAATGACTATAGGGGTCCATACCCACCCCTGCACCATTGGGGGTGGTTAGTAAGGATGTTGCAGACTGGACATGGGCTGGCCAGAAGCAGTTTAAATGACTTTTGGCCCCAATCTGCCACTGGTAGTAGGTCCCCAGTTTTTTGCCAGAGCCCAGGATTTACCAGTCTTCCTAATGTATATAGTTGGCTTTAAACCTTTCACTATAGGTTAACCATTTCACATAGATATTTTGTCACCCCATTTTTCAGCATTTTGCTATTTGTATATTTAACTGAAAAAGTATATATTTTTTTCAGTAGCGTTTGGGCTTTAAAGCAGCACTATCGTAATAAAATAAATATGCTGGATGGTGGGAGAAAAGGTCACTTATACACCGGCATCAAGAAATATTCAGCCAGGCTTGTTTTTTTTATTTTAATTGTGAGGAAGAGGAAATCAGGGGTGACAGGCTCTGTCACCCCTGATGGACTAAACCTGTCACCCCTGGATTTTATTCCTACCTTGAGAGATTAAACCACAGGCTTGGCACGAGCTTTATTCAGTTCAGGTGCAAAAGTGACCCCTCCTCATATTTGCCAACATGTTTATATAGATTTTTAATATTACACATTTTCATGATAGTGCTCCTTTAACATGAAATGTCTTGTTTGTAATCTTTTTAGTGTGCTCCTAATATGTTGGGCTGATATAATGTGTTCTTTTAAAAAAATCTATTTATTTAAATCTGTAGCATTTGAAAAAAAATAAAAATGTAAGTTTTTCAAGAAAACCATGTTGCGTGTAAAAGCCCCATTCCTCCAAATTACAATGGTACTGCATATGTATCGTTAGATACCATTTCCTGCCCAGGAGACACCTCAAACTAAAAAGAGCACTTGCACTATGTGATTTTTAAATATAATACAACTATTATGCGCACTATCAAGGGTTAAATCTACAAACATTTTTAAAAGATGGTGTAGGGTCCCCCTCACCAGAAGACCAGGTTGGTAGACCAGGGTGTGGAGGCGGAACGGGTGGCCCCCGGCTCCTAACGCTATCAGCCGACATAGCTTACATGGGCTGCAGGCTCTTCTGCACCCCCCTGGGCTTTGGAGATTCAGGTAATTAAGGCTTTGAAACAGATGAGTTGCCAGCCCACCTGCCCTTTTAACTGGTATAGGGGTCCTAAGGAAATCTAAAGAAACACACACACACACAAAAGTCCTTTAAACGTTTTTGCAGCTTACCTCCTTCCATCACTGATCCCACGCTGGCGATCGCTGCTTCTGACAACCGAAGGTGATCTGCAAAATCCAGCAATGGGGCATAGGATTGCTGCCCTCTGCCCCGTACCCAGCCTCCAGCTTCTCTGCTCACTCCTGCTGCAGAGAGGGGCCCGTTACACAGGCAGAGTGAGCTGACATAAGCTCACTCGCTGATATAAAAGGCCCCTCCTTTCAGCGGCGAGGGAGCTGTCAGAAGCCATCACATGGTGCAGAGAATGGGTTTCCTCTGCTCTGATCAGAGGACCTCTGGGTGAAGAGGAGCCCCCGGTGCTGTATCTTGGGCAGAGGTTAGTATTTTCTTGGGAGGTGAGCAGTAACTGAGAATCTCCAAGCACATGAAATTCATGTGGCTGGCTGTTACCGGACTGAGAAACAGCCATGCCAATTTCACATGCTTGGTGTTAAGTTAAAGAGAAAGTAAAGTCAAATGGACTATACTTCCCCCTCACTTTCCTGCAGCATGGTAGGGGTGCCAATTTTGGATGCTGTGCCCGCTTGTGCTGTATCCGCTTGCTGCAAGCCAAATACTGTGTAGCCCTGTACTTACAAACTACCTGTGTTTCTTCAGCTATTGTGATATCAAAAGCTGCACAACGCTCTGCTACAGTGCAAGGTATTTTGCCCATGCTTGGACTTCCTCAATAGCTGATGGGGCCACAGAAAGAGATACTCCTCCTTTATACACAGCTATGGAGAGACCTGCAAGGAAATGCATACACTTCTGGTCTTACACTTTCATTCATGAGGTCAACTATTGTCACAGCTATATTTAGCCTGCAGCATCCTCAAAGTCTAGATGAAAAATATACTCACTTTCTTCCCACTGCAGCAGCTTCCTCTGAGTCCAGTTGCCCAGTTGCAAGTAGAGATGAGCGAACCGGTTCGGACGAACCGGAATTCGCTCCGAATTTCAGGGAAAATTCGATTCGGCACGAACCCGAATTTTTTTTGGTTCGTGCCGATCGAATTTTCCCTGAAATAAAAAAAAAAAAATGCCGGCATGGTGGGAGCGGGCAGGCCGGCTACGCTGTCAGCGGGCGGCGGAAGCCGGGCCGCTGACAGCGCAGCCGGCCTGCCCGCCCCCACCATGCCGGCATTTTTTTAAAAAGCAAACACTTACCTGCATGGTCGGAGCGTGGAGGCCGGCGCCGCTCTCAGTCGCCCTCTGATGACGCGCCCTCTGATGACGCGTCCTCTGATGACAGCTGAGAGCGGCGCCGGATCGTGGAGGCCAGCGCCGCTCTCAGGCGCCCTCTGATGACGCGTCCTCTGATGACAGCTGAGAGTGGCGCCGGAGCGTGGAGGCCGGCGCCGCTCTCAGCTGTCATCAGAGGACGCATCATCAGAGGGCGACTGAGAGCGGCGCCAGCCTCCACGCTCCGACCATGCAGGTAAGTGTTTGCTTTTTAAACAAATGCCGGCATGGTGGGAGCGGGCAGGCCGGCTGCGCTGTCAGCGGGCCGGCTTCCGCCGCCCGATGACAGCGTAGCCGGCCTGCCCGCTGCCACCATGCCGGCATTTTTTTTTCAGATGAGCGATTTGTGAAAGTTCGATTCGGGCGAACCCGAATTTCTTGGGGAAATTTGGCGAATCGCCCGAATCGAACTTTCAAGAAGTTCGCTCATCTCTAGTTGCAAGGAACAAAACCTGGAATAGTAAAAAAAACAGGTTTTGTTCCACCTTAATTCTCCATTCATAGTTACATAATGATTTGGGCTAAATGTTTCCCATTCAAGTTCTGTTTTAAAAAAAGTTCCAATATTCAAAAGTTTGGCAGAAAATAATGCAGTTCTGTTATTTTCACTAACCAACAGAAATAGTTTCTGTGATCATCTTATTTTTAGATGCATAACCCACTCTCGTTTCTTTGTTTTATGTAAGGCTGTAAAAAACTAAAATAGTTGTTGCCATTCACACATAATATAGGGTTTGTTGCTATGGCAACAGATTATGTCAGTGAATATTATAGATCAAAATTTCAGCATGAAAGAAAAATAAAAGAAAGTACAAATTTACATAACCTGTCCTTTATTTTTGGAATAAGGATGTCTGAGATTCTGAAATTCTGAAAACATTGCTTACAGTTAGGGAAGAGTGGACCAGTAATTCATGGGAGAGTTGTTAAACAACAAAAAGCGCTGATACGCATCGGTGGGCAGTTAAAAAAAACTTGGTAGGGTAACAATCCGATAAGTCTAATTCGGGGCCCATGTCATGTTATGCCCCAGGCCTCCAGCACATGCTTCAAGCTCCCCCTTACCTCTTGGGCCCAAGCCAACCATTCAGGCTATAGTGTGACTATTCCTAACATGGTGGCCCAGTCATCAGATTAAAGGTAGAGGGCACTACAAACTGTATGGTTTGGGCCCAACATAACTTTATGTTATGGCTGGGCCCACCTTTTGAGCCCCAAAGCAGCTGTGCCTAAGCATCACAAACACTGGTCCCTGCCATCACAAAAGTTTATGGGGGAGGAGGGACAGACCATACTGTCTATAGTGTTTGGCTGGGCCTCATTGCAGCAATACTTGTTTTTGCTTAAAGAATGGGGTCTAACCATCACATATATTGGTGGGGCAAAATATAAAGCCTGTAGTCTCCTCATCATAATCTACATGGTGACTGGGCCACATGGCAACAAGGCACATGGCCTTGGCAAACATCCAGCAGTCAGGCTGTGTAGTCTGGGCGCCCCATAACCTACATGTAATAGTTGGCCAGGTGTGGTTGCAATGAGGCCCAGTCACCACATTATAGGTTCCAGAGGTTCCAGACAGTATAAGATGTTTGGTTTGGGATGCCCCCATAAATGAAATGTGATGGCTGGGCCCAGTGTTTGCAGAAAGATTGGGTATGGCTACAATAGGGCTGAGTGAGCACAATATAGATTACCCGGGGATCAGAGACTAGAGGCTGCATGGTCTGGGACCTCAGGATGTTGGGGCTGAGGTTGGGGTCCCTATACTGTATGGTGTGCCCATCATAGTCTATATGTGATGGCTATTTCCGATGTTTTGGGAATGATTAGACGTGGTAGCAGGCTTAACATATTTTGGCAAAAGTATCTATTTTTTTGTATTTAACAAGACTAAAAATATGTCTTTTATTGATGAATATGTTTGGGGCAGACATTGCGGCTGTATGAGTGGCGGGCCTGCTTTTAGCCATTCTATGATTCAGTACTGTATGTGGGCTATACCATTCAAAATCTTAACTTGGAACACAACTATGATATTTGGAAGGATTTTCCTGGTTTATATGTTACTCAATATTGTCATACCAGTTTAACCCCCTTGGCGGCGATCCCGAGCGTGACTCGGGGTTAATTTGCGCTGTAAGTGGCGGTAACCCCGAGTCACGCTCGGGATCGATTTGGGAGCAAGAGCGGGCGGCGCAGCCTCCTTACCTTCGCGGCTGCGGCGTCCGTCTCCGCTTCCGGGTTCCGTCTCTGTGAGCCGCAGAGGCTCATGGGGGTGGAGCCGTGTGTCAGAGACAAATGCAATGGTAACGCTTTCGTTGCCATTGCATTTGTCTTTTTCACAATGCCAGGGAGGTTAAGTACTGATATTAAATACTGAGTTACCATCGTGGAGAAGGTCAAACTGGGACCAC
This sequence comes from Gastrophryne carolinensis, assembly GCA_027917425.1. Lineage (NCBI taxonomy): Eukaryota > Metazoa > Chordata > Amphibia > Anura > Microhylidae > Gastrophryne > Gastrophryne carolinensis. The sequence goes on from CM051237.1 coordinate 310,119,041, forward strand.
AGAGTGACAATTGTCATGACAAATTGCTAGCTAGAGAGGTCAGATACATATTTCTCTACATACACGCACCTGCTTAGCTTTAATCAAAACAACCAATTTTTGAAAAAGCGCATGGGGGAATCCAAATTGCGGACCCCCCCCCCCCCCCCCCCCCCCCCGCACGTTCACAGCCCAGAACAGGAGAAATCTTTCTCCTCTGTCCCCCAGAAAAATCCAGAATCCGGACTGCCTGCACTTGGCCGGAAATTCTGCTGGTCGGCACCAGCGTGACTGCACTGGCCAATCAGATTGCTTGAGTTCTCCGGGGGACAGAGGAGAAAGGTACAATTTCTCACGTTTTGTGCAGGGGGGCATCAAAACTGCTAATACCATTATAAAAATCAGTGATATATATACACAGTATATTACAGTGATAAAGAGAGGTTGGAAGCATTGATTAAAATTCTCCTCTTTTCTACTGTTTGGTTAGTACAGTTATATGGCTTTGCACCACATTGCTTTTCTGATTTACAGGATAACATGATAGGAACAAGAGTTTTTCCAGAGGCCCCCAACGTATCTATTTAAAGTTTTTTAGCTTTGATTCCCCCCTCCCCGGCCTGTTTTTTTTTTTTAAATATTCTTTATTTTGACATTTTGAAGTACAATACAACAAGTACATACATAGATCAAGCAACAAAAGGGGAGGAAGGAGGACCGAACTACACATCTACAACATGCGCTTAATTTGCCATCTCATAGCGTCAATCTGTAATATATCCGACCGTTACTTCATAGCCCCCGATGCGGGTGCTAGTTATCCTCTTAGTGCTGCAGCAGTTATGGATATCTTAATGCTTTGAAATTCTAGATGGCTCTTCCCATTCTCCTTTCTGGGTCGTCCAGGGACCTGTCCTTCCTGCTTTTGCATAACACGGGAGGGAGGGTGGAGGGGACACATAGGGGCTAGCGGGGAGGGGGGGGGAGAGTGGATGAGAGGGGGGGCAGGGGGGGAGTGACATGCGATCGGCAGTGCGACAGATTACTTAATGCTTTGAAATTCTAGATGGCTCTTCCCATCCTCCTTTCTGGGTCGTCCAGGGACCTGTCCTTCCTGCTTTTGCTTAACATGGGAGGGAGGGTGGAGGGGACACATAGGGGCTAGCGGGGGGGGGGAGAGTGGATGAGAGGGGGGCAGGGGGGGAGTGACATGCGATCGGCAGTGCGACAGATCTCTGCCCTCAGAGGACGAACCTATATTATGGGTGCGGCCCTTTTTTCGCCACCTCCCTACACACCTCGGGCCCACCGGCACGGATATGCCAGGGTCCTATTGACCAAACAGGGTTCTAAACTCCTCAGACTCTCGGAACATCAGCCAAGGCATCCATGTCGACCTGAACTGTTCATCTCTATCATCTCGCAGATACTTAATACCTCCCCCACCCAGTCCCTCACGGATGGGGCGCCTCTCTGTTTCCAGAACCTAGGGATCACCTGCTTAGCTGCATTAAACAAATGGACCTGCAGGGTTTTCTTATATTTCCCAACTGGATGTTTTGTCAAATGCTGGAGGACCCGGGCTGGATCCTCCTGAAACTGTGCTCCATTGACTTGTGTGATGATAGGTAGGACCTCTCCCCAATACTCTTTGATCTTGGGGTAAGTCCAAAATATGTGGAACATCATGCCCCGCTCGGCATCACATCTCCAACCTTGTGAGCTCGCGGAGGTGAACATCTTGTTAAGCCTGTCTGGGGTGTAGTACCAGCGCGTAAGGATTTTATAATTCGTCTCTTGCACCCTTGTCGCTACCGAGGACTTATCCGCCAGCGCAGCTATTTTTTTCCTCTCATTCTCTCTGAGGGGTCTGCCCAGGTCCTTCTCCCAATCACTCCAGAAGGCCGGGGGGGGGGGGACATTTGTTCGTTTATCAGAAGAGAGTAAAATTTGGAGATCAAGTGTGGGTACGGTTGCCCCCATAGGCAAATCCTCTCAAATTCTGTGGGCCCTCTACATACGTCTCTTCTGAAACCCATTTGGGACAAGAATGACTGAAGGTGCAGTAGGGTCCCTGGGTCTAAGTTGGCATTCCCCCATTTACCTCTCAGTTCCGCCAATGAAGCCCACCCCCTCCTACTTATCAGGTCCCCGCTCCAAGGGTGGACGCCCTGTTCCAGACAGATGTATCCAACTGGGTAGGGGTAGCGGCCAGTTCCAGCTGGACCCACCTTTTTGTTTCCCGACAGTCCTGCCACTCGCATACTCTTTGCATGTGACTGGCTGCCCAGTACAGCTTCACATCTGGTAACGCCATTCCGCCTGATTGTTTGGGACTACATAATAGTTGTGTCCTCAGCCTTGCCCGTTTCTTCTTCCAGATAAATCCCGTAAAAGCACTACTTACATCTCGTAAGAATTGCATCGGGATACGAATTGGGAGAGCCTGGAACACGAACAACAGCTTAGGGAGTATAGACATTTTAATAATGTTAGCCCTGCCCATCCACGAAAACGTTGGGTGGTCCCATTTACCTAGATCTGCCTTGATTCTCCGTGCCAGTGGCCAGAAATTCAAGTCTAGGATGTTTGAAAGCTGGCTCGGCAGCTGCGTGCCGAGATAGGTAATCGATGTCCTCGCCCACTTGAATGAGAACGATTGTTGCATATTTCTGGTTACTTCCCCCGGGAAGTGAGACATTCCTGGCCTCTGATTTATCAAAGTTAATTTTAAGATATGAGAGTCTCCCGTATACCTCGAACTCCTTCATCAGGACCAGGAGTGTCACCGAGGGGCATGTAATAAAGAATAGGAGGTCATCTGCGTATGCAGCCACCTTGTGCGCACCATCGACCGAGTCAACCCCCTGTATGTCAGCATTGCCTCTGACTCTGCAGAGGAACGGTTCTAATGACAGGGCAAAGAGTAAGGGGGATAGGGGGCACCCTTGCCGGGTCCCGTTACGGATAAGTACTGGTTCAGAGAGATGGCCATTTATCTTTATCTTGGCTGACGGAGCGGTGTATAGGGCCTCAATGAGTGTTCTCATCCTATCACCCAGGCCTATATGTCTAAGGGTTTCCCGCAGGAAAGGCCAGCTCACCCTATCAAAGGCCTTCTCTGCATCCGTAGAAAGCAGCATAGCGGGGATCGCGGCAGTTTTAGCTCTATGGATCACATTGATGGCACGCACCACATTATCTCTGGCCTCCCTGCCCAACGCGAAACCCGTCTGATCGAGGTGCACCCTTTGTGCCACTACCGACAGGGGCGAACCTGACAGCCAGAATTTTCGTGTATAATTTCAGGTCCGTATTGAGCAAGGAGATAGGGCGGTGACTCCTGCAGGAAAGTGGGTCTTTTCCCGGCTTATAAAGGACTGAGATGTGGGCTTCCAATTCCCTCCCCGAAAATGAGCCGGGGGACTCCGGGTCTGTTATCATGTTCCAGGCTCTCACCAGGCGAGGTCCCAACAGTGAAATGAAAGATTTATACTATTTGATGGAGTATCCGTCTGGCCCTGGCGCCTTCCCTGTCGGTGAGAGTTTAATAGCCTCAGCCAACTCCTCTATGCTGATCGGGTCTTCCAGGGACTCCACTATTTCCTTCGAGATTGATGGCATGCCTGAGTTCCCTATATACTCCCTGACCCTCCCCGGGAGTGCCCGTGCCGGCCGGCCGCCCGCCGGATCATACAGTCCAGCGTAATATGACTGGAACGTGGCCGCAATTTTCTCAGAGGTGTGCTGTTTCTGCTGAGAGCCATCTAGGATTTCGGATATGTAGTTTTGGGCGTGTTGCTCTTTAAGGGCTCTCGCGAGCATCGTACCACTTTTGTTCCCATGTTCATAATATCTACGTTTACATTTTTTGATCACAAACTTTGCCTTTTGCCTTAACAGGGCACTGAGGGCCTCACGAGTCTGGGTCAGCTCTCTGAGGACTCTCGCCGCCTCCGATTGTTTATGGGACGACTCCAGGCGCCTCACCTGCTCCGAGAGACGTTCTAGTTGGATCATTTTTTTCCCTCTTTAGTCTGGATGAATGGCTAATCACGCTCTATGTGCCTCCCACAGCATTAATGGGAACACCTCCCATTATCATTGTTGCTAAAATACGCCTCTATATCCTCTTTGACCTCTTGGGCGACCCCTTCGTCTTGCAAGAGGGACTTATTGAGTCTCCATGTCAATGGGGGTGGGGGTCTGTCTGATAGGTTCAGGTCTAAGCAGACAGGGGCAAGATCCAAGAAGGAGGTCGGGAGTATCCCACTGTCCGAGGACAAGCCTAGTAGACTGTGTGAGATCCAGAGGTATTCAATCCTGGAGTACGTCCCATGACCTTTTGAGTAGAAGGAGTAGTCCCTATCTAGGGGATTCTGAACCCGCCACACGTCCACCAGCTGCATGCTTTGTAACTTTTTCTTAAGTGCTCTCAATGCTAAGTGGGACACCGCCGATTTACCCGTGGTAGATTCTATAAGCGGTTCGATGGTCAAATTAAAATCACCCCCCAGGATTATTTCCCCCTCTGCAAATTCCTCGATCCTATCCAAAGATTTCTTGAGGAACTGAACTTGCCCCTGGTTGGGTGCATATACGGACACCAGGGTATAAGTTTTTTGGCCAATGAGGCATTTCACCATTACTATCCTCCCAGCGTCATCCCCCCAGGATTCCCACAGAGTGAACGACACCACCCTCGCTATCATAATTGCTACACCTTTTCTTTTGGCATCTACTGCGCAGCTGGTGAACACGTGCGGGAATAATCTGCTATTCAGCCGGTGGGGTTGCAGACCTTTTAAAATGTGTCTCCTGAATAAAAGCGATTTTTGTCTTGAGTCTCCTCAACTCCTGCCAGAGAATCGTCCTCTTCTCTGGGGAGTTTAGGCCCCTCACGTTCACAGATATTAACTTCATCGTATTGATGTCACAATAGTTACAGCAAGGCCACAGCTTAGTGTTCCCGTTCTGGGTCCCCGTCGCCAAACCCCCGGAAACCAAGCGGGGGGTTAGAGTAAAGAACAGAGGACGGGAAGGGAGAATGGGGGGGGAAACAGACTAGGGGGTTGGGGTAATTTAACTTGGGGTTTGGGAAAGGACAGGAGGGGGGTAACAAGGAAGAAACGGTTTAATTGTGCACAACTACAGGACTATCAAGTAGTCAACCGGAGGTTGCCTTTAAGGGGACCTCCGTAACTCAGTGTCCGTGGCAGACTGGGGGGACACGCTCCCCACCCCCTCCACCACGCCCCCTCACCCGGGCCGGCAAAGTGAGGGGGGTGACTGTCGCCTCACTTGGGGTGCGTTGTGTCCTCAAAACGTAGGACAAGGAGGATAAATGGGGCGGGGTGCATTCCCCCGGGCACCCAGAGCCAACTTTAACACATGGCTGCTACATAAACATGTTTCAAATAAGGAACAGGCCGCCAGCCCTCCGGTCACGTAGATGCGGCACAGAAGACCAGCAACTGAGATAATAACTACATCAAGGACAACTGAAACTTTAAGGGTCGCCTTACTGGTACTCCCCAACCGCCCCCCCGCCACCTCGCTTCGCCAGGGTGCATGAACATAAGCAGGGTTGTTTTCAGCTAAGGGGCGGACGGCAGCGGGGGCCAGCACTGCGCAGCTGAAACGACACGTGCCTACCGGCGGCGTACTCTCGCTTCTCTCTCTGCGCCACGAGGAGCTCCTCCAAACCGCTGCAGTAGCTGTCTATCATAGACTGACAGGTCGAACGCAGTCCAGTCCGGGATATCCACAGAGGCGGCCTCTAGGAAGTGGAACAGGTCCGGAAGCTGGCCAGGAGATCTGAGAACAAGGAGACTCCCGTTCCTCTGGATCAAAAGCTGGAAAGGGTGGCCCCAACAATACGAGGTGCCCTGCCTCTGGATGGTCTCCAGCAATGTTTTTAAGAGCCTCCGCATATGCAATGTTCTCCATGAGAGATCTTGAAGGATGATGATCTGGGCCCCTTTGAACTGCATTGGGTCCCTCTCCCACGTCTTCCGGAGCACCTCTTCCTTGATTTTGAAGAAATAGACTCTGCAGACCATGTTCCTTGGCCTGCCTGCAGCGGGGGGACGGGGTCCCAGAGCTCTATGCACCCGGTCCAGCTCTATATGATTCGTATCCGGCAGGCCGAGAAGCTCATTGAAGATGGAGGAGACCGTCGTTGACAGCTCTTTTGGTTCCACGGACTCTGGGACCCCTGCGGCTGCGATTCTCCACGTCGTCTTGAGCCAGAAACAGATCCGACAGGAGGCGCTTGTTCCCCTCTTGCTGTTGCTCGAGTGCCATCATACGCATTTCTAGGGATCTGCAACCGCCCCCTGCAGGGCCGCCAACTCTCTCTTTATGGTGCCTTCCATCCTAGAGACGTAGCCGTCTAAATCACCCCGTGTTGGCAAGCCCCGCAAGGCTTCACTGATATGGATTTTCACTGCTTCAGCTATTGTGCGTGACAGTAGATCTATAGGTACGGCTGGCGTGGTTGCACTCTGTGAATCGGGATTGCTGACGCACAGTGTGGGGCCCACCGACCCCCTGGGTGGCTCCGTGCTCATCTTGTTCCCCGAGGGGCACCCTCTCGGCCGTGCGACCACTTCTCCTTGCTCCCTCACTCGCCACTCAGGATCTCCCATGTGAGCTAGTAGCTCCTCCATCAGGCTGCTGGGAGGGGATTCTCACCTGCATCACCAGAAGGGGTCGGGGCTCTCTGGCGGCAGTGCACATCGTACTACTGGGGGATGGTGTACGCAGCAAAGCTCCGTCCGGGGACTTTACAGAGCACTTCAACTGTGGGGGCGGGTCTCCTGTCGCTGGGGTCCGGGGAGGAGAATCAGGGCTCAGCATGCCCCCCATGTCTGACCACGCATCCCCCAAGGGATCTCTGGTGTGGCCGGGCCTCATCTCCCTCTCCTAAGGGCTCGTCATGCGAATTGTCAGGCTGCTTCCCCCTTCCTCCCTTTCTGTCACCCCCCGGGTCTGCTCTGCACTTGTGTCTTCCAGGGAATGTAAGCCTCTCCTTTCCCCTTCATTTATGTGGCCTGTGTGGGGGGGGGGCGGGGGGTCGGGATTGACATGGGGTCCGCCGGGTACTCCTCCCCACCCTCCCGCTGCCTGGTGCACCTCCGCTGTTACTGTGCGGAGGTGCTGCTCACCTCGGCGGGGCACGTCCGCTTCCTCGCCTCCGCTCAGCTGCCGGGTCTTCCCGTCGGCTTCCCCCGCTGCTCGGTGATGTTGCGGAGCAGGTGAGACACGCTGGGGCTCAGATCCCTCACCTTCGTCTCCTCCAGCCGGCTCCGTGCCCGCCGCCATCTTGATCGCGGTGCCCACACTCTCTCTCCTCTCCCGCGGTGCGAAGAAGGAGGGCATGGAGCGCTCCTGTCCCCTCCGCCATGCTCCACTGTTCTTCCCCTTCCTCGTCATGAGGTCGGGGGCCGCTGTGTCTCGCTTGGGTGCCGGTGTTAGTGAGGTGACGTGCGGAGCTCCCTGGATTTGCCTTCTCACGCCGCCATATCAAGCCACACCCCCTCCCCCAGCCTGTTTGCCTCTGTTTTGCAGATTGTTGCATTGAAGAGAAAAACTCTTGTTTGGCCTGCTCATTATAATCCCCCGATACTTCAGGCTACTTATTATGCTCTATAATCAGTTTGTACTTTTTCTGTCCACCTAAAGCAGCAGTAAGGCGGCATTCAGGTGGAAGCAAATAGTGTTGATCAGCAAAGAATAGGTGGTGACAGCCATGGCACGGCCTTAAATGACCTTGTTAACCACAAACAGGAAAACTGGATCTCTACATTGGGGGCACAGACAGCTATATATAGTATATGAGGATTGCTGCAGCAGTAACATTTACATTTAACTTTGTTACTATTAGTATTTGCTGAATATATAAATATATATAAACATTTCCTGTGTACGGCTTCGATATCAGTTAATGTGTCATGGCCTGATCCAGGGCGTGAATGGTTCCCCCCTGTCTTATGGTAGTTCTCATTATGCTGTACATGCAGCAACAAGGAAGCGCTTTGATTTACTCCTGTATTCTGTTCATTATTAAAAGCAGTATAAATAAGCATAGTGAATGGGAAGTCTTTACAATTCATCTGCTAGAGAAAGATATATATGCCTGTGCGCTATTATTAATTAATTATTATTGGGATAGCCATCCTCTATAAAAATACTGTAAGTATAATTGTTTACTCAAGAGTGTATTGAACTGAGCTTCCCTGTGACCTTAACTCTCTTTTCTCCATTGTGGCAGCAGCTCTGAGGCTTCTGTTGAATATGTCATTGTTATATAACAACATGCAGCTGGCAACATACAAACATCATTGTGAGGATTGCAGCCACTGCAGACGAATACTGATTATTAAACTGATCTATAGATTGCACAAGGGCAGAGTACTAAAGTTATGGAGCCTGTATAGGTCCTGGACAAAATTCTGCTCTGGTTTGATCTGTAGTCAAAAATGACCATAGGCCACTGCTTACAGTACCCTCAGGTTCAAAATCCAGACTAAACCTGAAATCAGATGAAACACTTACCCAAATTACATTTCTGTGTCCCTCACATGCACCCATGTGGCCACTGCCCACCAATAAGCCTATTTATCAAATGCTGTTGGTCGGTTTTGCCTGACTTTGGGCATCAGCGGGATTTTATCTGGGGGGGCACTCTGAATCGGGATGTACAGGGTGTAGGAATTCGCTGGCTATCTTGTCCTCCTGTATAGAGTGGCCTTCGAACCCATCAGCGCTGGAGACCACTATTAAGAAACTATGACACTCACACAAGGTACAGTTTCCCAGAGTGATTCGCTCATTTATTGTTACAGCTCGCATTTATACAACACAGCCCAAAGCTCCAGTGATGAAAGCAAAACTAGGTGGTCTCTCCATGTCATGTCATTTCCAAGAAATCAAGTGCTTTCCGTGGAAATAGAAACTTAACTGGCAGCAGCTATGTGCCTAAAGCATTTCGTCTGATGTCATATATTTATACAAAATGGATGCTGTTCATACAAAGCAAAAGCCATTTGTCTCTTAACATGGGGTATTGTTAGCAGCAGACTGCAGTCAGTTTTTACTTTAGATCCAGTTAAAATTTGGAGTGATGAAGAGAGGGTGTGTAATATCCTACCTGAACTCCAGTATCCCAAGTTACTGCTCACTTTATGTATTTTACTGCTATGGTGTGTCCCCAAACTCCTCTCAATTGGGATTAGCACATTATAAATATTCCTGCAGATATTACCTAACCTCAGACTATCACTTTTCTAGCATCATGTTATGCTAGAAAAGTATTTTATAAAAATACATTTTTATTTTTCCATATAAAAGATGTTTATAGACAACAGATCCAACAGCTTAAAATCATATGAGTAAGGGCATGGATGCACCAGAATCATTTTATTGATTTTAAGCTGTGGGATATGTTGTCTATGGATACCTTTTATATGGAATAAATAGTTACTTTTTATGGAGCAGGTGTCCACTGCATCCCTCTCAGTTATACGCTGATGTCATGCAAAGGATTTAGCTACTTTCTTCTACCTATGGTGGAAATGTCCACAAATTGTTTTGGAATAAAATAACATCCTTTGCAAGTAAAGAATTAAAATAGATATTACTTCTGAACCTTCGTACCTGCTGCTAAACGTTAATAAACTGCACATGGCTTATTCTCTGCGCGAAAATGATTCCAACTTGGTGGGCTCAAGAAACCCCAATTGACTTTAAATAAATAGAAGAAGGAAACAAAAAAAAAATCTGAAAATCTGTACCTTGTCTTGCTCAGTAGATTGCGAAATGACGCTAACCCTGGGGCATCAAACTAAAAAAAGAGGTGATCCCAGATTTTAGAAAGTAAGAGGACAGCAGGCAGGGGAAAAGGAAGGACAGAAAAAAAGCAAAAAGGTAGAAGGGAGATGAAAATTAGAGAAGGGAAGACATGGGAGGAAGAAAACAAGGGGTAAAGGAAAGATAATAGAAAAAAAATAGGAAATATTGATAGAGCAAGAAATAAAGGAAAACATTTTATATTTTGTAATATAGGTAAGCCCGAAAAAATGGGAATAATTGCATCCCATGTCACAGTTTAGCCTTAATAAGTCTGCTCTGCTCAGGTTCCATTTTAAAAGAATAGACGATGCTTTCCTGTTTGCATTTGTAATATGCCAGTAAAAGATATTGACAGGCTATCACTCTGATGAAGTAATTAATCTTCTGAAGCTTTTCTTGTCACTAAAACGATTGCATAATGAATAGACCGGAGCATGCATTACAATTTATAATACATCAAATTAAACAAAAAATTGCTGGAATAACCTTCCGTCTGACCCTGCTTCTGAACAATACATTCAACCCCCTGTGGATGTGCCGTGGCCCGTGCTGAGCAGCATTTGAATATTGTTAAATCATTTTTATCTTTGATTATTGCTTGTGTAAGGTCAACAAGGATGAAGATACATTTTGCTACGCATATAGAGTCATATTGATGGCAGATATTGAAAAAATATGTGCATTGATCCATCTCTTTTTTTTTATGGAACTAAGAATTCTTTTGTTTTTCTTTGTGCTCATTGAGATCCATGGTATCATTCATTTGTTTATGTTATTTGCTAAAAAAATGGTGACTTGATCATGACAAAAAATTCTTTAGCATAAAATAGGATTTTGAGGAAGACCTTATTTCTATAAACCCACTCCTTCTCCTTGTATTAATAAAGGTTCCTCGACCATTTGTCCCAAAGTCCCATTATTACTGATGTTAGACTAGATTTGGCCTATTGAAATGCCACATTCTGAAAAATAAATTACCAGTTAGCCTGTGTCCGACCTTTCCAGGCTCACAATGTGATAACAGGGCATATTTTCACTTATACCACTGAAAACGGATTAAAGAAACAGATCATCGCTTCATAGATTGTTTCTGAATTTGTTTGATATTACGTTTTTAAAGTGTTTGCGCCCGTAAAATAACATACCAACAGCATACAAGGGTACTAAAACATATGTTTTCATCTTTGTCTTTTTACATTAGAAATATGTGGCACTAGATTGTTTGTAGACCACTATAAAAATGCTATCCTCGTCAGACACTAATGCACCGCAGTGACAGAGATATATTGAACGAACATAGACCATGTGTTTATAGATCAGAACAGGGCATTTATTTGTCGTCTTTAAAAGAAAAAAAAGGAAGCAAAGTATACCTGGCCCTGCAAAAAATAACAATCAATACTCTCCCTAATATTGGGAACAGCACAAAGAATAACGGATGCTTCCTTTAATAAGGAGGTTATGGCAACTTTTTATCTAACTTTTGACATTTTCACAGCTATATATAATGGCTTTTCATCCAGGAAGGAACTAATATTTTTGTGGAATAGAACAATATAAGTCTAGTTTAATGAAAAAACTGTGTAAAAAAAGTAAAACAGTCATTTGTGCTGTCTTTGGAAATCACAGCGCTCCTAAAGGTTAGCATTTTCCTCTGACGTATGCTGGTGGTGGAAAGCTGCTATTTGTGTAAATGTTATGTCGACCATATATACGCAGATCTTTCATGAACCTTGTGGACTTTTTGCTCTTGGTTGATCGTTAAGTGTACCTTAGGGACCAGGATGCTTGCCAATGATCTGAGATGATAATACATACGCATCCAGTATTGAAGATAACTTCTCTAATCAAAAATATATTTTTATATCTATCTCTTAGGAATGCCAACCAAAAATCAATTTGTAACAAGGGAAATGCCTTATGTAAGAGAACACTTGAATATTTTACTACTTGCAATTAAAAGATCTAGTCAAAGCTTTACAGAAAACATTTGCTTAAAGCAACCCCCCCAGAGTCCCCAAAAAATCAACACATTGCTTCTTACAGGTCGGGGTATTTCGATAGTGATAACCCCCATGCCTAGCCCAGTCCCAGAGCTCTTATACCCTGTATTTGCTCCTCTGCTAGGTCCTAGAAAACCACTGACAGTCAATCCCATCCTGCAGGGTGAATGCAATTGGCCAACTGAGGACAAGGGTCCGGCAAACAGCCATGGTCAATGGAATCGAGGAGCAGGTGATTATTAACGCTTTGGAACACAGGCTTGCCAATAGGAAGCATCACTGCTGCTTTTGAATTTAGGGTGTAGGATTCCGGTGTGGGGGGTGGTAGTGTTGGGGTTGACAGCCTGTGATGTTATGCAGAGTATTCCATCTGATGGCAGTATTCAACTTGTAGTTCCTTGTTGGCATTAATATACCACCCGTTGTGTGACAATGCAATCACATACAGTTACAGAAAAGGGTGAAGACGTCAGCAGGGAGCTAAGCGCTGAATAATCTGAATGTGGGTACAGACGCTTCACAGGCTCTAAGCCCCTGCACTCAGCGCATCCCCTGCACTTATTGTGAAAGGTGATTTTGGTGGTCCTCACCCCCCACCTGCAGAAATCGCCCCACCCACAGAATGCACCACAGCAATTGTTTCAGAATACATGTTTTGTCATTTTCTTCCTCTAAACTCTAATTTTGTCCTATGGTCATGTGTGTCTTATAGTGCAAAAAATATGGTATGTTTGTCTACAACCTGAGATGGCACTGGTTAGCCACTGCTGTACCAGGTGCTGTAGGTCACAGCCACCATAGAAATAGAGAAGTTTGATGAGAACATCGCCAGACCTTGGGCTTTACTTCATCAGTGGACTACAGGGCATTATGCATTAGAATTATGTAAGTATCTTCTAAAACTAGCGAACACAGTCCCAGATATATATTCTAGTTATCCTAAACATTGTTAGAACTGTATTATCTTTATTAGTCCACCATCCCCAGCACCGTGTTTCTCAACTACATCTCCTCTCTGTTTGGATAAATTTGTAAATATAAAAAGTATTAACAATGTATGTGCTGAAAAGTTGACAATGTTTTTGTTGTTCATTTATTCCCTATGTAAGATAGCATTTCTGTACATCATCCAACATTTCTTCTACTTTAAATGTCATGAGGATAAAATCATATCAGGCAGGAATGGTCATCCACTTGCATTCAATAAGTTTGTTTGTTGAGAATTTATCTTAAAACACAACACAAAGAAACAATACTTCACAAAGTGAACCATCCATATTCTGAGCACATAGCATGTGCGTGATTCTCTGCTCTCAATTAGTGTCACCTTTTTGAGTTCTTCTGAGTTCTGCTGGCACAATCAGACTTTATCTGACCACTGAATTGCCTCATACTCTTTATGTATAATGTAGACAATTTATACCTTATTTATAAAGTCTAGGTTAACCCTCACTTATAGCATCAGCAATATAATATGCAGCATAATAGAGTCAACATCTTTACTGATGTTTTGGTAGATGTCTTAGATAGAATCAGGGGTTCACAGAACAGAGGATAAATAATGAAATACAATAGGGTAAACTAGTGCTGTAGCAACCCTGATCAGACCATGATCCCTATGTGTATTCCAAAACATGATTATTTATTTACCTGTACTATATGACTTACAAATAAATGGTACAGAGGTGGAAGAACTTTCCACTTCACGGAGAGATCTCTCTGCCTTGATTGGTTTATTAATGTCATCAAAGTGGTTACCCTCCCCCATAGCCACAGTGTTAATAGAAAAACCCTCCAACAAGAAACCTGGTGGATATACAAATTAAACCCAAATTTATTTAAATTTAAACTTAAACCCAACGGCCTTAATGAGGAATGTGATTTGCAGCCTTTTCTTTAATTAGATTTTCAGTAGGTCCTCTAACTTATTTACCTCTTTAATCATCTACTTGTTATATGTTGCTCTAATTGGAACTATGGGGTTATTTAAAAAAGGATAGTTCCAGGTAGTGCTCCGTAGCGGCAGGTAGCGTCTGGTGAACGCCGGGCCCTGTACGGGAAACCACATTTAAGAAAGATTATGAGAAAGTTGCTATATTTTGTACATTTATTGCACATTGTGTGGTATAGAATGTCTATTATATGCCTAGTATATGTTAATAAACTAGACACTTATTTTGCATTATTACCTTGGTGTCTTGCAATTATATTATTTTATAATGAACCTCACCAAGATAAAGGGGGTCAGGGAACCAAGCCTTGATAACTTCTATTAAGAGAGCACCACCATGTAAGATAAAATGATCACTTTATTAAGAGTACATACAAAAAACACACATAACAACAAGGACATTTAAAAACCATTGCTGTACCCCCAATCTTCTCAACCTCTAAATAATCCACTACTGGCAACTTCCAAAATTGATCAAAAAAATCACAGACCTATATATATAAATATAATCAAGGACCCAAATGAAAAATCAATATCTTATCCTAAATTAACATATATTTTGTGCCGGCACCAAAAAAATAAAAACTTTTCTTTATAATTCCTATATATATGTGCTTAGTAATATGCAACAACAAACAGCAGTGACAATATAATATTATTCCCTTTTCAAAACACACCTAGTTCATTATAATTAAAAGTTATATACAATATTATTGCACAAGATATTGGCCAAAACGACAGAGCAGTTGATATATTAAAAAAAATTAAACGATAATTATAATAAGTGAATATCAAATCACAGATGTTCATGCAAAAAAGCTAAACTACAAAGTGCAATGTGCAAGGGTGCAGATACATAGTTACCACTATTCAGATAAAGCAACTCATGGTCTCCATGGAATGGGGAGGTGAAAATGGAGGCAGCAGGAAAGACAGCACCTGCGCACGCGGCTACCCGTGCCGCTTCTTGCTAGGGTGAGGGGATGTCCATTGGGGAGGGGGTGCCTTAAGTACTCACCCCCGCCCACGTGCCCTCGCTGTAGAGTCCTCACACAAAGAAGCCAGCGTGTGCGGGTCCCGGGACCCCCTGCTGGACCAGAAGTGACGTCACAGGTAACGTGATGTCACTTCCGACATGTCTACGCCAATGGCCACAACCATCCTCGCCTCTGTCAGAATCAGACAGCGGCGGGGAAGCCCCCACAACCCTGCCCCCCAAGGAGACAGCCGCCCACACACAGCGCGGCGGTGCTGTGTCATTAAAAAGATGCCATGGGGCATCTAAGTTCATGTCCCAGGGACAAGGAACAACACTCAGTAAAGTCAAAATCCCGGATTTGGTTCCGCTTTAAGAAGGAGAGCCCCCCTCAGAAGATGGAGAGCTCTTTATATCCATATAAATAATCATCTAACTATTGGCACACGGCTACCTTGATATAACGCTGTTGTTTGGTGCCAATAAAGGGGACTGTGTTATACAGGAGCTGAAACCGCATTAAATTTAACACAGGCACCATAGGGGGTCATGATAAATATCTGGTGAAGACTTGTAGTGTGCATTGCGGTGTGGACAGTAACCTGCATCTCAGTGAGCTTTTTTGTGTTTAGGCACAAAAAGGTGCAATAGAAATCTTTACCGTTTTTACCCCCAAATGACCTGTACCTGTGATGGGGCATTTTTACAGGTTAGGTACATCATCTTTCCAATGTGGTATGGATACTTGTTTTTAAGTTTGGAAACAACAGCACTAAGCGCCACTATACAGACGCTCATCTGGCGATACCTGGCGTTTGTAATGAATCAGCCTCCACGTCAAAAAATAGAGAATCACTGCCAGCTCTGAGAACCTTAACCTGCAGCAGGCACTAAATGGTCTCCACTCAGAAACCGAAGGGTTTGCGAAAACAGGGCTCCTCGTCTTCTTACGCTTTTCTTCTTCTATTGCCTCACCTTACCCAACACATTTTTTTAGAAAATGGATGTTGGACCACAATGTGACCTCAATTGCAGGGAGCGGCAGATTCCAACCCCCTCCCAAAAACACCATTTAATTTGTTTCCACCATGTCACGTGACTGCAGGTGGCCAAACGCCGGGCTGTATTTCTCTGAAGAATGTTGGTAAAGGTGGTGGGGTTTGTGGGGCTGTATGCATGGGAGGGCTTAAGCAATCTGGATGCCCCCTTGAGACATATTGTCATATTGTCATTCAACAACCACATTTTCTAAATAGAAATTGGAGGCAAAGTCTCATTGGTATTCAAAGGCCCCTGTTTTCTGCAATATGGCAGGTCTAGATGGAAAACAATCTTTAGACTCTTCTGCCAGGTCATTATAAAGGCTTGTTATTGCCTGGTTAGCTTGATACAATTTACCAAACTTATATCATTGTTGCTCTGATTGTGGCCCATATTCAGCAGTCACCTGGTAGCAGTTTGTTACATAGGGGTCAATTCAGAGTCTGGTGAGAAAACTCACTTCTTTTGTAGGAGAGAAACCGCCATTGACTTTCATTGTCTTCCTTGGGGCTGATTCAGAGCCAGATGAAAATTTACATCCAGTAGTGCATTCTCACCAGGCTCTGAATCAACCCCATTTCCTGGACATATTTAGTTGTATATAATCACACATTTATATTACTACTGAAGCATATAGTGGAAAGAAGAGCATGGCCTTGAAAAAGTGAACCTGAATTTAATTTTACTATCTAAAGAGACTAATTCTACTGTATATGAATTTAAGTTTACAATATGCATTGCCATTACCCAGCTTCTCAGATTGGTAACCCAACTCCCTGTATAAAATACCTCTACCCAAATTTTCCGTAACCACCTTTGACCTGTATTTAACAGGTCTTCACTCACTTTCAGTGCCGTGAATAGTTTGATTCCCTTAAGTTTATCAAACGTAAAATGAGAAATCTCAGAAAACCACCTGCTCCCAGTAGGTCCATTGGTTTTGTCAGAATGCAATATATGCCTCATGGTAAATAGGAAAAAAAACGATTTTCAGCTTTTTTTTGCATTTGCAGCTTTTTCATACAGAACAGACTGCCCAACGCCTTTACATAATAGAGTGATTCATTTGAATGATTAATTTAAACTGTTGCAATTAAGCATTTAGATTTATTTTAGAGCATAGCCTGTTTCAAATAGAGCCTGCTTTAACATCAAACTTTTATAGGCTTAACATGTTATTTTATAGCAATTTTGTAAAAAAAAAAAGAAAGAAAGAAAATGGATGCAGCATATGAATCCATTTGGGTATCAGTATGTCAGTATGTAGCAGTTTTTTTTCAGAATATTATATAGGGTTTATACCATTGATCTGGTTCTGTATTAAACTGTCAAGCAATGTGTTAGTGTCACTTCTTGGAGGCTGATTCAATACTAACGCCAGATATCGGCAGATGAGCGTCTGTATAGCGGCGCTTAGAGCGACTGCTAGTAGATGCTGTAAGCGAGTATTGGGCGCTGTAACAGAGCACCTCAGTCGCTCTAGTAAACTGGCCCACAATGATGAATGTGATGTATGTTGGGCGTTCTAACACCAGTACAGCGCTGCAGCGAGCGAGAGGTAGCTCCAGCTCAGTGTGACCGACTCTCAGTGCTCCACACCATACCTATCAAAAATGGACACACACACAGCTTTGGCGCTCTGGATCTGGTTGTTATAGCAGAGAGCGCCAGATGCTGTGTGATTAAAGTCTGTATTTGAACACATATCCACCAGTAACAAAACGAAAACACATGGAATGACATTGTTATAACAATGTGACATTAACCTCCCTGGCGTTATGATTATGTCTGGAATTTTGTACCAAAAGCGTTACCATTTTTTTGTATGGAAATTTGGTGTTATGTATTGTAGGCCTGCAATTCTTAGTAATTACTTACTTAAACCTGACCATAGAAGACTCTAGTGGACCTCTCAGATGTGATAAAGTTCGAAACATAAAATCATGAATTATAATCTAATAAATAATATAATTTTATTCAATAATGAAATAAATAATGAAATTTGTCAAACAAAGAAAATTCAGTAAACATCCTGGGTGTGGTAAATTTTGAAACATGGGACTGCACATAGACTGACGTCACAGGGCAATGGAACCTGGTTTCCTTTCTGATTTTTTTTCCATTGCCATCTCGCTTTGAGCAGCAAACTACGCACATCCTTGTAGGTGCTGCCTTTTTTGCGGTTGGCGGGATGTAATCCATAAAGTGACGACCAGTCAGGCGTTCTGGGTTGACAACGTCAACAGCACGACGTCCAGATCTGTTCACGGCCACTGATGGCGTTTGGCAGTTCACAAAAATCCGCTCCGCCACCTTCCAGATAAAGTCAGAATGAACAAGAGGCTTGTCACTCTTTCCTCTGTGCAGTGTATAGGCATTCCAGAGGCATTGTTCCAGGAGATGCCTGAAGATTGTTTTGTAATATTTTTTTTGTTGTTTCCGCATAGCCGGATAAAATGTCATCGCCTGATCGGCTCTATCGACTCCTCCCATGGTGTTGTTGTAGTCAATCACAAGCTGTGGCTTCATGACATCTTTCCCACCTCTTGTGTGGACCATAACAGTGGAGGTGTTATGCACTGTACTCATTAGGCACACGTCTTTTTTGTCACGCCAACGCATTGCCATCATCTTTCCTTTCTGCCAGGAAACCATTTCTCCTATTTTCAGTTTTTTCTTGGCAAACATAGATGGTAGGTCACGTCGGTTGGGCCTAACGGTTCCATATCCATCAGTCTTGTGTTTTATCAGAAACTCGTACATCTCAGGCGATGTGTAAAAGTTGTCCGTTGTCACACAATACCCCTGATTCAGCAATGGCTCAAGCAGTGTGAGGACTGATGACGTTGCCATCCCATAGCCGCTGTACCTGGGGTTGAATTGTGTTCCTTTACCGGTGTATATGACGGAATTCCATATATAGCCAGTGGCAGACTCGCAGAGCATATAGGATTTTATTCCAAACCGTGCTCTCTTGGATGCGATGTATTGAATCCAGCTGAGGCGTCCCTTGTAAGCCATCAGACTTTCATCAATGCTGATTTCTCTATCTGGCACATAGGACTGCTGGAAATTTTTTAGGATCATTTGGTATACTTCCCAGATCTTCTTGAGTTTTGGCACTGGATGTGTGGCTTCGTCAAATTCCTCATTGTTGGTGAAGTGCAAATTCTTCATTATGAGGGAAAATCGGCACTCGGACACGATGGTGCCAAAAAATGGGGTTGCTGGCAATTTATTGGTAGTCCAGTACCATTTCTGCAGGGGTTTCCCCACCACCCCAGAAAGAAGTATTAGCCCCAGGAACTTCCAGATGTCCTCTTTAGTCACCGGTTCCCATTTAATGTTCCTGGAAAACTTGCGGATTGCTGCTCGTTGTAGCGATTTGTCTCTGTGACAATCTTTTCAATGACGTCACCTGTTAGAAATAATTTTAGGTACGCCAAAGGATCATTGTGCTCAATGTCTACCTTCATCCCAGGTGATCCAGTAAAAGGAAATCTTGGCGGCGGTACCTCATCCATACCGCAATCAATTGGGCACCAAGTGTGCACATCACTGAGGTCGGGTGCAGAATTGTCGCTGTCGCCACTTCTCTGGTCAGTGTCAGAGTCAGATGATGAATCTTGCCACGAATCGCTATCGCTCATTTCTGCAAGGGGCTCTGTGTCGCTGCCGCTGTCACTTATCTGATCCAAAACCGCTTTGGAGATGCTAAAGTGACGCTTTGATGCCATGATAAAATTTTTTTTTTTTTTTTTTATGGGCAGAAAAAGGGCAGGCAGGGCAGTGTAGGATGATCAAAGGGCAAATACAATGTCAAATCTGAGGTGATACAGTGTAATCTCACAGGATTTCACTGTATCACTTTGTGTGTGTGTTTTACTGTGTGTTTATAACTTTTGAATTTGCCTCCCAGTTCCGCCCCCATGAGCCTCTGCGGCTCACAGTGACGTAACCAGGAAGTCAGACGCATCTGCCGGGGCTCTCACTGGCGATCACAGCGGGGACATCGCTGGATCGCAAGGAGAAGGTAAGGAGATTTCTGCTCCTCTGACTAATCTACCCCGAGCGTGACTCGGGGTTACCGCTACTTGCAGTGAAAATTAACCCCGAGTCACGCTCAGGAAAACCGCCAGGGAGGTTAACACTTTAGTGCCAGACCTGTAATGCATAAAAATATAAAAAGTCAAAAAAGTTTCGAAAAGTGTTTGTTTGCAGCCAGGAGAGGTCACACAATGATTTGAGCAAAAAATAAACACAAGCAAATGAACGGCCCTTGAAATGTATGGGAGAGTGACAGTGAGCGAAAGGTAATACCTGGCGCTCTGGAAGCTAGAGCATTGGCGCTATATGCTGAGCCATCTGTAATAATACATTGGACGCTACATGGCGCTGTTAGAGTCGCTCAACAGAATTGCTTTCATAAATGTGGTTTTGCGTACAGCGCCCGGCATTCACCTGACGCTGCCTGTGGCTGTGAGACACTACCTGCCGCTATCCCTTCTAAAATAACCCCCTAAGACTTTCCCTTCTTTTTCCTTTGCTGGCTGTGCAACATGACAAAGCCATTGACATATTTAGTCTTGCAATAGAAATGTGTTTTATTACATTTTACGGCCCTTTGCCTCTCTAGATGAAAGAGTCAGAGGGACTTGCCCTGTCCTGTCCTCCATGTCTTTAGATCAGGCAACAGGCCAGAGCAAGTACAAAGGGTAATATAAATAAATATAAATAGACACTTTTGGAGGGCAAGAGAAGGGATTGGGCTACACAAGGGCTCCAGGAGAGATCACCATGTCTTGAGTTACTGGCCCTTCAAGGGGCTTCCGGTATGCACGAGCACAAGCTGAGAAGTGAGGGATGTGGTGAGAAGAAGAGGAGGCAGAAGCACTCGGCACCACTCGAGCCGACGCCGATTAAGCCGGTGTCCACTGTCGGCGCGGCTGCCGGGCAGAGGGGAACCATGTCCAAAAATCCCGCCAACAAAATTCCAAAAAGTACCTGTTGAAGCCATATACTGGTCAGAACTGTGAGTAAGACAAGAGGCATCATGGGAACCACTGGGATGTCCAAAAGAGCCTGGAGTCCTACAATGTTTAATAATTAATAAAGGACTTTACTTTGCACTTGAAAATGGATAGTGAAAAATAAAAGTGAATATATATATATATATATATATATATATATATATATATATATATACCTAGGATTTTGTCCCGGAGGGGTCCAGTTGGGGTGGGAGGTGGCCTGACCTGGATGAGCTGTGGCACCTCATGAGAAGCATATCTCTAAACTTTTGAAGATGAGAATGGGGGGAGAGTATAAGAGCGCCAAAATTCTTTGCAATTAAGCTGTGCCCCCTGGTCACGCCCATGCCACACCCCTAACTAGGGACATAACTAAATGATTCCCCCCTGACATGCCTAGTATACTCACCATACCAAGGTTCCCGAGATGCAGGTGCGGGCTGCGCTGCCATCTCTGGCTTCCCTCTGGTTGATGCACACGCCCACACCAGGCATTTTTGAATGATTGGCATGGCTGTGAACAGAAAAGGGGCACAGCCAGCTGCTCAGGCTCTGTTCAGCTTTACTAAGCCACTCTGATGTCAGCTCTGTCAGAGTGGCTTGGTAAAGGTGAATGGAGCACTAGCCACTGATTGGAGGAGAGCATGTGCATGAGCCATGGGAACAATGACAAGGTAAGAAATATTATATTGGGATAGAGAGAGGCAAAATCTCAAGGATAGTGAAAGTCCTGGTGATTGTTCCTCTTTAACCCTCTTTTGCCACCTGTGAGCCCTGCAGTGCAAAGACACCTACCTATTTCTCCTGGTGCTTTATGTGATGGGGGCCTGGAAATGGTTGCACACTGTGCAAGGTGTATTTACCTAGTTACCTGTGTTGCACTGTACTGTGGGTCAGCCTCTCAGTACTCACCACCACTTCCAGATCCTTATTGTCAGTCTTCCAGCCTTCTTTGCTGCTGATTGCCCTCTGATACTTGCTGCCCCCATCTGGCCCTCAATCTCCCCCTGTAGGGGTTAGGAGAGGGGTAGAGGGGGTTGGCAGGGTTAGGTGAGCAGTAGAGGACAGTGGAGGGGTTAGGTAAGGATTCGAGGACAGTGGCAGTGGGTGGGGTAGTTAAGTTAGTGATGGAGAACAGAAGCACTGAAAGGGTGGGTGAAAGGGTTAGGGGAGCAGTGGAGGACAGCAGCACTGGATGGAGGGGTTTGGTAAGTGGTAAGCAAATTGGTAGAGGACAGCAGCAGGGAGTTGAGGAGTTAGTGGATACATGTTCAAAAACAGCCTTTAATCACACAGCCTCTGGCACTATGGGCTATAACTACATGATTTTGAGCACCGGCAATGTTTGAGGCTGTTTTTTTGATGAATGTGGTGTGAGTCAGTCGCACAGAGCTGGCGCTACCGTTCGGTCCCATACAGTACTGCGACTCACACATCAATGCCGGCCAGCGACTCTCTGAAACAATGATCCATGGCCGAGCACAGCGACTAGTAGCGGTCACTTTGAAATCCGCTCTACAGACGCTCATCTGTCGCTACCTGGCGTTAGTAATAAATCAGCCTGCATATTGCTAGGCAGCTTTCCAAGTGGATTGTGTACATATAATGTATCTTTATTTTTGTTACACTTTCCAGACACTGCTTCCTCTATAAAATTCTTTTCTTTGATAAGTGTTACAATCTCTCATAGTGATCACCTTTGTATTACAATATGTATCTGAATGTCCAGATATTATTGTAAGCCCAAATACAATTCATATGTTACATACTTTAAATATATATATATATATATATATATATATATATATATATATATATATACTGAGGGTCTCCAGGATGCCTAAAGTATATTAAAACTATTGTACCAGAGATGGGCACAACACAATTTATATTTTAAAAAATTTAATATATTACACATATATATATATATATATATATATATATATATATATATATATATTTCTATGATAAAAAAAGTTCTCTGCCCTTCTGGGGGGGGGGGGGGGGGGCTGTGGACCAGGGCACCCAGATTTAGGTATATATATATATATATATATATATATATATATATATATATATCAGTTTCCCTTTACTCAGTTGCATTTTACTGTAACTGTGGTTGTTGTGATTCCAAAAGCTTTAACAGGGGTCTTGGATTTAAATCCGTAACCCATGCAGTCTTCAATTACTTTGTAACTTTATTTGTAATTGCTTCTCAAAAATTGAATGCCTGCCAACACTTAGGGAAAGGTTTCATTTTATGCTGAAATTAGTTCAGATCCAAACCAACATTTAAATTGGTCCCAATCATGAATTGCAAATTGCTGCAGAATTGAACATAGCTTTTTTGATAGCTTGTTTTAAACGTAATTGTGTTAGAAACAGTGTGCCAGTCTACTTTAGTGGAATTTTGCATCGTTTTAAACAAGAAAGCATTTTTTATGCATTAAGTGTCAGAAGAAAAAAAAGAATTCACATAAAAAGCAGCAAATAAACCAGATCTGTCCACAGTACATACATACTATATGCTTTATAAGTATGGATGGACAAAGCTGAACCATAAATTTTGCAAGTTCGGGTCCCGAACCTGAACACGGACTTAAGCCAGAAGTCCGTGCCGGGTTTCACGTTCAGCCCGAACATGAAAACGTTGTTTGTTGATGGGCTGCTTTTATATATTTTGGCAATTTTTTTTTCTGATACAGTTTTTGGGCCCTATTTATGATGTGCTCAATTTAGCATCATTTGTGTGGCTATAGCATCAGCATTTTGGTCTTATCAGGTGCTGTGGACTAAACTGGGACTAGCAGCAGCTGTGCGGAACTAATTAGCTTTGATTGTTGCACTAGGTATTGGCCGGCTTATGTCAACGCCTGTTGGACCCGGCTGCAGTTATCCCAGCACCAGTGAGCGACACTTTGGACCACAGATTTCCTGGCGCTCAACAACATATTTATTGTTATTATTGTTATTTTTTTCTACCTTGAAATCCTTGGTGCTATATTTTCCCAGCGCTGGTCAGCGTTTCATCATTACAGTTACATTAAATCACTGTTGAGGACAAAGAGAACACACTTTACAGTGCATTTAGGCTGTGTTTTAGTCGTTATTGGCCAAATTACAAATGGTTAAGCAAAAGAAGTCATTTTAATAACCCCCCCAAAAATTCATCTTGGAGCTGCTTTTCAATTATTGACAAGTCACAATGCAATTTCTGTACAGATAAATGTGTTTAATATTAATTATAAGCATTAAACACTTCAATCCAGTTCTGCCCATTTTGCTCTATGGGATCTTGACCTACAGCGCCAGGTTTCATCTGGCGCTGCTTCAACCAGAGTGCCCGATACTGTAATCTTTCATCACTAGCGTTAAATTAGACACTAGCTAGTGACGGCATTGGAGCTGCCGTTTTTTTATTTCTAAAATAAGAGGCCCTCTGAGTCCAAAAAATTGACGCTATTCGGTGCTGCCGATTATTAAAAAAGGCTCCCAATCTACTGAAGGATAGTCTGACTTATTATTTTAATTGTATTTTTTCAGTTTTAAGTGTTTTATTAAATGCTGCTTATAATAGGCATTGAAACTGCCTGTGGGTTTATTTTTTTGTAATTTTTTGGGCATTTTTCGTTAGAGACAATTTTTTTCTAGCAAAGAATAACCTGACTTTTTATTTTTTTATTGTATTTTTTCAGAGTTAAGTGTTTTACTAAATGTCGCTTATGAAGGTTATTCAATTTAACATTGAAACTGCCTGCGGTTTATTTTTGTAATTTTTCTGTAATTTTTTTTGCATTTTTCATTAGTTACAATTTTTATCTAATGAGGAATTAGTCTGTCTATCTAGCAAAGAATAACCTGACTTTTCATTTTTTAATTGTATTGAAGGTGTTTTACTAAATGCCGCTTATGATGCCGTGTACTTGATTTAACATTGAAACTGCCTGTGGGTTTATTTTTTCATATTTTTTGTAATTTTTGGGGGATTTTACATTGGATACACTTAAGCGGCATTCATTAAAGCAGGGAAAATAACAGCCCCCCTAAGGCTAAGGCTGATTTCAGGTTTAGCTTGTTTTCTTTTTTGCATATTGAGATTTTAGCTAAATGTGTGTTTTTTTTTTCAACAATATTTTCATTGAAGGTATAAAGAAGATACATCAATTTGTGACATACTGTAGATTTTGCGATATACAAAAATAAACATCCATCTGAATGTATACCTGAACACATCGCTATCTTCATATTATCTTCATGCATAGATCAGAAAATACAGGGTGGGAGGGAGGGAAAGAGAAAGTGGGTTAGAAAAAATAGGAGTATATGGGAAGAGACTAGAAAAGGGGAAGGGAGAGAAAGAAAAGTAGAGGTGGGTGTCCAAGCTCCGACCAACTCGCGGTGGGCATATGATGAGAGGTTGTATTGTAAGGAGGAAGTGATCCAATTTTTGTGAATGAAAATGGGCGATCCAACCCTCCCATGCAGCCAGGAAGGGGGTAAGATCTCCCTGCATTGAGGCAGCCATCTTTTCAAAGAACATTACCTCGTTGATACGGGGTATCAGACTACCGCTAGAGATGGACCTAGTCTTCCATGATCGCGCTATGGTCAATTTAGCAGCTGTGAGAATATGCCTAATGAGTTCAATGAGTCAGATGCAGGCCTGTAGCCTTCTTTATAATGTAAAAGACCTTGGCCCAGAACTGTCTGACTACCCTACATTCCCATCAGATGTGGATATAGGGTCCTGGGTTACGGCAGTCTCTAAAACAATCCGATGGGTAAGCTGGGCAGAATCTATGGATTCTTTCTGGGACCAGATACCAACGGAGTAGGACCTTAGTGTTAACCTCCTGGGCACCTGTGTGCAAGAACTTAGTAAATGAGTTATTCCATGCTGCACGCCAATCCTCGGCCGAGAGATTAACATCAAGGTCATCTGCCCACCTAGCCGTGTATGACGGAAGGAGTGTCGCCTTCCGCCTCACACAATAGCCTATAAACCGCAGCCACCATCCCTTTTCCAAGAGGTTGCAATTCACAAACGATCTCAAAGGGTGAAGAGGGCCTCGGTACAAACCCCTTCGGGATTTTAGTACTTACGTAATGAGTAATTTGCAAAAAGCGGAGATATTCCCTATTTGGAATTCCTCTAAGGGACTGAAGCTCAGAACAGGCCGGTAGACCCCTATATGTGGCAAAGTCTTTGACCCTTATTAAAGTATGTGCCTTCCACCAGGAGAAGGCCACCGGTTCCCGAAAGGCCGGGAGGAACTCAGGGTTGCCCAATATAGAGAGTAGGGGAGACTGGGGCGAGAAGAGGTTCCCTTTCAATCCATTTGCCTTCCAGATTCTGAGGGAGTGGCTCAAGACCGGGTTGTCAATAGCTTTGTAGGCAGCTGGGGGCAGCCACAGCAAGTTTGCAATATCTACCGGAGAACAGCTAACCTGCTTGATGTCCACCCACAGCGGCCTACTCACCCCGCATGAACGGCTGACATTTGAGCGATCTGACACGCCGAATAGTAGTGCGAAATGTTAGGGACTCCTACCCCTCGCTGTTGTTTAGGCATATAGAGTGTTGCGCGGTATACTCGCGGTTTTTGTTTCCCCCAAATGAAAGAATTCAAGGAGGCTTGGAGGCCTTTAATGAATGGGGCCGAGATCGGTATTGGTAAAACTCGAAAAAAGCAGAGCATTTTAGGGAGCCAGGTCATTTTCACAGCCGTTATCCTACCAAGCCACGAATGGTGGCGCCTAGCCCAGGAGGATAACAAGGCGCGAAGATCCTTAGCCATAGCAGGGTAGTTAGCAGCAAAGAGGGAGTCATAGTTAGCTGTTAAATGAACGTCTAAATATTTGATGTGACGCTCTTGCCAAGAAAAATCAAAGGAGGATTTGAGCGCGGCAAGCGTCCTTTCTGGGAGAGAGATGTTAAGAGCTTGGGACTTTGAGGTGTTAATTTGTAGGCCAGATATCTTGGAAAAATCATCTAGAGTGTGGAACAGGTTGGGGAGGGATGTGATAGGATTGGATACAAGCATCAGAATATCATCAGCAAATAAAGAAATCTTGTGATCATAGGCCCCTATTCTTATTCCGGTAATGTTGGCATTAGTCTGTAGCAGCATGGAAAGGGGCTCTATGGCAACAGCAAATAATAAAGGGGAAAGGGGACATCCCTGTCTTGTGCCCCTGCCAAGAATAAATTTATTAGAAGAATATCCAGAGTATCTAACAAATGCCCTCGGATTGGAGAATAACAAGGCAATCCATGCTAAAAAGGAGGAACCCAGGCCCCACTTTTTTAATATAAATTGAAGGTAGTCCCAGGCAACAGTATCAAAAGCTTTACGGACATCTAACGTTAATAGCATGGCCTGGCGCCCCTCCTTCCTGGCATGGTGGATCAGATTGATTGCCCTGCGAATATTGTCCCCCACTTGGCCCTGGGAGATAAATCCAGCTTGCTCTTTAGAAATTAAAGAGGTGACAAACTTGTTGAGACGCGTTGCAAGGACCTTTGCTAGGAGCTTAACATCTATGTTCAACAGAGAGATGGGCCTATGGTTAGACCAGAGAGTGGGGTCAACATTAGGTTTGGGTATCATGCAGACAGCTGCAGTGAGTGCTTCTGTGCTCCATGAATCACCTTTACTAAGGGAATTGAACATCTGAACTAGACGCGGGGAGAGTACTTGGGAGAATTTTTTATAATAGAGGGCAGTAAATCCGTCCGGACCCGTTTGTTTCCCTATTTTTAGAGAGTTGATAGCTACCTGGATTTCAGAGAGCTCAACTGGCTTGTCCAATGAGTTCTTAGTATCGAGGGGGAGGGAAGGTAACTGGAGTTGTCCTAGCAGGTTCTCGGCTAGGTGCACATCTAGCGTAGTCTTTGATTTGTAAAGATCCTCAAGGTGTTTACCAAAAGTCGCTACTACTCTCGCTGGATTGCTAGACAGTGTGCCGTCCAGGGTCTGCACACATAGTGGTTTAGCTTTAAGCGTGATCCCCCTAAGTCTCCTGGCAAGTGGGGTGCTTGGTTTATTACTAAGACGGTACCACTTAAACCCAGACTGGTTTAATTGGCACCAGCCTCGTTAGAAAGGCACAGGTTGAGTCGGTCGCCGGCCTGATTTAATGAGATTCTATTGAGTCTGGTTGGACAGGATTTAAAAGCAGAGGAGGCTAAGTGGTACGCGTCCAGTAAGGTTTGGAGGTGCTTCTTATATATAGGGCCGATTATATATAGGGCCAGGCAGATTCCTAGATAAAGTGACCTTGGATGACCGTTTTGTGGGCTTCCCAGAGTGGGGCGTCCAAGTTCACTGACCCTATATTATCTAGGTAGAAGTCCTCGATCACTTTGCTTGTGCGCTCAAGAAACAACTCGTCAGAAAGCATAGGGTCATAGAGCTTTCAGGATTTTTGGTGGGATCTTTGGGTTAAGGAGGACAACTCAGCCGAGACCAGGTCGTGGTATGACCAGACGATTGGGACTATGGAGGAGTGGGTCAGATGAGGCAAGGAAGGGAGCTGCAAAAAAATATGATCAATTCTGGTAAAGACCTTGTGTGGATAGGAGTAATGAGTGTAGTCCCTCCTAGTGGGGTGGAGTTCCCTCCAGGCGTCAGTTAAATGATATTGATTGAGGAGGGCACTAAACGCTTTTCCTGAAGAGCTATCCTTTGGCCCATCGGAGGGACGGTAAGCCGATTGTCTATCCAGGGTAGGATGAAGAGTTAGGTTTGAGTCACCAGCGACTATTAGAAACCGCTTAACCAAGGGACTCCTCTAAATCTGGTTGGGGGCATAATATGTGGCAATTGTAACAGGTTGGTCCTGAATCTTGCCTAGGACTATGAGGAACCGACCTTGGGGGTCTCTTATTGTCTGCTCCAAAGAGAAGGAAAGAGATTGCTTGAATGCAATAAGGACACCTTTCCGCTTGGTATCAGCCGAAGCCATGTAAAAGAGGGGGTAATCATTGCTTAGGAATTTGGGAGTATTCTTTTTAGTGAAGTGGGTCTCTTGGAAGCAGACAATATCAGCATGTAGGGCTCTCATCTGGCGGAAGGCCTTAACTCTTTTCTGGGGGACACTTAGGCCCTGTACATTAAGCGATACAAGTTTAACCACCATTATTGGACCTCTCAAGAACTATCGCTTTGAGGAAAAAGGACACCCAAGAAGAAAGAAAGAGGAGGAATGGAAAGGAGGACAGAGGAATAAAACTTGCACATAACATTTTAACTACAAATATCATTTTAACTCAAATGTGTGGGAGGAAGAAGAACCTCCCTAAGTGAGATTTCCCACTGGGGCAGAGGAATCCTCAACTCCAGTGGGGAATGCTATAACAGCGAAGGGACACTGATACAAAGGTCCCGGTACACACTAGTGAAACAGCTGACCATCAAAGGGGGTCAGAGTCAAATGCTTCCTAACACGGCAGAGAGTCGACGAGAGAGGAAGCTAGGAGTGAACTTTAGAACCTGGGCCACCGGCCCTCAAAACAAAATAGCAAAACATTCAGCAACAGTGAATAGAGAACACAAATAACAATCTACAAAATAAGAATAAAAATACGCTACTCAAACTAAAATTCACACAGGGAAGATCGCAGTTACTGTCAAAACCGGGGGGTTGTGTGAAAAGGGGAGTTGTTCAAGCCACATTAAATGTGCCAAAACACATAGAATTAAGGCTAAAGTCCCAATAACATTAAACTAGGACTGTCAGGGAAGGACCCTGTGTTATCACAGCGGTAGCAGGGTAAGGTTCAACCCTAGTATATTGCACGGGGAATCTTATCCCTCACCCCTCACCGAGAGCCGGCTTACCGAACCTGTGGGATAGATCGTTTGCCGACTTGCACGTAGATGGTGTGCTCCGCCGTGGACCTCGTTTATCTTTAGGCACCGGTGAGAATGAAAGTGCCCACTTCTTTTGCAGGGGGGGAGGAGTTGGAACTGGAGCTATTGTGGTTGTCTTCAAGCCCGACGCGACCAGCGCTGCCTCCAGCTCTTGCGGTGTAGTAGCCTCGAACCGCTAGTCAGAGAAGTAGAAGGAGATTTTAAAGGGGAACCCCCATTTGTATCTGATCCCTTTAGCTTGTAGAATTTCGAGTGAGGGTTTCATAGCTCGCCGCCTTGTGATGGTTTGGGGGAGATATCAGCAAAAAGTTGATAGTCAAAGTTCTGGAATTTTAGTGTGCCTTGATCCCGTGCGGTCGCCATGAGCTGCTCTTTAGTGCGCTAAAAATAGAGGAGAGTAGAGGGGGCCAAGGGCTCATCCCAAGCAGCCGGCCGTAGATAGAATGGGCCTGGGCAGCCCTACAGCTGAAGCAGGGAGCTGCTAAGAGGCCCAGGGGCCAGGGACCTATCTGTACGGGCGACCAGCCGGGACCAGGAGCTGTGGGGTCCCACTGAGGCTCTGACAAGAAGAAGTGGTACTGCGGGGGAGAGACGAGGCAGGCTGATTATGCAGGCTGCGCCTGCATTCAAGATGGCGGCGGGCAGCTTGCTGCTGCATGCTGTGGGGGGCCGGGGGGACCATTTCTTGCGGAGCGCGGGGTCAGGCCGTCGTTCCCGCGCTTCGCGCATGCACACTCCAGCTAAATGTGTTTTTATTATGCTTTTATACCTTTTTTATGTAAACTCTGTGCAAACAAACAATTAATCGAGGGATTACTTCCAGAGAGATACGCCCACTACAAAGCTAAGTACACTTCAAAAGCTTAACGTGTGTACTTCCATATAATATATGGCTTGTGGGGGTATTTCAAATATAAAGGATTTTTTGGGTTGAAAAGGTGCGCACTTTGTCTGCAGAGCTGAAATTTTTAACTAAAATAACCCATATGCGCATGCTTTACTTTGGGGTGTTTGGCAACTCTTCCCTTGAAAGTAGCTATGTATGTTGTTCTGTTCAAGTTTAACTTGTAAGGCTGTAAGGCTACTTGGAAAGCTGGTACGCCTAGAAATCTTGAGGTATGTTCTTTGAGAAAATATATAGTTTGTGGAAGGGATTTCAAATGTAAAGTGTGCTTTTTTCATCAAAAACTGCAAGGTGCACATGGTCATTGTATTTTCTTTGAAAATCTCTTTAACCCTTTAAGTGCCAGCCTACCTGGAGTTTTTGTCACCCTTTGTTGCCAGACCATTTTGCACTATTTTGCGCTCCCCATGTTCAAATGTGATTTTTTAGTTCCCCCGAACAAGTTCCCCCGAATAGAACGATACCCAACATGCATAGCTACTGTCAAGGAAAGAGTTGCCAAACACCCCAAAGTAAAGCATGTGCCTAACGGCAATTTTACTTGAAAATTTCAGCTCTGCAGACAAAGTGAGCACCTTGCGATTTTTCAACCAAAACAACTCTTTACATTTGGAATATCCCCCATAAACCATATATTCCCTGAAAGTACACGTTTAGCTTTCTAAGCATACCCAGCTTGTTGTAGTGGGCTCATCTTTCTGGAATTAATCCCTCAAAGAATTCTTTGGTTGCGCAGGGTTTCCCTGAAAAAATGTCTAAAAAAGCGGAAAAAAAAACACTTTTTCCTAAAATATAAATATGCAAACAAGAAAAAACCAGCTAAGTCTGAAAGCGCAAGGTCCCCCGAACAGAACAATACCCGACATGCATAGCTACTTTTAACCCTTTTAATTGTCAGCCTACTTGAGATTTTGTCACCCTCTGTTGACAGGTCATTTTTCCCCTTTTTGCGCCATTTTTGCGCCATTTTTGATGGAATTTTCAGGAAAATTACCGTTTTTTTTGCCCATAAGACGCACCTAGGACTTGGGGGAGAAAAATAAGAAAAAAAATATTTTAAACCAAAAACGCATTATTATCTCCCCCCATAGGCTGTGTGGCATCCCCTCTCCCCCCTTTTGTATAGGCTGTGTGGCATCCCCCTCTCCCCCCATAGGCTGTGTGGCATCCCCCCCTCTACCCCCATTTGTATAGGCTGGGTGGCATCCCCCCTCTACCCCCATTTGTATAGGTTGTGTGGCATCCCCCCCATCTACCCCCATTTGTATAGGCTGTGTGGCATCTCCCTCTCCCCCCATAGGCTGTGTGGCATCCCCCCTCTACCCCCATTTGTATAGGCTGTGTGGCATCCCCCTCTCCCCCATAGGCTGTGTGGCATCCCCCCTCTACCCCCATTTGTATAGGCTGTGTGGCATCCCCCTCTCCCCAACTTGGTGCAGACCGCACCCACCTGCTGCCCTGACCTGGGTGCTCACATATGCCCTAGGCGGAAGAGGCAGCAGATGGCGGAGCGGCGGGGGCGCTGTCTCTGGCCCCGCCGCTGTCATCGCTGCCGGTAAAAGACAGCGATCGCAGTGGCGGGGCCGGGACAGAACCCCCGCTGCTCCTCTGGGCTCCCGCAGTGTGACAGGCAACACGGGAGCACCGGGAACGGGTACGTTTTTTTTAAATTTTTTTTTTACATTCACCCGATAAGGCACACGGACATTTTCCCCACACTTTTGGGGAAAAATAAGTGCGTCTTATAGGGCGAAAAATACGGTATATATATATATATATATATATATATATATATATATATATATATATATATTTTTTTTTTTTTTTTTTTTTTTTTTTTTGCAGCAGAGTTTAGGCTTTAACATGAAATGTCTTGTTTGTAAATTTAATTATGTTTTTTACAATATTATTATTAAGTAAAAAAAATAAATAAATAAATTTTTTTACAAAATTGTCTCATTTATTTTAAATTAAAAATGTATTTTATTAAAGAAAACCATATTGCATGAGAAAGCCCCATTTCTACCGATTAGAACGGTACCACATATTTATCAGTAGCCCCCGTTCCTGCCCAGGAGACCCCCCCAAACTGAAACAAGTACTTTATAACATTTACAAATAAAATACAACTACCATCCACACTACAAAGGGTTAAATCGAGAAAAAAAAGACATAGAGTCCCGCCTCCCGGGGGGGGGGGGGGGGGGGGATTTCTTGTGGGATTTTTAAGGGTTAAAAACCCTTAAAAATCCCCCCCAAAAATTACATGGGATCCCCCTTACCCGAAGTAACCAGCCCATCACCAGCTATGCAGGGCTTGTAGGAACAGGGCGCAGGGGCCAGCTTTTGTGGCCCCTGGCCCTGTAGGCTACAAGCCCGCATAGCCCATGGCCACAGGCTCTTCTGTCCCCCCCCCCGGGCTTTGGGGAGGCAGATAATGGGGGTTCCGGGGGTTAATGGCAAGTCACCTGCTAGCCGCAGGTGACTTTCCATCCCAGAGCCTTGTGAACTGGTATAAGGGGTCTCATGGACCCCTTACCAGTTCACAAGGGGTTAAATGTAAAAAAAAAAACACACCACACACACAGAGAAAAAAATTATCTTCATTTTTACTCACCTCCGATCCTGTGTCCCCCAGCGATCTCCGATGACAGCTGTCAGTCTGCTCTGGTGTTTGGAGGAGAGAGCCTAGGGAGGGGGGGGCGATCACAGCCCTCTCCCCCTCCCCCCTCCCCCTCTGCTCAAGCACCTGAGCAGACTGATTCTTAGTCTCGGGTGCCAGTATTAAGAGGCCGGCTGCTGGTGACATCACAGCTAGCAGACGCAATCCAGGAAGTGGGGGGAGGGCGATTTCTGCCCTCTCCTCACCACAGAAGAGGCTGGGGGGTGATCGGAGGCCCCCCCCAGTGAAGAGGAGACCCATCGGGAGGCAGCGCGGCCACAGTAAGTAAATGTCATTTTTAATTTTTTTTTTTACAGTTAGCAGCTGCTGCTGCCGAAGCGGGAGGGCGCTATTCCAGGGGCTCTCCTGGAGCGGATGGCACCAAATTAAAGAGGAGACCCGGCCGGATCCAACGAGGGGTGAGGTGAGTATTTTACTTTTATATTTTTTTTTACTGTGGGGGTTTAAAGTCAGCTACGTGAGTCTCACGTAGCTGGCACTTAAGTGGAGTAGAGGCAGCTCCGTGAGACTCACGTAGCTGGCACTAGAAGGGTTAAAGGAGCACAATATTGAAAACCCATATAAACATGTTGGCTAATGAGAGGAGGGGTCACTTATACACTCGAACTGAATTAAACTGCCGCCAAGCTTGTGGTTTTCTTCTCCTGGTAGGATAAAATCCAGGGGTTACAGGTTTATCAGGGGTTATCTGGGGTGACAGGACCTTTCCTCTTCCTTCTATTAATAAAAATAAAAAACA
This sequence comes from Gastrophryne carolinensis, assembly GCA_027917425.1. NCBI lineage: Eukaryota > Metazoa > Chordata > Amphibia > Anura > Microhylidae > Gastrophryne > Gastrophryne carolinensis. Next base: position 310,153,078 of record CM051237.1, read on the forward strand.
TGCCTGGCTGGATATTTCTTCCTGCCATCCAGCATATCTATATGGATTTTATCATTGGGCCATTTTTTCACGATAGTGCTCCTTAAGGCCCTCTTTTCAGTTTGTGGTGTCTCCTACACAGGAAAGGGTGTCTACCAATACATATGTGGTGCCGTTGTAATCAAAAGGAATGGAGATTTTACACATAATATGAGTTTATGATTTGCAATTAAAAATGTACATTTTTCAATAACACTACAAAATGCAAATAATAGATTATTATTGCACATATTTCACCCAAAAATATTGATAACAAGTCATTTAATGTTAAAGCCCAGACTCTGCTGAAAAAGCGATATATAAATCCTTGAATGTTCCATAAAAATCACAGTTAAAATGTATATTGCAAAATGGTGAAAAATAGCCTGGCAACAAAGGGGGACAACATCTAGGTAGGCTGGCACAAAGGTTAATGTGGATATATTACTTGAAGTTTCATTCTACCCATAATATTATATGGTGATCAAAATGTGATTATGAGGATTGTCATCCAAGATTGGAAACAAAAACTAAATGAATGTATGTAACACCTTTAACTGTATAAATTAAAGAATATGAGAATATATGGTAAATTATGTCAATCAATAAATCTACAATGTGCCTTCATTATAGTTTCCTGTTTTCTAATTGTTACAGTGTAATATTCTGATATTTGGAAGCACTGAAAATTGCTGATCTACATTTATATTAACTCGGCTTAAACAAATGAAACAATAGCATAGATACAAAACAAAATATTCTAAGTATGTCACACACCCCGCTTCAGATAACCATAACAACTGGGTAATACCAACCTGAATAGGCGTCTCTGCAGAGATGATAGTAAAAACAGAAAGCCCCTCCCTGACCCATAAATACCTGGGACCTCCCACTCATCTCCCAGTGTTCCATCTCTGCAAGACGGCGTGCAAGTCAGAAGATGATCTCTCCTCCTTGCTGGGGGATGTCAGGTAGCCGGGGTAACTCCCGGCCTGTTTTTTCTATTGTATATTCCCGGTCGGGCTCTTTATCCACATTGTTGCTCATTTTGCCTCCTCAGTCTTGACTGCGGGCCCGAGCGAGGGTATGCTGGCACCTTGGTGCCTTGCTGTAATTCCCCGTGAGACCCTACAACAAGAGGGTAGGCGGGAGGACCGGGCTGGTGACCCCGGTTTGGGATGCCCCGTCCCTAGGTTGGTGCCCCGGGGGGGGGCTCACCTCTATTCCCATGCCCCATCCCTTCGAGTCTGGGGGGGGGGGTTCTCTCTCTCTCTCTCTTTCCCTCTTCCCTGTCTCTCCTATCGTGTGTGTGGTGTTGCGGTGCTTCACTTGTTTGTCGCCGCGGCCGCCGTCGCGGCCGGGCTGTATGTCATTGTGAGGGGATCCTCTTCCTCGCGTGCTGCGGTGGGCGGGGCCGGGCCGCGGCGCTTGCCGCGGCCGGCTCTCCGCCGGTCTTAACTCTGTGGGGGGTACGGGGCGGGTGCTCCGCCGGTTTGGCGGTCACACCCGCCCGCCTTGTTGCCTCCTCCGGCGCCGCGGTAATGGCGGCGCCGGCTTCAGTACATTATCCGCGGCCGGGGACTGTCTCGTCCCGGCCGCGTCAGAAGGGGGGGCGGGCCTGGCCTTCGCGCGCCTCGCGCGACCCCGCCCCCCTTCCCCGTGGATGTGCAGGCGGTGGCTCCATAGAGGAGCCTGCGGTCTCTTCAGCGGGCGGTTCCTTACAATTCGCGCCTACCGCGCGGCCACGCCCCCTTCTTCCTCCTTCTGCTTCGCCTGTGCGGACGCCATTACTTCCATCAACGGGACACGTGAGTGGCCCTTGGGCCTTAAGGGGTTTCGTTCTCAGAGGTTTGCCTTGCATTTATTGGTGTCTTCTCTTGTTTTCTTCTCTTTCAGAGCGGTGTTTTGTGTTGGGGGACCATTCTTAGTAATTGGGGGGTCTCTCTCTGAGCCTAGATCCCTGGGTCCTCTCCTAGTATAAATCCTCCCACTCGGGACGTTAAGGGGCATCCCGGGTCGCTTACTGGCGTAATTCCCTGGATTGAGCATTTTACAAGTTCACCTATGGAGGCATCCCAGGACTCGGGGGCAGGGACCCCTGTGGGGCATCCCAAAAAGTGCATATTGTGCGGCGCATCCATTTCTGGGGACGATGTATTGCTTTGTATCCCTTGTGCACAGCAGACTATTGCGCGGCAGTCGGGAGCCCAGACTTCTGGGTCAGCGACGCCGGCGGAATCATCTCAGTCTCCCGCCCCGACGCGCGATCCTGGTGAGGTTGGCATGGGCAGGGACCTGCAGGCTGAGATGTGCGCCAGATTGGCTAAACTTGAGAAAATTGTTTCCTGTTCGGCCGCCCGGAAGGCCCCGGCCAAGAGGAAACATTTGTCCCCGGCATTGCCGGCCGCTGGCCTTGATGAGTTTAATAACCTCGATTGGTCTGATTATTCTGGGCTGGAGGACGGTGAGGTTTCTGAGGGCTCAGAAGTTTCCGAGGGGGACCAGTCCGTGGATGCGGATGAGGAGCTCAGTGAGCTGGGAAAAGCGTCTGATTCTCCTCACGCCCTGACGTTGATGTTGGAGGTCCTGAAGATTGCCCCTCCTGAGGCGGAGGCTCCGCAGGACGGTGAGTTGTTTGAGGAATCCAGGCCGCGCCTGGAGTTTCCTTCACAGCGGCATTTTCATAAGATTATTGATAAGGAATGGGAAAGGCCCGCTAGGCTCCCTGGTATTCCTCCGGGGTGGGACAAGAAGTACCCTTTCCCTTTGGATGTGGTGAAGCGCTGGGCTTCTCCTGCCGAGGTCGACGCCCCGGTTCTGGGCTTGTCCAATTCCTCGGTTTTAAATAGGCCCGATTGCTCCTCTCTTAAGGATGGAGAGGATAAACGCATTGACCAGATGGCTTGTCATGGCTTTATTAGTGTTGGGTCCGCCATGCGGCCGATATGTGCTTCTGAGCTTATGGTGCTGGCCGCTAGATCTGTGGTCAAGGACTTGCTGACCTCCTCTGGGCTTCGCCCCAGCAGTGCTGAGTTTGCTAGTCTCAAACGGTGTGAGATGTTTTTGTCTTTTGTCTTGACCGCCTTGGACGACACCTTAATGATGTGCAGTAGGACTTCGGCCCTGTTAGTGACTATTCGGCGGTCGGTTTGGCTCCGCCAGTGGGCGGCTGACTTTATGTCAAAGAAGTTCCTGACTGCTTTACCTTTTGTGGGTTTGAGGCTGTTTGGTGAAACCTTAGATTCTGTCGCTAAGGGGGGTAGATTGCCTCAACGGAAAAAGCAGCGCCGTTCCTTTCGGGGGACGTCTGCCTTTACTACTTCCTTTCGTGGGGCCAGATCCGGCAGAGGATCTGCGTTCCAATCCTCCAGAGGAGAGGCCGGGAACAGGGGCAGAGGTCGTGCCCGTTCAGGATACCATTGGGGTTCTAAGCCCAAGCCGGCCATTAAGCCGGCACAGCAATGAGGGGGCGCCCTCACCCTTGCGGGTGGGGGGACGGCTGAGTCACTTCTCTCGTGTCTGGGATCTAGAAGTCTCGGACAGATGGATACGGGAAGTGGTGTCTTCCGGTTACAAGCTAGAGTTCGAGCTCCGCCCCCCCTCCAGGTTCTTCAGGTCTCGAATGCCCTCGGAGCCCCTGGCGGCGCAGGGGCTCCTGTTGGCAGTAAAGAATCTTTTGGACATGGCGGTCATTTGCCCCGTGCCCCCCGCGGAGCAGGGCAGGGGCTTCTATTCCAATCTGTTCACGGTCCCCAAGAAGGACGGGTCAGTCCGTCCCATACTGGATCTGAAGTTTCTCAACAGGTTCATTCGGCCGCGCAAATTTCGCATGGAAACGCTGCGCTCGGCCATTCAGTCCCTTCGTCAGGGGGATTTTCTGACGTCCATAGACATCAAGGACGCGTATCTACATGTCCCGATTTTTCCGGCGCACCAGAGGTTCCTCAGGTTTGTAGTGGAGAATCGGCATTTTCAGTTTGTGGCTCTGCCTTTCGGTCTCACGTCGGCTCCCCGGGTCTTCACCAAGGTGCTGGCGGGGGTGATGGCCCTGCTCAGAGTGAGGGGCATTCGAATTGTGCCCTATCTGGACGATCTACTGATCATGGCATCTTCGTTCAACCAGTCGCAGGCGGACACAGGAGTGGTGGTGTCCACCTTGGAGAGGTTCGGTTGGGTGATCAACTTCCCCAAGTCTTCTCTTCGTCCATCCAGAATTGCACTGTTTCTGGGAATGTCTCTGGACACCTCGCAGGCCAGGGTGTTCCTGCCCCAGGACAAGATTCTTTTGATTCAGGAGTTGGTTCAGCTTCTCTTGTCGGCCCCTCATCCGTCCATCCGGCTGGGGATGAGGCTGGTGGGGCTGATGGTGGCCTCCTTCGAGGCGGTCCCCTTTGCACAGTTCCATACGAGGACGCTTCAGCTTCTCCTGCTGAAGGTTTGGGACAGGTCGCAGTCATCTCTGGACAAATCATTTCGGGTGACCCCCCGAGTTCGCCGCTCCCTACTATGGTGGTTGGGGTCGGTCAATCTGTCGCAGGGCAGATCCTTCCTGGCCCCCCGTTGGGAAACGGTGACCACGGATGCCAGTCTCTCCGGCTGGGGGGGTGTTTGGAAGGACTTTCATTTTCAGGGTCTGTGGAGTCCACAGGAGGCTCACGAGCCTATCAATATTCTGGAGTTGAGAGCCATCAGGCTGGTTCTGTTCCGCTTGACTTGTCAGCTAAGAGGTTTGCCAGTTCAGGTCCGGTCGGACAACAGGACGGCGGTTGCTTATATCAATCACCAGGGAGGGACTCGCAGCAGGAGTGCCCTCAGGGAAGTGTCTTTGATCTTGGAGTGGGCAGAGACCAACGTCCCGTGCATCTCAGCAGTTTACATTCCGGGTGTGGAGAACACGGAGGCGGACTTGCTGAGCAGGGCCTCCTCTCGTCAGGGGGAGTGGTCTCTCAGTCCCAAGGTGTTTCACTCGATATGTCGCAGGTGGGGGCTCCCGGCGGTGGATCTCTTTGCCTCTCGTCACAATCACAAGCTTCCAGTCTTTGTGTCTCTCTCACAGGACCCTCTGGCTCTGGCGGTGGATGCCATGTCTCTGGATTGGAGGGATCTGGGGCCGCTTTACCTGTTCCCTCCGTTCCCGATGCTAGCCAGGGTGGTGCGCAAACTGGCGTTGGAGGGAGTGTCAGCGATCCTGGTGGCTCCAAGGTGGCCAAGGCGCGTTTGGTTCGCAGATCTGGTAAGGCTGGCAAAAGATCAGTTCGTCCTGCCTCTGAGGCCGGATCTGCTAACGCAGGGCCGGCTGTGTCATCCAAATTTACAATCGCTGGCTTTGACGGCTTGGCTGCTGAAACCGCAATCCTGAAGGAGGAGGGCCTTTCTGATGCGGTGGTCCAGACCCTTATCAGCGCCAGGAAGCGGTCTTCTTCCACTATTTACTATAGGGCCTGGAGGTCCTATATTGATTGGTGTGAAGGTAGGTCCTTCTCTTGCCGGGAGTTCTCCATCCCCAGTATTTTGGAGTTTCTTCAACATGGTTTGGAGCTTGGGCTCCAGATTAGTACTTTGAAGGGGCAGGTTTCCGCCCTGGCAGTGTTCTTTCAACGGTCCTTTGCTCTTCATCCCTTAGTCAAGACCTTTTTCCAGGGAGTTATGCATGTACGTCCTCCCAGGAAGCCTTTTATTCCTGTTTGGGATTTGAACTTGGTTCTTTCTGCTCTTCAGGGTCCTCCGTTTGAGCCCTTGAATGAGGCGCCTTTGTCTTCACTTACTCAAAAGGTAGCCTTTTTGGTGGCTATCACTTCAGTCAGGCGTGTTTCTGAGTTGGCTGCTTTATCCATTAAAGCTCCATATTTCGAACGCCATCAGGACAAGGTTGTCTTTCGGTTTAAGCCTGATTTTCTTCCTAAAGTGGTTTCAGCCTTCCATCTGAATCAGGATATTGTTTTGCCTTCTCTATGTCCCAATCCTAGCAGCGACAAGGAGAGGGCGCTACACTCCTTAGATGTGGTTCGCGCGGTGAAGTATTATTTGGTGGTTACGTCTTCTTTTCGTAAGACTGATGCCTTTTTTGTGGTGCCCTGTGGGCCTAGGAAGGGTTTGGCTCTTGCCAAATCTTCCATTAGTAAATGGATTCGTCAGGCCATCATTGGGGCCTATTCTGCCAAGGGGAGGAGTCCCCCTTTTCGTGTTACTGCTCATTCTACTCGTGCGGTTGGAGCGTCCTGGGCTTTTCAGCACCAGGCCACTGTTGAGCAAGTTTGTAAGGCCGCTACGTGGTCTTCTGTTCACACTTTTTCCAAGTTTTACAAGGTTGATGTTCGGGCCTCAGCGGATGCTGCGTTTGGCCGTACAGTTCTGCAGACTGTTGTGGTTTAAGTTGTGCACTGTTGCCTTGTTTTGGATCCCCGCCCTTTTATGGACACTGCTGTTGGATGTCCCAGTTGTTATGGTTATCTGAAGCGGGGTGTGTGACATACTTAGAATAATACCATTTTGTGAAATACTCACCTGTAAAATGGGTATTATAAGTATGTCACACACCCCGCTTCACCCGCCCTTTCTTGTTGTGGGATCCTTTATATTGTGAACCTGGTTGTTTTGTCATTGCCTCTTCCTGGTCCCTATCTTACTGCTTATGTACACTGGGAGATGAGTGGGAGGTCCCAGGTATTTATGGGTCAGGGAGGGGCTTTCTGTTTTTACTATCATCTCTGCAGAGACGCCTATTCAGGTTGGTATTACCCAGTTGTTATGGTTATCTGAAGCGGGGTGTGTGACATACTTATAATACCCATTTTACAGGTGAGTATTTCACAAAATGGTATTATTCTGTATTCTGCATAAAACCAATTCAGAAATGTGTCACCATGACAACGTTTGTGGTTCCATTTTGACACCTGTACAGTTATCTACTTGGCTAACTTGACCGAACATTTCCAAAATTTCCAATGGAACCCACTGTGTTTCCCCAGAAATAAGACCTACCCTGAAAACGTGTCCTAGTAAGATTTTTTAGCATGTTTTGCTAATGAGAGAAATATAAGCCCTGCCCCGAAAAGAAACCCTAGTTACAGTTCAAAATCCAGATGCCAGGCTTAAAGCGGATCAACAGTCAAAAATAACTTAAACCAGACCAAAACAACAGTGTTCATATCCATCCCTCCTCAGGGCAATTTAGATTGCTACACATACAAATTAATTTACCCTTTTCTAACTCTTGCTGTGGTCAATTTTAAAAACAAGATGGCGGCTCATGCATTTGCAGGCCACCTGCAAACAGGAAGTGCTGTCAGTTATGTCAGTTGGGAGAGGAGAGGGAGTTTGGAAGCTCCAAAATGGCCGCTACCTTTCTTTTCCAACTGCACCAGGCTGTTGGTCCGGTTTAAGTAGAGAGATGGAAGTAGATGTAAAGGAGGGTGAGGACTGATCAAGTCACACAGGTAAGCTTGTCTGTTGTGAATAAAATGTCGGATCTTGCTACCCCAGCCTGCTGCCATGCCGGGCACATAGCTGAATTACCTGGCATCCCCCCACTGCTGACTGTACTGTACCGGAACTGCTGTACTACCGCCACCATCTTGCCAGCTGCCACCTAGCTATAAGATATCCCTTGAAAATAAGCTCTAGCGCCTATTTTTGGAGCAAAAATTAATAATTGTCTTATTTTAATTAATTGCATTTCAGGGGGAAACACTGCATCAATAATATGTTGTACAGTGATTACTAATTACCTTGTATCGCCATTAAGAACATACAAAATAATGTTGTACCTTTTAAGACTATTCAAGGGTAAGATTTCAAGAAGTAGCTATTCAAGAGGCTTACTCAATTCAGACTGACTTGTACAAAATGATTGAGCAATAAAAACCAGTGCTGTTTTAGTAAGCATCATATTGTTGAAGGGGAAAGGAAGTTTAATAAGTATAGGTATATTTATTATATATATATATATATATATATATATATATATATATAATTACAGATATTATACTCCTGGATTCCTAATAACACTCAAATAGGATGTGAGCCTGAGATCCTGCCATTTGTCTATAGTAAACAGACCGTTCCCCATGAATACAATAGACTATATTCACACCTAGCTGCCAACAAGGTGCCTCAATAGATGAGGTGTGTTCTGAGCTGTAGGTCATTTCCTCTTGAAAAGGCATCCTTAAAATAATAATTAGGTTGGACCCAGACATTCAAATATACGTGCGTTAGATTATATTTATGTGACTTCTGAAATATGACAGTTATGACTATATTAATGACAGAGTCTTATTCAAGAAGACATTTAATTTGATATTAATCACAGCATATATGTATTGGCCAGAGACTGATAATCTGCATAGTATCAGGCTCTGTATGATATGTATTTGATGTTTAGGTTTATTTAGCCAAGAAATAAATGGGGATCATGAATTTTTTGGGTACAATATGATAACATGTATATTGTATATTGTGGGAGTTATATCACTTTATAAAATATTTATCTAATCTCACAGAGGCAGGTTGTGGGCAGTACAATGCAGACACACCCAGAAGTCTGGGAATGCTGGCCACACCCCCTAGTGTTAGCAAATTAGGAAACTGGTTGCAGGGCTATTCAGACAATGGATGAGCCCCCCTACCTAAGTATCTACCTGCGATCTCTCTCCATTATAGCATTATTGTACTGTAACTAACTTATAACTTATCATGTGATCATAATGGCTAAGTATCTCCATTATAATATTTATTTTACTGTAACTAACATATAACTTATTATGTAATAACCGCCTGTAACATTTAAGATCTGGGGAAACTTCAGGAACATATTGGGTTAGTGAAGGATATTTACTGTGCTGGTAAATTAAACCTGTTTTCATTTATATATCTTACTGTGTGTTGGCTAATTTCTCACACAATATATTGTATGTGCGGCATTTAATGAAATATTTCTTCTTGGGAAACCTTTGTCACCTGTATGTGTGAGGAGAGCCTCTGCGACCATTGGTATGTATCAGATTGAGCGCCATTGGGCTTATATGATTATTAGTAATTGCAATATTTATAATATTAATCTCTAATAGAAATATGGGAGATTAATGCACAGCAAATATTAATTAAATCATATTTTTTCTCTTATACATATGCTTACCATAATTTGCATGAGTTAGTCCTAGCACTAACTTTGGTAAGCAGAAGGCAAAAGATCATGACAAAATGTCATTGGGGCATGGGTGAAAGTAAGCAAATATGTACTTGCCGCTATATTTCCTGGGATCCTTTTTGATTTTGTGACAAACTGGCAACACATTTTGAGGGTAATCTACAAGGTTTGTAGAGCTTTGCTAAATATTGGTAGTGCTTCTCTAAATACTTCTCAGTTGCAGAAGAATTTGTGTGTTGAGTAATTCCCCAAACCGCACAAGTATCCCAAAAAATCAGATAGGCACTCCTAAAATGCAGTACGCCCCTTCAGGTCCTTGTGTGGTTTAACCCACTGGGCTGACCATAAGAAATAGAGAATGGTGTATCAATAACACCTGGTATCTAAATAAGGTTCCTAAAATCATGATTCTAATGAAAAGAAAGTATATGATAACAGAGAATATACTGCTTCAAACGTCACTTGGTACAATAAACACGGGACTAGGGCCTGTCTGAAGCTGCATATTCTCTGGTGTTGTATGTCAGGATATTCAAGTAAGAAATAGGTATTAGGATTTTCATTAGAAAAAAATACTATTGTATATCTATATCTGATAGATATAATATCTCTGATAGGATGTCTAATACTAAAAGCAAGTTGTAATTGTTTTGAATATTAAAAACCGTGTAATTCCTGATAAGTTATAAATAATGTTGTAATGTAATATTTGTGGTATGCTGATCTGCCTGGGGGTCGGGGGGGCTGTTATTAATGTCTATGCATAGGCCCACCAAGGTGCCAGTCTGGATTAGGTTCAGTTAAGGTCTAGGGTGCCACTTTTACTTTAGGGAAAACATATATATATATATATATATATATATATATATATATATATATATATTTCCCTAAAAACCATATATATATGTATATATATATATATAATATATATATATATAGAGAGAGAGAGAGAGAGAGAGAGAGAGAGAAAGAAAGAGAGAGATTTCCATTTGAGTCTTTGATTTAACCAAAAAAAATCTTTATAAAACTGAAATACTAAGGATTTTGTCGTGCTAACTAAATGTAAAGAGGAGGGAGGTAATACTGGGTAGGGTCTTTTTGTTCCTGTTCCAAGGAAATCATGGCTACAATTGAAATGTGCTACTTCAAATGAAAGAGAATTACTTTTCTTCTCTACATGTAGCTCAGTCACAGGGATCCTGGTTAAGTGTTCCCGTACGGAACATTTACTGTCCTTTATTGAAGCAGTGGTGGTTAGGAAAGTGCTTGACCTGGGCACAGTGGGAACTACTATTTCTAATACATATTTTACCAGTCTTATTTTAAAGCATTTTGAATGTTCTAGCTAGTTATTTTATATACATATTAAAGGGTGCTTAGCACAATGCTGCAACAAAAGGATTTTTCCTGATTTCTTTCTATTTGTTATAAAGTTCAGTTCTTAACAAAAAAGACTGCAGGGGTGCAGGTAAGCTATCAAGAGCTCACATGCATGCCAGGGACAAGTCAGACATGTGCTGTCAGCTTTGGAGCAACCAAACCATCTCAAACTGTTGGACTACAATGAATAGTGTGGACAGTTAATTTCATGCTTTTTAAGGATTTTAAAGATTTTTTTTAGCTACAGTCTGCACAGAGCAATGGAATTTAAAATAAGGTAGGAAGGGAAATGAATACACATAAAGATGGTGATTTGTTAGGATGAACCGAAAATCCTGTAAATTTGTTTTCATTAAATGGGGTGACGAATGAAAATGTGAGCTCTGAGATTTTCCACCTTACTCAAAATTTCATAAAGTTCAAAATATGGTTTCAGATTTTTACATTGCCAGCACTGGATAGCATTTTGAGGTGGAAGGTGGGATGTTAGATAACAACTCTCATGAGGTATTGACCTAAGTGTTAATAAGTCTCTATGTAAGATGGCAAGCTTTCCACAGAAGGCGGTGAGGTCTCCTTTGTAAGCTGGTGAGTGCCACATTTTAATGAACACCATCATAGGGGAAATATATCATAATACAGTTTTTCCCAATTTCCCACCAAACAATTCACAGGTGCCATCGCCATATCGCCATTTAGCGGCCTGTGTGATGGGACTCAACATATGACCTATTGGTGACCTTGAGGGCAGGGTTGGGAAACCCTGGCCTCTGGTATTCAAAAAGGACATAAATGTGCTGGATCCTAAGCATGCCTACGTCTTTGCTCTGACTCGTGTTGTTGTCTCCAGTAGTTAGCAGATCTGTGGAAATGGAAAACACAGCATTTCCTTTAACAAGTCCTAAGTGTCTATGATGGAAAAAATCTTGCAGCTTTGAAAAGAAAGAAAGCTTGTCCTCTAAATTCAAGACCACAGTCGCTATGTTACACTGTAGGCTGAAATCTGTTAGTGGTGTTGACATTTTCTTTTATAAAGGATACTGCTCTGAAAGAAAAAGAAATATTTTTCATTAGCTGCCAACTAGGTTTCAGTAAGCCTCACAGTGGTCCAAGCTAATCAGTAGAAAAAGCCAGTCATGCTGTGCGTCAGCATAGAGAGAGAAAGGCTCTAGTCACAATGAAGGAATGCTATAATGTAATCTGGCAAGCCCCAGCGATATTTTACCCTTATGTGTGTGTAATGTTTCAGCATACTAAGGAGCTTTGTAAATCTGCACATGATGTATGTCTAATGCAATGCCGTCACACAAAAGGACAAGAGCCTCTTGAAGGTATATGCTCACCTACTGATGTTTACACTGAAAGTGCAAGATCCCAGGAACAGGAGCCATATATATTCAGATATCTAACAATCTTTACTGAGAAGCTCCAAATGAAACCATTGCTTGCCAAGATTTTTGGTTTCTCATTTGTTAACATTATAAAGACGTTTGCATGCAGGTATCAATCAAAAATAGTCTTGGATCACTTTACTCAGCTGTCTAAAAGGGACATCAATTATTAGTGACATAAACTATAAAGAAAAGAAAATAATGAATGGTCACCCTAAACTGCTTAGATGATGGATGAAAAGAGCAATTAAAACACTGTGCCAGAAAACCACCAAATGAAACAACACAAGAAGGCATCAGTACCTCAATGTTGTATTATAGTCATTATTATATATCTCTCAGAGATTAGTTAGGATTGTACCTCACAGAGGCACCATGGCGTTTAGTGGTGCAGCTTTAGCATACTTCTGCAAATGTGTGTGGACCTCTGTTTTTAACCTGATTTAGGGACAGATTATAGGTTTGGCTGCAAGCTAACAGAGTTGAGTGCTGTGGCCCCTTTAAGACTTGTGTATCCTAATTGCCCTGCTCACATGCACCTCCCAAGTTAGTTATAAATTGTCCTGTGTGGCTGCCACCCCTCCTTTGTTTCCTTTGATTTTGTGCAACACATAGGGGATCTGAAGCTGTACTGCGAGGCTTTCGACCCTTTCACCCCATGTGCTGCACTCGAGGTTATAAGGCAACCTCAAGTAAGCCTGCTCCCAATGTATCTATTACATTGTATGTCCCAAAGGGGGGAGGCACCGTGGTGTTTGGTGGTGCAGCTTTAGTATACTTCTGCAGATAAGTGTGAACCAAGACCTCTGTTTTTAACCAGCTAAGATGGTGAGTGTTGTATCTCCTTTAAGACTTGTGTATTCTAATTGCCCTGCTCATGTGCAAATCCCAAGTTAGTTATAAATTGGTCTGAGTGTCTCCCATTCCCTCCTTTGTGTCCATTATTATATATTGTTTAGGGTAATATGTATTGTTTGTTATTATTATATACATATACAAATTATTGTAATAGTACCCTGTTCCCCCCAAATTAAGACCTATCCTGAAGATAATCTCTAGAATGATTTTTTAATGTTTTTTAAGGATGCTTTCAATATTAGCCCTAACCCAAAAATAAGCTCTAGTCAAAAGATCCCACAATGCCCAAACCAATAAGAGGTGAAATGTCTGAGTCTCTCTGTGGGGCAAATATAGAAATTCCCTTTGGTCTCAGGACCAGAAGGCTCAAATCGCAGCCAGGGCTCCAGGCAGGCACATTTTTTGCCCTGGGAGCCAGGTACTCCAGTGTGTTCGCAACCCGTCACCACTCGCTGGTGGGTGCCCCTTTATAAAACATTACTATTTGCTATGGGTGCTACCATGCCCATAGTGGGCTTGTGTGTGTAGTGTGATGCCCGCTGTATTCTTACCCCTGTCCCTTTTACTCCATGCAGCTTCCCTGGCATCTGCACGACAGCCTGTGTCATATTGGGGAGCCATGTAGAGGTCATCTATCAATAAATGTTGATTGTGGTTTATGGAAAAATAAGCTTTTGCAACAAAAATAAATATAAAACCCTGTTTTATTTTGGGGAAACATGCAATCTATATTTTATTATATAGCTGTTATTCAATTTTAAGCTTGAGGGGTCCCAGCATCACACAAGCAAAAAAATCTTCTGTTCTCTAAGACACTTCGGAAAATAGTAGTGATGAAAGATGAGTAGTCAAACTACCGTACAGTACATGACAAACAATCTTAGTACAGACCATGTGGGTTCCAAAGCAATCCAAAATACATAATTCAACAAGAGAATATCCAGTGGTTGTAAAATTAAGAAAAGAAAGTCCTGCCTTTCGAACATACAATTTAAGGCTTATGCCCTTATTCATCAAGCGATAGCGCCAGGTAGTGTCTGACGAGCGCCAGGTAGCGGCAGCTAACCGCGACTACCGACTCAAGTACGCCCGGCGGCGGTCACAATGACGCATTTATCAAGCAAAATGAGGCTAGCGCCGGCGAGAGCGACGGCTAGCGCGGCATTCATCATGAAGCCGCCTGGACCGAACAGCGCCGCTGCAAATTCCCTCACAGCGCCAGGTATGAGCTGTCGCTCCCTGGCGATGTCCAATGCATTTCAATGGAGCAATCTATAATTATTCATAATTAATTGGTATTAATTTTTTTTTTTATTTTTTTAATGTCAAAAAATCGGAGACCACTTCTGCAATGTTAGGATTTATTTTTAAGTAAAAAAAAAATTAAAAAAAATTTGTGCAGAATTGATCTAACAGGTCTGAGATTAATGTATTCATATTACAAAATGATTCTAAAAACATGTATAATGTTACATTCAAAAAATATGGTTGTTTAGGGGTTAAAAACTAGTTAATACACATCGCCGCCAGCGCTCTGGGGTTTAAACAAGGAATGGACAGCGACAGCACATTCGGAGCGTGATTTGTTGATGAATATGAAGCTAGCCGTTCGCTCTGGCCATTCGTTGTCAGGCGCTCACATACAACGCTGGACCTGTGAAACAGCGACCCCCCAGCCCGTATTTAACATTACCGCACACCGACTGGGTCACTGTCATCAAGCTAACGCCGGCCAAGCACAGCGAATACTGGCTGGCGCTGAAAAAATCACGCTACAGTCGCTCATCTGTCGCTACCTGGCGCTATTAATGAATCGGCCTCTTATTCTTTGTGAAATTGGCCAAACAGGAAGGAAGAAATCAATGCTTAATGTCAAATGTCAGAGAAGCAAAGGCAGATAGCATGTTTGTTGTCTTAAATATCGACAATACTCATTTTTTAATATACAGTAGTTAATTTTAAATTAAGACAACATTTGTATGGTGTTCCTTATAGAGTTTGTAAGGGTTATACCTGCTTTTTTGGCTTTCTGTGACCACACTGAGAAGATGCTTGGTCGCCAGAGCCAGAAGGTTCTTTACCCTAAAAAATCAATGTGTCCCAAAGTGTCCATAAGCTTTGCCCAGAGACCTCCAGGGCTCTTCTAAGAGGCTTATTTGTTGGTTGGATGAGCATGGGCAGGAAGCAGCATTAAATCTCATTTATAGTCAAAGGCCACAAATGAAAAGTGAGGTTTTTATACAATTCAATGTAAGGAATCTGGAATTGAAGTCGATCTCTTTAATGATATTTTCGACACTCAACGCGCACCATAATCTGTGCCCCATTGTGCATGTTCTAAAAAAAAGGAAGGATTGGCCTGAACCAACACCTAAATAAAGCAAGTACAGTTATATAGGTTTATTCATTCAGTATCATATATTTTTATACAGCTGGTATTAGTTTCATACCCGGCGGCTTTGTATGACAAGTTATAGTAGGTGATGTAAGTCTGTAGGGGCAAAAAAATATGGAGCTTTTTTGTGAATAAAGAGAAAGAAAACAAAAAAATCTTCCTTAAGTCCTTTGGGGTATAAGTGGAGATGGTCTTGATGCATTTCACCATGAAGGGGGATTCATCAGGAAGTGCTGAATTGTATACTGAATACAAGTAATTCTGAGTGTCAATAAAGTTACATTACATGGTGTAGTACAAGTAGGGACTGCAATGGCCTGTTACGGCCTGTAGTAATAGTAACAGGATATTCCTCTATGCTATGGGGCTATGGGTGTATAAAGGTCGGTAGTGAGTAGCCGCTAACTGCTCAAGGTCAATTTAACACTCTAAAAATGAAAACTACTCCTCCCACATCAAGGGTAACTTAACAGTATAACTCCTACCACATTTATTTATCAAAATGTTGTCATCTATCCCTCGAATTTCACATCCAGGAGCCCATGGCCACTATTTATACCGCCTGGAACCCATTCAGTGAACACAGTTCCTGACCTGTCTACATAATCTAAAAGACCTTCCTTCCTACTATAACCCAAGGTAACCATACCTCTACTGCCCAAGGGAACCACAAACCTTGAGGCGCCCAGCCTTCCTACCCACCACCTGCCCTCTACTAATTTAAAGTGGACCAAAGCCCAGGATTTTGACTATCCTGGGTTTAGATCCTTGCCCCAGGGGAACCCCGATCAGGAATGCCCCTCTGTGTGAAACCCCCCTGGTCACCCAATTTAACTCACCTTTCCCTGGTTCTATGGTGCATGCTGGCCTCTTGCCCAATCAGCGAGCTTGAATCCACTCCTGCGCACTCGTCTAAGGATCGTCTAAGACTTGGCTCCAGCTGAGTCTAGCCGAGTCCTGATGAACAGATCCCAGTGGGCCATTCCCAAATGCCTGCAGCGGGTGCTTGCCCTGCTAAAGGTATAGCAAGGAGCAGTGCTACTCACGCATGCACCATTGGATCAGGGAGAAGGTGAGTTTACTGGGCGACTTGGGGGGGTTTTACACAGCGGGGCATCCTCAATCTGGATGCCTCGGGGGGGGGGGGTATGCCTGTCCTGGAGTCTCATAGAATCCAGGGTGAGTTTTTGTCCACTTTAAGCACCCATAGACACAGTTAGTGGCTACCCATTTATGAACCCCGATATATCAACCCCTCTAGGGAGACAAATTAGCGGCTACTCACGACCAGCCCTTATACACCCATAGCCCCATGGCATAGAGGAATATTTGGTAACTATTACTATGACAGGCCATGGCAATCCCTGCTTGTACCACACTATGTAATATAACTTTATTGACACTCAAAATACCTTATATTTATTATACTATGCAGCATCTCCTGATGAAGCCGCCCTTCACTGTGAAATGCGTCAAGCCCATCTCCAATTAAGGGGACCAATCTATACCCACAAGGACTTAAGGAAGAATCCTTTATGTTTTCTTTCTTGTTACTCACAAAAGAGCTGCATATTTTTTGCACCTACAGTCAGTTACTGTAACTTACTTGTTATACTACCTATGTAACAGTACTTGCTTTAGTTAGGTATTGGTTCAGTCCAATCCTCCCTTCCTTTAGAAATGATCTACATAGGTGGGACCACCACCTTCTTACCCTAGAGGCATTCTTGGTCCTAAAGGTTCTCTTTTCAACAAAAATCCTTTCTAGGGTCAGGATGACAGTATAGCCTAAACTGATGGGGACAGTCTGGGTTTACTCCTTTGCGGCCTCTATTACCTTTCATTCGAGCTGTGTCACAACCACATTAAAGGGAGAAGCAGAGCAGAAAATTTAGGCTGGCAAATACGTGACCAACCAGTTTGACCAAGCAGTACATGGAATTAAAACACAGATGGGTACTACTAATAAATAAACTTCAGGGTAAGACAAAAAAACTGCTGGAAATAGGCTTCTACATGTCTAAAATTAATGGGGTATAACCATTGCCTTACAAAAATGTCTAACAATGCCATGGCAATATCGTGCAGTGCACCTACAAAGGTAAAAAGGTCACACATGACTTCCTTGATTAATATCTTCGGTAAGGTTTAGATTGCAAGCAATTATAGGTGGTGTTTTATTATGGTTAATTTTATTACTTCAGTATGAAATCATGCTAACATGATTACTGTTGCTTTGTGCAATAGGCCTATGTAAATTTAATTGTGTATTGTGCGACTGAAAATATTCCAGCGCTTGCAGCTTTGCAAATAACTCAAGGGCAAGCATAATAAAAACAGATATAAACCGTTATTTGTGAATAAGGCTGAAGTGCATTTGATGTTATATTTGAGAATATAACAACATATTTTATATTTTATGCCTTTTTAAGTATTTAGGTTGCACATGCATAAAGGGGAATATTGCTTATAAACAGCAAATGCCATCAGAGAAATTAGAGACATTTTCATCCAATGCCATTAAACTGTTAATTGGATTTTCTGATTTCATAATTTCTTTTTTACTCTTCTATAAATATAATGATAAAACATGTTAGGCAAACATTGGACATTATGAGACATGCAAAGGCCATTAGACTGACTGTGTTCTTACTGTCTTTAAATTGGTGAGTCCTCTAACAGTAAGCAGCGTTTCTGTTGAGCTCTTTTTACTATTAATATACTTTTATATAATATTAAAAGTATTGTATATACTTAAATACTATTCATCTACTGTTCTCTGCAATAGATGGATTAACTGCCCAGAAATATAGACACTGGACACTATATATAGCCAGGGGCGGGCTGGCCATAGGGCATAGGGCAAAATCCCGGTAGGCCGGTGCCAGGGAGGGCCGCGACCCCATGGAAAAGATGCTGGAGGCTGGGGGAGCAGCCGGCCGCCCGGCTGGCCTGCCCAGCCCTGCGGTTCCTGCCGGCGCCGCCGCTCTCACACACACACACGCGCTTACCGGCACTTCCCGGCTGTTGCGTGCTGGTCGGTAGGTGTGCCCCATATGGCCAGCGTCCAATGAAAACAATGGACGCCGGCCATATGGGGCACGCCCACCGACCGGCGCGCAACAGCCGGGAAGTGCCGGTAAGCATGTATGTGGGTTATTGTGTGTGTGTGTGTGTGTGTATGTGTGTGTGAGCGGCGGCGGCGTTGCCGGTTCGCTGCTGCTGCCTCATCCTCTGCCAGTCCTGCTGCCAACCTTCCACTCCAGGTGCCCACGCTGCTGGGGGACAGGAAATGCACCACATCAAATCACAAGTCACAGTAAAATGGAGGGTGAGGCAGGTTTCACACTAGCGCTATTGCAGGATGATAACGATCGCCCCAGGATGCCGCTCATTGGCTGTACTGAGGGATGCCCCACTGGCTGTACCGAGGGATGCCCCTACTGGCTGTACCGAGGGATGCCCCCACTGGCTGTACCGAGGGATGCCCCCACTGGCTGTACCGAGGGATGCCCCCACTGGCTGTACCGAGGGATGCCCCCACTGCATATTGTAATGGGGTGATTCTGCACACTGAATGGGGGAATTTAAGCACACCATTTGGTTCAGAATATTTTCTTTCTTATTTTAGTCCTTTAAACCCTGGGTGCATCTTATGGAACAGAAATAAGGTGTGTATATAGTGACATTAAGAACAGTGCAGCAGGGCCGATGTGCCCCAAAAAGTCCCGGGCCGTTTTTTAGCCCCAGTCCGCCCCTGTATATAGCTATAGCCATAGCAGGGCCCCCATCAGCTATCTCTCCCGGGACTGACATTCACTGGCAAGGGAGGTGTGAGGCATGCTCCTAAGGAAAAGGCAGAGTGGAGGATGGAAATGGCATGGCTGGGTAGGTATGATGTTTCACTAACACAGGGGGTATATTCTAAGGTTCTGTAGTCTCTGTAGGTACAGTAGCTTATATTGGGGGACTCTTCGTTCCTCAGGTTCAGGGCACCTGCCTTCTCTTCCTCTAATGTATTTTCGCCCCTGTAAATATATATATATATATATATAACATACAATCTAAATGTCAAATGTGGGAAGACCAAGGTATTATGGCTATTGAGCAATTAAATTATTAAATTAGAAATGTATCTAATTTATTAAGATTTGGACAGACTCTCTGCGTTTTCTAAATGTCTCTCCAAAATTGATACCTGTGCACTGATTTTTGAGAGTCTCTTTAACTCAACTTAATACAAAGTAAACTTTTATAAACAGCCAAGCAATGGATTTTATGGTGGGCACTGAAATCCTGTATTATTTTAGTTTCCATGGGATACAGCCCTTACCAATTCAATAGAGTATAATGTTATTGTTAGCATTTTTTTTATCCCCTGCATCTGACTGGGTTTTGTCGTTGATCAAAGGATGTTGTTTCATAAATTGGCTTTTGAGTAAAATGAATATATATAGATTTTAGATTACACTCCTGCTCCCTCAAATTGAGAAAAGGCCATTTTCTCGACCTTTTGTAGACCTTGTAATGGATCAGACAGATAAACGACTAGAATGGTCAGGGATGGCATTAGGGGATGCAAAACTGGGTTATAGCCCAGGGCCCCCAGGCTCCACTGACAGAAGTTTACTATTGCCCAGGGTGTCGGGTGCAGTGTAAAGCTTACAGATGCCCATAGAAGCAAGATATATTTTTTAATAGGTATCCATGACCATGCACAAGCTCCCCAATGCTGTCTCTTCAGACTCACCCATCTGAGGTAATCTAGGGCTGCTAGAGGGCAATGTCAGATATCAGGGTATAAAGGGTCTAGGCCACATGTGTCAAACTCAAGACCCGAGCTGCCAGAGGATGGGGGCATCCCTTCTAGCTGGCCCGGTCCCCCCAAGACTGCTGACACCTGCAGCACGTCTTTGATCCTTTGATCAATGCCAAGTGATGCGCCGTATTGCCTCTAATCCTGCCCCAGAGGTGGTGCCTATAAAAGCAGCTGGTGCCTTTTTAATGTTATGGGGGAGAAGAGAGTGGTGCCTGCAACTATTCTGCGTCTTCTGCTCATTCTGTGTGCAAACAGCTCTTGACACACAGGCCTTGCCTAACCCACCCAACATAAAGTGAACCGATGACCCTGGACTAAATAAGATTCCAGTGCCGTATGATTCCTTCCCCCTGTGTAAAACCCCCAGTCCCCTAAAAGAACCTGCAACCATCAGCTATATCTTTAGCAGAGCGCATGTCTGCACCAGACATGTGTATATGGCTGACGCAGGCATGCACCCTGTTAGAGGATGGTGGGGGTGCAGCCGCTGACGTGCTCAGCTCTTTTGGCTAGACTTGCCGAGTCTAAGCGCAGCCAAGTGAGCTGATTGAATGACAGCAGGTGCATGTGACATAGGACTGGGTCTGTCCTCGGCAAAATAATTCTGTCTGCACCTGTTATGGGCAAAATATTTCAGTTCCTGGCTTAATGTGTCCTAGGTAAAACCATGCATTTGAATAGTCAGGTTTCCATTTTGTTTCGACCCTTTTAAGGCAACCAGAATGCCGATGTGGCCCTCAGCGAAAACGAGTTTGACACCCCTGGTCTAGGCACACAGGATAGGAGGACAGTAGAGGCTGGACATACGAGGAAGGGATGATAGCAAGGACTAAGCATGTGCTATTTATTATAAATTTATGTGCCTGTGTTTTTATGTGCAATACAGGTACTTGGGGCACTGCTACTAGACTGGTGCATCCGTGAAACATGCTTATAGAGACAAGATAGGTCTCTATATAGACTACTATCCCCTGGGCTTATTAAGGCTTACTTCCAAGCACCGTGATAAGCAACCAAAGGGAACAGCCTGAGCCTGCACTCCGACCCAACCTATCTAGGTAACATTTTTTTGTGGTTCAACAATGTAAATGAATATAAAAATGGTAGCATCTTTAAATTAGGATCCATAATTATTAAAGCTACCTCACACATTGTAAATATTGTTAACAAATTCTCAGCTGTTTCCGTTTTTTGTGTATCGGGCCTTTTATGACAGCAGTAGCCCTGATACACTTTGTCAAAGTTCCTTGTGGTAAAAACAGGTTTTATATTTTCCTTTATCTTAAGAGCACAGTAGAATATCAACTTGAAATATGATACTGTGCTTTAGTTTCATAAATCTGTAGCCATTAGAATGAAATATTAGCAACTATGTATCATCCTTTCAAAGCGGTTTAAAGCTTTCTGTTGCATTGCTTAAACCGTTGCTCAGAAATGAAAAATATAAAGGCTTAAAGTGCAATTTTAGGGAAACCATGCTTACTTAGCAGATCAGCTGATCCATAGGGGAATCCGCCATGCCAGGGCCTATCATAATGAATCACCAGGCCTACCACTCAGCAGGCATATTCGTACATGACTTCAAAAGTTTGATCATTACAGCACACCTAGATTAGGATGTGAGGCTTATTTCAGAGCAGCCACAAGGTAACAGCCACGCTCCGGAAGGCCCCTTCCCTCACTCCTAACTTCTGACCTCAGAGAGACACACTGTCCAAATGGCGTGGACACTTTTCGACATACTTGTTTTGCTTCAAACTCGGCACTAGAACATACTAGTTACATACTGGGACCACCTTGCTACAAACCCAAAGCGGGCCAGAGGCCTGCCTTGCTACAAACTCCAGCGGCCCCAATCTGTCCGGGTGTGGGGGGCATCCTGCCCATGTCACAGGCTAATGATTACTGTGTGACCAACCAATCCAGACGTCCATAATCTTAACTTCTAAGTGCCCAAATGTGCAAATGTAAAATGTATTGAGTTGTACGTATTGGCTGTTGATCCCCACAGTTACAGACTGGCACAATCAAAGTTGTTTGAATACTTGTGAATATGATTTATTCATTTTCACCACTTATTATATAGTAAGCATTGTAAATATACCACTCCAAACTTTTGTAAGCCCTATTAATAAAATAAAATCTTAAAGCTTTACCCATAAACTACCAGTTAAAGTGGACCAACACCCAGGGGTGATCGGCCCGGAAATCTATAAGAAACCCCAAAAAGACCTTACCTGATCCGCCGCCGCTTCCGCCGCCGCCGCCTCCCGCGCGCCCCTCCAGACGTGCGCGCGGGCGCCGAGAGTGACGCGCGGGAGGTGGCGGCGACGGAAGCGGCTTGTACGTTCCTGTCCCCCGCCTGGACGTTGGCGGGGATTGGCTGCGGCGTTCACGTGGGAGCGGGGAGAGGTGAGTTTTTTGGGGTTTCTGGGGGGTTTCACACAGCGGGGCACCCCCGATGTGGACCAAAACCCAGGATAGTCAAAATCCTGGGTGTTGGTCCACTTTAAGCCCACACCATTTTCTATTAAACTACCCTGTTTCCCTGAAAATAAGTTCTACCCCAAAAACAAGCCCTAGTTGCAATCCATAATCCAGCTTCCGGGCTTCAGCAGAGGGACGGGAGCGGCTGTAAAGGAGGGAGAGTCACACAGGTAAGCTTGTCTGTCGGTAGTGAAAGGTTTGATCTTGGTGGCCCTACCGCAGCCTGTCACCAAGCCGGGCACATGTGTGGTCCCATTCCTGAATGGCTGTGGGCGGGAGCACACGCACAGCCCAAAGATGCTGGGGATGCAGCTGGCGATATTTTCATCAGCGAGGAAACCAGGATGTAGGTGACTCTTGCTGTTACCAAGGGGGTGGGGGGTTAACATAGATTTGGGATGCCCCAGGGGAAGGCCAGCAGCCGACCATGATACCCTTTAGATTCCAGGGTTGGCCCTCCATAAATATGACAATTTTAGGCAAACCCTCAAGGATGATGAAGAATACTTGGCCATGCCCAGTTGTGTAGCTAGCTACTGTGTTTGTTTGCTATTGACAACAGATACAGTATTAAAGAGTCATTTTTGGGCTTCCTCTTTATTAGGCTGCAGTGGGGCATCCCAAATCTCCCCGCTGTGTTTCAGCACCTGGTATTTCAGGTAACGGAGCCTTCAATACTCACCTCTTCTGGGATCCCTCCATGGCACCCTATTAGGCTTGTCAGGCTGATGGTTGCTCAGAAATCTAAAAAGCCATCTGTAAGTCTGATGGGCTGCTTGTCGCCACATGGGATATAAAATGCAGAAACCCCCATTCCTGCTGATAAGCACTGATGCAAGGATGCTTCAAGAAATTTTCCAGGGATGGAGAGTATACTAAAAGAGAAGTAACAGTGACTGTGAAACAAACTGTAGCTATGCTGGGGAAATACAGAATGTTAGGGATGTAGCAGTTGCTGCATTTTATTCCACAAAAAATGTAAGACATCTTACTGAGATGGAGACATGGAGGATCCTGCTATTTATTTGGTGAAATAAGTTTGACTTTGGGTGAGATTTTTTAACTTCAACACAAAAAAGACTCCAGGGCCAGGCAACGCCAACCAGGGCTTTGGCCGCACTGGTGATCATCCTCCCGCAGCTCTGCTTTGTTGGGAGCTACGATTCTGGGTTCTGGCTGGCAATGGGCTGGTGGCTCCCATTGAAAAGAAATGAATGGGACCCTATATAAACCCATAACTTCCATGTACCGAGGCCCCCATTGTGTCAATGGGTGCCAGCCGTACCATACATCAGCCAAAATCTGGAAGAGCAGCTCCCAGCTTCACAAACCAAAGCTGCGGAAGGACGATCAGCAGCATGGGAGTGGTGGTAAGGTAAGCACATCTGCTATCTACCAAGGCACTACCAAGGCCTTGGAGGTCACAGAAATAAACTTTTCCTTTAGAGTTAAACAGCTCATCAAGATGCATCTTGCAATTCATACCCAAAAGTACAGCCAAAGTCAAAAATTACTTAAACCAGACCATATGCATCCCTCCCCGGAGCAATTTAGATTGCTGCACATAAAAAAGAATTTCCCATTTTCTAACTCCTGTTGTGGTAAATTTTAAAATGGCGGTTCATGGACTTGCAGGCCACCTGCAAACAGGAAGTGCTGCTGGGCTTCCTGTTACTGTGCATTGTCAGTTATGTCAATTGGGAGAGGAAGCTCCAAAATGGTAGCTTCCTTTGTTTTCCTACTGTGCCAGGCTGCTGGTCCGATTTATCATGACTCCAAAAAGATCATTAGTTATTGTCATATTTTATTTTGGAACCGTGCTTAAACCGGACCTTCACCATGATTTACTGAAAAGCCCAAACCCTTATAAAATGATTCCCCAGCATCTAAAAGTAATATATTTTAAGTTTTTAGTCACTTACTTTTTATTCTTTCCCCCACTGGGCTGTTCTGTTCAGGACTTTAGGATACGGGCGCCGCCATCTTGACTCAGAAGCATCACACTTACTTAGGAGAGGAGAGCGGGATAAAGCTAGCTGTGTTTTGCTCAGACAGAGCAGAGCTGGGGTCAGGAAAAGGTCAGCAATCCCAGAATGCAGAGCAGCACAGTCAGAAGGCACTTCCTGTTTGCAGGCTGCCTGATGTCCCATGAGCCGCCATCTTGGATGTTTAGAGGCTCATAACATGCAGTAGATGCAGGTAGGGTGATTTTTAATGTGAGCAATATGTATGTACAGGGTGTGGGAAACATAAAAGATAGGCTCTTATTCAGGGTGAAGGTCCGCTTTAAAGTGGACCACCAGTCTATTATAATAAAAACTAAATACATTCCCTGCTGTGCTGTGTGAAGAAGCTGACACATATATGGGGTTATTGGATTAAAGCATGCAGGAATGTATACTTTCTGCTCCATGAGCTGCGTATTCTGCAGAATTCATTGCTGTATCGCTAGTAAGTCCCTGCTGTTCCTAGCTGTGGCCGGGCATGCGCTTGTGAGCACCAGGAAGCTGAACCAATGTAGGCTACACTGATTGGCTAATAGGTCGCTCAGCTTCTAACGACTGTCGGGGCTAGTGGAGTGTTTTCCCACTGCTCTGTCCAATGGCAGCTTTTCTGCACTTCAGATCCCAGATCAAACAAAATGGCGGCACCAGTTCTTTAGCAGTGTAGGTAAGCACTACTTTATTTTAAATAACATGTTTAATTAGGTTATCTCGATTAAATAGGCTTGAGATCAAGGGTTTTCTTGGGTCTTATTTTTCAAAATATTGGCCCACTTTAATGTTTTTCTACTATTTATACACTAAATGCCTTGTGGTATTTGAATTAGATGACATAGATGTGCAGCAAAGTGATTTAGTCTAATAGATTCATGTACCATGTTAATATAATATAGACTGGTATTGCAGCAGTACTTCACAATACTCCACATACATGTATCCTAAAAATTAGGTCACAAAAAGGTGGCCTTAGGCTTTTTTGTATTTTCTCTTTTCTCACATGAATTCCACAGCTGATGCGATTACACTCATTCTACATCAATAATTTTGTTTGTTTCCCGAAACGTGTTTTTTATGTTGGACACATTTTCTAAGGTTCAGTTTTTTAAGAGTTGCTGAGTATTGTTAGCGATTCAATAAAATACTAAATAACAATTCTATTGTTTGTAGCTTCATTATTGTAGATATTATTAAAGGGCATCTGTACACTATTACAAAATAGGTATAGGCAGTAGCAGTAGTGATGTGTATCAAAACCAAACAAAAACTTTACTTATACATTCTGTGTTCTGCAAAGTTTGTTATTTTCCTTTTCAGAAAGAAAGAACGAACGAAAGAAAGAAAGAAAGAAAGAAAGAAAGAAAGAAAGAAAGAAAATTATTATTTTTTGTACTGATAAGTGGTTGGCTGTTCTCTGAGCAAACCATAGCAATACCTGCTTTAATATCTGTCCAGTGCATGATGGGTAAAAGTATCTAAACACATCAGAGGAGCTGCAGTAGCAATAATCTGTTATAGCAGCACAGGCCTAAGTGTGCCTTAGAGGCCGATTCATTAATAGCGCCAGGTAGCGACAGATGAGCGCCAGTAGCGTGATTTTCACAGCGCCAGCTAGTATTCGCTGTGCTTGGCCGGGGTTTGCTTGTTGACAGCGACTCAGTCGGTGTGCAGTAATGTTGAATACGGGCTTAGGGGTCGCTGTTTCACAGGTTCAGCGTTGTATGGGTGCGCCTGACAGCGAATGGCCAGAGCGAACGGCTTGCTGCAGATTCATTAACAAATCACGCTCCGAATTTTTTCGCGCTGTGAATTCCTTGTATAAACCCCAGACCGCTGCCGGCGATGGATTTAAAATAGTTTTTAACCCCCAAACAACCATATTTTTTGATTGTAAAATTATACAAGTTTTTATAAACATTTTGTAATATGAATACATTAATATCAGACCTGTAATATCAATTCTGCACAAAATCATCTTTTTTTTTTTTTACCTTAAAAAAAAATCCTAACATTGCAGAAGTGGTCACAGAATTTTTGGCCTTTAAAAAAATAAAAAAAACATTAATAGCAATTAATTATGATTAATTAAAGATTGCTCCATTGAAATGCATTGGACATCGCCAGGGAGCGAGAGGTCATACCTGGCGCTGTGATGGGATTAGCAGCGGCGCTGTTCGTTGCAGTCGGCTACATGATGAATCCTGCGCTAGCTGTCGCTCTCGCCGGCGCTAGCCTCATTTAGCTTGATAAATGCGTCATTGTGGCCGACGCCGGGCGTACTTGAGTCGGTAGCCGCCGTTAGCTGGCGGGACCTGGCGCTCGTCAGACACTACCTGGCGCTATCGCTTGATGAATAAGGGCAAAAGTGTTGATCTTACTTGGAGGCCGATTCATTAATAGCGGCAGGTAGCGACAGTTGAGCGACTGTAGCGGCATTTTCAGAGCGCCCGCTAGTAGTCGCTGTGTTTGGCCGTTGTTCGGTAGTTGATAGCGACTCAGTCGGTTTGCCGTAATGTTGAATATTGGGTGAGGAGTCGCAATTTGACAGGTTCTGCGCTGTATGGGAGCGCATGATAGCGACTGGCCATAGCGACCGGCTTCCACCATATTTGTTAACAAATCACGCTCAAAAAATTCTCGCGCTGTAAAATGCATGTTTAAAGCTCAGAGCGCTGGCGGCGATGGGTTAAAAGTAGTTTTTTAACCCCCGAACAACCATATTTTTGGAAACCAAAAAAAAACAAGTTTTTAAAATAATTTTGTAATAGGAATTAGAGATGAGCGAACTTTTGAAAAGTTCGATTCGGCCGATTCGCCGAATTTCACAAAGAAATTCGGGTTCGGCCGAATCGAACTTTTACGAAGTTCCCCATCAAAAATGCCGGCATGGTGGGAACGGGCCGGTCCCACCATCAGATGACAGCTGAGAGCGGCGCCGGCCTCCACGCTCCGGACCTGCAGGTAAGTGTTTGCCTTTTTTTTTAAATGCCGGCATGGTGGGAGCGGGCCGGCCGGTTCCGCTGATAGCGGAGCCGGCCGGCCCGCTCCCACCATGCCGGCAAAAAATGCTTTTTTTTTTTGTTTTAAATGCCGGCATGGTGGGAGCGGGCCGGCCAGCTTTACCAGCCCGCCGGCCGGTTCCGCTGTCAGCGGAACCGGCCGGCCCGCTCCCACCATGCCGGCATTTTTTTTTTTTTATTTCAGGAAAAATTCGATCGGCACGAACCACAAAATATTCGGGTTCGTGCCGAATCGAATATTTCCTGGAATTCGGAGCGAATTCCGGTTCGTCCGAACCGGTTCGCTCATCTCTAATAGGAATACATTAATATCAGACCTGTAATATCAATTCTGTACAATTTTTTATTTTTTATTTTTTTTACCTTAAAACAATTATCTAAAATGGCAGAAGTGGTCACAGAATTTTTCACATTTAAAAAAAAAAATTAATAACAATTAATTATGAATATTTAAAGATTGTTCCATTGAAATGCATTGGAGAGCGCCAGGTAGTGAGAGCTCATACCTGTCGCTGTTCAAGGTCGGACGCTGGCGCTGTGGGCTGAGGCTGGAATAATGATGAATGAGTCGCTATATGGCGCTATCTCAGTGGCTAAGCAGGATTGGCTTGATAAATGTGTGATTGTGGTGGGGAGCTGGCGTTCTTGTGGCAGGGCCGTCATTACTGGCTGCTCACCAGTCACTACCTGTCGCTATTCCTTCATAAATTAGGGCCCTAGTTTTTTTTTTCTCTTGACAGAAAATGTGGGTTTATGGAATCAGTTTTTCACTACCTGCAAACTGTTGCTAATGGTCTAGAAGAAGAGAGAAATGAGTCCTGTACACACAGAAAACCTCTTCTGGGCATGTGTAAATTGCCTTAGCATTGGCTATAGCAGCAGTGTTCTGTGTTTACAGGACTCATTTCTCTCTTATTGTGGATCTTGGTGTACGGTTGCCAATGACAACAGATTGCAGGTAGTAAAAACTGTTTCCATAGAACACACATTTGCTAACATAAGCAATACAACACTAGATAAGCTCAGTACCTTGAGGTCATCCTTCGGCATTGATACTATTTCAGCCCCCAGGACTCCCTGGGATCTTGCCTATAGGGCAGTGGCAAAATGGAGCTAAAAATCAGCCTGATATGGTACTGGTTCCTGGCCATCCCACCAACAGCTCATGACCAACCTGTGACTCCCCCCCAATGTAGTTTATGGCCAGTCAACAAGTGTGCTGCATAGCTAAAGCTATAGTATTTTAGGGACAGATCATGAACAGGGGTTGGTATGGCTCCCGTGGATTGGATGTGGGCATTAGTATCAGCTGCCCAATTGGACCTAAAGCAGTGTGACCCACCGGCCAGGCCAGGTGCTTACTTAATATTCTTTCCCCCGCTGGGCTGCAAATCCGTTTAGGGCTCTAGGACATGGGCACTGCCATCTTGTCTCAGAAGCATCACATACTACGGAGAGGAGAGGGTGGCAAGAGTGCAGGGGGTGGCTAATAGCTGTGCTTTGCACAGGCAGAGCAGAGCTGGGGTCAGGAAAAGGACAGCAATCCCAGAATGCAGAGCAGCACAGACAGAAGACACTTCCTATTTGCCTGAGACTCCGTGTGCCGCCATCTTGGATGTTTAAAGGCTCAGAAAATGCAGTAGATGCCGGTAGGATGATTTTTAATGTGAGCAATCTGTATCTACAGGATGGGGAATACATACAAGATAGACTCTAATTTAGAGTGAAACATGGTTTTGCCAATAGCTGTTGTGACTTTGTGCCCTCCAACACAAATCATAATGTCTTAATGAAGCAGACACTGTTGTCTGATTGGTGGTATAATTTCTGCCTATTTGAGTATAATAATAAGCAGCATTGAACCCCCTTAAAGCAGACCAACAGTCAAAAATGAATTAAATCAAACCAACACAACAAACAGTGCTCATATGCATCCCTCTCCAGGGCAATTTAGATTGCTGCACATAAAAAATAACTTACCTTTTTCTAAAGCCTGCTGAGGTAAATTTTAAAAACAAGATGGCCGCTCTTGGGCTTGCAGGCCACCTGCAAACAGGAAGTCATCTGGGCTTCCTGTTACAGCGCTTTTCAGTTATGTCACTTGGGAGAGGAAGCTCCAAAATGGCCGCTTCCTTTCTTTCCAACTGTACCAGGCTGTTGGTCCGGTTTAATGTCCTCAGTAGGGATGCCTTTGCGAGTTATAGCTGTGCTTTGCACAGACAGAGCAGAGCTGGGGTCAGGAAAAGGACAGCAATCCCAGAATGCAGAGCGACAGTCAGACACTTCCTGTTTGCCTGAGACTTCATGTGCCGCCATCTTGGATGTCTAAAGGCTCAGAAAATGCAGTAGATGCAGATAGGATGATTTTTAATGTGGGCAATCTGTATGTAAAGTGTGGGGGAAACATACAAGGTAGACTCGTATTTAGGGTCAAGGTCCGGTTTAGGTATGTGAGCACACCAAAAGGAAAAATGGTTTTGTGAATAGCCGTTGTGACTTTTGTGCCCTCCAACAGAACTCTGCTTTACTGATATATATTGGTGCAGATTTAGTAAACCATAATGAATCAGGCACTGTTATCTGATTGTATAATTTCTGTCAATTTGCGTATAATAATAAGCAGCATTGCACCCCCTTAATGTGCTCAGTAGGGATGTCTTTGCGGTTTTAGTGTGTAACAATAATCAGATGGCTTCTTGTGAAGACATGAATAGAGTAGCTAATGTCTGGGAACTGTTTGCTGAATCTCCCAGAAGCCACAGAGCAAATAATTATAACTTTGCGTCCATGTTCAAGTCTCAGAGTATTTGTAAAACTGTAGAAAGTTTACACAGCTTGCGCTGAATTATTTTGTATAAAATGAAATCCCATTTCTTCCTTTTCTATATAGAGTTGCCAAATCTCCCACTCACCTCCTAGGAGTGTTCTATACAAATGAAAACACTGTCTGTCATGCCATGATATCGTTTCTTCCTGCAGGGAATTTGTGGTAATTATTGCGCTTCTCAAATGCCCTTTCCAGCTAATGTAACCAAATCATACAGAAATGATAACTATATGAAGTGAGGGGCTACATTTGCGGGAAAAGATCTCATGGCCTTTCTAAAGTTCAGTCATTAGAGTAATGTGTGCCTTGCTTTCCTGTACCATCCAGTAAAAGCGATGCTTGTGTAGAAAATGACTTCTATAATTACCTCCCCTCAGGACCTATACATTTAGCACTCATACTGCCACATGGAGGAGACGGCACAGTAAGTTACAGTGGACGTCTTGCAAAAACTAAAAATGGAGGACAGAAAAAAGGACAAGGGGTTGGGGGACTGGGACAGGTCACTAAGGTTGATGTACCTGGCAGATAACAAATTTGGTCCATCATTATTGAATTTACCATAAAGGCGGGAGTGAGGAAAGTTCAATTGTTTTTCCAGCCACGAATTGAAAACTACAGACTATATTCTCAGGTGCTATAAGGGGGATAAATCAAGGTCTAATGCCAGCATTTAACATATTTATCTTAAAGGGATCCAGAGCATATTTATCTTAAAGTGATCCTGTTCCCGGAAAGGAAGTTTATGTCATCATAGGGGCTCCAAACAACCTATTGGGGGTTATTTAAGAAACACTAGTGCCAGGTAGTGCTATGTAGCGGCAGGTAGCGACTGGTGAGCGGCCGGTAATGACGGGCCCCGCCACGAGAACGCCGGCTCCCCACCACAATCACACATTTATCAAGCCGATCCTGCTTAGCGACTGAGATAGCGCCATATAGCGACTCCTTCATCATTATTCCAGCCTCAGCCCACAGCGCCAGCGCCCGACCTTGAACAGCGACAGGTATGACCTCTCGCTACCTGCCGCTCTCCAATGCATTTCAATGGAACAATCTTTAAATATTCATAATTAATTGTTATTATTTTTTTTTTTTTTTTAATGTGAAAAATTCTGTGACCACTTCTGCCATTTTAAATAATTTTTTTAAGGTAAAAAAAATAAAAAAAAAATGTACAGAATTGATATTATAGGTCTGATATTAATGTATGCATATGACAAAATATACTTGTTTTTTTTGGTTTCCAAAAATATGGTTGTTTGGGGGTCAAAAAACTACTTTTAACCCATCGCCGCCAGCACTCTGGGGTTTAAACATGCATTTTACAGCGCAAGAATTTTTTGAGCATGATTTGTTAATGAATATGGTGGGAGCCGGTCGCTATGGCCAGTCGCTATCATGCGCTCCCATACAGCGCAGAACCTGTCAAATAGCGACTCCTCACCCAATATTCAACATTACGGCAAACCGACTGAGTCGCTATCAACTACCGAACAACGGCCAAGCACAGCGACTACTAGCGGGCACTGTGAAAATGCCGCTACAGTCGCTCAACTGTCGCTACCTGCCGCTGTTAATGAATCGGCCTCATAGTGTTAAAACAATGTAATTCCATATGTTTACTCTCTGGTGCTGGTGTGTATGTGTTGAGAAACATCCTTTTTTTCCTATGCTAGAGCATCCAGTTTTAGAGTGCGTGCTTGTGTGTAGTTTTTTCTTGAATACAGGCTTCAGTGCTGAGTGCTGGACGCACTTAACTGGCGCTACCTATCGCTCACTGCAGCATTGTCCTGTTGTAGCGTAGAGTCTTGGGCGTTTTGACCTTGGGACACCACCTAGCGTTTGCGATTGGCAAGATAAAATCCTAAAAAGGAAATAACACTTAGAAATAATAATAAATAAATAAGCTCAATGTGTATCAAAGCCACCAACTTCATTATAAAAGTCAAAAATAGGTCACACAGAGCTAATTATGCATTCATCAAAACTCTTTAGTGCGCCCGCCAGCATTCAAACATAGTACAGGATAGTACAGCGCCACTTGTCCGCCTGCCACTCTAGGTTATAGCGCTAGGCACCCAATTGCAGCGTCTACTAGTGGTCGCTCTAAGTGCCGCTCCACAGATGCTCACATGGCAATACGTGGTGCTAGTATTAAATCAGCCTCCCCGTTTCTTTTTTTTTTTTTACAAAAGCCTTGTCTAATATTCAGTATGCGTTCGCATGGTCGGCCGTATTGCTCCCTGGTGCTTTCCAGCGATGATACATTCAGTTATAAACAGCTTAGCATTGGGAGCCAACCTTAACAGGTATAATAATTGCCATTATGTGGCAGTTTACCTTGAAACTGAAAACATTAGCATATGACATGTCATTCAACATCATACTATACTGTTTCCTGTTTTTCGTTATAAACACTGGGCAAGGGCATTATGAAAATGACAAAAAATTATAAAAAGGCCTAATACTTCCAATACTATTTAATGCCAATACTGGCAACATGGGGACCATACCATATTGACATGCCTTGGCTGTTTACATTCACCAGCTCAGAGAATAAAATTAATTGTCATTTGTGTATGGACAGAAGGTAATCATTGTAGAAAAGGTTGGTTGGTAAATTGCTCCCCTAGACCCCCCCTCAACAATCAGTGATGTCCACTATGCTGTTTGAGAGGGTTTAACCCTAGATGTTTTAAACTGGAATGCATGCAATACACTTGAGGGCCTGTTTACACATGAGCATATGGGGGGATGGCAGAGAAGGCTGATTAGCACATCCAGCTAGAGAGATGTAATATTTTCCACAGAATGTTAGTAGGAGATCAATTATTTCTCTATCAGCAGAGGAGGGAAGAGCAGGAAGACCAGCATAAAGCAGGCCATCATCTTTCTATGTGGCCTGAATTGCAGCATTGTGCAAGTGTCACTATTGTGATGGTTCTTACTTCAGAGAACTGTATATGGCCACTGACAGATATAATACTGGAATTGCTGGCATGCTTTTGACACAGTTCAAATGATCAAGTCTGAAATCCCTTCATCACATGTTCATTCGCACCAGCAGTTCGTGGCCATGCTTAGCCTTAAAACATGTTAACTATGTGACCCTCTTTAGTACTTATTGTCACTTTGTAGGCCTGAGCACTGCTCCTGCATAGCAGCAGATTCAATGTCCAATGTGATCCGCTATGAAAAGTACAATTTATTCTAATTGTTAGATGGCTGTCCAGTGATGGAAACCCATTTCTGGGACCCCCGCTGATCCACTGGGCACACCC
Source organism: Gastrophryne carolinensis (assembly GCA_027917425.1). Classification (NCBI taxonomy): domain Eukaryota; kingdom Metazoa; phylum Chordata; class Amphibia; order Anura; family Microhylidae; genus Gastrophryne; species Gastrophryne carolinensis. The sequence continues at coordinate 310,186,705 of CM051237.1, forward strand.
CCCCTGCCCAAGCAGCCGGCTCAGCCAAAGCCACAACCCATAGCACCATTGAGGATGCTGATTTGCTGATCCCAATGGTGCCGCTTGAAGTGCACCCACCAGCTGGACGCATCCCCAGCTCTCTGTTTGGGCGTGCACACGCCGCCCGGACCCAGCAATTCAGGTAGGCTGGGTGCAGGGAGTCAAACACCGAGAATTTTTCATCACGGCGGGATCAGATAAGACTAACGGTGCCCCGGGGTTTGACACAGCAGGACATCTGGTGTAGGAGCAGGCGGGCCTGGAATTTTTTAGATTACAGGACCAGGCTGCATGGGTTTTGACCCACTTTAATTAAGATTTGATAAGGTTTGGTTATTTCAATGACATCTGTAAAAATAAGTTCAGCAAAAAGGTGGGTGTGTTCCTTGCTGTTTTGTTATGCTATGCAGGTTTATTTTACACTCTGCTGTTTATATGCTTTCTGTAGCATAGTGTTTCTATTGGACAATTAACATTATGGTTAATGAATTACTCAAGCAGACACACACACAGCATATCACAGGTCATGGTGATAAAACTAGAGATGAGCGAATCGATTCTGACGAACCCGAATTCGTTACGAATTTCATGAAATATTCGATTCTTTACAATTCCGAATATCGCTGCGATTCGATTGCTCGAAACGCCTCCTTAAAACTCCATTTACTGCTATACAGCCCATCTAAAATGGTGGATCCACATGTCAGGACATGTCCCAAGGGGCAAGGAATCCTGGGTAGGTGTCACATGCTACCTATCAGCAGACAGGCTTACCGATGATGTCACAGCCCCATATAAACGGCGTCCATCTTGCGGAAGATCATTCTGACACTGTATTGCGGCCAGAGCAGATCAGGCAGGGAGAGAGCGAGGGACAGATAGACAGACAGGCAGATAGATAGATAGATAGATAGATAGATAGATAGATAGATAGAAGCGAGGGACAGATAGAGAAGGAGAGAGCCTGTGACAGTGACAGAGAAAGACAGGGACAGGTTAAAGTGTTTTCTTTAGCTTCCAAGCCTATTTAGTGGTAATAATACACATGCCTATTTAGCTTTTCCTTTACCTGGTGCCATTCTTCAAAAAGCGTGATAGCATTAATATTATAATCAAAGGAGCCCACCTCTGTATGTGAGGAGGGGGCATCCCAAACACTAGCATTCATATTTCAAGACTACCTGTGTACTAACTGGTTGCATTCTGTGAGCAAAGTCACTTTTCCACAATCAAAGGCGCCCACCTCTGTATGTGAGGAGGGGGCATCCCAAACACTAGCATTAATATTTCAAGACTACCTGTGTACTAACTGGTTGCATTTTGTAAGCAAAGTCACTTTTCCACAATCAAAAGAGGCCACCTCTGTATGTGAGGAGGGAGCATTCCAAACATTAGCATTAATATTTCAAGACTACCTGTGTAATAACTGCTTGCATTTAATAATCAGCGTCAATTTTCCACAATCAAAGGAGCCCACCCCTGTATGTGTGAAGGGGGCATCCCAAACACTAGCATTAATATTTCAAGAAAACCTGTGTACTAACTGGTTGCATTTTATAATCAACGTCACTTTTCCACACTCAAAGGAGCCCACCTCTGTTTGTGAGGAGGGGGCATCCCAAACACTAGCATGAATATTTCAAGACTACCTGTGTACTAACTGGTTGCATTTTATAATCATTGTCACTTTTCCACAATCAAAGGAGCCCACCTCTGTATGTGAGGAGGGGGCATCCCAAACACTAGCATTAATATTTCAAGAGTACCTGTGTACTAACTGGTTGCATTTTGTAATCAACGTCACTTTTCCACAATCAAAGGAGCCCACCTCTGTATGTGAGGAGGGGGCATCCCAAACACTAGCATAAATATTTCAAGACTACCTGTGTACTAACTGGTTGCATTTTGTAAGCAAAGTAACTTTTCCACAATCAAAGGAGGCCACCTCTGTATGTGAGGAGGGGGAATCCCAAACACTAGCATTAATATTTCAAGAATACCTGTGTACTAACTGGTTGCATTTTGTAAGCAAAGTCACTTTTCCACAATCAAAGGAGCCCGCCTCTGTATGTGAGGAGGGGGCATCCCAAACACTAGCATTAATATTTCAAGACTACCTGTGTAATAACTGTTTGCATTTTTTAATCAACATCACTTTTCCACAATCAAAGGAGCCCACCTCTGTATGTGAGGAGGGGGCATCCCAAACACTAGCATTAATATTTCAAAACTACCTGTGTAATAACTACTTGCATTTTATAATCAACGTCACTTTTCCACAATCAAAGGAACCCACCTCTGTATGTGAGGAGGGTGCATCCCAAACACTAGCATTAATATTTCAAGACTACCTGTGTAATAACTGCTTGCATTTTAAAATCAACGTCACTATTCCACAATCAAAGGAGCCCACCTCTGCATGTGAGGAGGGGGCATCCCAAACACTAGCATAAATATTTCAAAACTACCTGTGTACTAACCGGTTGCATTTTGTAAGCAAAGTCACTTTTCCACAATCAAAGGAGGCCACATCTGTATGTGAGGAGGGGGCATCCCAAACTCTAGCATTAATATTTCAAGACTACCTGTGTACTAACTGGTTGCATTTTGTAAGCAATGTCACTTTTCCACAATCAAAAGAGGCCACCTCTGTATGTGAGAAGGGGGCATCCCAAACACTAGCTTTAATATTTCAAGACTACCTGTGTAATAACTGTTTGCATTTTATAATCAACGTCACTTTTCCACAATCAAAGGAGACCACCTCTGTATGTGAGTAGGGGGCATCCCAAACACTAGCATTAATATTTCAAGACTACCTGGGTACTAACTGGGTGCATTTTGTAAGCAAAGTCACTTTTCCACAATCAAAGGCGCTCACCTCTGTATGTGAGGAGGGGGCATCCCAAACACTAGCATTAATATTTCAAGACTACCTATGTAATAACTGCTTGCATTTTATAATCAACGTCACTTTTCCACAATCAAAGGAGCCCACCTCTGTATGTGAGGAGGGGGCATCCCAAACACTAGCATTAATATTTCAAGACTACCTGTGTACTAACTGCTTGCATTTTATAATCAACGTCACTTTTCCACAATCAAAGGAGCCCACCTCTGTATGTGAGGAGGGGGCATCCCAAACACTAGTTTTAATATTTCAAGACTACCTGTGTACTAACTGCTTGCATTTTATAATCAATGTCACTTTTCCACAATCAAAGGAGCCCACTTCTGTATGTGAGGAGGGGGCATCCCAAACACTAGCATTAATATTTCAAGACTACCTGTGTACTAACTGGTTGCATTTTGTAAGCAAAGTCACTTTTCCACAATCAAAGGAGGCCACCTCTGTATGTGAGGAGGGGGCATCCCAAACACTAGCATTAATATTTCAAGACTACCTGTGTAATAACTGCTTGCATTTTATATCAACGTCACTTTTTCACAATCAAAGGAGCCCACCTCCTGACAGGCTAAAGGACTGGCCCACCTTCTGTTCAACAAAATTGTACAGGGCTGGTACTGCCTTCTTCGCAAAGAAATGACAGCTTGGGACACTCCACCTCAGCTCGACACAAGCCATCAGTTCTCTGAAAGGTCCACCACCTCAAAAGGGAGGGACTGCAGCACCAGCAACTTATACAGGAGCACATTTAGCTTCTGCGCGTTGGATGAGTGGGCACATACTGTTGTCTCTTGGACATGGCTTGGCCAATGGATTGCTGGCGGAATGACTGACTCGGATAAAGAGGAGGAGGAGCATCTGGAGCGACAGAGGATGGGTATGACACACAGGAGGTGGTGGAGCCTTGGCTGGCTGGAACAGGGAGCGGCGTGCCACTGGGTAATGCAGCAGGCTGGACCGCCACTTTGGAGCCAACTCTCCCAGGCCGGTTTATGGTGACGCTGCAAATGTTGACGCAGGGCTGTGGGTCCAACATTGGGACCCTGGCCACACTTCGCCTTCTACCTACACATTTTCATATAGCCATGTTAACCTCCTGCGGATGCTTGATGAAAAACTTTTCCTACCAACAGCCCGCACTGCTGCTACCACTGCCGCCGACTCCAGGGACCCTGTTCCACTACCTCCTGGGAAGGTAGCCTGCTGCGCAGTACATGGTCTACCCCGAGCACATTTGCCTCCACACTTTGCCCTTCTGCCACCATGCTGACTGCTACATCTGTCGCTCTCCATCACTCCAAGCCTTTAAAAGTGCCCTTAAACTCACTGATGTCCTCCTCAGGTTCCTCAACAGTGTCTGCTTAAGAACCCAAAATGCTTGCAACACCACCTCCCATGCCACTCTTCTCATCACTACTGGCCGCCTAGTGGAAGAAGCAGCGAGTGTCTCCTCCACTTCTTGGCTGGGCAGTAGTGATTTTTCAGATTATCAGATTGTCCTCACTGAATAGCGGAGCTGAACCCAAAGCATAAGATATAACCGACAGTTGACTGGGGCTGTCAGATGTGACCTGTCACTTCTGATGAAGTGGATGATCGTGTTAACCAATCGATGACGGCAGATGGGTTGCTGGTCAAGACACAACCGCTAGCTGATACCGGGAGATCAGGCCTCTCACTGAGACTCCTGCTGCCACTCACCCCTAGTCTGCTGCAACCTCTGCTTGATGAATTTAGGCCTCTGCAACTTCTCTGTGCTCATCCTGGCACTTCTCTGCCTGACATACTTAGTGCGTATATGAGGGGAGGACAAAACGCTACACTACACTTAAAACAGGATTTGTTGATAACAGCAGCAGGTGTGTAACTATCTATGGCCTTTATCTAAATAGGAGGCCCTGAAAACTTTAACAGAAACAAAGTGATGAAACTCTTAGATGTGCGTATGTGATGCTCTGATAAGGGCAATTCAATGTGCTCCAGTATGCTTGAAAAATGTTTTTTTGAGAGACTGGCCTGCGTGGAAATGAATCGGGCATGGATCAGCCAAGATTTCCTCCCACCAATGCCTGATGCATCAGAGTAGATTGATCATGGTGCCAGACCAACACTAAAGAAATATGTATAGTGCAAAACAGATTTAAGGCGCTGCTCTCCAGTTACAGACATTTCTCCATATCAGACCACAAGTAATTATTGAGGAAATACTTTACGTTAATCTTAATTTTTATTAATATTCTTCGGATAAGATATATGTGCCCAAAATCTGTATATGTTCTCTTCATGCTGCTGCCAACTCCAGGGTGTGTCTTTCAGGCAATATATGGGCTCCCTATGCTGCTGCCAACTCCAGGGTGTGTCTTTCAGGCAATATAAGGGCTCCTAATGCTGCTGCCAACTCCAGTGTCTCTTTCAGTCAATATATGGGCTCCTAATGCTGCTGCTGCTGCCAGCTCCTGGGAGTGTCTTTCAGGCAATATATGAGCTCCTAATGCTGCTGCCAACTGCTGGGTGTGTCTTTCAGGCAATATATGGGATTCATGGAGTATTCGTGTTTGCTTCAGCGCAGATTTACATTATAGCTGCACCTAATGTAAGGCGAACCGGTCCTGTTTGTGGAATAGAAGTGCTTGTTACCTTATCCTGTTCCTGTGGAGAAAGGTAAGTGTTAGGCGCACTATGGATGGAAGTGGAAAAAAGAGGTTAATCCTGGTGGGAGTAGATTTTCCTGTTGAGAGAGGTGGTTAGAGTTGCAGGTGATTCTTCCTGGTAGGTTAGCAATAAGCTGGAAGGGAAGAGGGTTGGTTAGTAAGGTTTGTTTGAGGTTGGTATTTTTACCTTTTAATCTCACCAGCGATAACAAGTATCATTAACTCTGGTCGATTAGTCCTCAAAAATCTCCAGGTTTGTTGGGGATTTTTATTCTTCCTGGTGACCAAATTAATGGTTACTAGGACTATAAGCGCCCAGTGCCGTGGAGGCGCTATTGGGTGCTTTAAAGGTAATATATAGTAATATATATAGTAATATATATAGGTAATATATGGGCTTCCTATGCTACTGCCAACTCCTGGGTGTGTCTTTCAGGCAATGTATGAGCTCCCTATGCTGCTGCCAACTCCTGGGTGTGTCTTTCAATCAATATATGAGCTCCCTATGCTGCTGCCGACTCCTGGGTGTGTCTTTCAGGCAATATATGGGCACCCTATGCTGCTGCCAACTCTTGGGTGTGTCTTTCAGGCAATATATGAGCTCCTAATGCTGCTGCCAACTCCTGGGTGTGTCTTTCAGGCAATATATGGGCCCCCTATGCTGCTGCCAACTCCTGGGTGTATCTTTCAGGCAATATATGAGCTCCCTATGCTGCTGCCAACTCCTGGGTGTGTGTCTTTCAGGCAATATATGAGCTACCTATGCTGCTGCCAACTCCTGGGTGTGTCTTTCAGGTAATATATGAGCTCCCTATGCTGCTGCCAAGTCCAGAGTGTGTCTTTCAGGCAATATATGGGCTCCCTATGCTGCTGCCAACTCCTGGGTGTGTCTTTCAGGCAATATATGGGCTCCCTATGCTAAATTCAGGGTGTGTCTTTCAGGCAATATATGGGCTCATCATGCTGATGCCACCTCAAGGCTCTGTAGTTGTGCCGCTCTGCGACAACGAATCTAATAGCGACGCCTCTGATCTGCATGTCACACTTCTTTACAATAGTATTTCACTAGCCCAGCATGCATCCTATGCATGTTACAGCCAAGCAAAACGTTCTGCAACCCTATGGAGGCTCTTGGACGCCCAGAAATAGACGTTTTTTTAATAGCGATTCATCGCGAATGAATTCGGACCGAAAAGATTTTTCCCGGAAAGTTCGGCGAATCGGAATCGAATTTTTCTAAAGTTTGCTCATCTCTAGATAGAACCAAATCTAGCTATAGTAGCATGGGTATTATATTGGCAACTACTGGAGGCTTTGACTGGACCCCCCATACCCTTAGCTTTAAGTTGGCTGGCCTGTAAACATGTTTTTGAGGGGGATTTAGTAAGTCATTTAAAACAACTGCTCAGAGTTTCACACTCCTGAACAGCCCATATTATGCAATAAATACGCCACCACCAATATGCAGTTTTATTAAATACAGAGAATAAACCACTCAGGCTAGACAGAAGGATCAGGAAGTATGTAAAGTCTTCGATGTTACACAACCATGGCAAATACTACAGAATTCCTCAGCTACCTTTCATAGCGCGACCTCTAAAGAGCTCTGTCAAATGAAGTGTGTGTGAAGCTTCATGTTTCATTTTTCTTCTCAAAGAATGTAACACCTATGGAACATGAATAATAGCCATATTATTGTAACTTCATGGTATATGAAGAAATGGCCATTTATGTTAAAAAATAAAAGTATTAGAAGTAGTAATAATAGTAATAGTAGTAATAAGGGTCGATTCAAAGAAACATGTAACAGCTTTGATTTGGGTGCCGATCATCCAATTTTTCCCGTCCGCTCGTGCGTTCGTATGAACTTGCAAATGATTCTATAAGCAAATACGTTTCTATCCTAAAATGTACGTCCGTTCATATGGCAGTTCGGGAATCAGACCTATGTCAGTTTCCATCCTGAATTTTCCGTTTCATTTCTCAGGTTGCAACATTGGTTTTGCCCTTTTTCCTTTTTTCCCAGGACGTAAATCCTTCTGATCTTGCGGCTGCGCACTACAAACTTACCTCATTAAAGTGCATTCTAAATATTTGGTCTTATTTTTCTTTATTTCATTCATTTTGTAGTAACCAACCATTAATGAATGCATTTGCATAAGTAAATCTTACTTTGTTTAATTTTTAGTTAACTTGCATTTTTTACTTGTGGATTGAATTTTAATATTTTGGCTTCAAATGGTACAACTTAAAATGTTGTGTGTGGTTACCCACACCCTCTACATACAGATTGCTCTCAAATATAAAAAAACACCCAGCAACTTCTGCATGTTATGAGTCTAGAAACAGCCAAGATGGCGGCTCAGGTATTCTCGGCCAGCCTGCAAACAGAAAGGGCCTTGTGACTGTGTTGCTCTGCATTCTTTGATTTCTGACCTTTCCGTGCCCCCAGCTCTGCTGTGTCTGTGCAAAATACAGCAGTAACCCACATCCTGCACTTTATCCCGCTCTCCTCTCCTCAGTAAGTGTGATGCATCTGACCAAAGATGTGCTTAAATAATTAAACAAAGCAAAGGTAAACAACTACACCAATAAATGCAATCTAAAAATATTATTCTAGTACATCAATATAAAAATAAATACCAAAGGACATAAGTTTCTTTAATTAACGCAAATAGATTGCAAAATAAAGGTTTACATGCAAAGGACTAATTAAGGTCCACATTAAAATGCTTTTATAAGGCATACATGAATCAGGTATGCATTGCCATACAATTTATGGCCTCGGCCATGCTGATACATGCAGTTCATTGGAGCTCAAGACGCGCAGACTCCTCCACATAGCCAAAAAACCTGTTCAAGAACAGCAATACGACTGCTAAAAGGTGTCGGCAGTGGCTTTCTTTTAAAACGTATTTAGAGGTTTGAAAACTGTTCTCTGAATCACACCTAAACACATCCAATTATCCTAAGTTTTACGTTTTGATCCTAAGTTTTAGGATTTGATCCTAAGTTTTACGTTTTGATCCTAAAATTTACGAACGAACGAGCGATGATCGTAAGAGCATATACGCATTCGAACGTAGGCTCGTGCGAGTCGGAAATGGCCAAAAAAACAGGAAAAAATGACTAACACCCACCCAAACTTACGATTCTCGATCCGAAATCAATTAACTTTTGCTCTTTGAATCGAGGGGATAGTGTATCCATGAAAGAAAACCCCCCATAACCCAAGCTTACCGATGTTGCAGTCTCCTGCCAAACAGCAGCACTTACTGTAGCAGACGATGATCATTCTGGTTAGGATAGCAAAGTACAGATTTGGAGGCTGATTCACTACTAGCGCCAGGTATTGCCAGATGAGCATCTGTATAGCGGCGCTTAGAGTGATCGCTAGTAGATGCTGTAAGCGGGTATCGGCCGCTGTAACCTAGTGTTGCGGTCTCTGTAGTAACCTGGCCGGCATTGATGGGTATGATGTGTGTTGGGCTCTCTAACAGTATAACAATGCAGCGAACAATAGGTACTCAGCGCTCCACACCATATGTAACAAGAAACTACACACACACACACACAGTGTCGGCGCTCTAAAGCTGGGCGCTGTAGAATAGAGCGCCAGACGCTGTGTGAGCAAAGTTTGCTTTTGGACACATATCCACCAGTAACAAAGGGAAAACACATGGAATGACATGATTTAACACTGTGACATTAACATATAAAAAGTGAAAAAAGTTATAAAAGTTTTTGTTTGCAACCAGGAAAGGTCACACAATGATTTGAAAAAAAAAAAAAAATACCAAACGCGCTATTTGAACACAAACCGCTGGCGCTATACACTGAGCCGCCTCTATTATTACATGTGACGCTACATGGCGCTGTTAGAGGTGCTCACCAGATTTACTTTCTTAAATGTGGTTTCTCATACAGCGCCCAACGCCCATCAACCAGCTTTTAGCCCTTCCCTCAGCCAATGAGGTTTGCCAGCAGGCTGACCATCTTGCTGCCCCATGCCCTGATCACTCAGACCCACCCCCCAAACAATCAGAAAGGGTAGTAGTCATGGCATAGGTGGAGCCGGGTCACAACGTGGGACAGCTGCAAGCTACAATGTCCAGTTTGCAGTTACACAGCACACAATAATTAATTGTAATTAACAAGAACCAGCAATTTGTTGGATTCTAGGGGATCCAAGTGATATCTTGATAAACATTACAAGAGGATGGTAAATTCATTTTAGCTAGTGAGAAAAATTTTATTTCTTGTATAAAGAAGGTTTAAAACTTAGGTGGTACTTAAATTGGGCCTTCACCATGATTTATTGAAAAGCTCAAACCCTTAAAAAACGTATCTAAAGCATCTAAAATTAATATATTTTACGTTTTTAATCACTGACTTATTATTCTTTCCCCCACTGGGCTGCAACTCTGTTAAGGACTTTAGGATACGGGCGCCGCCATCTTGACTCAGAAGCATCACACTTACTGAGGAGAGGAGAGTGGGATAAAATACAGGGGGGCAGGTTATAGCTGTGCTTTGCTCAGACAGAGCAGAGCTGGGGTCAGGTAAAGGTCAGCAGTCCCAGAATGCAGAGCAGCACAGTCAGAAGGCACTTCCTGTTTGCAGGCTGCCTGATGTTCCATGAGCGGCCACCTTGGATGTTTAAAGGCTCATAACATGCAGTAGATGCAGGTAGGATGATTTTTAATGTGGCCAATCTGTATGTACAGGGTGTGGGAAACATATAAGATAGACTCTTATTCAGAGTGAAGGACCGCTTTAAATTATCTTGCTCCCCCCCTCGATTTGGGTGTCATTCTACAAATGTATAATTTATATATCTTGCACAAATGTTGCCAGTTGTTTTTGTTTACATCAAATAACTATTTTTTCAATCACCTCTGGTCCAACATGTCGCTGAAATAGACATGAGCAGCAGGGGCATGTAATTAGTGTATTTTCTGGAATGCTGGCTGCATATGTCACAAGAATAAGTCAAGTTACCGGTATATAAATTAAAAGAAGCCTGAATATCAGTTATTTTTGGTTTAGTGATAATACACTGTGCACAGATTACATTGAAATATGTGTGGATATAATATATATATAACATTGAATATATATTCAATGCTGGCTGTGTTATTATAAAAACATGAGCATGCATGCAAACATTTAATTATATTTTCATTTGCTATGAGGAATATGCTTTATATGTAAAAGGAGTGGTTTTGACAAATGATTGCGTCTTTAAGCATCCAGCAGTCATGAATTGTGTGCCATATATTTTATTAGCTTTCAATCATAGACACATGGTTGCTACTGGCTAAATTAATGATTTGTCACTTATTTATCTGGTGTATTTATACAGCTGACATATTCTACATCATTTACCAGAACTCATAAAAGGACCATACAGTCTATTTTCCCTAGCACAGTGATGGCAAACCGTTTAAGGACGGAGTGCCCAAACTGCAACCCAAACTTTATTTAAGTGGCAAACTGATGGCACTGGTGCCAGGAGGGAGATAAAAAAAATGAAACAAGCGTGTACTGAAAAGGTGACCGCCGGGGGTTTCACACAGTGGGGCAGCCCAATTCAGGTTGCCCAATAAAAAGGTAGGATACCTCCACAAGAATCTTATAGACTTTTACGGGGTATTGTTTCTCTTTTTAAAGTGAATCTGCCACTGTGTTGCATGCACTTAAGCCTCTGTTGCCACAAAAGGTAGGCTCCTACTGGGATCAATAAAAACAGAAAAATAACTGGGAATCAAGCTTTACGTCACGATAGGAGTCCTAGGGCCATATTCATCAAGGGATAGCGCCAGGTAGTGCCTGTACAGCGGCAGGTAGCGCCAGGTAGCAGCAGGTAGCGGCAGGTGAACGCCGAAGACAGCACACAATTACACATTTATGAAGCCGAATCTGGTGAGCGTCTAGAACAACGCCATGTAGCGTTTGATTCATCATTATCCCAGCGTCAGCGTACAGCACCGGCGTTCATCCTTGCAAAGCGTCAAATCTAACCTGTCATTACCTGGCGCTCTCCCATACATTTCTATGGACGATCCTTAAATCACTTTCCTGGTCCCAATCCCCCCCCCCCCCCAAAAAAAAACACAAACCTTCTGACATGTATTATGGCCAAGAAAATGACATTTTTGAAAACTTTTTGCATTAATAATATTGTGCATAATTGTCCTTACAGGTCTGGTATTAAAGTGTTCATGTTACAATGTTATAACAATGTAATTCCATATGTTTTCACTGTTACTAGTGGATACATGTACAAAAACAGCCTTTAATCACACAGCCTCTGGCGCTTTGGGCTACAATTACATGATTTTGAGCGCCGGCGATGTTTGTGGCTGTTTTTTTTATGAATGTGGTGTGCGTCAGTCGCATTGAGCTGTCGTTACGGTTCGCTCACATACAGCGTAGTATAGCGACTCACATATCATATTCATCAATGCCGGACAGCGACTGAGGCGCTCTGAAACAATGAACCATGGCTGAGCACAGCGACTACTAGCGGACGCTCTGAAATCCGCTCTACAGACGCTCAACTGTCGCTACCTGGCGTTAGTAATGAATCAGCCTGCCCGTCTTACTTACGTGCACCGGAGTGCACACGCTCCTCCACACGATGAGCCTCTTGGATGTTCCTGCATAGGCGGAGCCTGGCCAGAGGTGGGCATGGTCACAAAAGAGATTGTCGCACTGGGCTACACATGCCCGGATGGCCCCTGAACTCAGTAAGTGTGTTTGTGTTCATGCACGCTAGGCAGTTCCTGGCACCAAGCGGCCTTCAAAAAGGGGCCTGCCGCAGTGGGAAGTTGCCTGCAGATCTTCCTGAATTGATGTTCCCGTGTGTACGTTCCAGTTTGACTTTGGCTCTGCCTCCCTGGCTTGGATACCGACCCCGCTCTGGCTCTGAATCAGGATTTTTCCCATGTTGGACCTTGGGTTAACCAGCCATTGGCAACAGTAGTGGAACCCCAGCTTGTCTGCAGCACAGTCCGACCATCCTTGCAGAATGCTCCAGCAAAAACCAGACCTGTCAGCAGACTCCCCACTCTGGAACCAGTGCATAGTGTAGCATTTCATCAGTTGCTCATTGCTGGCTCCCTCCAGGTACAGTCAGCCCTAACTCCCTATTGCATTCATCATCACACTTGACACTCCGACCCTCCCCTCTTCTGAGTTTCCCAAGTATCCACTTTCTGGGGAGACCGCAGGCAGTATTGCTGAGAGCTGTCTGTATCTACCTCGACCGAGTCCCCAATCAGGTATGTGATACTTCATTAGAGTATAAACCCTAACCCTGAATCAGTTCTACTGGTGGGCCCAATACTGCCTTTAAAGTAATTGCAAATAAATCTGTTGATTCTTTACTTAGATTCACAAAACATTTTAGCAGGCTACCAGAAACTATTGAAATGTGGATTTTTGAACTGATGGGGGGAGATAGTTCCTGGTTCTTTGATTTGCATTTGTCTTGTTTCTGTAAAGGATCTTTTGCTGCATGGGCTTTATTTGTTTGCCCAGCAGCAAGATCATGGTTTCTGGTCTGATAAAATTTGACTCCTCATGTCAGCATGCTACAACACTGGTTCCTAAGAACACACTTTATCCATCTGCTAAATTTAGGCAGCATAATAGCTATGTTATGCGGTATGGATTTGATCCAAGCGCACATAATTTCATCGACACCCCTGCCTTTGTTTTTCTTATAGACAAATGTTCTTTGAACTGACAGTTTGCTAATTGTTTTAATGATGCGTAGTGAGGAAGACGGTGAACACCAGAGGTCAGAGCTAAGGTTATTGAGATATCTTGGAAACAAGGCTCAGATTGCAGCTGTCGGCGCTATACCTGGCTCCCAGATAAATAGCGGACTTATGTTTCCAGTGCTGCCAGTACTTTAACCTTCACGAGTGTTTAGTCTGGCCTCTGAGCATTCAGAAGGCTTGCCTGGAGATTTGCTCCATGCTTCCGCCATTTCTCTTCTTTCAACTGTGCTTTTCAAAGCATTCTTTCAGCGTGTCACTGTGGATCCCTTTTAAATACTCTGATTAGAGAAGTGACCCTTCTTTTAGCCAACAACGTATACTAACAGTTAAACAGAATGAGCAAATATTACACATTTAACTGGTATGTGGCTGTAACTGATTTGGAACAGGCGTTGCATCCAGCCTCATTTATTCTAGAAGGCATATGTCCTCATTATTACTGTCCAGTACAGTATATGAAGAGATAACATTGTATATTGCAAAATTACTTTATAGTTACATTACCTTTTGGCTAGCTGCGCCTCTATCAATAAGCTGACAGCAAGAGATTATTTTCTTCTGCCAACAGTTGTCTTGGCAGCGGCATGCTGCTTTGCGAACTTTAGTGCTCTTAGCTACCCTCCATTACACCCCAAAGAGCAGACTCTTTCACTGATTGGGGCTAACTGACTCAGCCTTGACTCAAGTCAGGGCAAAAGGTGGGTTTAAAAAAAATGTATTTCACACTCTCTCCGCAGGTTCCATCCGATTCTTCTGGAGGCGACAGCAGATGGTGTACCTTCACTGATCAAGCTCACAGGCTCCATTCAAGATGCTAGGCCGACTGTGCTCACACAGCAGGGGAAGTTGATCTGTGGCCAACAACTGGGCAGGTAAGATCTTTATGTATGCAAAATATGTGCAAAAGAATCTATTTTTTTTATTTGTAGTGTTTTTTTATATAAAATGTAAGTTTTACAATAAAATCATATTGCATGCAAGAGCCCAATTTCTCCTTATTACAATAGTACCACATATGTATTGGTAGATACCCTTTCCTGCCCACAAGATTCCCCCAAATTGAGAAAGTGCTTTTGGAGATGTCAGATAAAATACAACTGCTATGTGCATCTTGCAGTTTTTCAAGAAAAACAACCCTTTACATTTGAAGTACCCTCCACAAACTATATATTCTCTGGAAGTACATACCTCAAGCTTTCTAGACCTACCAAGTTTGTTATAGTTTATGGGGGCAGTTTTCTGGAAGTAATCCCTAGATTAATTACGTGTCTGCACAGGGTTTCCCTAAAGAAAAAGAATAAAAAAGCAGAATCAAAGCCACATTTTCCTAGAAAAACAACATGTAAACAATAAAAACAAGTTAAATCTGAAAAGGCAAGGTCCTCCGAAACAGAACAATACCCAATATACATAGGTCCTCTCAAGGGTAGTGTTGCCAAACACCCCAAAGTAAAGCATGCACATAAGGCTAATTTTACTTACTTTACAAAGTGCACACCTTGTGCTTTTTCAACCAAAATGACCACTTTTGTAATATCCCCCACAAACCATATATTACCTGAAAGTAGACACCTTAAGCTTTCTAAGCATTCCCAGTTTAGTGAGCCCATCTTGCACAAGGTTTCCCTAAAAAAATGTAAAAAAGAGCAGAATTTAATAATTATAATAGAGCCCAGAGAAGCCGTCAGGACCAGACGCCTTAGAGATTGTCCTCCAGGAGTAGGGTATTTGGAGTCTTATGGGGTTCAGCTTAGGTGCCTGAGTACATAGTTTCCTTGCTAATTGGGGACTAGGCCTGTTTTATGGACTGTTTAGTCCAGTGCAGTTGTTTTTCAGCCTTATCAGCTCCACTTGGGCTGTGTCCAGTGCTTTTTTGTAGTTACAGTGGGTTGCAATTTCAACTGTTTATCCGCCTTCTCAAATGTCTCAGTGAGTTTCTTTATCAATTGTTCTCGTATTTTTCCTTGTTGAGGCTACCTGGATCAAATGATCTCTCATGGTAACTTCCTCCTCTCACATATACCACCGCCTCTGCAGCAGCCATCCTTTTTCGACACAGCCCGCTAGCCACTGCCAAGTCCAGGGATGGCTAAGTCAAGAGCAGTAATGACCTGCGCAGGTGGGAATGCTTCCAGTAACCCTTTAGACAAAAAAACTGTCACAGACACAAAAAAACGGACACAAAACTGTGATCCCCTCTATCTGAAGGAGTTGAGTTACAGCAGAAGGGGTTGTTTAATCCGTCATATTTGCCTTAGCCAAGTATATTAGCAAGCCAGGGTGAAGAAATCTGATCTAGACTGCTAGGGTAAACACATGATTGCTAGAAATAACCATTTTCTTTTATAACACAGAGTTGCAAACAAATAGAAATGGAAATTAATAAACAGATAAACACATTGAAGACATCAATTTGGCGCACAATAATAGAAACATTAAAAAACTGCCATCCAAAGTGGAATTAACTTTTCAAGCCTCCTGTCCCTGGATGTGCTATAAAAGGACAATTAGCACATGTTTTTCTATGTGGCACAGTAGCTGCCTTTCCCTGGATATATAATTAAGAGGACCTGTCAGCAGATATTTTTAAATGTGCCCAGTAGCTGACAAGCCTTGGACGTGCAATTAAATTGAGAAAGATCAGATATTGTCTATGCCCACCGACTGCAATAAAATTGTACACATGACTTGTATTATAAATCCAGTGTGTACAATGCAAGGGATGGCCAAAGATGATTAGTTTTATCAAGCAGGTAGAATGCAAGTGGTGCCCACAGGGGAGTAGTTTTATCTAACCCCAAGCAGGTAGAATGCAAGTGGTGCCCACAGGGGAGTAGTTTTATCTAACCCCAGGCAGGTAGAATGCAAGTGGTGCCCACAGGGGAGTAGTTTTATCTAACCCCAAGCAGGTAGAATGCAGGTGGTGCCACAAGGGAGTAGTTTTATCAAGCAGGTAGAATGCAGGTGGTGCCACAGGGGAGTAGTTTTATCAAGCAGGTAGAATGCAGGTGGTGCACACAGGGGAGTAGTTATTTCTGACTCCTAGTAAGCAGAATGCAGGTGGTGGTTTTTTAACACCCAGTTAGTGTTATGCAAGGGGTGTCAACAAGTGAGTAGCTTTCTCTAAAACTCAATAAGCAGAATACAAGGGGTGCCAAGAAGTGAGTAGCTTTTTTAACACGCAGTAAGTGTTAGGCAAGGGGTGCCAACAAGTGAGTAGCTTTTTCTAACACTCAGTAAGCAGAATGCAAGGGATGCCAACAAGTGAGTAGCTTTTCCTAACACCCAGTAATTGCAAGGTGTGCCAACAAGTAACTTGTTTTATCAAAGCGTCAAATAGGTATAATTCAAGGGGTGACAAAAAGTAAGTAGATTCATCAAAGCCCAAAAGGGTGTAATGCAAGGTGTGCCAACAAGCAAGTAGGTTTATCAAAGCCCAAAAAGTATAATGTACGGTGTGCCAAACAGTAACTAGTTTTATCAAAGCGTCAAATAGGTATAATGCCGGTGGTTTTCACAGATGTATTAAATGCCAGATGTGCCCTAGCAGCTGCCTGTCCTCAGGGTGCAATTAGAACAGGCAGATGTAATGCTATGTCTCTTTCCCTAGCTGTCCCTCATTGATACCTTCCACTCTCCCTAGCTAGGTGCCCTGATAAGTATAGATGAGCGAACTTTTGAAAAATTCGATTCGACTGATTTGCAGAATTTTTCGTCAAAAATCGTTGCGACCCGAATTTATTTGCGACGAATCGCTATTAAAAACAGCTATTTCTGAGCCTCCTAGAGCCTCAATAGGGTTGTAAACCATTCTGCCTAGCTGTAACACGCATAGGATGCGTGCTGGGTTAGTGAAATAATACTGTAAATAATTAGGACATGCAGATCAGAGGCATCGCTATTAGAATCGCAGAGCAGCACAATTGCAGAGAGTAGAAGTGACATCACTATGAGGGGCCCCTATAGTGCCTGAAAAACACACCCTGGAGCTGGCAGCAGCAGGAGCCCAAAAATTAGCTGAATCACACTCTGGAGTTGCCAGCAGCAGCAGCAGCAGCTGCAGGAGCCCAAACATTGCTTTAACCCTTCTAGTGCCAGCTACGTGACTCTCACGTAGCTGCCTCTCCAACCGTTAAGTGCCAGCTACGTGAGAGTCACGTAGCTGACTTTAGAGCCCCATAAAAAAAAAGTAAAAAAGATACAGACTTACCTGACCCCTCATTTGAAATTGCCAGCGATTCTGTACAAGAATCAAGTAGTAGATTTTCACCCCCGGGCTTCTGATCTTCAGGAGGGGGCCCGGAATAGCCCCCCCCCCCCGCCGGCGCCGACAACTGAAAAAAAAAAAAAGTAAAGGACATTTACTCACCTCGCAGCGCAATGGCTCTCCCCGGGTCTTCTCTTCACCAGGGGGGGCTCCGATCCCCCCCCTGGGCTTTGCATGCTTCGGGTGAGGGCCCAGAGACAGGCCCTCACCATCCTCTTCGGCCGGCGCTGGCCCCGCCCCTAACCCCGCCCCTACCCCGCCCCTAACCCCGCCCACTTGATGATGTCATCCTGCTCCTCTGGTCACCGGCACCCGGGCTCCGTTCTGTCGGTTGTCGGTAGCGATCGGAGCAGGGAGGGGAGCAGGGAGGGTGGCAGGCAGGGGAGCTCTGATCTCCCTGCCTGCCACCCTCCCTGCTCCGATCACTACCGCCAACTGTCATCTGCAGCGGCGTGGGACACTGGATGGGAGGTAAGTATAAGTGAAAAAAGAATAATAAAGAATTTTGTGTCTGTGTTTTTTATTTTACTTAACCCTTTGTGAACTGGTAAGGGGTCCATGAGACCCCCTTATACCAGTTCACAAGGTTCTGGGTATGGCAGGTCACCTGCGGCAAGCGGGTGACTTGCCATAACTCCCAGCCCCCCATTACCTGCCTCCCCAACGGCCAGGGGGGGGCAGAAGGGCCCGGGCCACGTGGCTATGTGGGCTAGTAGCCTGCAGGGCCAGGGGCCACCAACGCTGGCCCCTGCACCCTGTTCTACAAGCCCCCATAGCTGGTCCGGGTCGGTAATGCTGGGTAAGGGGGACCCTACGTCACGGGGACCCCAAAAAATGAGGTCCCCCCCCGGGAGGGGGGACCCTACCTCATTTTTTTTTAAGTTAACCCCTTACAACTATGCAATCATATTGCATAGTTGTATTCTATCTGAAATCTCCTAAACTGCTGTTTCAGTTTGGGGGAGTTTCCTGGGCAGGAAATGGTGTCTACCAGTACATATGTGGTACCGTTGTAACCGGGAGAAATAGGGCTTTCACACGCAATAATATTTTATTAACAAACTTACATTTTTTTATTAGAAAAAAACACTACAAATTGTAAAAAATAGATTTTTTTTATTTTTTTGCACATATTTCACCCAAAAGTATTGAGAATACACTAAAAAAAGGCAAAACAAGACATTTCATGTTGAAGCCCAGACTCTGCTGAAAAAAACAATCATCATTTTCCTGGAAAATCCCTGGAAATCCTTTCAAAAATCCAGGTTGAACACGTGTAGCTCAAAAACGTGAAAAGTAAACGGCAACAGAGTGTGACAAAAAATCTCGGTAGGCTGGCACTAAAAGGGTTAAAGAGACACTGGAGTTGGCTGCAGGAGGCCAAAAATTGGACGAATCACACCCTGGAGTTGCAAGCAGCAGCAGCAGCAGGAGCCCAAACATAAGATTCCCGGGCCGATTAGATCCCTCCCCGTGGGGCATCCGAAATCGGGATGTCCCGCGGGGTGAAACCCCCCCAGGACGCCCACAAACCTTACCTTAACCCCGTTCCAACGGCACATGTGCGGGCCGCGGCCGCGTCTCGCGCTTCCCTCTAGCAAGGCGCGCACCCGCGCCAGCCATTTGTGAATGTCAAAATTGTCAAAATGCATTAACTTAATAAAGCTGAGGCTGTAGACGTTTATTAAGTATAACAGATAGGGTGCAACGTGGTGGTTTGGGATACCTTGCGGCCTGGTGTATTGACAGCAGGACAAAAACCAATTCAAAATGCAATAACTTAATAAAGCTGATGCTGAACAACGCTTATTTAGTATAACAGATAGGGTGCCACGTGGTGGTTTGGGATACCCTGCGGCCTGGTGTATTTAAAGCAGACCAAAACCAATTCAAAATGCAATAACTTAATAAAGCTGAGGCTGTAGATGCTTATTTAGTATAACAGATAGGGTGCCACGTGGTGGTTTGGGATACCCTGCGGCCTGGTGTATTGACAGCAGGACAAAAACCAATTCAAAATGCAATAACTTAATAAAGCTGAGGCTGTAGACGCTTATTTAGTATAACAGATAGGGTGCCATGTGGTGGTTTGGGATACCCTGCGGCCTGGTGTATTGACAGCAGGACAAAAACCTATGCAAAATGCAATAACTTAATAAAGCTGAGGCTGTAGACGCTTATTTAGTATAACAGATAGGGTGCAACGTGGTGGTTTGGGATACCCTGCGGCCAGGTGTATTGACAGCAGGACAAAAACCAATTCAAAATGCAATAACTTAATAAAGCTGAGGTTGAACAACGCTTATTTAGTATAACAGATAGGGTGCAACGTGCAGGTTTGGGATACCCATGTGGCCTGGTGAATTTTAAGCAGACCCAAAAATATTAACACTAATCCAGTTATTTAAATGCTTGTGTGTAACAGATAGGGTTACATAAGGTACTGCATAGATGGCATGCACAATGGCAAGGCAGATTATGGTTTACACCACAAAGAAATCAAATTGAATTGAAAACTGATCAGGCAAGTCACCCTGTCACTTTTATGCTGTCCCTGGATTGTTCCGGTTTTCCACTATCTTTCCCTGGCTCTGTCGGCCTCTCTAAATCTCCCTACCTATCTGTAATTCTCCCTACCTATCGTTAACTGTCTGTCCCTGTCTGCAGCAACCACCGCTGTCTCATGAATGCAAGTCTGAAATGCGCACAAGCAAGATGGCCGCCGTTTTATATAGCACGGTGACGTCACCGGGCTTCCTGGCTGCTGATAGGCTGCATGTGACTGTCCCATTATCCTTGCCCCAGGGTACATGTCTGGACATGTGCGTCCACCATCTTAGAATGCCTGTCATTGAAATGAATGGAGTTTAAAGGAAAACTTCGATCGATCGAATCGCGGGGAAATTCGGATTCGTTCAGAATCAAATTTTCCATGAAATTCGGAACGAATCTGTGTTCGTCCGGATCGATTAGCTCATCCCTACTGATGAGGACAATTTGAGATGCAGCCAGCCTCCTCTGCCCTTCTATGTGTTCCAAAAAGGATTTTGATTTTCTTTAAATATGCCTGATCTGTCCCTCATTGAGCAGCAAATCTGTCCCAATCTACTTCAAAGCACTCTGAGATTGGCGTAACACACGACCGCCCCCTTTATATGGTGGGGTCACTTGTCCCACCTGACCAGTCACAGCCATGCCTACCATGGGCATTGCTATGATTTCTAAATATAAAAAGCTTTCCACTTTCCATGTTCAGCTGTGCGCCGAACTTGAGCACAGACTTTTTGCTAAAGTCCGCGCTCGGGTTCAGGGGCCAGAGCTCGCAAAGTTCTGTACAAACCAGAACGTTGCAGCTCGGCCTCGCTCATCCCTAATGTTCAGTATAGTTTTTTTTTCAGCCCACAAGGGACATTTAACCCTTTAAATGCCAGCCACGTAAAATTTACGTGGTTGCCTCTCCGTCACTTAAGTGCCAGCCACGTAAATTTTACGTGCCTGGCATTCCCCAATCCCACAAAAAAAAGTTTAAAAAAAAGTCACTTACCTGACCCCTTGTTTGGTCCGGCCGGGTCTCCTCTTCAGCCAGCGGGGCTCCGATCGCCGATCGGGGCTTCTCCGGCTGCAGGGGAGGGCCCGGAATAGGGTGACCCCCCCCCCCCCCGTTTCAGCAGCCGCCGGGATTGCCTGTTAAAAAAAAAAAAATTACAGTTACTCACCTCCGCTCCCGCCGACTCCCGCCGCCTCTCCTCTTCATGGGGGGGGGGCTCCGATTACCCCCCCCCGGTCTTCTGTCTTCTGGAGGGGGGCATAACAGCCCTCCCTCCGTCGCATCTTCCGATGGCGGCCGCCATCTTGGATTTTAGCCGCCCCTTCGCTAATGACGTCACCGCCGGGTGTCATCGGGGCACCCGGCAGTTCTCCTCTCAGATGCCGGTGACGGCTGGGCAGAGAAGGAGGGAGGTAGGCGATCCTCCGATCGCCTGCCTCCCCCCTTCTCTGCCCAGCTGTCACCTGCATCAGATCGCCGCGGGACAATGCATCTGAAGATCGGAGGTGAGTAAAGGTAAAATGTTTTTTTTTTTTAAATAAACATATTTGAAAACCTGTGTGTGTCTTTTTATTTATACTGTTAACCCTTTGTGAACTGGTAAGGGGTCCATGTGACCCCTTATACCAGTTCACAGGGCTCAGGGGTCTGGCAAGTCACCTGCGCTAGCGGGTGGCTTGCCATTAACCCCCGGCACCCCCATTACCTGCCTCCCCAAAGGCCAGGGGGGGGCAGAAGAGCCCGGGCCCACATAGGCTGGCCCCCCCACTCAGTGCCTACAAGCCCCCATAGCTGGTCCCGGGCTGGTTACTTTGGGTAAGGGGGACCCCACGTCAATTTTTGTTTTGATTTTTAAGGGTTTTTAACCCTTAAAGATCAAAAAAAAAATGGGGTCTCCCTCCCCTGGGAGGGGGGACCCTATGTCATTTTTTTTCTCGATTTAACCCTTTGTAGTGTGGATGGTATTTGTATTTTTTTTGTGAATGTTATAAAATACTTGTTTCAGTTAGAGGGGTCTCCTGGGCAGGAACAGGGGGCTACCGATAAATATGTGGTACCGTTCTAATCGGTAGAAATGGGGCTTTCACATGCAATATGATTTTCCTTAATAAAATACATTTTTTATTTAAAATAAAGGAGTCAATTTTCTAAAAAATTTATTTATTTATTTATTTATTTTTTTTACTTAATAATATTGTAAAAAAAAAAAAATTTACAAACAAGACATTTCATGTTAAAGCCTAAACTCTGCTGCAAAAAAATATATATATAATGTTCCTGAAAGTTCCAGCAAAAATGGCGCAAAACATGACGCAAAATGGGGAAAAATGGCCTGTCAACAGAGGGTGACAAAATCTCAAGTAGGCTGGCAATTAAAAGGGTTAATAGTACCTCTGCATGTTGGGTATTGTTCTGTTCGGGGGACCTTGCGCTTTCAGACTTAGCTTGTTTTTTCTGGTTTGCATATTTATATTTTAGGAAAAGGTGTTTTTTATTCAGCTTTTTTATAAATTTTTTAGGGAAACCCTGCGCAACCAAAGAATTCTTTGAGGTAATAATTCCAGAAAGATGAGCCCACTAGAACAAGTTGGGTACCCTTAGAAAGCTTTACGTGTGTACTTTCAGGGAATATATGGTTTATGGGGGATATTCTAAATGTCAAGGGTTGTTTTGGTTGAAAAATTGCAAGGTGCGCACTTTGTCTGCAGAGCTGAAATTTTCAAGTAAAATTACCGTTACGCACATGCTTTACTTTGGGGTGTTTGGCAACTCTTCCCTTGACAGTAGCTATGCATGTTGGGTGTCGTTCTGTTCGGAGGTTGTTGCGTTTTCAGATTAAACTTGTTTTTTCTTGTTTGTATATAGTTTTTTTAGGAAAATGTGGCTTTGATTCTGCTTTTTTATCCTTTTTTTAGGGAAACTCTTTGCAACCAAAGAATCCATTGAGGGATTACTTCCAGAAAACTATGGCCACATCAACAAGCCTGGTACGCCTAGAAAGCCTGAGGTGTGTACTTCCAGAGAATATATAGTTTGTTGGGGGTATTTCAAATGTACTATTGCGTAGCATAGTTGTATTTTATCTGAAAATCCCCTAAAGCACTGTTTCAGTTTGGGGGAGTCTCCTGGGCAGGAAAGGGTGTCTACCTATACATATGTGGTATCGCTGTAACTGGGAGAAATCGGGATTTCACACGCAATAAGATTTCATTGACAAACTTACATTTTTTATTACAAAAAAAACTACAATATGTAAACATTTTTTTTTTTTTTTTTTTGCACATATTTCACCCAAAAATATTAAGAATGCACCTAACAAATGACAAACAAGACATTTCATGTTAAAGCCCAGACTCTGCTGAAAAAAACAATATATCATTTTCCTGGGAAATCCCTGGAAATCCCTTCCAAAATCACATTTGAACATGGGGAGCGCAAAATAGTGCAAAATGGTCTGGCAACAGAGTGTGACAAAAACTCCAGGTAGGCTGGCACTTAAAGGGTTAAACCAGACCTTCATCCTGAATAGTTGCTCACATTAAAAATCATCCTACCTGCATCTACTGCATTTCCTGAGCCTTTAAACATCCAAGAAGGCAGCATATAGGGTCTCAGGCTGCTTGCAAACAGGAAGTGTCTTCTGACTGTGCCGTTCTGCATTCTGGGATTGCTGTCCTTTTCCTGACTCCAGCTTTTCTCTCTCTGTTCAAAGCACAGCTATAAGCCATCCCCTGCACTTTTGGAACCATCTCCTCAGTAAGTGATGCTACTGAACCCCTATCCTAGTGTCCTGAACAGAGTTACAGCCCAGTGGGGGAATGAATAATAAGTAAGTGAATAAAAACATAAATTGTATTTAGATGCTGGGGGAAAATCATTTTTAAGGGTTTGGGCTTTTTATTAAATGATGCTGAAGGTCAGGATTAAGAAAATATTCATCAGCCCCATCAGCTCAACCTGCTTAAGGTGGGACAATCAGCTGTTGTCCAGCCCTGGAGTCTAAAAGACACGAGGGCTGTCCATTTCCTCTGTGTCGGGGGCATTTGAATTTGGGATGCCCTGATCTGGGAAATTCCCCCCTCTTACATAAACTCACCTCACTAGCATTTCTGAATGTCATCAGGCATCTCTCTGCCATCAGATGATCTTAGTAAAGCTGAATGGAGCATGAGCCATGCATGTGCGAATGTGTCTCGCAAAATTCTTACATTTTTATAGCGATCTGGATGATTTCACACAGCCAACATGGGAATACCTTGCCGGAGAGGAACAATTACACGGGTAGTGAGAATCCTCATGATTGTTCCTCTTTAAAAAGGTTAAAAACATGCAGGGACGGATTAAGTGTGGTGGAGGCCCTGGGAACAAAATCTGGTGGAGGCCCCAGATACAGTATTTTTTTCCTTTAAAGTAATAGTCCAGCCAAGTAACTGATTGATGGTTATCTGGCATCCACCCACTTACTGGAACGTCAGATCGGGTCCCTTGTGCCACCCTTGTGTGGGTGCGTGCTGCATGGGAACTCCTGCTTTGCCATTCTGGGTGGTGGCAGGGAAGTCCAGCAGAAAACAGTGTAGTCATCCAGCAGAAAACAATTCGTCAGCTTTGCCGGGTAGAAGCTTTATCTGTGGGTTTGCTTTGCTGCTGGCCCCACGGCCCGTCAGACCAAAGTCTGAAAAACCTCCTGGACCAGATCGTAGCTCAAAGGTTGGTGGAGGCCCCCTTTGCAGGGCAAGTGGTGGAGGCCCCAGGGCTCGTGCCCCTGGCACCCTCCTCATAATCTGGCCCTGAAAGCATGTCAGGGGCCATTGGGAAGGGCACTGTTAGCTTCAAAACTGAGCAGCTGATAGCAGAACAACAAAGATTCAACTTTTCGGACTGCAGATGGTTAAAGGCTGTGAAAGGTCAGCTAGGTATAACCTGTTTTTTTTACATTTTAGGTAAATAAACCCTTTAAATACAACTTTGCATGTGTTATTCCTTCCAAATGAAACGCTGGTTCACCCAAGACATTCATCTTAGCAATTGATTTACCTTGTCAGCGTAGATATTTATTGCTTAGCTTATTTGTGGTTGTTTCATTGAAACTTGCTCATGTAATATTACTCAGCCCCATTTGGTTTAAGTATTGATCTCCGTGAGCTGCACAAGCACTTTTAAAAGTTAACCTTAATGTAATAAAATATAATAATGATAACATTGCTCCCTCTTTTGGATGTAAAAAAAAACATTCTATTTTTACAGTGCCTGAATATATCACCTGCCATCATATGTCAAGTTATAAAAAACGAAACAATGGCTTTGTTTTCATATTAGGGCTTCAATGGATATGTGAAGTAGGCAAGGATTGTGATTGATCCTGGCTAGTGTTTCCAGGGAATGGAGGATAGTGATAACAGCTGTCATACTGGCTTGATTTCAATGTATTTGTTTCAGGAGAAAATCACAAGTGTATTTGTACTCGACTTGCATCATTCGTAAAACTTCCCCATGTGTTCCAGCGTCACCACGACATCTGAGTGTTTTTAGACGCGTTGCTGCAAATAGCATTGTGTCTCCCGGTAGCTGAAAAGGGATTGGAGACCACGGGTCAGGCATGATTTTTTAACCTTGCTTCGACCTTTTTGTGCCTCTTTTTTCTTTTTTGTTTCTCTGAACTGCTATTGCATTTTAGGAGCATGTATATGAGAATAATTCCTGTTAGCTAGGCCTTAAAGCAGAACAAAACCTGGGAATTTGAGTTTCCCAGGTTTTGTTCTGTGCCCCACTGTGCGAAACCCCATGTTTGCCCATAAAAACTCACCTGTCCAGGCTCCAACAGCACATGTGTGGGCTCTCATTCAATGAGAGCCACCTGCTGTGGCTACGTCATTCGGCAGGCGGCTCTCCAGTTTGGCCATAAGAGCCCACCTTTCCCCACTTCAACAGCACATGTATGGGCTCTCATTTCATTCGGCAGAAGGCTCTCATTGTTTACAGTAGAAAGCGCTGCTGCCTCCCCGGCCAGGTGGTGAGTTTTTACGGGTGACATGGGGGGGTTTCACATAGCGGGCCATCCTGATTTGGTATGTCCCATGAGAAAGCCAGCGGCTGGCCCAGGGATCTTTTAGATTCCACGACAGCCGATAGTGGATTTTGTTCCGCTTTAAGCTCTATACTCACATCACTGCTCATCTCACACCTTGATGGATCCCGAAACTACTGCAACTTACTGTAATATTTAGCTAAGATCTTAAATCAGCCACAGTACTCAACTGTTAGCTCGGAACTAATCCTATAACCTGTCTTTAAATCTGGTTGAAAACAGAGGACTTGAGAGGACTTGAGTTGGCACACATCTGTAGAAGTATGCCAAAGCTGCACCACCAAACGCCAAGGTGCCTCTGTGTAGGTGCAGTCCTAACTCTAATCGATGAGAGGAAAGCAGCTTACGTGAGGTCGCCTTATAACCTCAATTGCAGCACATGGAAAGGAAGGGTGGAAAGCCTCCCCCATACAGCTTAAGACCCCATGCTGCTTGCAAACAACACATGTTTCAGATGGTTCAGATCCTGGCAAATCTAGAACCTTACTAATAGATGTGTATCTCTAATAGTAGAACTCAACACAGAACTGACCCCTGGGCTGCTTTAGCACCCATTTAGTGGGCAGGGGCAGGGTTTACTATAGGGAAAGAGTCGTGCTGCTCTGGGTCCAGTGTGGCTAGGTGTGACCCTCAGCACACAGCCTATCGCACTCACCAAGTGGAATTAGTTCCCTTATCTCATTGCACTGCTACTTGGCAATACTACAGTATTATCACCAAATCCACCCCTTCCCATGATCTGTCCCTGCAACGCTATACCATTTGCTATGGAGCACACTAACCGACCAGCTGGGAAGCACATTGGAGTTCAGACTCAGTGAGCCTGTCATGGGTTGGCCAGTGTCCAGAAAGATCCAATGCTGATTTTTGGCCCCAGTTCTACCCTCACTGTTAGGTCCCTGAAAATGCAGAAAAAACTGTACATTATACTAACCCCCTCTGCCTTCTCACAGGTGCAGCAGCCACACAAAGTGCCCCATATGACTGCTGGTGGTCAATAGGATGTGATGGATCTGTCTACGACTTACCAAGAAGGTCTGTCTGGCAAACCGGCAAACCATATTGCCTGCTGGAGGTGTGGTCACCTCTCTGGAAAAAATACTCCCCCTTCCATGGCAGGGGTTGCTGCCAGCAGAGAAGATATGACACCTCCAGCAGGCAGTATGGTTCACCAGACAGGCCTAATATACTCTTCATGGTCTGGCATCACAGGGCTCTGTAGGAGAGGAATACATTAGACACACCAGAGGAAATCATTCTAGGGGCCCACTTATCAGCTTTACAGCTTTAATGTAAGACCACTTGTAATCAATTAGTAAAACATGATTATATTGTTGCACAATATAAAATTAAATGTTTATTTATGAAATCACAAAACTGAAGTTTACTGTATTAATAACAAATTCACAGGACCATCCAGGCAAACCAAAAACACAGCTATTCTTGGACCTCCTGCATTGCCCTGATGGTGACCCTAGGTCAGTGCCTGGGCCCCACTGGAGGATCTTTGGTCCTCTATAGTCTAACACAGAGAATAGGCCTAATTTAATTTTTTATGAAATACCTGTACACATTTTGGGGTTTATCCAACTCCAACAAAAAGCAAAGATACACAAATAAACCCCTATACCTAATTAGTTTTTTTATGATGAGGCCCTTCTGCAGGTCAGGTTTCCCAAAAAGTGTTTTTGGTAATATTTTTGTTTCTATAAACAACAACTTATTCATGAAAAGGCAGAGCCTTTTCTATATATTTATATATTTTCAATATATAGTTTAGATATTTTCTATATATTTTAGATGGGGAGGCTCTCCAGACCTCTTCAACCTGAAATGAATCTATCAAACCATAGTCAATCCCCTCGATTCAAAGAGCAAAAGTTAAGTGATTTCGTATCGAGAATCGTAAGTTTGGGTGGGTGTTTGTCATTTTTTCTTGTTTTTTTGGCCATTTCGTATTCGCACGATCGTTCGCGCATAGACGTATATGAACATACGCATTTCGTACGAGAATCGTATAATTTGCGTTAGTTCGTGTGTTTTTCCCGTCCAAATCGTATTATTTGCGTCCGATCCTATTTTTTACGTCCTTCACATGGGCTTGCGCCCAATTCAGAGAGGTGATTGCTAATTGTTTTGAAGCCCATTAAAGAGCTGCTTTACGAAATGTTTGCCGGCAGCTATTTGGCCTCGGGAGTAGGATGGAGCGGAGCGAGTTTGTGGCACATCAAGGGCTTATGCTTTTTGGCATTGAGTTGATCGAGATGTCTGAGAGCAGATTGCCCCTGCGTCGTCGCATGAACATCGATAGCATGAATGATGTTGAGCTGTTCGAGCTGACCAGGCTTAATCGCGCTTCCCTCCATAAATTATATAGTGAGCTGCGGCCATGGTTAGCCTGCACCACAAGGAAGGGGCATGCAATTTCAGGTATGACCAAGATGCTTGGCTGCCTGCAATTTTTGGCGAACGGCTCGTTCCAGAGGCTGGGTGCCCTCTCTGTGGGGATGTCACAGCCTACGCTGAGCCGCGCACTGTCTAAATTTTTGGAAGGCATGGCTGCCATAACTCCAAAATATATTTATTTTCCTGATGATATGGCAGCCAGAAACGCCATTAAGCTTGGGTTTTATAATGTGGCCGACATGCCCAACGTTATTGGTGCAATTGACTGCACACATGTGGCACTCGTACCTAGGGCAGCCGACGAGTATATATATAGGTATTGAGATTGGTTATTATGTTGCCCAACGTGTCATGTAACCTGTTTTCCTTTGCGGCAGCATATTTGTTTATCCCTCATTTGTGTAGCTGCTTTATCTCGGCTTTTCATTAGTCTTTCCCAATAGAGTGCAGACATGTTTTGTGGTTAATTTATTAGTTTGGGTCAAATATCAATTACCCTTTTTGTATGTTTTTTCCTTAAGGAATCGTAAAATGGGACACTCACTTAATGTCCAGGCCGTGGTTGGTCCGGATATGCGGTTTATGAGTGTCCTTGCCGGCTACCCCGGATCGTCCCACGACTCCTATATCCTCCGGCGATCTGGGTTGTTTCGGAGATTTGAGGCAGGTGAATTTTCGGGGGCATGGCTGCTTGGTAAGTGTGTCCTATTTGTGTGTTATTAAATGTGGCATTAATCTTGTATTTGTTGATATGTTTTTTAAGGATAAATTTACAGAAGCGTACAACTGCCTTTTTCTTGGCTCATATATTAGGAACTTACCCAAAAAATCCTTGTCTCGCTGTGGCCTTCAGAATGTTTTCCCTTTAGTTAGGATGTCTGTAAGTTCCTTGTGCCTAAATATATTGGTTTGGAGTTTATACCCAAGGATCTTTGACCTTTGGCTCCTTTGGGACTATTGGTCTTTAAATGTCAAAGTGGACTTAAACTGCATACATTGTAGTTTCCAGTGAAATGTGGATAGGGATCTTTGACCTTTGGCTCCTTTGGGACTATTG
Source organism: Gastrophryne carolinensis (assembly GCA_027917425.1). Taxonomy (NCBI): domain Eukaryota; kingdom Metazoa; phylum Chordata; class Amphibia; order Anura; family Microhylidae; genus Gastrophryne; species Gastrophryne carolinensis. The sequence continues at coordinate 310,216,438 of CM051237.1, forward strand.
GTCGTTAAATGTCAAAGTGGACTTAAACTGCATACATTGTAGTTTCCAGAGAAATGTGGATAGGCCCTCCGCAGCATCCTAATTGTAACATGTCTGAAAACTACAAATATATGTAAAATACAAATACCCTTGGCCGTGCAGATGTTTGTTAATTAATTGGTATATAGAAGTGCCATTTTTATTTAGGTGATACCTTAGTGCAATTTTTGTGGGCCCTAATGTGCCCTGTATTTTTTTGGGAACACTTTACCTTACATCATTATGATATCTGTGAAATTTTTGGTGTTGGTTGTGTTGCCTTTTTAATTTTGATTACATTTAATTCTCTGTTTAAGGTGATTCCGGGTACCCACTTCTACCCTGGCTCATGACGCCTGTGCTGCGGCCCCAGGATGCCTCTCAGGAAGCGTATAACCGTGCGCATCGCAAGACCCGGGCTGTTGTGGAGAGGGCCTTTGGTCTGCTGAAGACACGTTTTCGTTGCCTTGACCATACTGGGGGGGCCCTGCAATATGATCCCAAGAAAGTGATCGACATTATAATGGCATGTGCTGTTTTGCACAATTTTGCCATCATGGAACGTGTCCCACGTTATGTGGACAGCCTGCCCTCTTCAGCCGTCGAGGATGAAGGCGAGAATTTTGAGGGGCCCCCCAGTGAGTCTGGCCAATCTGTTCGAGCCAACCTGATCAGCCAGCATTTTAGTTAACTTTTTTCCCTGTCTCACCATTCTGTATGTCTGTGTTATCCTTTTTGAAACATATGTTGTTTTGCCGTAATGTGGCATTACCTCTAAGTAAAACATTTAGACCTTAATTGTTGCCTAATGTATTTCATGTAGTTTCCTTAGCTTTCGCTTTGCATTGTTACACCTCTTCAAACCAAAATTATCTGGTTTAGCACAAGCTGTTAAAAATGTCTTCCCACTAAAAACGCCACAAGTATTGGAAGTGAAATTTTTGTTTTACTTTGAAAATGAAAAATTATAGTGGTTAACAGAAATCAGTCCACATACATCTGTGGTAACAAATGGATAACATTAAAAAAAAAACATCGAGCACATCTACACCTGGAAGTGAGTGGCACAACCAAACAAGGACACCCAGTCCAAAGGCCAGCCTAGTCCAGTCATTAATATTGCCTGTGCCCAGGGATATTTGGGCATGGCCATAATGTCACACAAACATGTCTGCAAACAGGAGGAGCACCAACCAAATACATAGGTAAAGCCATAAGTGGCCAGATAAACTCCACATAGACCTATGGCATTGGCTAGTGGCCTTAAGCATTACTCTAAGGAGCTATATGGGAGCAAATACAAAACACAACCTGCCAGAGCAACACAAAATGGATTGTTTGAAACCTCAAAGGACAAGTAAATACAGTGGGGGTTAAGAGAAAAGATGTCCCACACACCCATGGCTTAATAGGGTGGCTGCCCATAATACCCAGGTGGAGGTCCAGGTGGAGGTCCATGGGAATGGGACCTAGCCTGGGCCATGGCAGCATTGTGAATTTGAAACTGCTCCACAATGTTTCTCTGCATATTGGTCATCTCAGCCATGGCTGACTGGATGCCATTACTTGCATTGGCCACGTTGCTGTTGAGGGTACGCAACTCCGCAAGGATGCCCTGTAGACTGGTATGGATGTTCACCATGTCGGCATGCCTTTCCTCACGCTCTGTAACGAGCTGTGCCTGATAAGACTCCCTTTCTTGGGTCCATAATTGAAGCAGGGCACTCTGCCTCCCCTGGGAAATTGTGGGGCGGCGTAATGGCGTCCGCCGCACAATTACCCTGGCTCTTGGGCGTGCCCTGCCGCGTGGTGTCGTACCCTCAACAGCAACCGGCCTGCTTTGCAAATCCTCAGCAGCAGAGTGAACACTGGGGACTGTAGTGTCAGTCTCCCCATGTGCAAGCACAATGGATGGAGATTCACTCTGCTGCTGAGGATTGGCCAGAGAAACATTATGGAGCAGTTCCAAATTGGGACCCAGGGGGAGTTCATCCGACGTGCCCTGTACGGAGACATCATCATCATCTTCCTCCATGTCCTGGATCTCTTCCATGAGTGTGCGGGTCTGTAGGGACATATCAAAAAAAAAAGGCTAAGTTTGCGTCCCAAATTTGGATTTCAACAGTTTAACACATTCTTAAGCACTTGTTAGTATTTATGCTACTAAATTAACTTACCGAAAATCTCTGATCTGGGCTCCGATGCTGTACGGACCTGGTAGGCATAACCAAACTGGGGGGTGAGTTTACCCTTGCTGAGGGATCATGCTGGGCTGAAGAAGAGAAAAAAATACCACGTAAACACACACACATAACCTTTTTTTTGATAGGTAATCAAATATAGCTCTATTTGTAATATTATTCAACTCTAGAGCAATGGTGACCTTTGTTCAAACCCACGCAAGTTTACATAGGTGCAATGGCTCGGACAAACTGCTAAGTGACCTCAGTTCTAAGTCATGAAGTGTACCCAGTCAGCATCCAACTTTCAAGGCACATTTTTGGATTTAGCCTACCATTCGCTAGGTCCGGGGTACTCAAACAATTGTTTGAAACGCCCATTTAAAGGTATGTGGTGAGAGGTGAATGTCTGGCCATGGTGCTGACGCAGGGGGTGTCTAGTTAAAAATAAAGACACTGGTGGAGGGGCTGGAGATTTCTAAGTGCCAACTAATAAAGGCTGCTTGCCCTTGCTGGGCTGGATGGGCCAGAGCTGAGGGGACAGGGATTGGATGGCTAAAGGGGGGAGTTAACGTATTGATGGTGATGGGATGGATGGAGCCAATCTGTTACAAATGTATGGGGCTTATGTGGGGGGGGCATGGGGGGACTGTGGCACATGGGCCAGAGCAGGGGCAGCGGGACACGATTGTGGCCAGTGAAAATTTAAATAAGTTACTGTGTACCTTGCAATGCCACTTCCTGGGCAGTACTTCATATTGCAATGCTATGTTTCACGGAGCCATGACATTGGGCAGGAGACCAACCACTACATGGCCGATCAAGGGGGCAGCTCTGAGCACGTCAACACAGAAGTAACTGAGTGCAGGGCTGTCTGGGCAGGGGTCCTTGAATGTGGTGGCAAGGTCCGCATTGGGACCCCGGGCCGCCAGTTGAGTCTCGCTGCTCTTGGTCACATATGTTTGTGGGTGGCTAATTAAATTGTTAACTCAAACACAACTCACACAAGCAAAAGGCAACCCATACATAATGATGTGTGTTTTGTGATTGATTCAAAATATCTCACTTATCTTGCGAAACTTCATGACTTTAACAATACAATTGGACATTTGAACTTTGCCATAATGGCTGTGGGCCTAAATGTGTGATTCCCAGGGCCAAAAAGAGGACACAAACAGCCACAGTAGTGCGAGGCCAAGCAAGGCAAACCATAGGGGCATCCCGTTAGCTTGTTACTAGTGAACTGTAGATTATTTAGCAAACAGGCAAACATGCAGATTTAAGAGTACTCACCGTGGGTACGGGTCGGTGAGTCTGTGTCCCTTAGACCAGCATGTCCACCGACCGCGACCGGATGGAGAAGTCCAAGCACAATCTCCTCAGCAGGGGTAAACTCCAATTTAGATGGAAAGCCACCGCCAGTTTTCATGCTGAAAAGAGAAAATCGTTTGGTACTCAGAAAAGGTGCATACAGTACATCCAAAACATTAGATTTAGCGTAAACATTTAGTTACCTGTAATTATGCCTTTTAATTTCTTTTTGCCGTACAGCATACTTCAGATCAGAGATTTTCTTCTGAATTTGGGACACATCTTTCCTCTCTTCCCCCGCTGCATTTACTTGTCGGAGGATGGTTTCAAACAATTCCATCTTGCGCTGCTTGGTGGTGTGTTTGGATTTGCTCCCATATAGCTCGTCATAGTATAATGTAAGGCCACTAGCCAATGCCATATTTTGGTCATGGGAGAATCTCCCACTCAACTGGCCGCGGCGCAATGTGCGGCCAGATGGTTGGCTTGGCTGCTCCTCCATGTGTGCAGACACATGTGGTGACATTATGGCCTGGGGCTGGGTAGGGGAATGGCCGGATTGGTGGCTTCCCAATGACTGGACTGGACTGGCCAAGGGACTGGGTGTTCTTGCGTGGCTGGCCACCGAACTTCCAGGTGTAGATGTGGTCATGGGGGCAATTCGGGGCCCTCTTGGGGGGCTAGGTTCCCGGCTGGTGCCAGGTCGGGGGCTCTGTTCCCGGCTGGTGCCAGGTCGGGGGCTTCTGGCCCTGGATTGGGTTCTTCTGGGCCTGTAGGGGCTTCTGGCCCTGGATTGGGTTCGTCTGGGCCTGTCGGGGCTTCTGGCCCTGGATTGGGTTCTTCTGGGCCTGTAGGGGCTTCTGGCCCTGGATTGGGTTCGTCTGGGCCTGTCGGGGCTTCTGGCCCTGGATTGGGTTCTTCTGGGCCTGTAGGGGCTTCTGGCCCTGGATTGGGTTCGTCTGGGCCTGTCGGGGCTTCTGGCCCTGGATTGGGTTCTTCTGGCCCTGTAGGGGCTTCTGGCCCTGGATTGGGTTCTTCTGGGCCTGTCGGGGCTTCTGGCCCTGGATTGGGATCTGCGGGCCCTGTAGGGGCTTCTGGCCCTGGATTGGGATCTGCGGGCCCTGTAGGGGCTTCTGGCCCTGGATTGGGTTCTTCTGGGCCTGTCGGGGCTTCTGGCCCTGGATTGGGATCTGCGGGCCCTGTCGGGGCTTCTGGCCCTGGTTTGGGATCTGCGGGCCCTGTAGGGGCTTCTGGCCCTGGATTGGGTTCTTCTGGGCCTGTCGGGGCTTCTGGCCCTGGATTGGGATCTGCGGGCCCTGTAGGGGCTTCTGGCCCTGGTTTGGGATCTGCGGCCTCTGGATGGGCTTCGGGGCCTGGATGGGGTTCGGGCCCTGGATGGGGTTCGGGCCCTGTCTGGGCTTCGTGCCCTGGATTGTGTTCTTCGCCCTCTGGCTGTGCTTCGGGCCCTGGATGGGGTTCGGGCCCTGCTGCGGGGCATGGGTTTCCGAACTGCCCTACTTGAAGGCATGGCCGGTGTGGGCTCACTGGTGCTGCCTGTTCTGGGGGCAGAGGTGGTGGGTGCTGCAGTTGCCAGCTTTTTGGCTGCAGGAGGGGCACGAGGCTTGGGGCCCCTTTTTTGGGTACCTGAGGGTCCAGGGTCCCTTGGTGGGGCCGAGGTGGGAGTCTTGGATCTCAGTTTTCGGCCAGCTTGCTGGGACCTTGTGGTGGGGCCCTCCGCGGTCTTGCTTGCCTGGGGTCGCTTGCTCATCGCCTTTTTTGGTGCCATCGTACACAAATGCTCAAAGAGAATGAGCTTGGGGGGAAGGGACCTTTAAATAATGAGCCCAGCGTGTGACGCCTATGCGCACGACTACGCGCTCGTACGAACGTACGTTCGAGCGGAACCAGGAAACCGCTGGGGTTTCACTTATCTGCTGCCTGGAAGAAGACTAAAGATGGCGCCCACTATCTTCACCCGTCAACAGGAAGAGATCCTCATGCTGGTAAGTGGCTGCCTGTGCATTTTAATAGAATAGTCAATGATGGCCTAAATGTAAATGATGCGTTGGGAACTAGTTTGGGGTCTCTTAATGTTTAATCACTGGCTCCTCACACTTCATCCTCAAGGGCCGAGCCTGGCCACGTTTTCACCTGTCTATGCTGATGTCCTAATTCGGCCAATTGCTCCGGCTTAGCAACAGTTAATTAACCTGTGGAGTAGCGGGGCGAGCTGTCAAACCTGGCCTGTCTCGGACCTTGATGCGGATGTTTGAGGAACACTGTTTTCCTAAGCCATAAAAACACAACGGGAAGCCACACACGTGGTCCAAAAGCCTAAGCATTAGGCTACATCTTGGATGTTTAAACCATCCTAACATGCCATAGATGCAGGTGGCCTGATTCTTGATGTTGGCTATTATCTGTATGTACATGGTGTGTGATACATATAACATAAGACCAGACTGTCAATCACAGTCAACGTCCTCTTTAAGGCACTCCCCAAAAATGGCGGACAATCGAAATGTGTGTGTTAATGACATTAAATTCTCAACTTGTGATGCAACACATATGGGTCTGTGTGTAAAAGTAAAAGCTCTGTGTCCATTATGTTTTTCAGATCATGCTTCAGCGCCGGTATGACTTCGCGCCCAATGTGTGCGAGAAAAGGGACATCGCCCGGGAGATCATCGCCGAGATCCACCGTGTGACCAGCACCACCTTCACTCACACCCAGATAATGCAGCATTGGTCGGACCTGAAGCGTCTGCACATGCCCCGGGTGCGGAGGTTTTTTGGGATCCATTTCCCAAGTAAGTACAAAGCAATTGCATGGTATATGTTCCAAATGTCTAAGTTATGCCTTTATTTATAATGACTTTTCTTTGGTAGTGTTGGAAATGGATTTCAGAATTCGCCGCACCCGGAGACGTACAGGCCGACCAGTGCTGCATGACTCTGCATCTGTGAGTGAAGGTGGTGGATCTCCCGGGCGACGGACCTACCCCTCCTCTGTGGCCTCCTCAGACCAGCCCCTGGACCTTACCACAGAGGAGGGGCCAAGGCGCGTGGGCGTGGAGTCATACCTGGCCACGCATGGGGAAGGCTCTGGTATGTCACTCTTCATGTATAGGCACAAAGATATACATGGCAGGCCAAAAACTAAGTTATCCTTTATTATGTATTTGTAGAAGCTTCAGGAGCGGGTGAGATAGTGGAGGAGGAGGCAGCAGAGATGCTTGAAGTCGATCCTGGCGAAGGTGAGTGATGTCAGCCAGACTGGGAGCCAGATATGTTGGGGATAGTGACTCTCTACAAGTACTAACCAAATGTCACATGTTTCTCCAGGGACTTCTTCACAGCAGAGCCAGGACCAAGGGCAGCCTGTTGGCCCCAACCAGCCATCTGTCGGCCACCAACTCCGTAAGTCTCCATGCCATTATTCATATTAATGTTTGGTTAGCTAATAACACACACATAACTAAAGGCGTAGCCAATGTGTAGTTCACACTTTAATGTGGGCACTTCGTTAGCTTAAAGAGGACCCTAACTAGTATTAAGAACCAAAGACTTAGCCATCACACTGTACCTACAGATTAGAAACATGGAAAAACACCCTTCACCCATCTAATGCATGTTATTAGACAGAACAAAACCAATATTGGGGAATATGGAATGCACAATATTTACAGGCAGCATGGGATACAGATTGAAAAAAGGAAGGTGCTGCCATGCATTGTGTGAGTGATGACCTTTCCCTCAACCCAGCTATGCTCTGGATTCCCAACGCACCACTGTAACCTACTCCCCTGTACTTTATCCAACTCTCCACTCCTCATTAAGTGTTATGCTTCAGAGTCCAGATGGCGGCGCTGTAATCCCCAAAAAACCCTAACTAACTTTGAGGTGGTGCAGAATCATTTGTGAATAGTTTTTGGTTTTCATTAAATAATGTTGAAGGTCCGGTTTAAGGAGTTTAAACACTTACCTGTGGGAAATGCATTAACTGTATCCCTTTGAAGAAGGACATATGTCATGCATTTACATGTATTTGATTAACCCTAAATCTATTTCCAGCATACAAACCGGTCTGGGACTCCTATTTATGTTTATTTCTCTATTGGTTACAGGGATGATCCCCCAAACCTTGGCGGGAAAAAAAAAAAGAATTAAGGAGTTGGTGGCCGAGCTGCTGGCCATACAGGCGACGTTGGGGCCAACAGATGAAGAAGACGAGGAGGATTAGTGCCCTTGGTCCTGGCTCCTTTCTTCCAGTTGTTTTTAAATGGTTCCAAATTTTTAAACTTTTTTTATTGGTTTGGTGAAAAACCAAAAAAGTTGTTTAAAAAAAAAAAAAAAAAAAACAAAAAAAAAAAAAAGTTTTCCAGTTAAAAAAAAACAAAACAATTTTAGGTGTTTTTACTTGCCCAAAACCAAAAAAATTTTTACAATTATTCCAAAAAAAAATAAGAAAATATTTTAAATAAATTATATTTTAAGCCTTCCAAAATGTGTCTTTTCTAATATGCACACACCCAAAAAATTACACAAACCAGAAACAACACACTTCGAAACATATAGACATATGTAAATTATGTGATATTCTTACGTTTTAGGGACCGAGAAATGAAGTGGGATGCAGCCGCTAAGGGGTTTAGGTAAGTTTGAGGGACCGAGAACTGAAGTTGGATGCAAGCGCTAAGGGGTTTAGGTAAGTTTGAGGGACCGAGAACTGAAGTTGGATGCAGCCGCTATGGGGTTTAGGTAAGTTTTAGGGACCGAGAACTGAAGTGGGATGCAGCCGCTAAGGGGTTTAGGTAAGTTTGAGGGACCGAGAACTGAAGTTGGATGCAGCCGCTATGGGGTTTAGGTAAGTTTTAGGGACCGAGAAATGAAGTTGGATGCAGCCGCTAAGGGGTTTAGGTAAGTTTGAGGGACCGAGAACTGAAGTGGGATGCAAGCGCTAAGGGGTTTAGGTAAGTTTGAGGGACCGAGAACTGAAGTGGGATGCAAGCGCTAAGGGGTTTAGGTAAGTTTTAGGGACCGAGAAATGAAGTTGGATGCAGCCGCTAAGGGGTTTAGGTAAGTTTTAGGGACCGAGAAATGAAGTTGGATGCAGCCGCTAAGGGGTTTAGGTAAGTTTGAGGGACCGAGAACTGAAGTGGGATGCAAGCGCTAAGGGGTTTAGGTAAGTTTGAGGGACCGAGAACTGAAGTTGGATGCAGCCGCTATGGGGTTTAGGTAAGTTTTAGGGACCGAGAAATGAAGTTGGATGCAGCCGCTACGGGGTTTATGTAAGTTTCTGGTTGAGGGTGCGCATGCGCAAGATCTTATAAACATACGAACGCACGAATCTAAGAGGCCAAAAACCAATGAAAACCAGAGGCAAACGCAAGTAATTGGAAGAGCTGGACGATGGAAGCAGCCGAAAAAACAGGCTGCCGCCGCAACAGGTGAGCACATGAACGTGATTTTTACGATTGGCAACTGACTGAGGCAAGTTCGGGAGATATCATACGAACGGACGTATCTTTTAGGATAGAAACGTATTTGCTTATTGAATCACTCGCAAGTTCATACGAACGCACGAGCGGACGTAAAAAATAGGATGATCGTGAGCCAAATCCAAGCTGTTACATGTTTCTTTGAATCAACCCAAATGTGTATGAACATTATGCTTAATTACAAGGGCAGGCTGGACCACACTACTGAATGTGCTCATGGGCTTTGCTTTATGAAATAATAACAATGTCATTTATACAGATGCCCTCCTCTGTCCACTGATCGCAAGGACTCCATATGCGTTTCAAAAGATGATTCATGCTTATGTGTCACATTTTTGCCTTTGAGAGCGCACGCTCAGCTTGGTGCTGCAATATGAAGTTAAACTCAAAGAGACATCTTAGGAAATCCTTCTGCTTCAGGAGCAATTTTCTTCAAAGCGCACATCATGACTGCATACCTAACATTAGGTGTTATGCACAAATCAGCGCGATTCATCTAGCTTATAAAGCTGCCATTGTATTCTTTCACTGAATTCATTTCTAATTAGCTCACTTGGAGCTGGACTATTTGCTAATTTCCGTAGCCAAAGGAGATAAGCAGTTATTGCACTTGGCGGGTGACTTCTGTGCAATTCTAAAGACGTGAGTGAAATAGGAGTGGAGAGGGCATTTTATATTTGAAGGATGAGGAAAAAAGACTTAGCGAACGGACATTTCAGAAAACCGTGATAATGTCTTTAATAAGCCTTGAAGCCTTGTTTCGGCATATCGCGCAATATTCATTGTCAAGGTTTTCCCTCTCCTATTCCATTTAGCTTAGAAGCATTCTCTGCTCAAACAAATTTAGAACCGTCCAGACAAATCTTTACTTATCAATTATTAATGTGGACGGGGATCTGTGTGGCATGCTATCAAAGACACATTATCTTCCGCATCAACCAACAATGCTTCAACTTATGTGCCTTTTATTAGGCAATAAAAATACAATACATTCTATACAGTAATACAAAGGTGACTAAATAGCAATATTTGTGTTAAAAATATTCTTGTTTGACCCTGTACTAAAGATGGCCCACATGCAGTATTCAAAGTAAATAGATATAGTTTCAACCTTTTCAGTCCCAAACCTCTGTCGCTGGTAACGCCTCCATCTTTATGATCTTTATGAAGTGCCTAAACAGAAGTAATGGCAAATAATTATGCACTAATGCTACAGACTTTGTTGCCCAATTCTGAAACATTTGTATACTAGGGGGTGTTGCTCAGATAATCTGGCATTTGTGGTTTCAATTGACCACTGCATTTGTTTTTCTATACACTGTTTCCCTAAAAACAAGACCTAGTCCTAGTAAGATTTTTTAGCATTTTTTTCTAATGCGTGAAATATACTCCTACCCCAAAAATAAACCCTAGTTACAATTCTTAATCCAGATGCCAGGATTCAGCAGGGGGAGGGGCTGTAAAGGAGGATGAGAATACATCAAGTCACACATCCTCTTGCTGGGTCTACCCCAGCCTGCTGCCTTGCCCGGCACATGGCTGAATCCCCCCCCATGTTCCCGTTGCCAGCCGGATCTGTGCATGTACTGTACTGGAGCTGCTGTACTGCTGTCACCTTCTTAACTGGGCCATAAAACATCCCCTGAAAATAAGGCTTGCCACCAATTTTTGGAGCAAAAAATAATTAATTTTATTAATGTCTTATTTTCAGGGAAGCACGGTAGGCTGCATATAGCATCTTCAGGCTTTATTGGCTCATGGTGGCCTCTGATTAACAGCTAAAATGGGCCTAGAGTTAAAATCGACTTCTAGATGTACATACATCCCCACCCCTCAGTCACCCAATTTATGAGCAATTTGGAAGCCCAGAATCAGGCAGGATTACGCAATTGACCAGCAGTCTTACACCCCATATAACTTAGTGGGGACCTTATAGACCAGTAGTCCTCAAACTTCCTCCTCAAGGGCCGAGACAGGCCAGGTTTTGCAGCTCTCCACGCTACTCCACAGGTGAATTAACTGGTGCTCAAACAGCTATAGAGAGCTATAGCCCTAATTATTACATCTGTGCATCAGCATAGAGAGCTGCAAAACCTGGCCTGTCTGGGCCCTTGAGGAGGAAGTTTGAGGACTACTGTTATAGAGGATCAGTTAACATGCTACCAATAGACACTACTGCTGATAGGGAAAGAATTGTGATTGATTTCTTGCTTACTATTATGACATAACCTGAGGGCCATCTCAAATAAAGATGCCCTGATGGTAGGGCATTTACTATATGTACACTTTGATAGCTATAAATTAAGAGCTGGCAAATGACAGCTATGCATGCAAGTGTTATTAGTATATCCTAATGTTTGTGTTTTTTATCAACGGTCATCATTGTTTGGATGCAAGCTAAGACTGAGGAGCCTGGTAGAGGTAGATGATTGCCATGGTGATTCCCTATATTTTGGTCCTCTAAATTCCATGCAGAGCCAGTTTTAGCTATGCCTGATTTGTGTGACCAATAAACTGACATGTAGGAACCTCCTCTGTTCCACTATCGGACAATTTACTCACTTTAAAGTGCACCTATACCCAGAAAGAAAGTTTATGTTGTTACCTTCTATCCTAAGACCAGTGCCCGAAAACCAGTGTTTCTTTTTTTAATAAAGCCTTTGCCCAGTTTTCATAAAAACACTAACAGGAAACGTTATGATGTTTGAATGGCAGTCATCTGCTAATTAAGTTACAAGCTAAACTGTCACTCACATAATAAAACTGATAAGCCTGACCCCCCCCCCCCCCCCATGCAGAGCTGTTTGCACTGTAACTGTATGTATCATTGCTGGAAAGCACCAGGGGGTGGGGCTGCTCAGCAAGGGGACAATATGGCCGAATGCATCTGGTGTTTTAGGGCATTGGGCTGGGGGTATAAGGTGACAACATAAACTTCCTTTCTGGGTAAGGATCACTTTAATAGATATCTATTTCTTAGCATTTCCCTACAGTATATATTTGTAAATAGGTGGCACTCTTCAATAAAGTCTACCTGATCAAGGTAAGCTCATTTGCAGTTTTTGGGTGGTGTTTTCTCCCACACCATCCACAACCATTTTTATATGAAAATTAGGCGCACACCAGATATATGCATATAAAAAATATTTACTTAGAAAAGTTCATAGTGATATATACAGGCAGTGGTGATGTTTCACTTTCAGTGACAAATATAATGGCGTATTTTAAAGTTGTATACAGGCAATAGCATGGCTATCTCTATGATGAAATTCACTTTGCTCTATGCCAAAAACTGGTAATAAAATAATTTGTTGCCTAAAGCTTTGAATGCTGTATAGCAGCGTCGTCATCAAAGAACAATGTATCTATTTCCCCAGCTTTGAAACACACAGAGAAAAGCATACAGCATATAATCTTTACATACACAAATACAGCAGAGAATCATTCAGCTCCATGGAGCACTCTGCACCTGGCATTAATATAAATGCAGTGCTCTTTCTAACATATGTCTTTATCTCGTTGGACTACAGCTTCATAAGCTATGCTCAGGCACAAACTCCACAAAAATAGACAATAGCAACTCATGTGCGCATTTCTATAAACAATCTATCAACAGACATAATGCATAGCCTGTAATTATAAGAGCAGTACATTCAGCATATATTAAGCGGTTATTGATTACCCAGTGAAAGTTTTAGATTTTCATATAAAAATTAGCATTTCCCTACACCTTTGAGCTTTAACCATATGTGTCTACTCTTCTGCAGCCAAGTGGCTTTTTATACTGATACTGTGCATTTCTCCATATGGTCATGTTCCCGGTAACAGTGATGCTGCAGAATCCAGAATACAAAAAGGCTAACACTCAAAAATAGCAATTCGAGATTGTGCATCAGTATAAATTATTAGTGATACATCCCCAAAAATATATCTACCATGTTACCCCGAAGATAAGCGTGTGATTTTTCAATATTTTCACAAATGCTTTGAAATATAAGCCCTACACCGAAAATACCAGCTGCTGCGGAGGGAAGGGGGTGTGTGGACTGCCAATGCCCCCCCCCCATCGGTGACAGTAGCTGAAAAGAGACAGGGGGCGGCTGTGCTGCCGCCGCCTTCATAATCGGTTCTCCAGCACTCCTGAGGTCGTTCTCACAGAGCAGCATGCACATTCCCGCTGGCTCATTCAATTCAATGAGTGTGCTGGAGCACACAGAGCTGGGGATGCGGCTCTATGCAAGAATGTGTACAACACCTGAGAACCTGGGCAGGGCATAAAGTTGGAGGGAGGCAGGGGAGGGGGGTCTGGGCTAATCCAAAATAAATGAAGGTAATGAAGATGGCAAAGTGTTACAGGGTGTTACAAGTACAGTGCTGAACTCCAGGGGTGAGGTGCAGGTGGTTAGAAGAAGGGAGTGGTCTCTGGTTATTGGCCACACCTACTGGATCCATCCCTCTAGTCAGCCCCTACAAACTCGCGTCACAATGATGGAGCTGACATCTACCGTATCAGAGGTAGGAACTTTTCCCTTTTTGAGGCATGCATTTTTACTCATTGGATGGTGACTGATTGTATTATAGCCTAGCTACCGAATGTGGGCACAATTATATTACTAATTGTATGCATATTAAGACACCCTCTGAAAATAAGCCCTAACACCTTTTTTTGGAGCAAAAAAATAAGACATGTCTTATTTTCAGGGAAGCATGGTTTTTACCACCATTTCTGGGTCACAATGACCCCCTTTTCAAGGCTGATACAAACAAATAGAGCAATACAGCAGCAACATTATATACAGTATAGATCAATGGGTCATCCCCAAAATTCCCACCTGATGTGACACTAACGACACTGATTCATAGCATACTGATTCATCAGAATACCAGATGCAGCAATCAAGCTACGCCTGTCCCCCCAATGAGAGGCCGCTCGACTTGTGGTTCCCCCACAGGGGTAGGATTATCCAGCAGAGAGGGGCTGCTCATCCCTGGGAACCACTGCTAGCCCATGATTGTAGTGGTAGGGAGTGGAATGTTGCCACGATGGGCCCTGTAAAGTAGATGATGCCTATATACCAGATCATGTTGACGCGGTTCAGACTCCAAAACATGCTTCATCATAGCTACGGCAGACCATGGCTTCAATTCTGTAAACCTGCCTTAAAATATTGAATGGAAATTATTACAGTTTTTTTGCTTTAGTACGAATACGATGCCATACAGTAATGGGAGAAAGTCAGAGCATGATTTACAACTAAAACTTTCACTAAAGCAATGTGACAATTTATTTGATTTTGCTTTTAAAGTGTTATTTCAGTAAATCTTACATTTCATAGTCAGTGGATCTTTTTTGGAGCTCCAAAGTTAAAGTGTTTTTAACGACTATATGTGCACTTTTATGCCATTATAAACTATTTTCTTTGAATCATATTTTAAAAAAGTTTATTGAATCGAGGGCCACATGCTCAAAATGATGATTTTGCCTTGGCTTATAACTGTGATTAGTACTGATTGCTTTCTTTCGTTCTTGGCTTAACTCCCAAACCCAACAAAAATATGTTTTGTACTTTACTCAAACCGAAAAGTGGTACTTGGGACTGTAAATCAATAGTTTATACTAATAAAGTTTTTATTCACTAACTTTTATCTATTCCCAATGCTAATTTTGCTCTGCCATGAAAAATGAATTAAAGATAGCAGAAATAGGCAATGTATTAAGTCTATAAATTTGCAATATAAGTCAGATTTATTGGTGACCTTTAATACTTGATAAGTTGCTCAGATAAAAAAAAAGGTCCATGTGAAGCATGTTTTTTTCAAGTAGCTGTAAATGTGAAGCCTAAAGTGAATGGCTTATTATGGATTATATGTCTGGTTATACTAGTCTGTTAAAGTAAGTAACACTGTAACACGCTCCGAGCCGCTTCTTGGGATTAAACAACACATGTCTAAGCACAGTGCTTGTATAGTTGCCAGTCTGAGATCTATTAAATCTGCAGCTGACATCCTATACTGCATGTCAGCTGCTTTAAAGCATTTCATTGTCATTTTACCAGGAACCAATAGAC
Source organism: Gastrophryne carolinensis (assembly GCA_027917425.1). Taxonomy (NCBI): domain Eukaryota; kingdom Metazoa; phylum Chordata; class Amphibia; order Anura; family Microhylidae; genus Gastrophryne; species Gastrophryne carolinensis. The sequence continues at coordinate 310,231,516 of CM051237.1, forward strand.
ACCAAAGTAAGATATTTCAGTAAAGTATTGCTTGTATATGTGGAGGATCCCAGAAAAGACAGTATAAGCAAGACTTAATATATTGTTGACTAGTGAGAATGGTTGTATTACATTTCTAGAAAATATAAGCATGGCATACAAATAATTCAATTTAAATGAAATGTATTCATAAAATAATCAGTGTATACTGATGATCAGTTATTGATGTTTCACGGGTTGTAATCTACTTTTTCTCTTTCTTTGCAATGAATTTTATAGACGGCATTGACTATAGCCAGCAAAAATGTAAAAGAATTGGGGACCTGATTCAGGAAACCCTAGAAGATATTGAGCACCATGGAGAAGAAGATGCCCATATAAATATAAACTATAAGGCTCCTACACTTACATCCTGCCTCCTCAATGAAACTAAATAGGATTGTTGATTGACAATAGGGATGAGCGAATCGATCCAGATGAACCCGGATTCGTTCCGAATTTCATGGAAAATTCGATTCTGAACGAATCTGAATTTCCCCGCGATTCGATCGATCGATCGATCGAAGTTTTCCTTTAAACTCCATTTATTTCAATTACAGGCATTCTAAGCAACAAAGAAAGTTAACCCTCTGCACACTCATACTATTGAAAAACCTAGCTAACACTTGCTAAGAACATGGACTGTTAGTTAACATAGATTGCAATGGATGTAAAAGCGAGGTAGCCACGTCAAGGCCGTCCAATTAGTACCCCGTCCCTAACATTACTAAGTTTAAAAGTTTGTGCAAACATTGCTACTTCTTTACTTGTGTGTGCACAAGCAATGCAATACGTGAATCAGCCTGTCTAAAGACATTGCAATAACTTAACTTGCTTGCACACACACAATGAAAAATACTTTACTTGCCTGCACAGTGTTACAGTTCAAAAAAAGGGTTTAGGTAGAGGCCAATTGGACTCCCTGTTACACTGGGAGAGCTACAGTCCAACAGATCTGGCCACTGACCTGCAAATGCAACAGCAAAAAGGAAGGTAGGATGTGCTCATCCAGTCAATATATAGCAGTCAAGAGGTGCTAGAGGGGTGTGACCACACACACTAAGCAAAAGCACTTTTGCTTAGTGTGTGTGGTCACACCCCTCTAGCACCTCTTGACTGCTAAATATTGACTGGGTGAGCACATCCTACCTTCCTTTTTGCAATTACAGGCATTCTAAAATGGTGGATGAACATGTCCAGACATACTCCCTGGGGCAAGGTATCATGGGTAAGTCACATGCAGCCTATCAGCAGCCAGGAAGCCCGGTGACGTCACCGTGCTATATAAAGCGGCGGCCATCTTGCTTGTGCGCATTTCAGCCTTGCATTGCGGCCAGAGCACAGCTAGTTAGAGACAGGGACAGAGAGTTAGAGATAGGTAGGGAGAGTCAGAGAGGCAGACAGAGAGGTAGACAGAACCAGGGAAAGATAGGGAACGATAGGGAAAAACCGGGAACCATCCAGCCAGGGACAGCTTAGAAGTGACAGTGAAAAATTTTTTTTTTTCATTAGCCAGATCAGTTTTCAATTCGATTTCAGTACTTTGTGCTGTAAATCTGCCTTGCCACTGTGCATCCCATCTATGCAGTGGCTTATTTAACCCTATCTGTTACACACAAGCATTTATCATAATATATAACTGGATTAGTTTAAATATTTTTTGGTCTGCCTTTAACAAAAAAAACACCAGCCCACCTGGGTATCCCAAACCTGCACTTAGCAGCCTATCTGTTATACTAAATACGCTTGTTGATCCTTCCTCAGCTTAATCAAAGTATTGCATTTTGAATTGGTTTTTGGTCTGCCTTTAACAAAAAAAACACCAGGCCGCAGGGCATCCCAAACCTGCATTAGGCAGCCTATCTGTTATACTAAATACACTTGTTGATCCTTCCTCAGCTTAATCAAAGTATTGCATTTTGAATTGGTTTTTGGTCTGCCTTTAACAAAAAAAACACCAGGCCGCAGGGCATCCCAAACCTGCATTAGGCAGCCTATCTGTTATACTAAATACGCTTGTTGATCCTTCCTCAGCTTAATCAAAGTATTGCATTTTGAATTGGTTTTTGGTCTGCCTTTAACAAAAAAAACACCAGGCCGCAGGGCATCCCAAACCTGCATTAGACAGCCTATCTGTTATACTAAATACGCTTGTTGGTCCTTCCTCAGCTTAATCAAAGTATTGCATTTTGAATTGGTTTTTGGTCTGCCTTTAACAAAAAAAACACCAGGCCGCAGGGCATCCCAAACCTGCACTTAGCAGCCTATCTGTTATACTAAATATGCTTGTTGCTCCTTCCTCAGCTTAATCAAAGTATTGCATTTTGAATTGGTTTTTGGTCTGCCTTTAACAAAAAAAACACCAGGCTGCAGGGCATCCCAAACCTGCATTAGGCAGCCTATCTGTTATACTAAATACGCTTGTTGATCCTTCCTCAGCTTAATCAAAGTATTGCATTTTGAATTGGTTTTTGGCCTGCCTTTAACAAAAAAAAACACCAGGCCGCAGGGCATCCCAAACCTGCATTAGGCAGCCTATCTGTTATACTAAATACGCTTGTTGATCCCTCCTCAGCTTAATCAAAGTATTGCATTTTGAATTGGTTTTTGGTCTGCCTTTAACAAAAAAAACACCAGGCCGCAGGGCATCCCAAACCTGCATTAGGCAGCCTATCTGTTATACTAAATACGCTTGTTGATCCTTCCTCAGCTTAATCAAAGTATTGCATTTTGAATTGGTTTTTGGTCTGCTGCCAAAACACTAGGCCGCAGGGTATCTCATGTTGCCAATTTTCATAGTATCTGGTGCAGAGACGCAGTCCCTCACTTTATTTAGCGTCTTCTTAAAGTAAACACATTTTTTATCGTACCTATTGCGCATTTCAAATACAAAAAAATGTCAGGCAGACAAGTGCAAGGATGTTCAAAGAGGAGTGGCAGAGGCCAAGATTCAGCAGGCAGAGGTCGCAGCAGACTAGGAGCGAGTGGCAGCAGGAGTCACGGTGAGAGACCTGAACTGCCAGTATCTGCTAGCAGTCGTGTCTCCACCAGTAACGCACCTGCCGTGGTAGATTGGTTAACACGCTCATCAACATCATCACAAGTTACATCTGAGACCCCCAGTCTAGGGTCGGTAGGTTCCTCTGACACAACCCTGAGTTGGCATGCCCCGAGAGCAGTCCCTGTCCTCCCATTGCCTCTGTCCTACGCCGTTCCCTCCCCCAGCGACGTATCCTATGCTTTGGGTTCAGCTCCACTCTTTAGTGAGGAGGACGATCAGATAGAGGACAGTCAGCAGCTACTGCCCAGCCAAGAAATGGAGGTGGCTTCTTTAGCTAGGCAGACAAATAGTGATGTGGACATTGTCGTAGGTGTTGCGAGCGTTCCAGACACTGTTGAGGAAACCGAGAACATCAGTGATCTGCAGCCACAACTCGGTGATGATGATGATGATGAAGCCAATCGCACTTGGGAACCGGGTGATGAAGGGGCTTCATCGCCATCATCAGGAGCAGAGGGGTGCAGGTTGCCCCGGAGTCAGCAGCTGAGGCAGCAAGGTGTTAGCAGCATGGTTGGCAGTCAGCATGGGGGCACAATTGTAAAGCCTGGAGCCAAACGGGGCCGGGGCTGGGATAGAGCACCTGTTGCGCGGCAGGCTACCTTATCGGGAGGTAGGGAAGCAGGGGTTCCTGGAGTTGGCGACAGTAGCAGTGAATCAGTGAGGCCGGTTGGTGGGTAAAGTAGCTACTCGGCAGTGTGGCAGTTTTTCCAGAAGCATCCGCAGGAGGGTAACATGGCCACATGCAAGATATGTAGGCAGAAGGTGAAGCGTGGCCAGAGTGGCACGCCGCTCCCAATTTCTGCAAGCCAAGGCTCCAGCACCTCAGCCGAAGGCAGCTGTGCGTCATACCCATCCTCTGTCGCTCCTGCTCCTCCTCCTCCTCCAAGTCATGCATCCCGCCAGCAATCCATCAGCGAAGCCATGTCCAAGAGACAGCAGTATGCGCCCACTCATCCTACGGCGCAGAAGCTGAATGTGCTTCTGTCCAAGTTGCTGGTGCTGAAGTCGCTCCCTTTTCAGGTGGTGGACTCTGCACCTTTCAGAGAACTGATGGCTTGTGCCGAGCCGAGGTGGAGAGTCCCAAGCCGTCATTTCTTTGCCAAGAAGACAGTACCAGCGCTGCACACTTTTGTTGAACAGAAGGTGGGCCAGTCCTTGAGCCTGTCGGTGTGTAGCAAAGTGCATGGCAGCGCCGACGTCTGGAGCTGTAACTACGGTCAGGGACAGTACATGTCATTTACGGCCCACTGGGGTGAATGTGGTCCCTTTGCAGCAGCAGCAGCAACTTGGACAGGTCACGCCTCTTCGGCCTCCGCACTCCCTGCCCGTTGGGCCTGTGACACCGTGCGACTCGGCCTCCACATCCTCCGCCATCTCCTCACCCTCCACTGTAGGCTCAAGTCTCAGTGCCCCTCCAGTCTACCATGTGTGCAGGGCACGGAGGTGTCACGCTGTGCTTCACATGGTTTGTCTTGGTGAACGGAGTCACACAGGGGAGGAACTGCTTAAATTTATTCATCAGGAAATCCAAACATGGCCTACTCCAAGAAAACTTAAAATGGGAATCATGGTTACCGACAATGGGAAGAACATTTTGTCTGCGCTGCGCCAAGGAAGCCTGACCCATGCCCCCTGCATGGCTCACGTCTTCAATCTGGTTGTCAAGCGGTTTCTGAAGTGTTCCCCCCATCTGCAAGACATCCTAACAACTTCAAGGAAACTTTGCATGCACTTCAGCCACTCATACACCGCCAAACACACCCTTCTTGAGCTACAGCGTCAGAACGGTAGCCCCCAACATAGTCTGATTTGCGATGCTTCCACCCCTTGGAATTCCACCCTTCACATGTTGGACCGATTATATGAACAGAGAAAAGCCATCACGGATTTCCTGATGATCCAAGCGGATAGGGGGACTCCCCTGTGTAACTTCAATGTCAACCAGTGGCAGCTCATACGTGACACCTGCAGTTTGCTCAGGCCCTTTGAGGAAGCCACTTTATTTGTCAGTCAGCAGGATTATGGGATGAACGACGTGATTCCACTGCTTCATGTACTACAGCACATGTTGGAAACCATGGCTGGTCAGGGCACTGGAGACATGGCATCTACATCTTACGGCCACATGAACCCCCGTTGGAGCTGAACTGGAGGAGGAGGAGGAAGGGGAGGAGGAGTGGCCCAGTGAAGCACAGTTTAGGCTTGGCAAAATGGCTGTTTTTTTTAGTCAAGGGACAGGAGAGGAGGAGCAGGAGCAGCCAGAGGAGCTAGAGGGTTTTGAGGAAGGCAAGACAGAGGACCCGGACACATCGTGGTAGTATGCAGTGGAGATGGAGACAGGTAGTCCCTCCGAGTCACTTGCGCAAATGGCAGGAAGCATGCTCACGTGCTTGCGTAGTGACCCCAGAATTGTTTCCATTTGTCAGCGGGATGACTTCTGGCTGTCCACCTTATTGGACCCTCGCTTCCGGCACAAAATGGGGGCATTTTTTAAACCCGCCGAGAGGGAGGACAAACTGAACTACTACAAAGACATTCTGTGTAGTCAGTTGGCCTATCTGCGCCATGGTCCATACTCTCGCAGGTCTTACTCGGGGAGAGCTCTGCGCTCACCTTCCACTGCCATGGCTGCTGGGGGGGTTGGCAGGAGCAGCAGCAGCAGCTCCATCAGCAGCAGCCTCAGTCTTCAGTCCCTAATGAGTAGCTTTCTACACCCGCATAGTGAGGCTACTCATGAGCAGCAGAAAGACCTGGAGCAGGTCCTCAACCAGCAGGTCATGTCATACCTTGACATGACCATGCCAACACACCTTGAGGATCCGCTGGACTTCTGGGCAGCCAAACTTGGCTTGTGGCCGCAACTAGCAGAGTTTTCCCTGGAAAAGCTGTCCTGCCCGGCCAGTAGAGTGCCATCTGAGCGGGTGTTTAATGCGGCGGGGGCCATAGTTACGGCGAGGAGAACTCGTCTGTCAACTAAAAATGTGGAGAGACTCACCTCACCTGTCAAAATGAATCAGGGAACGGATCAGCCAGGATTTCCACCCACCAATGGCTGATGCATGCGACTAGATTCAGCATGGTGCCACGTTTTACACTTTCCAAATGGTGCAAAACATATTTATGTCTTTAGGCCAATTTTTGGGCTCCTGCTGATGCCAACTTCAGGGTGTGCCTTCCAGCCAATTTTTGGGCTCCTGCTGATGCCAACTTCAGGGTGCCTTTCAGACAATTTTTGGCCTCCTGCTGCTGCTGCTGCCAACTCCAGGGTGTTTTTCAAGCAATGTTTGGGTTCCTGCTTATGCTGCTGCTAACTCCAGGGTGTGCCTTCCAGTTAATGTTTGTGCTCCTGCTGCTGCCAATTTCAGGGTGCCTTCCAGCCAATTTCTGGGTTCCTGCTGCTGCCAACTGCAGGGTGTGTCAGTCAATTTTTGGGCTCCTGCTGCGGCTGCTGCCAACTCCAGTGTCTCTTTAAAGCAATGTTTGGGCTCCTGCAGCAGCTGCTGCTGCTGCTTGCTACTCCGGGGTGTAATTCAGCTAATTTTTGGGCTCCTGCTGCCAACTCCAGTGTCTCTTTAAAGTAATGTTTGGGCTCCTGCTGCTGCTTGCAACTCCAGGGTGTGATTCATCCAATTTTTGGGCTCCTGCTGCCAACTCCAGTGTCTCTTTCAAGCTATGTTTGGGCTCCTGCTGCTGCTTGTGACTCCAGGGTGTGATTCATCCAATTTTTGGGCTCCTGCTGCCAACTCCAGTGTCTCTTTCAAGCTATGTTTGGGCTCCTGCTGCTGCTTGCGACTCCAGGGTGTGATTCATCCCATTTTTGGGTACCTGCTGCCAACCCCAGTGTCTCTTTCAAGCTATGTTTGGGCTCCTGCTGCTGCTTGCAACTCCAGGGTGTGATTCATCCAATTTCTGGGCTCCTGCTGCCAACTCCAGTGTCTCTTTCAAGCTATGTTTGGGCTCCTGCTTCTGCTTGCAACTCCAGGGTGTGATTTATCCAATTTTTGGGCTCCTGAAGCCAACTCCAGTGTCTCTTTAAAGTAATGTTTGGGCTCTTGCTGCTACTGCTGCTTGCAACTCCAGGGTGTGATTCATCCAATTTCTGGGCTCCTGCTGCCAACTCCAGTGTCTCTTTAAAGCAATGTTTGGGCTCCTGCTGCTGCTTGCAACTCCAGGGTGTGATTCATCCAATTTTTGTGCTCCTGCTGCCAACTCCAGTGTCTCTTTCAAGCTATGTCTGGGCTCCTGCTGCTGCTGCTTGCAACTCCAGCGTGTGATTCATCCAATTTTTGGGCTCCTGCTGCCAACTCCAGTGTCTCTTTCAAGCTATGTTTGGGCTCCTGCTTCTGCTTGCAACTCCAGGGTGTGATTTATCCAATTTTTGGGCTCCTGAAGCCAACTCCAGTGTCTCTTTAAAGTAATGTTTGGGCTCCTGCTGCTTTTGCTGCTTGCAACTCCACGGTGTGATTCATCCAATTTTTGGGCTCCTGCTGCCAACTCCAGTGGGTCTTTCAAGCTTTGTTTGGGCTCCTGCTGCTGCTGCTGTTTGCAACTCCAGGGTGTGATTCATCCACTTTTTGGGCTCCTGCTGCCAGCTCCAGTGTCTCTTTCAAGCTATGTTTGGGCTCCTGCTGCTGCTGCTTGCAACTCCAGGGTGTGATTAATCCAATTTTTGGGCTCCTGCTGCCAACTCCAGTGTCTCTTTCAAGCTATGTTTGGGCTCCTGCTGCTGCTTGCAACTCCAGGGTGTGATTCATCCAATTTTTGGGCTCCTGCTGCCAACTCCAGTGTCTCTTTCAAGCTATGTTTGGGCTGCTGCTGCTGCTTGCAACTCCAGGGTGTGATTCATCCATTTTTTGGGCTCCTGCAGCCAACTCCAGTGTCTCTTTAAAGCAATGTTTGGGCTCCTGCTGCTGCTTGCAACTCCAGGGTGTGATTCATCCAATTTTTGTGCTCCTGCTGCCAACTCCAGTGTCTCTTTCAAGCTATGTTTGGGCTCCTGCTGCTGCTGCTTGCAACGCCAGCGTGTGATTCATCCAATTTTTGGGCTCCTGCTGCCAACTCCAGTGTCTCTTTCAAGCTATGTTTGGGCTCCTGCTTCTGCTTGCAACTCCAGGGTGTGATTTATCCAATTTTTGGGCTCCTGAAGCCAACTCCAGTGTCTCTTTAAAGTAATGTTTGGGCTCTTGCTGCTACTGCTGCTTGCAACTCCACGGTGTGATTCATCCAATTTTTGGGCTCCTGCTGCCAACTCCAGTGGGTCTTTCAAGCTTTGTTTGGGCTCCTGCTGCTGCTGCTGTTTGCAACTCCAGGGTGTGATTCATCCACTTTTTGGGCTCCTGCTGCCAACTCCAGTGTCTCTTTCAAGCTATGTTTGGGCTCCTGCTGCTGCTGCTTGCAACTCCAGGGTGTGATTCATCCAATTTTTGGGCTCCTGCTGCCAACTCCAGTGTCTCTTTCAAGCTATGTTTGGGCTCCTGCTGCTGCTTGCAACTCCAGGGTGTGATTCATCCAATTTTTGTGCTCCTGCAGCCAACTCCAGTGTCTCTTTAAAGCAATGTTTGGGCTCCTGCAGCTGCTGCTGCTTGCAACTCCAGGGTGTGATTCAGCTAATTTTTGGGCTCCTGCTGCTGCCAGCTCCAGGGTGTGTTTTTCAGGCACTATAGGGGCCCCTCATAGTGATGCCACCTCAACTCTCTGCAATTGTGCCGCTTTGCGATTCTATTAGCGATGCCTCCGATCTGCATGTGATAATTATTTACAGTATTATATCAATAACCCAGCACGCGTCCTATGCGTGTTACAGCAAGGCAGAATGGTTTACAACCCTATAGAGGCTCTAGGAGGCTCAGAAATTGCTGTTTTTAATAGCGATTCATCGCAAATAAATTCGGGTCGAAACGATTTTTTTCGGCGAATCAGTCGAATCGAATTTTTCAAAAGTTCGCTCATCTCTAATTGACAATAACAGTACAGTTTGTGCCTCAAAAACTGTTTTTTTCTGTTGGAAGCATTTCTTATGACTCTTTTTCTTTAGAGATATTAAAATTAGATCTTCTCTGCAATTTCACCGTTTGTACTATTGTGAACAAGTATATCGAATACATAAATACTGACTATTTGCTTCATTACAATGGTGAACTGTGCTTCATTGTACCACAAAATAATACCCTCTTTATGGCTGAGTTTAGTCTTCGGCTTTACAGACAATAAAACTATCATTTTTATACCCAATTCAGCAGTTGCTGCTGTGTGTTCTCCCTGCCCTGAGGATAATGCCAAAGGTTTTATGTAGGGGCTGCTCTGGCTGCTCAATATGTATTTGTCGTGGAAACAAAGCAGTTTAGTTGAGACTCCATACTAGCAGTGACTCTATAGCAGCTTTTATTATTATATATATTACTGTATTTAAAAACTGCCTCTTTTCAGTACTGAACATGAAATAGTAAAAAAGGTGCAAATTGTATTCTATTAGGTCAAGACATAGTGAACTATAACATAGTAAACGTTGAGGGATTGTTTAAATACATTATTGGTAGGGATGAGCGAATCAATTTGGCGAATTGGAATATGCTCCGGATTTCAGGGAAAAACTGATTGGTCTAAATCAATTTTTCCCTGAATCACCCCTAAGTAAACCCTACTTTCTCCTCATGGTCTGGCAGGTTTCCCTCTAGATGTAACCTAGCTCTGAAAGCAACCGCAACGCCGTTGTCCCCTTCTTTATGGTGCTATCCTGAACCTGAGTTCACAGGGCATGATGTCAAGCTGGCAACCCTCCTTGGCCACGGGCTACAGAAGGGAGACTTATTTAGCCAAGACTTGCTGTGAAAACAATGCCCTATGGGCCCTTTCACAAATCTGCGGGGCTATTTTTTGGCAAAAATTTGGCATGCCACGATTTTGCTGCATTAGAGCTTGTGATTGCCAGCGCTACCACTTACAAATTCCTTGGAGTCTGTGATCAAATTTTACGTTCACTGCTTTGGAGAAGGGTGTCTTTCTAGCACCAATGGACATTAAAGAGATAACAGGACAGGAATTTGCCTCTCCCTCATTTGATGCAGCACACTATGGATGCTATAGAAACGCTTGCAAATTTGCCGCCCTTTCAAATGCCCACCTGTGTCTCTCAGTGCTCCCAGTGTGAGCTTTCCGTACAAGCATGACCAGTGTGGCTTTTCAGGCTTGCTCATGCTGGTAGTGCTGAGGGACAATAGCAGCTGTGAAACCACATTTGGAGTTGGTCATGGAATTGAAAGGAGGGGAAAACTTTGGAGCCCTGCAACAACATCTACAGTGCCACTAAATATAATTAGGTTAACTCCGTGCTAATTTATTATTGCCATTACCTTGACTGTCCCTTTATATGTAGCACAGCGAAATTCAAGATATGAAGTGGGCAGAAGGAGGCTATTATTGAGAATAGGAGTTAGTCTGCAGCACAGTGTGAAGAAAGACACCACTTATAGGTAAAACGTTACAACAGTAGGCGTTTATGTGCAAAGATTGAGTTTGCATTTTAATGTGCTGCTGTACCCATGGGCCAACAACCTGCACATTTATATTGCTTTTACAATCTCTGAAAGAATGTATAGTACAGAGAGCATTCAGCCAATACCATGCATCTGTGCACCATACACCTCCTACCCACACATGCAAATTGTTCAATCCGCAGAGTTAGAAAAGGCTTCCCTTCCCAACATGTGGCAGACTGTTGATTATACCCCAAAGGTATTTAACTACTCCCCCCAGATCCTTTAAGGTTCTTCTGCCTCCCTGACATTATTTGTTGTGACATATCTCCCACCCCCAGTAAATGCCTGGAGTAGTATGATCCTGGCTTTGGTTGATGGAGTGTTATTCCTAGAATAGGAATTAAAGTAAAAAAGCCCCCAGTGTCAGTGAGCCAGGCAAACTACCATAAGTCCAATTTGAGGAGCACATTCATATACAATTCTGGTAGCACTTACTGAAGGTGCAATCCTTTTTGCTATCTCAATGGCATATTCTGAGTGCTGATGACAGCCTAACCAACACAGAGTACAGGACAACCCGACGGCCCTTTTTACTGATAGAACAGTTCATTCTATAAATATGCCAGGGTTTCATGTCTAAACTACAAAGGATCCTGAGTTTTTGGGGCACCAAGTGGGCATCCAATAACACAATTCCACCATTGTGGCTTGCATCAGGCAGAAGGGCAGTCTAAGTCAACACTACCAGATGTATTCTCTTATCTGTCATGGGATAACCCTTTGCACTCGGACCAATGTGATACATTAACAACATCATTGAATTAAAAAAACTTGTTCAGATTTTAAGAAACCACCTTGACCCTTGCTTTACAATCTGCTTAATAAGATTAAGAGGCAAGCTGTTAAAAAATACTGATCACCCTGGAATGGCCAAGAATGGTCTGGTTTGCCAATATCATGAACATACTAGGACTGCCCACTTGCAGTTTCCTTGGTTATGTTCCTAGACTATTCTAGTCTCTGGCTTTATTATCATACTTGTTGCTGATTTTTTTTTAAGTGGAAGTGGTTATTTGTACAATGCTAAGGGCAAATGTGCAAGCAGTCAGGGGAGCCGACACATTGTTTTCTTCTGACCAGTACTCTCGACTTTGTATAATCAGGGCTGGGACAGGATTGAAGTGCTCTTGAGCAAGGCACCTAATCCCCAACTACTCCCTGTGCACCGTACCGGACATGTGTGTAATCGTGTGTGGGTCTCACTGCACATATGGGTTAAATGCGGATGTGTACAAGCATACAATGGCCATATATGTCCACCCCCCCAAATCCATCCTGTGTCTCTGTCCCATCCATTTTTATCATGTCAGCTCTGCCCCATCCATCCCTGTCCCCTCGCTCTACCCATCTATCCCTGTCCCCTCAGCTCTACCCCATCCATCCCTGTCCCCTTAGCTCTGCTTCATCTATCCCTGCCCCACCCATCCCTGTCCCCTCAACCCTACCCATCTATCCCTGTCCCCTCAGCTCTACCCCATCCATCCCTGTCCCCTTAGCTCTGCTCCATCTATCCCTGTCTTTCTGCCCCACCCATTCCTATCATGTCAGCACTACCACATCCATCCCTGTCCCCTCAACACTGCCCCATCCATCCATTTTCTCTCAGCTCTGCCCTATCCATCCTTGTCTCTCTGCCCCCACCCATTCCTATCATGGCAGCACTACCTTATCTATCCCTGTCCAATCACGTCTGTCCCATCCTTCCCTTTCTCTTTGCCATATCTATTTCAATTATGTTTGCTCTGTCCCATCTATCCCTGTCCCCTCAGTTCTGTTCTATCTGTCCCTGTCTCTCTATCCCTTCCATTCCTATCATTTCAGCTTTTCCCCACCCATCCCTGTCCCCTCAACTCTGCCCCCATCCCTATTCCTCGGTTCTAGCACATCCATTGCTTTCTATTAGCTCCATCCATTCCTTCCATGTCAGTTTTTACCCATCCATCTCTGTTCCCTAAGCCGGTCCCAGGGGTGATGATGAAGTCCTCGACCCAACATGGACTGAGGACTATCAGAGTTCTGAGGAAGAGGTGGTGGTCACACAGCCCCAGGCAGCCAGCAGAAGAGGGAGAAGGGTTCAAACCCTTAGCAGTCAGCCCCGTTGCTACAACTGCCCACAACACCCAGTGATTGAGCACTCCAAAGCTGGTACAAAGGATCTCTCCAGCATGGCATTTTTTCAAGCAGTGCATAGAGAACAAAACATGGGTCATTTGCTCGCAGTGACACCAGTCCCTGAAGTGAGGGAAAATTCATATTATTCTCTGCACCACGTTTCTGACCAGGTGCCTGCAATCCAAACACAAGCTGCTGCGTCATAAACACCTAAAAAACACCTGAGGCTCTCTCTGCTGCATCTCTTGTCTATTGTCGAAATTCCTTGCTGAATTTGAGGGCTCAGTGGCGGCACAAGGCCATCCACCATTGTATATGGCCCGTAGTACCAGGAAGCAGAGTTTGACTTCCATGGTGGATAGTCTCTACTCATAAGATTTTTTTGTGCGACCCTTTTTACATGTATTTTCTTTTTAAGTAGTGGGTACGGGGTCAAGCTTATAAACTATTTTGCTGTTTCTGGGGTTTAGGCCTCCCCCAGTGCTATTTTGAGCCTATGACCAAGACCTCACTATTACTGATTCCAAATATTAGTGGTTAATTTGCATTTATTTATAGATTTACATTACACAATAAAATATATTATACATACAATTTTTTAAAAGATTTTTTTGCCATTTCTGGCTAGTATCCACAAATCTCTTTCCTTTGTAAATTTCATCAACATTGTGTTTCTAACATGCTTATCTTTCTCATAGGTAGTGGCCACTTAGTGCACCACGATCATGGATTCTGTGGTTTTCACCAAGTTGGTCCACCTTCCCTCCCCTGGGCAAACATGTTTCGCCGATTGTCCTTGGCTTCCTCAGTGCCCCTTATTCAATTGGGGATGTGGTTCAACTGCACGTTAGAAAATTGCTGTTGAATACATATATCATTTCATATATTATACACTTTTCATATATATTTTTTTCTTTACATATGCATCTATTGTTCTATATATATGTACCTTAGGAGGGAAAATTCATCAATTCAACTTTCTGGTGTATTGTACATTTATCATGAAAAGTTTCCCTTGAGGATCTGGTTCAGAACAACCCTGGAAATAGTAGGATCCATTAATGTCTAGGCATCTATTATTTTCATTCAATTAATTTGATTACTATAATTCATTTATAGTGATATGGGGAAATCATACTTATTGAGCTTGGTTTGATCTCTTAATGTCCCTCCCCTGGCTGTTCAGCAATCTTGTTGTTCCGTTTTCCGGTTTTCCACCGTTCTCTAAAAGATACAGGGGGACTGTACGTTACTCTAGTATGTCCCATTATCTTATTTCCTTTATTATCATGGAGCTATCCTCCTTCCTCACATGTATGTTACTGTACCTTTAAGTGCGCGATGTCATGCCGCGCTGCAGCCGTGGCGCTCTGTCCGCCGTGTCCCCCCTTAGATCTCCTAGCCTGCTCAGGTGCTCTCCGCACGTCTTCACTGCTCGTCCGTCATGGGGTTAGTGGCGGCGTCTTTTTGGGCGGCATAACATGTGCGTTCAGGGCCGAGAGCACGTCCCCACATCCGCCGGAAGTGACGTCCCGTGCCTCGGTCCTGGAACGCACTGCGTGTCTCCGGGAGCTATACCGGATATGACGCCGTCCGCCGCCCTATCACACGCTCTCCGGCTCCATGTTATTGGAGTCCATCCCGGCGTGATTTGCAGGGACTTTCTTTTGCGCAATATCTGGTTGTGCCTTAACATTATACACTGTACTTACATATGAAAGATTTATATTCACAAAACTACTGGCCTCTCATATGATTAAACTTTATACCTGATGTATTCCTATTATGTTCTTTTTTCTTTATTGCCAGTTTTTCCTGCGTATATAATTTTGGTTATAGTTCTGCATTGTTTTACATGTTCTTATACTATCCATGGTGGATAACTATCTGTTGATGCTTCTCCTGGTACTGGTTCTCCTGGTTCAATTTCTGGGTCGCCAAATTGGACACATGGCCAGAGCTTGTCCTCTATGCCTTGGAGGTGCTGGTCTGCCCTTCGGTAAGAGTCCTATCAGAATGTGTGGTCAGCACAGCAAGGGATGTCATCACTGACAGGAGGATCTTCCTGTTCACAGCCAACGTTCTTTACATTCCTTGATTGAACCCATGGAATCCTATGCGACTTGGCTGTGCCAGCACCTAAGTTTTAGTGTTGGCTATCTCCTCTTCTGCCTCTTCAACCTACACTGCTATATCCTCCTCTGCCTTCCCCACCTTGTCCATCTACACTGCCACATCCACATCCTCCTCCTCCCCCGGGCCTCTAACACCTGTGAAATGTGTTTTTATTTGCTTTTAATTTTTTTACGTATGTATTTCTTTATTCTTTTTATTTTCTGTTATTGTTTTAAGTACCTTCCCTATCCCATTTTGTGCAGGGCAATCCCCCCCCCCCCCCAATTTGCAGCCCTCTAGCCCTTACTACCCCCATTTTACAGCCATTTGTTGTGGTCCCCAAGTCGCCATTAACTTCAGTGGGGTTCGGATTCAGGTCAAGTCCGGGGACCCGAACCGTGTTTTAGAGGCAAGTTTGGCCGAACTTGCCAAACCCGAACTTCTACAGGCACGCTCTTCGCTAATGCGCATATAATTGGCCTGCTTTGATACATGTAAACTGTAAACTCATTCTCTTGTAAATAACATTTGAGGGAGCACATTTTCCTCCCTTTCTTGTTAAGGCCCATTGCCATGGTTTATGTTTTTTTCCTCCAGCGACCTTTTTAACACGTCAGAGCCAGTGGAGGTGGTATAGATTACTGTTTAGAAGAAGCTTTGTTTTAATTTCCTGATTGCTAGACAATCAGGTTGATTCAGAGCCTGGTGAAAAACTTCACTTCTTTTTTAGGAAAGAAAACTGCCATTGTCTATGGGGTGTAAATTTTCACCTGGCTCTGAATCAGCCCCAAGGTAGACAATGAAAGTGAATGGCAATTTTCTCTCTTAAAAAAGGAAGTTTTCTTACCATTCTCTGTATCAAGCCCAATAACCCAGATAGATTACTGATGAGAGGAATTTTTAGATTACACCAAAATCTTTGTTTTTGGATTCTAGTGGGCAAAAATCAAATGTCTATTTACCCATTTACCCATTTTGTCACCAAATCTGGGGGGTTATATATGTGATCCAGAGAGTCAGATTTGGTGACAAAATGGGTAAATGGGTAAGCCCCCCCATAAGCCTTATTCTGGATATTCTGAAGTTGCTGCTGCTGCTGTGTTGCTATGACAAAAAACTTTTTAATTTTTTTACAACTTGGTCCCAGATACATACCTTGTTTGTATATAAGTATACTGTAAATACTCTGGAGACTTGGGAGTTTAAAACCTAAAATTACACCATATATGTGTGATATAGCTCCAATTTCCATTTCTCTAATGTCATGTGTCACACTGAAGCTACACAATAATATGTAAAGGTATACAATTATTAGCTATTCCTGAGGGATAGCTGTTTCTGCTCAGAAAGTATAATTCAGCAATACACAGCCTCAGCCTCAATGATGATTAATAAACATGTTTATAGACCGAAGCAAAAGGAAATGTCACTTTGCTCTATTAAAAAAAAAAGTGTTCCAGCTTTTTCCACAGTTACATTTTATCTCATGGATAGATAATATAAAAATACTGAATTTGATTTTTTATACCAATAGGAAATTTTAGAAGAAAAAGATTGTAACGTGAAGGTAATTCCACTTTCAATGGTATTTTTAAAAATGTTTATTATTGTGTGCCAAAATGATGTCCTCAAGGTGCTGAGCTTATCTCTTGTTATTTTATCTCTTTTTTATTTGTTTGCAACTCTGTGTTTTAAAAAGCAGCAATCTGTTTACCTTGGAAACAGTACACCAAAATGGTGTGTTTGGTGTACAGAACAGAGACTTTCTTACTCTGACTTGGTAATCATATGAGGCAGAGATGAAAGGACTGCCACCTCTCCTTTGTACCTTTTGATTCTGTGCAAGTGCATGGGGGTGAGGAGTCTTGAGTAGAGTTCCCACCAAATCTAAGGGAAAATTATTTTCGGTCCATATCTAAATGCTTTGGTGTTTGTCCTAATTTACCTGCTCTGTAGTTGTTCTGTGCTGTTCTGTCACTGTTCAGCACTGTTTTTCTACATATAACAGATCCCTATACCAGTTCACAGGACAGGAAGAGTTTGTAAGTCACGTGCCAGCAAGTGGATGACTTGCCATTACCCCTCCCCCCATTACCTGCATCCCCAAAGCCTATTGGGGTGCAGAAGAGCCTGCGGCCTGTGATGGCTATGCAGACTGGTAGCAATGAGCGCTGGGGGGGTGGCCGCTTGGCCTCGGTGCCCTGGTCTACCAGCCCCCATAGCTGGTTTTGCTTGTATAGTACAACAACAATGTTATTTTTTGATTTTTAGAGGTTTAACCTTTAAAAATAAAAAAGATGTGGGGTGGGGTTACCTCGCTCCTGAAGAGGGGGGCCCTATGTCATTTCAAAAAAATTAAGGGTTAAACACTTAAAAATAAGAAAAAATCTGGATGTCCCCTGGGGCAGAATTGGATGCCGCGCTGTGTGAACTCACCCCCGGGGTGCTGTTAAACTCATCTTCTTTCTGGCTCTCTCACCAATGCAAACATCAAATGATGGGCTGTGTGTCAGCTATTCAGACAGGCTGGGAAGGTAGCACACTCACTGCTGGGGATGCTTTTGCTCCTGATTGCAACAAACCTTGTCATTTGTTGAACATTATGCACATATGCACAGCAAATGCCTCTGATTGGATGAGAGCCCATGCATGCACCGTAGGATGGGGGAAATATGGACGATCTGGGGGGTTTCACACAACAGGGCATTCCAAATCAGGAAGCCCACATGCACGGAACAAAGCAGGAATAAAAATACTACGTTTTGTTCTGCTTTAAGTTTTGTATCATGGACACACACAGTCCTAGGCGTGTGTGTCACTGTGAACTTCTCCATTCTGAAATCTAGTCTTATTGGACCTGGTAGCAATGCTTCCCTATCCGTGGCTGTGTCAGGGATGTGATTTTATTATTTCCTGTTAACTTGACAAGGCACGGCCAACCATTCACACATCGGGAGTTAGACTCAATGCCCCAGTTACAGTGGGTCTGTTGTACACTGATTGGCTTACTTCACAGTCAGTCTACTTACTTCCCACACAGAACAGTTGGGGAAGAGAAGTTCATGTCGGTCAGGTAAGCATCAGGTTGCTAATTAGCCACATTGGGCTCACCAATAGCCTTCTGGATCAATCAACAACAGGGTCCTGGTCCTGGTCACAGTCTTTCTGCTTTAACAGGGAAACTGAGGGAAACTGAGTGAGTGGATTGAGTGGAGTGTTACAAAATGCTTGGATCTTTTTAAGGCTAGCATGGATATCTCCCTAAAGTGGCATATCTCCTCTGTTACAGTGCTTCCAAGCTTTGCCTACCTTACATAAACTGACCAGATGTGCCTCTCTCGGTGGGACAGTCCCACTTTGAGGCCCACTGCCCCTCCGAAATCTTTGGAACCACCTAAATGTCCCACTTTCTGCTGACATTGGGAGGACTGTCCCACCAAATGCAGATTGCTAGATGTCTGGGTGGATTGTAAGTCGTGCACCGGTAGGTCTTTCAAGGTACAGCAAAGCCACAGACAAGAAAGCGACACTGACACCAGCTTATGCAAAACACGTTTACTCAAATAGGCTTCTGAACACACTTCAAATAAATGCAGCAAACAGTAAAACATTAACAACAATTCCCCTGCCCCAAAGCTGACCCAAACTGCTGTAGCAGGCGCTGTTCCAAAGGGATGCACTGAGTAGAAATGCAGAAAGCTCAGTGCACAACAGTCAGTGTCTCCTGTATAAATATTCCTCTGCAATCCAGAATCCAGAATCCAAACAGCAAAGCAAAAGAAGAAAAGTCTTGGCCTGTATAAAGTCTTTCTATCTGACTAACTAACTAACTAACAGGCAGTCTATAGCACGTGCATGTATTATTGAAATTACTGACCCCGGCCTTCGGTGAACTCCAGCTGGACTAAGCAGATCTCCTTCACAAACGACCGGATGCACCACACAGCTCTCAGGCGTCCTTCAGGCAAAAGTCCACAGCCTTTGATTCAGATCCAGCAATCGGGAAAGTTGTCAGTCGCTCTCTTTCTTTGCTGCACGCCAGGCCACAAACTTGCTCACATGGCCTTTCTCTGTCTTTCCAAGATGGTGATCTCTCCACTTCCCTTCTCTTTCAGCACAAAAAGAACACGTGATTTCCTGTCCCTCCAAATCAGTAAGTCTCTCCAGTGCATTAGCTGCATGAACAGGGAAACCAGCGGCCCCTTGTGGCCAAACAACAGAACGGCAGTTTTTATGAAATAACACTTGTTCCACCCTCTTACAGGATTACAACTGCTCTGACTCTTTGGTTGAATGGTGGTAATGGAACACATGGACCTCTGAGCACTGGCTCGAACACCAACATCTTTAATGGACTAAATTTTCATAGAGCGTGTGACCCGTAATTCAGCCACATACTAAACCACACCCCCTACTATGCCCATCACCCACAAACTGGTTTAAACTGTCCTACTTTGAGGACCCCAAAAAAAGATCAGTTTAACCATACATCCATCACTTCCAGCCTTGCGTTCACGAGGACCATTGGCCCAAAACAGGTCTCTACAAGTAGGAAGGGATAGCTGTGTAAAAATTAGAAGCTATATGTAAGAATTGCACCCCACCTGCTCTTTAAGGATGCTTGATATATCACAATGGTGAAAAGAGATGCTAAGAATCATGGGACCTGCTATTCTTGGTCTGTATGTAAACACGTTCTGCTTAAGAAAGCATCCTTTACCTTTTACTTAATAATAAAAGCAATGTTACACCATTATTAGGACTGGAGCCCCTGCATTACTGTTACATGCATTTCAATGGACGAATTAACTGTATTGCCTTGAGTTTATTTTTTGCATGGTCTTTTATTGTTAATAATAGAAAATTCCACTAATGCAAGGCAGCAGAAAATAACATTTTAATGATAAAAGAAAGATGAGTGGCTGTGTGATGCAAGCATGGTCATAGCGCTCGCTACATTTGTTATCATTTATTCATACTGTACATTATTATTAATCAGACAGCCAGACAGCACCATTCTCATCTGTTAATTTGATGGGCAGATAACATATTAAAATATGTTTACTTCTGTTGTGAAATGCCATTATCCTATTTTATTAAATGTATCCAGGATATTAGAATTTTTTCTATTCTCACCTGTCCTATCTTGATATGAATAATATGCATAATCTTTCACTGAGCAGACCGCATATATTAATATTTTCCCATGCACGTTTATTTATATAGTAAACCTTTCTCTTGTGAAGGTAATATTTATCCCCCACCAAGGTTTAAATCCTCACTGCATTAATACATTCAGTTTTGACTTTCTACATGTGAAGAAATAGCAAATGTCACTAGTCACATCCATTATATTTAGGTAAAGTATAAGTATGAGCAAAAATAGGAACATTGCAATCATGGTAATAATTTTTTTTACATTTAATAATTTTTTAATCCAATTTAAAAATGATTCGAATAATTTATAGTGTAGAAGATAATTTCCCAGCCAAATCAATCTCACATGCGTGAGTTCTCGCTTTCTCATCTGATTCAGGGACACACACGTGAGACAATCCTGTACATGCGCGAAGCATACGAGAATTCTCACTTCCATGCGAGATTTTACAACTCGCATTTACTGAATCACTGTTATGCGAGTTGTAAATGATTTCATTTATAAAAACCATGCTGGAAATAGTTTTTAGCAATGAAATTATTTTTTTTTAAAACGTGTAACCAACAAGCCAACTAGCATGGGCACAAAGAATAAGAATTGGTAACCAAGAACTCAGAAGCCACATGTGGGTTTACCAGCTGTTATGCAATTTGATATGGGTTCAGGGCTCTTCAGGGTTGCCGCAGGAATCCCTGATAGAGCCTTGCGCCAATATCAATGGGCACCCGGTGCTGTGTGACGTCAGGTGGGGCAGGTAGGGCTGCTCCTACCCTGTAAACTGTTATAGGAGTCCCCTGAACCCCTTACCAGTGTAACAAAAAACACATTACAGAATAAATATATTAATATTCTAAATTCTACTACTTACCATTCCCCGTCTTTTTTCTTCTGTCCCCCCTGCCAGGCTCTATCTTCCGCCAGTTTGGCGGTTTTCAAGGTCCCACGCCAGGTCTTTGGGCTCTTTGGTACCCCATCTACTTTCTTCTTTCAGCAGCAAGGGGCATCAAAAGCTTATGATTGCACCCCCATGCGGAATATGGGGGAACACGAGGAATGATTTGTGTGCCACGGGGAGCAGCCTTTTATACAGAGATATTTTATACAGAGACTGCTTTTATACAGAGAGGCAGAGCCTCTCTGGGATCTTCCCACTGTGACTACATATGTCACAGGAGGGGAACCCGCCTCCATCATTCTCCCCTTCTTTGTTGTATAAATCACCTTGGGAAGATTCCAGAAAGGCTCTACCTTTCTGTATAAAAGCAGCTGCTCAGTCAGTCCTTGGCTGGGAAGCTGGGATGAAAGAAGGGCCCCCAATAGCATATTTTGCAGTGTGTCAGAGCAGGACAATGTATGAGGAAAGAAAGGTAAGTATCAGTTAATTAAGAATAATAAAAGAATAATAAAGAATAATAAAAGATTAGCAAACATTTTTTTTATATTCTTTCACTTCACTTTTGAACTAGAAATGAGTCACAAGGAATCTTGCTCCCCATTGTTTTTATTACCAAGGGAGCTACCAGGAAAGGTGAGTTTTGCTGGGCCCCAGGGGGGTTTACTCAGCTGGGTATCCCAGCGGAGGACCAGAGGCCGGCCATGGAGTCTTCTAGATTGTTTATAGTGGCATTGTAGGCTAAGATCTCATTAAGTACAATGGACAGAATTGTATTGAAGTGTGTACAGAGCTCGCTTTGGTGACTTGTAACAAATGTAAATGCAGAACTGTCACCAAAACGGGTGAAGCCATGCCTTCTGGCACATTTGGAATCACTGACTGGTTGATCTCAAGATTTCTGGGTGATATTCATCAGCCGGACGGCCTTGTACCTGAATTTCTTGCTCCCACTCAAAGCCATGGGTGTGCACAGCTACAGGGAAGCCGGGGCCACCAGCGAACACAGCATGTGGTGGGAGCCACCGGGAAAGGTGAGTTTACTGGCAACCCCAGGGCTTCACACAACGCAGCATCCTGACTTAACATGCCCTGGTGGCAGGCTAGTGTCCAGCTCTGGAGTCTTTTAGATTCCAGAGCCAGCCAGGGTTTTGAGTAGCTTTAAATATTTTTTCATGCCTGTTTGTTAACGTGTACTTGTTAACAACGTGTACTTGCAGCACAATTAAAAAGCATCCAAAACGCACTGAAATGTTTGTTCCTTGTGATCACAGCAGTGATATCCTGTGACTGTAAAAAAGAAACGCTGACCAGTGCCTATTAAGTACCAATCTTTTCTGTGTGTAAAAAAATTATTAAATCCTGCGTGCACTGCCTATAATTTAGTGAAACAGAGTATCGTTCACTGGCACAGTTAGAATCAGCATAAAGGTCCAACAGGTGCTGACCCAGGCCGGCCAATACCTAGTGCGCCAATTCAAGCTGATTTTTTAACATCAGGCATTTTGACTTGCAGCGCCATTCTGCAAAATACAGGGCTTTACAAGAATTATTACTCGAAAAGAAAATCATAACAATACAGAAATATTAGAATTCGAACAACCATTTGGCGGGAGACTACTGCACTACCTTAACCAATTAACTTTGCATCTGTTAAAGAGGGCTAGACTCTAATAATGCAGTAAGTACTTATGAATCAATTCTGAATTAAAATCCAAAACAAATCTCATAGTAAGTCAGCCAAGAATGAATAGATCTTGGGAGATAAATCCAAATCTAGGCTCAGATTCTGGAAGCATGTGCAATTGCTTTCCCACAGCCCTGAGCGAAGACCATTTTTTTTTTGTTCCAGATCATGACACAGTCATGACAACTAATCATGTTGATCACAGTTTGTGGTGCAAAACACCGGTTTTGATAAAATCAGTTACAGAATTGATGGATCCCATTTAGTCTCCTTTTATGCCAGACTCTGGCATATGCTCATACAGTCCTTGACCTACAAAGAGGACAGCAGGCAGCTACAAACAGATTTAGATAAATTGGAAGCATGGGCAGTTAAATGGCAAATTAAGTTTAACACAGATAAATGTAAGGTTATGCACATGGGAAGGAGAAATCTGTGTCATGATTACCCATTAAATAAAGAAACACTTGGTAAAACAACAATGGAAAAGAACCTAGGGGTTTAAGTTGACAATAAGCTCAACTGTAGTAATCAATGCCAGGCAGCTGCTGCCAAAGCAAACAGGATCATGGGGTGCATCAGGAGGGGCATAGGTGCTCATGACCAGAGCATCATTTTACCCCTGTACAAGTCATTGGTCATACCCCATATGGAATACTGTGTACAGTTCTGGGCACCTGTGCTTAAGAAGGACATATCAGAACTGGAGGACGTTCAAAGAAGGGCAACAAAGTTAATAAAAGGAGTACCCTGAAAGATTGTCCAAGTTAGGTTTATTTAGTTTAGAAAAAAGACGATTGAGGGGTGATCTAATAACTATGTATAAATATATTCGGGGTCAATACAAAGATCTGTCCCACAATCTATTTATACCCCGGAGTGTAACTATAACCCGAGGGCATCCACTAAGGTTAGAGGAAAGGTGCTTTCTCCACCGACATAGGAGGGGATTCTTCTCTGTAAGAGCAGTGAGACTATGGAACTCGCTGCCAGAGGAGGTAGTAATGATGGATACAGTAAAAACCTTCAAAAGTGGCCTTGATGCCTTCCTGGCATGTAATAACATTTCCAGCTATGGCTACTAGACCACTGGAAGGAGATAGACAGCCTCAACTGGATGGACTAAAGTCTTTATTCAGCCTTACATACTATGTTACTATGTTACTATATTGGGCCCATTGGCAGTTGCTTTCCATGATCTGTCAGAGAAATCTTTCAAGTGACCAGTTCTACTGATGATGTTATATAAGAAAAGTTTATTTAGAATTAAATAGCTACTGTTATCAAAAGAATAAAGTTAAAGTTGGAAAGTAAGCCAACTCTAAAAGGAAAATGATGATCTCTCTATGAGGGAAGCCTGTTTTAAACAAATTTCCTGTACTCCTTCCAAAACCCCATATGGGCAAATAATTAAATAGAACAATCTGCTCCTGACTACACTCCAAGGACAGCAGTCCTAAGGTCAAGCCAAGGTCTCATAATGTGTGCAAGCAACAGCAGGGCAAGTCAATTATGGAAAGAACCATGTTCACTTAATTTAGTGGACCAAAAAGCCCCATATTTAAGCATGCAAAGTAAAGTGGACTTTCAAAAACAATTGCATGTTTACTTTAATATGAGGGCTAAAATCCAGTAACATCTAGGGCCTAATTAATGAAGTGTTCCTCTCTGGACCATTTACGTCTTTTTATATTTTGGCACCGTTATATTTTCCGGAATAGCACAACAAATCAAACTGTTGGTAAATAATCAGCTTGAATTGGTGCACTAGGTATTGGCGGCCAGCCTGTGTTAAGAGGCACTGGTTGGCCTTAAAAAGGAGGGTTGAGGCACTGGGAAGATGCCTGCAGATCTTCCTCCATACCATGGCCTTTTTTCTGCACGCTCCTGAACCATGAACTCCAAGCTTTGTTCCTGCACATACCTGAAGAACCCGCACCCTCACTTGCTTTCTCAGAAGTGGGGCCAGAGGTAGCCTGCCGACTGGATCCAGTTAATTTTTCTTTTAACTCAGATTCAGAAAGGTTTGATTCAGATGAATCTAAGTTCCCTGGAGAAATTCACTGAATCGTCCAAATCGAACTGTTAGGAAGTTTATTTCTAAAATGGGTGAGCATTTCTTAAATCCCTTGGTGCTGATAGGATTTAAGTGACACTAATGCTTCATGAATCAGGTTGTCAATTTTTAAAAGAGAAAGAAATACAGCAAGTATATAGCAGAGTTAACTGAATTTCTAGAGACCAGAAAACACAAAAGCTGAATTATCTTGATTAGTGTTTGGATTCCGGTGCCTTTTGCAAAAAAAAAAACATTAAATAAAATTCAGTACAAATGTTATCTGAAGGTATTAGAGGCTTTTTTGAGCAACACTATTGTGTATTCTCCTAAAACGATAGCTGTAAATAATAAGATTTTATTTATTTTTATTTTCCAAATATCTTTATTGATAGATGAAGAACAATTGGAAAAGGAAAATAGATATAGCAATGTGAAATATTTCAAAATATACATCCCAACTTATCATCTTATATCAGGCTGGTGCATAACAACTGTCAATACAATTGGTGCAAAAGGTATATCCTGCTATATTTCTTCCATGAGCTCACTAATACAAATTAATTCTTAGTTCAGCACATCCCTTCAATCTTCAAAGCTTCCAAAGTTAATTAGCCAGGTGCTGCAACCTTCTACAGGGTTTCCACCCCTTAAACCCTAAATCAAATACTATATAATTCCAATTAAGGTGCGCACTCAATGCAAGTCAAAATGAAGTATCAACAATTTATAATTTCAAAGAATAATGAATTTATTCAATTAAATCACATTGCAAACAAGAAAATCAATACTAACACATGATTAAAAGCTTGGTCCATATACCATTACTGTGCAGCTTCAGGTATACTTTAAAGTGCATAGATTTATCATTATCAACTTAAAAACACTCATGAATAATGTAGCACAAACAAATAGTTACTATTGCACAAGCCCAGCAGCAGTACATTGCACTCAATTCATATAGTATCACATTGCACTTTACATTGTAAATAGTTTGTGCTATGGCACAGATAAATGATACATCAGACCATGTTACAATAACAACAAACAAATATAGTTACCCATACATATAAACTATGTCCATAGTATATATCCACCACCTGACGGCCGTTTCGGGCAATCCTGGCCCTTTCTCAAAGGTATGTCTTATATCCCACCCAGCACGCTCTTTATATACTCACTGAGCCTCGCTCCCAGGCGCCACGTGACTCAGAGTGACGCGCGTCACTGTGACTCACATCCTGTCCTGCGTCGGTCCCGGGGAGCGCGCCAACCACGCTTACTGACAGGCTAAACAAAGCCAACCACAGCATGGAGGCGCGCGCGCGCACGGGGGGGGGGGGCTGTGATGACCTATAATGACCTATAATGTACACAGCCACCAGATTAAACTTATTACTAACAGACATTGGTCTGTTTTGTATAGTGATCCAGCTCTCTCTGATACTTTCACAGCCTCCCCTTTGTTTACATGTAGACGTCCAAAGAACCTTAGGAGCTACCTGATTAGAGCAGCCACGGAAATTGAGAGTCAAGAGGAAAAAACTACGATTTTCGGCTTACCTAAACCACAGGGCATGCATAATTGTGGCCACAGTGTAGTTTTGTTATTAGGGGCCAAGATTTTTATCATCCGCGGACTGGAAAAAAATATACAGTAAAGGATTTTGTGACTTGTTCGTCTGTGTTTGTGATATACACGCTTAAATGCCCCTGTGGAATGGTCTATATAGGCCAAACCACTAGGGAAGTGAGACAAAGAATCTCGGAACATAGGAGCTCGATCAGACGAGGAGATCTCACTTCACCTGTAGCCCGTCATTTTTTATCAGCAGGGCACAATATATCCCAATTGAGATTTATGGTTATAGAGCAAGTTAAACCATTAAAGAGGGATGGCGATATTAGGAGAAGGTTATCACAGAGGGAAGTATTTTGGTTGTATGAACTTAATGCCCTTGCGCCCTATGGCATGAATGAGGAATGCGATCATACAGTTTTTCAGTGAAAACGTATTTAGTAGTGGAGAAATATGTAAATTTTACATGTGGTGCAGTAGGTATATGAAATTAGGAATTGGGATTGCATAGGGAGCTATGAAGACAATTTGGAACTATATATTGTATATATACAATTATTTACTGTAAAGATCTGTGGATTGACTTGATATTAAAGTAATGACCATATATTGTATATCTGCAATTATTGAGTATTGTTAACTAAATATAGGGCTAAATAAGTTAGGATTTATTTCAGAATGGTGGAGGTTTGGGTCTCCTTGATGGTATTGTATAAAGTATCAGTGTGTGATTAAGAGAGCATAATTACATTGTGAGCGAGAAGAGGTGTTTTGGAATTAAATAAGGATATAACTATAAGAGCCATAGATGCATAGTTTTTATTAATTGTTTGTATATATTGTCTATTTATATATTTAGGTATGAAGGACCTTGATGCCCGCTCCCTTAAACTCTATGCTGGATAATTGCTTCGCTCAAGATCGTCTCCTTTGAGAATATACTCCACTATGATTGCTATCTATGAAGTGTGATGTAGATGGGACGGTTCCCGACGCGCAGGCCCCGTGCGTGTGCGGGCCTCCATGCTGTGGTTGGCTTTGTTTAGCGTGCTGGGTGGGATATAAGACATACCTTTGAGAAAGGTCCAGGATTGACTGGGAAAATGTCCTTAAGAACAAAAGCATGGACGCTAAATGGGATACTTTCAAAGGAATACTTAATTTTCAGTGTGACAGATATATACCTTACAGGAATAAAACTATTAGACACACATGTAAACCGATGTGGCTAAATAAAAAGGTTAAGGGGGCAATAAACAACAAAAAAAAGGCATTTAAACGTTTAAAGCAGGAAGGGACAGCGGAAGCGTTAAAAAACTATAAAGAAGAAAATAAACAATGTAAACAACAGATAAGGGCAGCTAAGCTGGAGACAGAAAGACTGGTCGCGAAAGAGAGTAAAACTAACCCCAAATTATTCTTTAGCTACATAAACCGTAAAAGGTACAAACCTGAGGGTGTGGGCCCCCTGAAAAGCAAGGAGGGGACCCCTATAGAGGGAAATGAGGAGAAAGCTAATTTGCTTAACAACTTCTTTGCTTCTATATTCACAAAAGAATTTGACATGCCCAGTGAAATGCAGGGGAATAACCGAAAGCCTCCATTAAATGTCACTGGTCTAACCAAGGAAGAAGTCCGGCACCGTCTCAAGCAGATGAAAATCGATAAATCACCGGGACCAGATGACATACATCCTCGTGTTTTAAGGGAGTTATGTACAGTAATAGACAAGCCGTTATTTCTAATATTTGTGGATTCCATAACTACAGGGTTTGTTCCGATGGATTGGCGCTTGGCAAATGTGGTGCCAATATTCAAAAAGGGATCTAGGGGGGAACCTGGGAACTACAGACCGGTAAGCTTAACATCTGTGGTGGGCAAGCTGTTTGAAGGTTTCTTAAGGGATACTATCCTGGAGCACCTCACACAAATTACCTTATTACTCCATATCAGCATGGATTTATGAGGAATCGCTCCTGCCAGACAAACCTGATCGGCTTTTATGAGGAGGTAAGTTCAAGATTGGATCAGGGGGAGTCATTGGATATCATATATCTTGACTTTTCTAAAGCATTTGATACTGTGCCACATAAAAGGCTGGTACAAAAGATGAGAATGCTTGGACTGGGGGAAAACGTGTGCAGATGGGTGGGAAATTGGCTTAGTGATCGGAAGCAGAGGGTGGTTATCAATGGTACACACTCAGATTGGGTCACTGTTACTAGTGGAGTACCACAAGGGTCAGTTCTGGGACCAATTCTCTTCAATATATATATAAATGACATTGGGTATGGATTAAACAGTAAAGTCTCAATCTTTGCAGATGATACTAAGCTGAGTAAAGTAATTAAAACAAAGGAGGACAACAGGCAACTACAAACAGATTTAGATAAATTGGAAGCATGGGCAGTTAAATGGCAAATGAAGTTTAACACAGATAAATGTAAGGTTATGCACATGGGAAGGAGAAATCTGTGTCATGATTACACACTAAATAAAGAAACACTTGGTAAAACAACAATGGAAAAGGACCTAGGGGTTTTAGTTGACAATAAGCTCAACTGTAGTAATCAATGCCAGGCAGCTGCTGCCAAGGCAAACAGGATCATGGGGTGCATCAGGAGGGGCATGGGTGCTCATGACCAGAGCATAATTTTACCCCTGTACAAGTCACTGGTCAGACCCCATATGGAATACTGTGTACAGTTCTGGGCACCTGTGCTTAAGAAGGACATATCAGAACTGGAGCACGTTCAAAGAAGGGCAACAAAGTTAATAAAAGGAGTGCGGGGGCTAGAGTACCCGGAAAGATTGTCCAAGTTAGGCTTATTTAGTCTAGAAAAAAGACGATTGAGGGGTGATCTAATAACTATGTATAAATATATTCGGGGTCAATACAAGGATCTGTCCCACAATCTATTTATACCCCGGGGGAAACCATAACCCGGGGGCATCCACTAAGGTTAGAGGAAAGGTGCTTTCTCCACCGACATAGGAGGGGATTCTTCTCTGTAAGAGCAGTGAGACTATGGAACTCGCTGCCAGAGGAGGTAGTAATGAGGGATACATTAAAAATGTTCAAAAGTGGCCTTGATGCCTTCCTGGCATGTAATAACATTTCCGGCTATGGCTACTAGACCACTGGAAGGAGTTAAACAGGCTGAACTGGATGGACTAAAGTCTTTATTCAGCCTTACATACTATGTTACTATGATTGCCCGAAACGGCCGTCAGGTGGTGGATATATACTATGGACAAAGTGCAATGTGATACTATATGAATTGAGTGCAATGTACTGCTGCTGGGCTTGTGCAATAGTAACTATTTGTTTGTGCTACGTATTTTTATTCCAACTGCTATATATTCTACGACTATGACTGTCTGCACTAAGCACTTTAGCCGTATACTGCAATGGATATCAATTATTCATTTTTAAGTTGATAATGATAAATCTATGCACTTTAAAGTATACCTGAAGCTGCACAGTAATGGTATATGGACCAAGCTTTTAATCATGTGTTAGTATTGATTTTCTTGTTTGCAATGTGATTTAATTGAATAAATTCATTATTCTTTGAAATTATAAATTGTTGATACTTCATTTTGACTTGCATTGAGTGCGCACCTTAATTGGAATTATATAGTATTCCATGAGCTCACTACAATATTCATTGCTGCTCCTAAACACTGTAAGAGAAAGTGAAAATATTAACAGAATAGTAAAAAAAGAACAGAAACAAAAAGAACAAAAAGGGAAGGGGCTAGCGGGAGGTGGGGATAACGAGAGGAAAAGAAGTTATACTTATGTAATTCATGGTATTAAGGGAGAGGGCCCACAATCTCATTAAATATCCTCACTCCTCCTTTGCACTAATATAGAATAAAATGTATTTGTTTAAACTATTATTTTTATTGAAGACTGGATTGCTGATTTACCCAGTGACTTTTGACATGCACTTGGTGGGGGGAGATGATGCAATAAATATGTAAAGGGGCTCCAAGTACCTAATATTTGTTCTATCAAATAATCTACTTGTTCCCAGAAGTATTTGATCTGTCTACATTGCTACCAAATGTGAAATAACATGTCTTTGGGTTTTTTTTTTTAAATCCAAAGGTGTCCAGTAAGAAATAAATGTGTTAAATAGAGCTAAAGAGAAATGCTGAGGTGGATAGGAGGGCCTGTTTAGTTTCTGTAACAAAAACTGTTGAGTATATGGAGTTTAGTTTAAGGCCCTTATTTATGAAGGAATAGCGACAGGTAGCGACTGGTGAGCGGCCGGTAATGACGGGCCCCGCCACGAGAACGCCGGCTCCCCACCACAATCACACATTTATCAAGCCAATCCTGCTTAGCGACTGAGATAGCGCCAGATAGCCACTCATTCATCATTATTCCAGCCTCAGCTCACAGCGCCAGCGTCCGACCTTGAACAGCGACAGGTATGACCTCTCGCTACCTGGCGCTCTCCAATGCATTTCAATGGAACAATCTTTAACCCTTTAAATGCCAAGCACGTAGTTTCTACGTGGTTACTTCTCCTACCCTTAAGTGCCAAGCACGTAGAAACTACGTGCCTGGCATTTCCCCCAAACAGTTAAAAAATAGAAAAAAAAAACCACTTACCTCCGGTATCCCCGTGAAGCTTGGGGTCCCCTCTTCCTGCGGGGGGCATCCGATCGCCCCCCCGTCGTACTCCGTCTTCAGAAGGGGGCCCCCCCCCCCCCGTTTCCAGCGCTGACATCGGCGCTGTAAAAAAAAACAAACAAACTGTCATTTACTCACCTCCGCGCCCGAGCCTTCTGTCGGGTCTCCTCTTCACCAGGGGGGGTCCGATCCCCCCCCTGGGCTGAGCAGTCTTCAGGTGAGGACCCTGTTCCGGGTCCTCACCTCTAGTAATGGCAGCGATGGCCGCCGCCTCCTAGCCCCGCCCATTGTGGGAGGAGCGGGATGACGTCATCCATCCTATGACGCTCCTCCTATACCCCCTTGGAGCAGGGCGGGTGTCAGGTGAGGAGGCTCCGATCGGAGCCCCCTCGCCTGTCACCCGCCCTGCGCCGATCACCACCGACATCTGTCAGTGAGATGATCGGCGTGGGACAGCGGCGAGGGACGTCGGATCGGAGGTGAGTACAGTGTAAAAAAAAATAATAAAGATTTTTTTTTCTTATGTGTGTGTGTGATTTTTTACTTTTAACCCCTTGTGAACTGGTAAGGGGTCCATGACCCCTATACCAGCTCACAAGGCTGGGGGAATGGCAAGTCACCTGCGCTAGCGGGTGGCTTGCCATTAACCCCTGGCACCCCCATTACCTGCCTCCCCAAAGGCCAGGGGGGGGCAGAAGAGCCCGGGCCCACTGGCTATGTGGGCTCGTAGGCTGCAGGATGGGGGGGCCACAAAAGCTGGCCCCCCCACTCTGTGCCTACAAGCCCCCATAGCTGGTCCCGGGCTGGTTACTTTGGGTAAGGGGGACCCCACGTCAATTTTTTTTTTGGTTTTTAAGGGTTTTTAACCCTTAAAAATAAAAATAAAAATGGGGTCCCCCTCCCCTGGGAGGGGGGACCCTATGTCATTTTTTTTTTGATTAACCCTTTGTGTTCTGTCATCCAGCAGCTATAAATGGCTTCTAGCAAGTGAGCAGAAGCCAGTGATCGCCGAGGGACAGAGTGCTCCAGGATGGATGGGAGGTGAGTACAGTGTAAAAAAAAAAAAATAATAATAAAATATTTTTTCTCTGCTTGTGTCTGTGTGATTATTTACTTTTAACCCCTTGTGAACTGGTAAGGGGTCCATGACCCCTATACCAGTTCACAAGGCTGGGGGGATGGCAAGCCACCTGCGCTAGCGGGTGGCTTGCCATTAACCCCCGGCACCCCCATTACCTGCCTCCCCAAAGGCCAGGGGGGGGCAGAAGAGCCCGGGCCCACATAGGCTATGTGGGCTCGTAGGCTGCAGGGTGGGGGGGCCACAAAAGCTGGCCCCCCCACTCTGTGCCTACAAGCCCCCATAGCTGGTCCCGGGCTGGTTACTTTGGGTAAGGGGGACCCCACGTCAATTTTTTTTTTTGATTTTTAAGGGTTTTTAACCCTTAAAAATCAAAAAAAAAATGGGGTCTCCCTCCCCTGGGAGGGGGGACCCTATGTCATTTTTTTTCTCGATTTAACCCTTTGTAGTGTGGATGGTATTTGTATTTTTTTTGTGAATGTTATAAAATACTTGTTTCAGTTAGAGGGGTCTCCTGGGCAGGAACAGGGGGCTACCGATAAATATGTGGTACCGTTCTAATCGGTAGAAATGGGGCTTTCACATGCAATATGATTTTCCTTAATAAAATACATTTTTTATTTAAAATAAAGGAGTCAATTTTCTAAAAAAAAATTTTATTTATTTATTTATTTTTTTTACTTAATAATATTGTAAAAAAAAAAATGTACAAACAAGACATTTCATGTTAAAGCCTAAACTCTGCTGAAAAAAAATATATATATAATTTTCCTGAAAGTTCCAGCAAAAATGGCGCAAAACATGGCGCAAAACATGACGCAAAATGGGGAAAAATGGCCTGTCAACAGAGGGTGACAAAATCTAGGAGCAGGTGGGGATAACGAGAGGAAAAGAAGTTATACTTATGTAATTCATGGTATTAAGGGAGAGGGCCCACAATCTCATTAAATATCCTCACTCCTCCTTTGCACTAATATAGAATAAAATGTATTTGTTTAAACTATTATTTTTATTGAAGACTGGATTGCTGATTTACCCAGTGACTTTTTACATGCACTTGGTGGGGGGAGATGATGCAATAAATATGTAAAGGGGCTCCAAGTACCTAATATTTGTCCTATCAAATAATCTACTTGTTCCCAGAAGTATTTGATCTGTCTACATTGCTACCAAATGTGAAATAACATGTCTTTGTTTTTTTTTTTTTTAAATCCAAAGGTGTCCAGTAAGAAATAAATGTGTTAAATAGAGCTAAAGAGAAATGCTGAGGTGGATAGGAGGGCCTGTTTAGTTTCTGTAACAAAAACTGTTGAGTATATGGAGTTTAGTTTAAGGCCCTTATTTATGAAGGAATAGCGACAGGTAGCGACTGGTGAGCGGCCGGTAATGACGGGCCCCGCCACGAGAACGCCGGCTCCCCACCACAATCACACATTTATCAAGCCAATCCTGCTTAGCGACTGAGATAGCGCCAGATAGCCACTCATTCATCATTATTCCAGCCTCAGCTCACAGCGCCAGCGTCCGACCTTGAACAGCGACAGGTATGACCTCTCGCTACCTGGCGCTCTCCAATGCATTTCAATGGAACAATCTTTAACCCTTTAAATGCCAAGCACGTAGTTTCTACGTGGTTGCTTCTCCTACCCTTAAGTGCCAAGCACGTAGAAACTACATGCCTGGCATTTCCCCCAAACAGTTAAAAAATAGAAAAAAAAATGTTAAAGCCTAAACTCTGCTGCAAAAAAATATATATATAATTTTCCTGAAAGTTCCAGCAAAAATGGCGCAAAACATGACGCAAAATGGGGAAAAATGGCCTGTCAACAGAGGGTGACAAAATCTCAAGTAGGCTGGCAATTAAAAGGGTTAATAGTACCTATGCATGTTGGGTATTGTTCTGTTCGGGGGACCTTGCGCTTTCAGACTTAGCTTGTTTTTTCTGGTTTGCATATTTATATTTTAGGAAAAGGTGTTTTTTATTCAGCTTGTTTATAAATTTTTTAGGGAGACCCTGCGCAACCAAAGAATTCTTTGAGGTAATAATTCCAGAAAGATGAGCCCACTAGAACAAGCTGGGTACCCTTAGAAAGCTTAACGTGTGTACTTTCAGGGAATATATGGTTTATGAGGGATATTCCAAATGTCAAGGGTTGTTTTGGTTGAAAAATCGCAAGGTGCGCACTTTGTCTGCAGAGCTGAAATTTTCAAGTAAAATTACCGTTACGCACATGCTTTACTTTGGGGTGTTTGGCAACTCTTCCCTTGACAGAACCTATGCATGTTGGGTATTGTTCTGTTCGGGGGATGTTGCGTTTTCAGATTAAACTTGTTTTTTCGTGTTTGTATATAGTTTTTTTAGGAAAATGTGGCTTTGATTCTGCTTTTTTATCCTTTTTTAAGGGAAACTCTTTGCAACCAAAGAATCCATTGAGGGATTACTTCCAGAAAACTATGGCCACATCAACAAGCCTGGTACGCCTAGAAAGCCTGAGGTGTGTACTTCCAGAGAATATATAGTTTGTTGGGGGTATTTCAAATGTAAAGGGTTGTTTTTCTGGAAAAACTGCAAGGTGCGCATATTGCGTAGCATAGTTGTATTTTATCTGAAAATCCCCTAAAGCGCTGTTTCAGTTTGGGGGAGTCTTCTGGGCAGGAAAGGGTGTCTACCTATACATATGTGGTACCGCTGTAACCGGGAGAAATTGGGATCTCACACGCAATAAGATTTCATAGACAAACTTACATTTTTTATTACAAAAAAAACGACAATATGTAAAAAATTTTTTTTTTTTTTTTTTGCACATATTTCACCCAAAAATATTAAGAATACACCTAACAAATGACAAACAAGACATTTCATGTTAAAGCCCAGACTCTGCTGAAAAAAACAATATATCATTTTCCTGGGAAATCCCTGGAAATCCCTGGAAATCCCTTCAAAAATCACATTTGAACATGGGGAGCGCAAAATAGTGCAAAATGGTCTGGCAACAGAGTGTGACAAAAACTCCAGGTAGGCTGGCACTTAAAGGGTTAAATATTCATAATTAATTGTTATTATTTTTTTTTTTTTTTTTTTTTTTTTTTAAATGTGAAAAAATATGTGACCACTTCTGCCATTTTAAATAATTTTTTTAAGGTAAAAAAAAAAAAAATGTACAGAATTGATATTACAGGTCTGATATTAATGTATTAATATTGCAAAATTATTTTAAAAACTTGTTTTTTTGGGTTTCCAAAAATATGGTTGTTTGGGGGTTAAATCTACTTTTAACCCATCGCCGCCAGCGCTCTGGGGTTTAAACATGCATTTTACAGCGCGAGAATTTTTTGAGCGTGCTTTGTTAATGAATATGGTGGAAGCCGGTCGCTCAGACCAGTCGCAATCATGCGCTCCCATACAGCGCGGAACCTGTCAAATAGCGACTCCTCACCCAATATTCAACATTACGGCAACAATGGCCAAGCACAGCGATTACTAGTGGGCGCTCTGAAAATGCCGCTACAGTCGCTCAACTGTCGCTACCTGCCGCTGTTAATGAATCGGCCTCAAAGTAGTTAAATAGAGGCTTATTAACGATGGGCGATTGCATAGAGAGTGATATAGGAGGTGCACACTGGCAAATAAAGGTGGCAGCGGTGTCTTGGATGAATACAGTTACATTGATTGTACAACACCGCCCCTGGGAGAAATCTTTGACACAAAAATTGGTGAAATAGTTTTTCTGTAATAATTATATGCTCAGCATTAGTGGGAGATGAGATGGGTCGTGTATCGGGATGTGGAACTGATGAGGGAGGACTATAAATATGAGAGCCCTATATTCAGAGAGGTAAGCCAATCGGCATGTGCATTACTAGCATGTGGGGATTGTTACATATGAATTTAGGGGTGTGAATGGAGACAGTGGGGATCATGATACTTGTAGAAAATATTCATTATTCTATTCCAAAAGAAAAAAATCGGAACCTATTTATTGTGGCCCACGACCAGGTTTCAAACCACGTAAGTGGCAAATCAAAAGGTTGAGCACCCCTGCTATAGAATATTTCAAAGGGGAGCTCAGGTGTCCCATTCCCATTTAAAGAGTTGTGTTTAGATGTGTGTTTAGGGAGTGTGTGTTCCGCTGGGGATGGGCCACTTGTGCTCCTGATTTAAGCAAATCAGTAGTCATGGCATACGGCTCTGATTGTCTGATTGGATAAGAGCCTGCACATGCACCTTCGGACCTGGAAGAAGTGAGTTATTATGGGTGATCTGGGGCATCCCAACCAAATCCAAAAAAGGGAGGCTTGCACTCAAAGTATATTAAAGGGTGCTACTCCCAGGCCCTAACGGCCATATATAGGATACCTCAAAAACACAACAGGGGAGGCACTCCAACTCAGAATCAAAAATTGATATCAAACTTTATTAAATGTTTACAACCACAACCTATACAATGGACATATTAAAAACACATTAAAAAACATAAGACAATACCACACAGGACATACAAACATACAGGATGTGTAAGCGGTCTGGCGCATCCCGAAATCAAGCATATAGATAAAAGTGCCATATTTGAGATTAAACCAAATTCCAAATGAAATGACTGCTCAATGTTGAATTTTTTTTCTACCAACGTTTGTTCTGTAATATTTGGTTTGATGCTTTAGCTGTAAACATGACATCTAGACCAAAAGCCGTGTAAATTTGTTTTAAATCATGCTCATTCGGGATGACAGTTGTATATTGTGTCACACCATTTCTCTTTCTGCATTACATGCTTCTTTGATTTTAGACAGAAGACATATAACTTTTGTTATTGTCAAAACAAATTTAGCATAATCATCATGTCCCAGGTTTTTGTTTGGAATCAAATAATGTAACATTAGAGCGGCAATACAGCCCACATTGATACAGTACCTCACACCTGTCCTAAAAGGTCCCCCGGTGTGCAAGGCTAATCTGCTGGCGTGCATGCAGGAATAGTGGTGCCTAGCTCCATGCACCACTCTATCCACCACTGATCACCCCCTGCCCAGGAATGGAGGAAGTCCTGTCCTCTCCTTTCATATTCTCATCAGGCTTATCTCATGCTGCTTCCACAGGGGTCATTGCATCTGGTAGACCAGGTTTGTAGGGGATTGGATCCTCCTGTACTTGTCTGCAAAAATTCCACACAAATGCAGGTTAGTTTACCTGGCACTAGAGAAAATCTAAACCATTCCCTGCAAACCACCATCCCTGGGAATTTCTTTGGTACCTTCTGTTCAGGTACCTTCATACCTGCCTAATCACCAGAATTTTGAGCATACTGGTTGTTGGTCCCTTCCCCGGTGGGATGCCCTGCTGTGTAAACCCCCCAAATCACCCATTCCACTCATCTCTCCACTGTTCCCGGTTTCTCCTGTGGAGTGTACTGTGTGCCTGGCCCATCTAAATGGCTGGGCACGGGAGGGCACACAGATGCAAGGATGCCGGGGTTGCAGCCACGACCCACGGTAGTGACGCAACCCTGGCAGAAAGGTAAGGGGCATGCGGGAGATCTGGGGAGGTTTACACAGTGGGGCATGCTGAATCAGCATACGTAGGAGATGATTGGTCCACTTTAAGTGTGAGCCTATACCGGTTCATGGTCTGGACAACCATTGTGCCATTATCCCTCATTTGGGGATTTTGAAGGGTGACATGCCTGCACATTCAACAGGGGGCACCTCCACCCTTTTAAGTGTTTTACCATCCAGTCCCAGATATTCTCTTTTATAATCCATTGTTGGTGTGCATTCATATTTCACATTCATATGCTACCTATTTAATTACAATTACTAATTTTGAGTTTTAGAGCTTGACAAAGACTCCTACAGCTTTAAAATGCACTCCCTAATATGCCACCTCACTCTATAATCTTCTATGTTCCCAATGGTGAGCCCTGTTGGTATAGAATGCAGTATGAGATCTACAGGACTCACAGCTTCTGATCAAGGATCATTCTGATCATTGACAGTTTTTTATTCACCTGGTAGCATATAAGGGTGGCAATCTTCACAATTAGAGATGAGCGAACTTTTGAAAAGTGCGATTCGGCCGATTCGCCGAATTTCACAAAGAAATTCGGGTTCGGCCGAATCGAACTTTTACGAAGTTCCCCATCAAAAATGTCGGCATGGTGGGAGCCGGCCGGCGGGCCGGTAAAGCCGGCCGGCCCGCTCCCACCATGCCGGCATTTAAAAAACAAACAAAAAAAAAAAAGCATTTTTGCCGGCATGGTGGGAGCGGGCCGGCTGGCTCCGCTGTCAGCGGAACCGGCCGGCCCGCTCCCACCATGCCGGCATTTGAGAAAAAAGGCAAACACTTACCTGCAGGTCCGGAGCGTGGAGGCCGGCGCCGCTCTCAGCTGTCATCTGAGGGCGCGTCATCAGAGGGCGCCTCTGATGACGTGCCCTCAGATGACAGCTGAGAGCGGCGCCGGCCTCCACGCTCCGGACCTGCAGGTAAGTGTTTGCTTTTTTTTTAAATGCCGGCATGGTGGGAGCGGGCGGGCCGGCCGGTTCCGCTGACAGCGGAGCCAGCCGGCCCGCTCCCACCATGCCGGCAAAAATGCTTTTTTTTTTTTTTCTTTGTTTTTTAAATGCCGGCATGGTGGTAGCGGGCCGGCTGGCTTTACCAGCCCGCCGGCCGGCTCCCACCATGCCGGTATTTTTTTTTTTAATTTCAGGAAAAATTCGATCGGCACGAACCACAAAATATTCGGGTTCATGCCGAATCTAATATTTCCTGAAATTGGGAGCGAATTCCGGTTCGTCCG
Organism: Gastrophryne carolinensis; assembly: GCA_027917425.1. NCBI lineage: Eukaryota > Metazoa > Chordata > Amphibia > Anura > Microhylidae > Gastrophryne > Gastrophryne carolinensis. Next base: position 310,270,249 of record CM051237.1, read on the forward strand.
AACCGGTTCGCTCATCTCTATTCACAATGTTCACTCCATCCCAGGAGTGCAATGCATACATCAGTGAAAGCTGTGAGCTACTGTATTTGTGAGCTATTTATGTTTCAATAGCCGGCTCATTGCTACTTTATAATGTATCACAGCTGATTACACCTGAAATATTATGATACATCAGCAGCTTAGCTATAGCAATGTAACACAATGTAACTCTCACTAGGGAGCTGGTTTGCTTTTCAGGATGACTCGCTGTGTTTGTTGTAGTCAAAAAGATGCAACACGCATTTTTAAACTGCCAGTGCATTACAGCCCTGTGAGATCTGACACCACCGTAGATGGGTGCATTCTGGTGAAGTTACTAATCTCAAAGCAGAGTAGGTTATGGAAAACAGGTAATTTTTTAGTGATGCCTTTTTAGGAGTAAACAATAGGCGTTAAGTCCACTTTAATTCAAAGCAATCTGCTATAAATATAATACAATTATTTCATACAGTGTTGGGAGCTGCATAAAGGCTCATACCTATTGTAAGGTTCAAATATCTGAAGCTGCACAATTTCTAAAACATTGCAGAGAAGAAAGCCTCCACACATTCTTATGCAATTAAAAACACAATAGAGACTCTGAGTTAAAAATGCTTTACTTGGCCTCTTATCACCTGACCTCCTACAAAATGGACACCTCCAGACAGTAATACTATGCAAATTGAATTCATTTGTGCAATATGTCATAGTAAAATGGTGAAATGCCTGCACAGAACAGCTCAGATTCAAAATGTGTCTAGTGCTAATGCCAGAATTTCTAACATTATGTAACCAGCCTTAAGTTACTAAGCAGGGATTACCTCCCTTGCAAAAATAAACCACATATATATTTTACCCAGCATAATATTTAATCTGAAAAAATTAACTTCAATTTATATTGTAGGACTAACACTCGATAGCCATTGTAGGACTAACACTAGATAGCGTTGACTGGGAGTGAAGGGGTAGGCACTGTCTGGGGGCTAGGGGATCAAGGAGGGATATGTCAGTCACTAAGATAAGGAGAATGTCAAGGGATCTGGTGGTGGGGGAGTTTGAGGACCTTTGGGATATGATTGCCCATCTGCAACATGTTGGGGAGAGGGGCGTTTCTTAACTCTATTGACTGAACTATCTGTTTTAGTTTAGTGCACTATAGAATACAATTTTCTTCCTCTGAAACACACTTTGGATAGCTCTGCCCTGATGAAGTGACCGTCGTCACGGAATGCGTGGGAGGCAGACACTGTACTGACCCTGGTAATATATGAAAATCTTCTTTCATATTCATCTTAATTGTTGTCATGGGTTTCCCCTCCGGGTTTTGCTCCACTTTAATCATGGTCATGGGATCATTGGGCTATTAATAGAGTAAGCACTTAGCACTTATATGGGTTGATATAGTGGGGATCTATTTTGTTAGGCATTATGAAATTGGTGCCACTGGCACAGTAGTTATTTGCACACGGTAGTGGCATTTGCACATGCACATTGCACTTTTTTTTTGAGGGATTAGGATTTATGAATAATTGTTTAATCTGATATTTGAGGGGATACCATATTACTTGTGTTCATTATTAGAACCAGGGACATATCTGGTATAGTGTCCTACATAATCATGGTGTCATGTTTGTACTTTATGTTTTTTAACCCTTTCGCTGCCAGCCTATCTGGAGATTTTGTCACCCTTGTTGCCAGACCATTTTGCACTATTTTGTGCTCCATATGTTCAACTGTGATTTTTGAAGGGATTTCCCAGGGAAATAATATATTGTTTTTTTTCAGCTGAGTCTTGGCTTTAACATGAAATGTCTTGTTTGTCATTTTTTTTAAATATGTGCAAAAAAATTTAAAAACATTTTTTACAATTTAATCTATATAAAACACAGAGCAAAAAGTTCTTTTTTTCTCCAAAAACAGTCCTTTTGGCTGTATCAATAAAAAGGAAATCCCACGGTGTGTGCAACAAACATAAGAAAAACGTGATCCAAATCCTCCACCATCCAAAATGGGTGCTTACCATTTTGGATGGTGGAGGATTTGGATCACGTTTTTCTTATGTTTGTTGCACACACCGTGGGATTTCCTTTTTATTGATACAGCCAAAAGGACTGTTTTTGGAGAAAAAAAGAACTTTTTGCTCTGTGTTTTATATAGATTATTTTGTATATATATACTAGTGGAGTGGACAGTATTTTTACACGTTTGAGCAATATTAAGATTGTTGTGTTTAAGAAATTTTTGATTTAGCGCTGTGTTTTTCTTTTTCTGTTTCTATTTTTTACAATTTGAAGTGTTTTGTTGTAATAAAAAATGTAAGTTTGTCAATAAAAAATCTTATTGCATGTAAAAGCCCCATCTCTCCCAGGGACAGCGGTACCACATATGTATTAGTAGACACCCTTTCCTTCCCAGGAGACTCCCCCAAAATGAAAAAGCGCTTTAGGATATTTTCAGATAAAATACACCTGTGCTAGGCACTATGCGCACATTGCAGTTTTTCAAGAAAAACAACCCTTTACATTTCAAATACCCCCATAAACTATATATTTTCTGGAAGTACACACCTCAAGCTATCTAGGCATACCAGGCTTGTTGACATGAGTGCAGTTTTCTGGAAGTAATCCCTCAATGAATTATTTGGTAGCACAGGGTTTCCCTAAAAAAAAGAATAAAAAAAAAAACAGAATCAAAGGCACTTTTTCCTAAAAAACTATATGCAAACAAGAAAAAATAAGTTAAATCTGAAAAAGCAACACCCCCGAACAGAACAATACCCAACATGCATAGCTACTGTCAAGGGAAGAGTTGGCAAACACCCCAAAGTAAAGCGTGTGTGTAAGAATCATTTTACTTGAAAATTCACCTTGAGCTTTTTCTACTACAACATGTATTCAAAAGCAGAATAAAAAACACCTTTTCCTAAAATATCAATATACAAACAAGAAAGAACAAGGTAAATCTGAAAGCGCAAGGTCCCCCGAGCAGAACATTACCCAACATGCATAGGTACTTTCAATCCTTTTTTTTCCCAGCTTACTTGAAATGTTGTCACCCTCTGTTGACGGGTCATTTTTCCCCATGTTTAACCGGGATTTTTCAGGAATTTCCAGGAAAATTCTATATATTTTGTTTGCAGCAGAGTTTAGGATTTAACATGAAATGTCTTGTTTGTAATTTTTTTAGTGTTTTTTAAAATATGTTTAAGTCAAAAAACGAAAAAAATAAAAAAATATTTCTTTTAAATTGTTTCATTTATTTTAAATAAACAATTAACTTTACTAAAGAAAACCATATTGCATGTGAAAGCCCCATTTTTTCTGATTACAACGGTACCACATATGTATCGGTAGCCCCTTGTTACTGTCCAGGAGACCCCCCCAAACTAAAAAGAACCCTTTATAACATTTACAAATAACATACAACTACTATCCACACTATAAAGGGTTACATTTTAAAAAATTGTTGTGGGGTCCCCCTTCCCGGCGGAGGGGGACCCATTTTGTGGGGGGGAACTTTAAATGGCGTGAGGTCCCCACTACCCAGCATAACCAGCCCTGGGACCAGATATGGGGGCTTGTACAAGGCGCAGGGGCCAACGTTGGCCCCTGGCCCTGCAGGCTACAAGCTGGCATAGCCTATGGCCCCCCTGGGCTTTGGGGAGGCAGGTAATGGGGGGCTCAGACCTAGCCGCAGGTGACTTGCCAGATCCAGAGCCTTGTGAACTGGTATAGGGGTCACATAGATCCCTTACAGTTCACAAAGGTTTAAATGTAAACAAAACACACACACAGAGTAAAAAAATATATAATTTTTTTAATACTTACCTCTCATCCATCCCGGAGCACTGTGTCCCACGCTGATCACTTTGGCTTCAGCGCTCCTGCTGCTGCTGGAAGCTTTTTTTACCTGCTGGGTGACAGGTAACATAGGGTTAATTTAAAAAAAAAATGACATAGGGTCCCCCCGGGGTGGGGGAACCCCATTTTTTGGACTTTTAAGGGTTAAAAACGCTTAAAAATCCCCCCAAAAATGGCGTGAGTTCCCCCCTACCCAGCATAACCGGCCCAGGGCAAGCTATGAGGACTTGTACAACAGGGGGCAGGGGCCAGCTTTGGTGGCCCCTGGCCCTGCAGGCTACAAGTCCACATAGCCTCTGTGAGGCCCAGGCCCTTCTGCCCCCCCTGGTCTTTGGGGAGGCAGGTAATTTGGGGTGGTGGGGGTTAATGACAAGTCACCCGCTAGTTGCAGGTGACTTGCCACCCCCCAGCCTTGTGAACTGGTATAGGGGTCTCATGGATCCCTTACCAGTTCACAAAGGGTTAACAGTAAAAAAAAAAACATACCACACACATAATTAAAATGACTTTATTTAAAAATAAAAACTTTTTTTTTACTTTGGCTTGAATTTATTCTATGATTTATTTTTTGATGAAATCATGTGATACCAATGAACATTATATAGGCACTATATTTATCCAGTGGTCGCATTGTTTTATCTGTGTCATGTGTTTGTGTTGTATGTCTTTTTTATTATATTGCGCTAACAAATAAATTAGTTTGATTTTTGGAATTCTGATTGTGGGTTTTGTGTTTTTACATGTGTTAGTAGGGGAATTCCTGGAGCACCCACTGGATTATTTATTTCATAGTGGTGCCCTCACAGTAGCAGTCTCAATTTTTTTTACTTTACTCACCTTCGATCGTCATCTCCTCTGTCCCTCGATCCGATGACAGATGCGATCATCGCTGGCTACAGTAGCAGAGGGGCAGGTGATGATCTGATTGCCTGCCCCTCTGCTCCTGTGGCATCTGATCGCATCTGAAAGAAGAACAGCCGGGAGGTAGGACGACACCCGTTAAGTGACGTCATAAGCCCTCCCTCAAAGCCGCCTGTCGGGAGAGGAGGGGGAGAGGCCTGTCAGGCTCTCTCCAGAAGCTGAAGGGGAGGGGTGATCGGAGGCCCCCCTGGTGAAGAGGAGACCCGGCGGAAGCGATCGGACACTGAGGTGAGTGAATGCCATTTGTATTTATTTATTTTTTTTACATGTAATTCTGGCGGGGGGTTGCTATTCCGGGCACTCCCCTGCAGCCGGGGGGGCTTGGGTAGGGGATCGAAGCCCCCCCGGATGAAGAGGAGACCCGGCCGGATCGAACAAGGGGTCAGGTGAGTGTTTTTTTACTTTAGTTGTGCTGTAGCGGGGGGGGGGGGGAAGTCAGGCACGTAGATTCTATGTGCTTGGCACTTAAGTGGAGTAGAAGCGAGCACGTAGAATCTACGTGCTTGGCACTGAAAGGGTTAATGGTTTTTAATTGTGTTTGTATGCCCATGATCAATTTCAATAAAGGATTTGTATAGATAGATCAGCAGGTGATGCGGTGGCCCTGTTTATGTGGCTGTTGGGGGTTGAGGCCCTCCCCACATGATTGTTTGTCTGAAGCAATTGTGTGCATACATGGATGGTAATGGCTGAATTCCCTCTGTACATCTCTTCAGAATTGTAAGAGGGCAGTTGTGGCCTATAGGTAAGGAAGCGGCCTTGTGGCCAGAAGTTGGCAGGATTCCTGGCCAAGGGTGACTGAAGTGCTCTAGAGTCTAGAGTGTCCTCACTCATGGGGGCGACCATCTTTCTAAAGCTCCGTGGGGTAAGTTGTACAGTCGCTTCCTGCTTCTGCACACTCTGCATGGGGCCATTTTTGGGTCCCAAAATTCAGGTTCCCATTGATTTTGACAGGGACCGAGTTCAGCGAACTTGCTGAACCTGAAAATAGAGTGGTTTGCCCAACATTAATAATAACGTTATTTAGCTTTACAAATCCCTGATAGCAAAATACAAGCTGAAAGTTGAATGTGAAGAAATGAATGTACTCTTTCATGTAACAGACAAGATTTGAGACAAGCTGACATCCAGTATTGTAAGTTACAAAAAAAAAGTTATTTTATTTTGTGACATTTTTATTAAACCTTTTACTAATTTACTGTCATATTTCTTATGTAGCTTATTGAGGGTTGCAGGTGTTAAAGCAGCATGATGACTGGACTGCAAACATTTTTAGAAAGAAGCCAGCTATGGCATCATTTGTTACCATATGGCATCATTTGTTCTCTAGTTAAAAACTGGCTGTCACAATGATAACTCAAATAAAAAACAGGCACCATTAGCATCACTGGCTTTATTGATTTCCCCTGTTGTCATGGCATCTAGCAGCTGATGAAGACTCAATTTCTTTGGTCTTTTTAGTGTTAGAAATGTGTTGTATGGTTCTTGCCATCGATGCAGACAGGTATTCCAAAGTTAAAGTATTAAATATTTTTAATAATTGAATATTAGCTTATTCAATTGGTTAAAGCTTTCAAAGCACCTTGGGCATCTTCTTTAGGTATAATACAAATCAACCTTGGTCTTAACTAGCTGAGAGATCCACATAGCTGTGAATGGGTGGGTCAGATGACCAGCTTCAACTGTTAAGTTTAATGGATGACAGGCCTGGAACAGCTTTTAATGGATTCTGATGTTTGTTTCTCCTGACAGTTTGGCAGATTATTGCTACATCTAAACAACCTTCATGCTTTTGAGTTGAAATAAAATAACTAAAATGTGATTTATGTGGATGATATTGATGGTGAGTGGTTTAATCAGGCAGAGGCATCTGGTGCAATTTACCATAGGGGCACCTATGCCCCTCTTCATTCACCCCATGATCCTGTTTGCCTTGGCAGCTTCTACCTGGCATTAGACACTACAGTATAGTTCATTGTTTACTAAAAACCCTAGGTCCTTTTACCCTGTGTAAACGTCAAATTGCACTTGCCCATGTGCATAAATGTACATTTATCTGTATTAAATTTCATTTGTAATGTTTCTGCCCATACTTCCAAATTATCTAAATCTGGTTGTAGGTGCATGCTGTCCTCTTTTGTGTTAATTACATTACATGGTTTAGTATATTTTGCAAAGATATATTACTGTTTCATCCATTCTCAATATCGTTAACACTAACAATATCTAAGTACTTACCGTTAAAAAACACCCTCTGTTTCTTACCAGTAAGTCAACTACTGACTCCCCCAGTCCAATCATTCTCAACTTTCTTCCTTTATGTGACACAGTATCAAATATATATATATATATGTGACACAGTATCAAAAAATATATGACATCCAATGCCTCACCCTGATCCAGTCTTGTACTTCTTCGTAAAAGAAGGTTAGTTTGGCAGATGTAATTTTTCATAAATCCATGCTGAAAGCAGTAAGAAGGTCATTTTTACTCCAGGGGAGCATCTCTCCCGTATTAAAGAGTGTGGTCAGTATCAGTATCAGTATATGACTTGACTGGCACTAATTTAGTGACTTTGTATTATTTATAATCTAATGAGGTATAGCAAGCTATAAGGTGGTTTGTATCTCAAAAATAAAAAGCTGTTTATAATACTTTTTTTCACTTCAGACCAATATACCAGGGCCTCGGTTACATCTTACATCATAATGGACTGGTACATACAAAAGGTCGCTTTTAGCTCAATGCTGCCGTCCTTTAAAGAAACATATAGTCCCACAATTTTAGAGTGGCCCAATCACATTTAATCAGTTATGGAAACAGAGAATTTCACATCAGCTCTACATGATAACTACATGGTCACGTGGCTCATTTGGCTCTAAAATGAGGAGATTGCTGAATATAGTTGTTTTCCCCCAGCAGACACCTAACTTTAGGCTTAACATTGAGGGTGTTGCTAAGATGCTCCCATGTGCCAGCACATAGTGAAAGTTATAGACCTTTATTTTTAGGAGGGCCACGACTTTCCATCCCTCTACTGCCCCCCACTCTACCTTATATCTATGCTATATCTCTATTTCTATATGTTCTCCTTTTTACTCTCAAATTTTCTTTACCTCTTTCCACATTCTATGCAAGCACAGATTGGATAGACATGGAATTATTTATTTCGCAGTCAGAGACTAGTAAATGCCCCTTCAACAAGTTTGACATTAGATGCCCCAGGGGGCAATGGGAAGAGCTGTTCAGTGATGATGGGTTCTTTTTACTTTAAATTACACATTTTGGTTATGCATAAAATCTAAAATCAAATATGATACTAGCATGCTTATGTACGCTAAATGAAATACGGTATGTACTTATTTATATGCATGTTTATTTCTTGCTGTATTATCCTCTTTTTATCATAAATAAGAATCTGGGATCAGGAATGTTGAATAAAAAGCAAGGATTCAGTCAAAATTGCTATGCTTACTCTAGTAAACTATGCTCCACCAATATTTTGAAAGGTCACAACAACCACTTATATATTATAAAAAACAAATAATTTTTATTGTATAATACAAATCAGAATATATTAAAAACATACAATACTACTTGTACCCAGTTACTTTCAAATATGAAAATAAGCTATCATAACTACCTACTCCTAAAGTGTGAATCACAATAATAAAGAGCAAATGAATACAGGAAATTGCAGAAAACAAATAAAATAATATTACTGCTGATAAAGCATATGGCATAAAATAAATAGTTTGCACAGAAGGTACAATGTATTCAGTGTCAGTGCACAATTGCCACTACACCATATGTGCCTCTTAGGTGTTGGAAAATGAATACACATTATATAGCAAAACCCCTATATGATTGCAAGACACATTACTGTCACAAAAACAATGGTCTCCTAAGCATATTGCGGTGATACGGCTTCCAAGGATTATGAAGATGATGTTCCCCCAATGTATCTACTTAAGCATGAGAGATCTTTTTTATTAGGAATGAAATTCCATACAATTCCAAAAAAATACAAAGTATACAGTGATATGTTTCAAATACAAAAATCAACAGAAATGTTGGCATTTAATAGGATGAGAGACCTAGAGAACATCTCTCTGAAGCTCTCGCTAATGCTTTCATTAAAGGAGGACCTGAAATTAAAACCAAGGGTTAAGGAAGGCATGCTAAAAGAATGGGGTAAAATAAAATAAAATGTTCCAATACCTCCTTCCAAAGATTGTTTAGCCCATATTAAAGTGGAAGAAGCCGTAATGAATGTAATGAAACACATTCTTATTATTGTATATGCTATATTGTAATAAAAAAAACTTTAAATAAAGAATATTAAAAAAAGGAATGGTAGATTTTTTGGGGGGGAATAAAATTCAAAAAAATACAAAGTATACAGTGATACGTTTCAAATGCAACAAAAATTAACAGAAACCATATTATCCAGAGTTCACAAAAATGTAAAAAAGCAACAAAATATCTGTACAATCAAACAAACATGATAAAATAATTATTGGAAGCAAAGTATCTCTCTGAAACCAACCAATTGAACCCTTAAAAGAACAAACTAAGAAATGACTATATACGATACATACAATAGTTTTTACTACTCCCAAATAAATCTGATAATAATATTCATCAAATATTAAGGGCCTGATTTATCATGCACTTCTGACAGATTAAGACAGATTAAGCCACATCGGGGGAAAATATAGTTTATATAAATAATTTATATATTTTTTTACCCTGATGCATGTTGCTGAACTGTAAAAAACATGTTTGCTAAATCATTAGCTGTGCAACATTATGCTAAAAATATTATAAATTATATTGCTCTCATTTGCAAAGATGTGGCATAATCCATCAGAATTGCTTGACAAATCAGGCCCTAAAACATATTCTGCCACCTATGTGACTTCCACCACCTGGGGCAGTATTATACTGGGGCCCCATGTAAAGTTGTGTCTGGGGACCCTGATCAAATACAAATTTGGTAACTCGAAATATAATATTAACGCATCTTGTCTGAGATGTAGCAGCAGCCTGTTAATGCGCTTCTCTGGGAATTGCCCACTTGGCCGTCCAATTTCTACTCCCTGTGGAATCCCAAACTAGGATGCCCCACTGTGTGAAACCCTATTAAATTGCCGCACCTACCCTAATTTTGTTCGCATTCGCAGATCACAGCCTCGCTGTATTGTTAGCTAGACGCATATCCAGGGCAGCCATTGTGACTGGCCGGCATGCCGTCAGCTAGAGGTGATTGGTGGATGCAACCAGTGGCTCACTCTGCACCATTCAGCCCACTAGCTGCTGTGATTTCTAGTATCTTGCATAACTGAATGGAGCTTAGTGCACTGATTCTGCAGCAGCTGGCTCACATGTGTACAGTGCCTTTCTATCTGCACACTCTGCATTGTGTTAAATGGCACTCCTCTCTTGCCTCAGGCCTGTTGGCAGCCCGCCGGAAGGCATTAATTATTCATTTTATAAAACAAAGTTACATCTTATCTGTCTCCACCTCTGGGGGCCACGTGGCAGGTGGGGGTCCAAAGCATTTGTTTGGTTTGCATGGTGGTTATGCACACCACTATCCACCACTATCCACCACTACCCGGCAACCTCTAAACTAAAACTTTGTACATTCAATCTAAATACAAAATTAATTTGTGAGACTCACACCTTCAACCCCAAGCTAAAATCAATGTTGTTTGTTTATATGCAATTTTGCGAGCAACTAGCTCGCACCCCCTACCACTGAAAAATAGCATCCCCTATAGGGAGTTTCTCCATATGCAGAGGAGCTGCTCAACAGTGGATGATTATTTAAAGGTGGCGGGGGAGATCACAGACAGAAGAAAACTCCAAAGCCATCACTCAAAACTTGGAAAATGCAAAACAGAAAGACATAAAAAGACTTTCGTTTTTGTGTCGATCTGTTTTTTTTTGGGAAATTTTCCCGCTCGCGTATGAGTGTACGAGTGATTCTAAGCATTGCAAGCCTTCAGTAAAGTCTTCGTCCGTTCGTATGCCAACGAGAATGTCATTTTTCAGCTTTTGTTTTCCGTTTATGTTACTCATGAAACAACGTAGGCTTTCGTTTTTGCCCTTTTTCTATCATCGCCTCGAACGAATCATTTACACTTCCCGTTAGATTCTGAATTCCTTTTTCTATAAATAATCGTCCAGATGAAAATCGTTCCGAGCTTACGCCTGCGCACTACAAAATTACCTCATTAGTGTGCTGCTTAGCTAAATCAATTTGCAGTCTGTATATTCTTCCATTTCCCGCACCTAAAGCTTACCTAAATCACTTCGCAGCCTCATTCTTCTTCCATTGGTGCACCGAAAGTTTGCTTAAATCACTTAGCGGTCAGTATATTCTTCCATTTCCCGCACCTAATGTTTCCCTAAATCACTCCGCTGTCTCATTCTTCTTCCATTTCCCGCACCTAATGCTTACCTTAATCACTTTGCGGTCTCATTATTCTTCCATTTCCCGCACCTAATGCTTACCTTAATCACTTCGCGGTCAGTATATTCTTCCATTTCCCGCACCTAATGCTTACCTTAATCACTTCGCGGTCAGTATATTCTTCCATTTCCCGTACCTAATGCTTACCTTAATTACTTCGCAGTCTCATTCTTCTTCCATTTCCCGCACCTAATGCTTACCTAAATCACTTCGTGGTCTGGCGATTCTTCATATCTAAATTTTGGGTTTTCCATTCGTTTTGTGGTAACCAACCCTTAATGAATGTATGTAGAAAAGGAAATGACACAGAAACAAGTTTTTTGTTTTTTTGGTTTTACTATTAAGTGGCATTTTTCGAGTGCCTTTACTTTAAAAAAATTTTTTGAAAAATGTACAACATATACAATTTTTATGCAAAGTTTTAAAATTCTATACATTTTTTTCAAAAATTTAAATATCTAAAACTATATACAAAGCAATGGCAGGCCCCAGAAAATTAATCTTCATATGTGGTCCCCAATGAATCGCGCAGCTCCTGCATCTCGCCCACCAACTGAAGCACCGTGGCACTGAGTTGTGCCAATATGGCACATGCGGTGCCTGTAAAAAAAAGAAAAATACATTATTTGTGGGCAAATACATGTTTAACAGCTGTAGATGGAATGTTTATTGGTTTGCAAGCTAACTCATGAGGCCATATGTCATTATGCTAAGGAATTAATAAAAGGAAGAGGCTATATGTCATTATGCTAAGGAATTAATAAAAGGAAGAGGCCATATGTCATTATACTAAGGAATTAACCCTTTTGTTGCCAAGCACGTAACACCTACGTGCTGGCTTGGCTGGGCCTTAAGTGCCAAGCACGTAGGTGTTACGTGCTTGACTTTCCTCGCTTGTAGTTTAAAAAGTAAAAACAACAAATACTCACCTGACCCCTTGTTGGATCCGGCCGGGTCTCCTCTTTAATTTGGTGCCATCCGATCCCCCGTGGGGGGTCGGATGGCTCCAGGAGAGCCCCCGGAATAGGCCGCCCCCCCCCCCCGCTTCTGCAGCAGCAGCTTCTAACTGTAAAAAAAAAATAAAATAAAAATGACATTCACTTACCTGTGTGTGCGCTGGCTCCCGCTGTCCCTCCTCTTCACCTGGGGGGCCTCCGATCCCCCCCCAGGACTTACCGATCTTCAGGAGAGAGCCTGGGAGGCTCTCTCCTCTCTTCTGCACGATGGCGGCCGCCATCATGCCTCTAAGCCCCGCCCCCTTGGGGGCGGGGCTTATGAAGTCATCCCGGCCCCGATCTCAGGCTTCAGCCTTCTCAGCTTCTCAGATGCCGGTGATCGGCACAGGGGAAGGAGGTGACAGGAGATCCTCTGATCTCCTGCCTTCTCCTTCTCTGGATGCCGATCACCGGCATCTGTCAGCTGAGCGGCGAGGGACAAGAGCTTGCAATCGAAGGTAAGTACAGTAAAAAAAAATTTTTTTTTTTTTCTAATAAAATACTTTTTATTATTGTGTGGTGTTTTTTTTTCACATTAACCCTTTGTGAGCTGGTAAGGGGTCCATGAGACCCCTTATACCAGTTCACAAGGCTGGGGGGGTGGCAAGTCACCTGCCCTAGCGGGTGGCTTGCCATTAACCCCCGCACCCCCATTACCTGCCTCCCCAAAGGCCAGGGGGGGGCAGAAGAGCCCGGGCCCACATAGGCTATGTGGGCTCGTAGGCTGCAGGGTGGGGGGGCCACCAAAGCTGGCCCCCCCACTCTGTGCCTACAAGCCCCCATAGCTGGTCCCGGGCCGGTTACTTTGGGTAAGGGGGACCCCACGTCATTTTTTTTTTTGGATTTTGAAGGGTTTTTAACCCTTCAAAATCCAAAAAAAAATGGGGTCCCCCTCCCCGGGAAGGGGGACCCTATGTCATTTTTTTTTTTAATTAACCATTTGTCATCCAGCAGCTATAAAAGGCTTCTGGGCAGGAAAGGGTGTCTACCTATACATATGTGGTATCGCTGTAACCGGGAGAAATTGGGGTTTCTCACGCAATAAGATTTTATTGACAAACTTACATTTTTTATTACAAAAAAACTCTACAAATTGTAAAAAAATGTTTTTTTTTTGTTTTTTTTCACACATTTCACCCAAAAAAATTGAGAATACACCTAAAAAATACAAACAAGACATTTCATGTTAAAGCCCAGACTCTGTTGAAAAAAACAATATATAATTTTCCTGGGAAATCCCTGGAAATCCCTTCAAAAATGACAGTTGAATATGTGTAGCGCAAAATGGTGAAACATCGTCTGGCAACAGGGAGTGGCAAATGCTGCAGGTAGGCTGGCAGCGAAAGGGTTAATAAAAAGGAAGAGGCCATATGTCATTATGCTAATGGCATTGACAATAGATTTAGGTAGATTGGTGATGATGTCATTTCCCACATACTCCAAATATTTACATTACAACTTACTTCGTTGGTGGGCGACCTCTGCTTCGGGGACCACCCTCCGCTCTGGGACCTGCCACTGCTGGGAAGTTGAGGCTGTAGAGATATGTAAAATAGGGTCACTTCTAATGTCTGAGTCAACAGTAAACAAATGACACTTAGAATGTGTGTGTGACATCACCCACCTTCTCCATGTGCCTCCTGGGCAGGATCTGCTGCAGTCCCTGCTCCAGATCCTTCACCTGCTACATATTCATCTAGAAAAAGTGATTAAGGGAATCAGCTTTGCTTTTAATAGCATGTATGTGTGTGGGGTTACATTAAGAGTCACATACCAGAGGCTAATGGCTCCGTCGCTTGGGCGGACTCCCTGCCCACGCCGTGATGCCCCTTCTCTGTCGAAAGGTCCAGGGGCTGCTCTGAGGCCGCTACAGAGGAGGGGTAGGAATGTGGCCCTGGAGATCCCCCACCTTCACTTCCTGCTGCAGATTCATGCAGCACTGGCCGGCCTGTGCGCCTCCGGGTGCGTCTGATTCGGTACTCCATTTCCAACACTAGAAAAGAAAAGCATTTATAAATAAAGGCCTACCTTCTGTATTAGTTACATCTAGCATGCAATCGCTATGTACTTACTTAGGAAATGGAGACCAAAAAATCGCCGCACCCGGGGCATGTGTAGTTGTTTCAGATCCGACCAGTGCTGCATGATCTGTGTATGGGTGAAGGTGGTGTCCGTCTCCTGTTGGATCCGGGCAACGATCTCCAGGGCCACGTTCCTCTGCTCAAACGCGTTGGGCAGGTAGTCGTACCTGCGCTGAAGCATGGTCTAAAAAACACAAAAAAAAAATAGTTGTTAGATCCAACTGCATACAAATATCTGTCACAATTAGATCCGTTGACTAAATGACATTCCCCAACACATTTCTAGCCTCAAGCTATCCTTCTAGATGCAAGTGACTTGGTTCGCACATGTGCGCACTAACTTCTGTTTGGCACGGAGTTCAACTAAGTTTGGAAAACAACTGTTTATTCCTGCGCTTCCTTAAGGCCTAGGCATGCATTTAGATGGCAAATCAAGGTCCTTACGATACACTTCCGAGCATAATCAGCTCTTGTTGTTGGCAGGTGAAGATCATGGGCGCCATCTTGTTTCTTGTCCTCAGCAGATAAGTAATGCCCCAGCGGTTTCCGGGTCCTGCATGGCCCGACGAACAGCCGTACGAATGCGTACGCGAACGCGTAAGCTTCAGACCCAGTCATTAGTATTTAAAGGGTCATGGACACACAGCTCATTCTTTTTGAGATTGTCAGCATGACACCAAAAAAACAGAGCGCTAAGGCAACACCAGCAGAGGACGCCAACAGCAAAAGGGCCCAGGAGCATGAGGAGACTTCTTCCTCCCGTCCGACCACTCGGTCGCACCAAGCGACTAGCAAGTGCGCGAAACGCACAGCCAAAGTGTCCAACACAAGGCGACATTGGCCACTAAGCCTGGAACATCAAAACCAACAACCAAAAGCAAGGAAGGAGCATCAAAGAAGAAGGCACCCACATCCAAGGAGCCAGGTACGAGGACGTCCAAGGCCACAAAGAAGCAGAGGGTAAGAACCCCGAGCCCAACAAGAACACCCTCTCCTCTTCCCCGCCCTACCACATCCCATCATAAACGGAGCACCAGTTCCAAGGCCACAAAGAGCCAGCATGCCCGAAGCCCCAGCCCAACAAGCACAGCCTCTCCTGCTCCCCGCGCAAGCACATCACATGAGAAACGGAGCACCACTTCAAAGGGCCCAAAGAGGCAGAGGGCCCGAAGCCCCAGCCCAACAAGCACAGCCTCTCCTGCTCCCCGCGCAAGCACATCACATGAGAAACGGAGCACCACTTCAAAGGGCCCAAAGAGGCAGAGGGCCCGAAGCCCCAGACCAACAAACACAGCCTCTCCTGCTCCCCACGCAAGCACATCACATGAGAAACGGAGCACCACTTCAAAGGGCCCAAAGAGGCAGAGGGCCCAAAGCCCCACCCCTCCAAGCACACCCTCTCCTCCTCGGCCACATTTGCCCCTGGAACAGGTGGAAACCACCGATACATATGCCACATCCATGCCTGGAAGTTCGGTGGCCACCCAGGCAAGGACCCCCAGTCCTATTGTGAGTCCAGTCCAGTCGTTTTCAAGCCACGTGTCGCCCATTTCATCACCACAGAGCCAGCCCAGAATGTCCCCCGAATTGCCGAGATGAGCCAGAAGACCAAGCATTAGGCCAAAAATTGCGGGAGGTCAGTTGAGTGGCCGGTTTGGGGAGGAGGAAACTCTAGCATTGGCAAGTGGCCTCACACTTCATTATGATGAGCTATATGGGCGACATTCAAAAGCAACCAACAAAATGAGAAAGACGCAAATCTTGGAGGACCTCACCAGACAGGTCAATGCAGCAGGGGACGAGAGGATAGATGTGGAGCAGATACAGCACAAAATATCTGACTTGAAGTATGCAGTGCGGAAGAACAGAATAAACGGTGCAATCACAGGTACATATTTGAGTTGTGCATTTTGCTACTTGTTGTATTGACCAAATTGACCAAAATTTGTTAACCTCTATTTTTCCGCTTACAAACTGGCGGAGGCTTCCCCACCAAATTACAATATACCCAAGCTGAGGAGATGGTCCTGGCATTAATACACCCCGTTGCATTAGAGGGCCTCTCTGGCAGACATGACACGGACATCCATAACATTCCAGCTGGTTAGTAATGTTTGTTTGAATGTGAACTATTGGAAACGTGTGAAATGAGGCTCACAGGCACATATGAACACATGCCACTAGGGAGTGGCTTGGAGGGGAGGTTACTGTTTTAGGCGGGTGTTTAATGTCTGAGTAATGGCCTTGGGCAGTCTCCCAGTGTGCAGTAGTTAATAGTCCTTAAAAAGATTTGCAGGCCAAACACGACCTTTGACAGTATTTATGCTCACTATTAAACTCTTTATCTTCCCAAAGCACTGCATGTGCTGTAAATATAGTCAATAATAGACAAAACTTACTTCTTTGTCTTTTTACCACTTGGGTTGTAGCTGTGCTTTGGGCAGACAAACTTGAGCTGGGGTCAGGGAAAGGTCTTCATAGTAAGAATGCACAGCAGCATACTCTAAAGCCAAATGCTATTTGCAAGCTGACTGTGGGCCCCTAATGCGCCATTTGGGATCTGTAAAGCCTCCTAACATGCAGTACATGCATGTTTGTAGTATTTAAGGTGACCAATCTGTATCTACAGGGTGAGGCATACATATAAGAGATCCTAACATTCCTTGTGAAGGTCAACTTGGACCGTTGGGGAGTTGGCATTCCTGCTTGGCCACGTGTTTTCTAAAGCATATGTACTAATCCAGCTTATCAATGGATGTTTGTGTGTTTACGTGCCTTTCACTTTTAAACCCAGCCCAGCATCCAGGCTCTGGAAGTGTGGAAGCCTCCTCCAGTTTGAGCACGCCGTCTACTTCCCTGCTGCCTAGGACCCAGGAACAGATATATAGGGTAAGTGGACTTTGATGAAACTGCTGATGCATGTGAATGCACATGACTAATTTGTATGAAAAAGATATTTAGGGCCCAAACTGAAACAGTTTTTTCACAGGAGGAGGATGCAAGCCTGATGAGACCTTCTGAAATTACCCCCCTGGAACCTAATCTGCCACTGCCCCAGCATCCTACTGCACCTAATCCTCTGCAGCAGAGTGAAGCTGGATGCATGCTGCCAGCCCATCGTGGCCAGCAGGCTGAGACTGAGCCTACAGTCCCCAGTGGTAGCTGTGCTGCAGAGGATTTGCCGAGCACATCTGGGACTGTTGCTCACCCTAGAGGTCCAGCATCTGCAGGCGCTCAAACCCGGGAATTGGAAGACGTAGTCAACAACGTCGACCAGTTTCCCAGGGGAGGCGCGTGCCGATCCTGGAGTCAGCATGGCGCCATGACAGCCGTTTCAATAATACATTCACCAACATGCTGACTGAATTTAGGACGAGCAACAGGCAGATGTCTGAACAAATGGCCAACTTAAGCAGCCAGATAGCAGAACAAATGGCCACCTTAAATACAAACTTCACTGCCATGCTCGATGAATTTAGAACAAGCAATAGACAGATGCTGGAGCAGTGGCAGTTTATGAATGCCACACATGGCCAGGTGTTGGGACACCTCCAAGGCCCACCACAAGCTAATTATGGGCAACCTCCATATTAAGGATTATTTGACCTGTATCTGCTCCACATATTTCCTCTACATCCCCACTCTATTTTCCTGTCTGGTGAGCGCTACCAAGATTGCCTTTTATATGGCTTTGCTGGTTTGCTTTTGAATTCGCCCATATAGCTCATTAGAGTGCTGACATACCCCACTAGCAAATGGCTGAGCTTAAGCCTCACTGAAGCGGACGCTCAATCTCCCACGCTGCAGGCTTGGGCCTAATCAAATTGTGGCTGGCTCATCCTGTTTGTTGGCAATATTGGGGGACATTCTTGGCTGGGAAACAACTACATTTGCCCATGGCAAAGATTGTACTGGACTGGCATTAGGACTGGGGGTCATTGGCTGGGTGACCACCGTACTTACAGGCGTGGATGTGGCATAGGTCTGGCTGCTTTCCACCTGTGCCGGTGGCAAATGTGGCCGAGCAGGAGAGGGTGTGTATGTGGGCTTATGTATTCCTGCACTACTATTCTCTGGGAAATTGTTGCACCCTATGGATCTTGATGTTGGTGGGTGGGGAAACTTCGGCCTGGAGTCAGTTACTTTAGAACTCCTGGATGTGGCCAATTGCTAGGTGCCATTTGTCTGCCCCAATTTATAGTTATGTTCTACAATGTATGTACATTTTGAGTCTGCGAGTGCTCTTCAGCTACAAATTGACATATTTGCCAAAAAAAGATTAAATGTGACTTTACCTGTTCTTGCCTAAGTTGATGCATTAATCTTTGGGTTATTTTGATATTAATGAAGGTTTTTAAGAACAAACATGCAAAAATAAACTGCATGAGGCTCAAATCAGGTGTCAATTTTTTAGTAATTAAGTCATTACTTTTTTTTTCAAAAAATAAAAATCACAAAATAACATAAACAAACAAACAAACAAAACAATTTTAAGCAAAATAGCTGGTAATCAAATTAGCACGCACTGCTTGGCCAGAGGCACTAGGTGTGCCAGTGTAATGGTCATCTGGCTCCTGGCTGGGTGGAGAGGGGGGCAGATCCACATACCGGGGGACACGCTGCATGATCGCAAAATTATGCAGCATGCAGCATGCCAGGATGATGTTTATGACCTTGTTGGGGTCATATTGGAGTGACCCCCCGGTATGGCCCAAACAGCGGAATCGGGTTTTCAGGAGGCCAAAGGCCCGGGTCTTCCTGTGTGCCCGATTGTATGCCTCCTGTGCCTCATTCTGCAGCCGAAGTACGGACATTAGGAGCCAGGGCAGAAGCGGATAGCCTGAATCCCCTGAAAAAATAACAAAATACTTACATAAATTACACATTCGAAACAACAATATTGTTTAAAGCGGTCGTTCACTCTGAATAAGAGCCTATCTTATATGTTTCCCACACCCTCTACATACAGATTGCTCACATTAAAGTGGACCAACACCCAGGATTTTGACTATACTGGGTTTTGGTCTACTTCGGTGGGGCACCCCAAAAACTCACCTGTCCCCGCTCCCACGTGACCGCTGCAGCCAATCCCCGTCGCTGGACAAGCGAGCGCGCCCGCCGCCGCCTCCCGCGCATCACTCTTACAGGGACCGCGCCCGTGCCAGCCATTCACAAACGGCCGGCGCGGGTGCGCGCCCTGCTAGAGGGATCTGCAAGCGGTGGCGGCGGCTCGCGCATGCGCTGCTGGATCGAGGAGCAGGTAGGGATTTCGGGGCTTTCTGGGGGGTTTCACACAGCGGAGAATCTTATAGATTCCCGGGCCGATCAGCATCGGGTGTTGGTCCACTTTAAAAAACATCCTACCTGCATCTACTGCATGTTATGAGCATTTAAACATCCAAGATGGCGGCTCAGGGAATATCAGGCAGGCTGCAAACAGGAAGTGCCTTCTGACTGTGCTGGTCTGCATTCTGGGATTGCTGACCTTTTCCGGACCCCAGCTCTACTCTGTGTGAGCAAAGCACAGCAAAAACCTGCCCCCTGCACTTTATCCCGCTCTCCTCTCCTCAGTAATTGTGATGCATCTGAGCAAAGATGGCGGCGCCCGTATCCTAAAGTCCTGAACAGAGTTGCAGCCCAGTGGGGGAAAGAATAATGACTAACTTACTAAAAACTTGAAATATATCAGGTGGAAATGCTGGGGAATCAGTTTTTAAGGGTTTGGGCTTTTCTAAAAATCATGGCGAAGGTCTGGGAAAAAACAGCCATACATAACATGGGTCATCAACTAGATTCATAGGCATACAGTGAAAAGGGAATGATGCAATTTGAGGGAACTTACCAAGGAGCCATCCACCTGATAATTCTCCAGGCTCAAACCGACGGAATAAGCCGGACCTCCGCAAGATATAAGCGTCATGGGATGAGCCTGGATACCCGGCGAGGACACTAAGGAACCGCATGTCCGGGGCCACCACTGCTTGGACATTCAGTAAGTGGCTCATTTTGCGGTTCCTGAAAAAAAAAAAATTTTAGCAATCCAAGGTAAACTACTCAAACACTAACTCCTTACTCCCTCAAAAAAACATGTTGTCCAATCCAAATAACAGTAACTAAGTACATAAGTAGTTAGTTACTGTTGGGGGAGAAAATAAAGAACAACATTCTAATGGCTAATTAAGGTCAGCATTAAAATGTTTTGATAAGGCCTACATTAAATAAATTGATGAAGGTATATATTGGAAAGTGGTTCACAGGGACACTTTACAAAGAGGGATTAAGGTATACATTGTAAACTGGTTCACAGGGACACTTGAGAAGGAGGGATTAAGGTATACATTGTAAACTGGTTCATAGGGACACTTGAGAAGGAGGGATTAAGGTATACATTGTAAACTGGAAACCGTTTTATAGGGCGGTGGTCCCTCAGCAATCAGCTCTCTGAATCAGACGCAAGCCCATCCCAATAACGTAAGTTATCTGAACTAACGCAAAATATCAGATTTAGATGCGAAAATGATCCGAACTAACGTAAATGATCAGATTTGGAATCCGTCCATCGAAAGCGCATATACGCATTAGCGGGAACGAACATACGCATGGAAAAACGAACGCAAAATCCAAAAAAAAGTCCAAACAGACACAAAAACATACACAGACACATACGAAAGTCCAGACGTATCTGTCTCTGAATCGAGCCTAATATCCTATACACAAAATAGAAGTCCAGTGCTAATTATGACATATGCACCAGAACACAATAGGGTTTGGGCAATAGTAAATACATAGATATTACTGGCAGATATAAAATTCAGAGCTTCCAACTAAGCCTGTGTATACCGTCGGGCCAAAACTATACACGATAAGGTTGTACATAGCCATCATCAGGTGGATCGGAGGAAAAAGTGTTGTCAGGTGATGGGCATGTATAAATATGGGACTTTCATTATGTGCCCTTATATAAAATAGGGCAAAAAAATTGAAAATTATCCAAACATTTCATAGATTGTTGAACCCCCCATTTAATCTATTTGCTAACATGCCCCTGCAGGAGCTACTATGTTGGTAAAACTAACAGGCCCTTAAAAATTGTGTTTATGAACATCAACATGATGTTAAAGATGAAATATGAAGTCCATGATAGCAAGACATTTCTCTGAAAAACATAGAAGTCATCCCAAGGGACTTTACCTACAAGGTCTTGTTCGGCTTCATTAGCACCAAAGCACCAGAAGCAATATAAGAAATACAACATTAAAGAAGGAAGCCAGGTGGATTTACCACCTACAGAAGAATAAGCCACCAGAACTCAATGAATTTATGAGTTATGCCCCGTTCCTACAAAAATAGATTCATCGGCAATCCCATCCAATAAAATACCTTGGAGTCCAGATGCCCTCAGACCTCTTCTGTCTATAAGAACTCAGTTACCCCCCACCCCTAAAGACACTGACTGATCTAAGCACATATGACAAACTGCACTCTTCTTGGTTTGGGAGGATTAATGTATTAAAATGGACATTCTTCCTAAATTTCTTTACTTCTTTCAAACCATACCCATTTATCTGCCCAACAGTTTTTTTAAGAGGCTTAGGACTGATTCGTGTGGAGTACAGGGAACCCCTGGATAAGATTCAGCATCCTAACTAGGCTTAAGTTGGATGGGGGGTCTGGTCTTCCTAACCTGAGAACAGTTATATCACTTTGTATACTCGATTGGACCCATAGAGGGGAAGGGAAGCAATGGGTTAAAATAGAAAGGGCACTATCTCCTATGAATCCGGTTTCCCTACCGTGGGGAGGCTCGCTCCCCAGGCAACGAAAGGACTCCCTTCCATTTATGGCTGGCCAATTCCTACAGTTTGGGATAAGCTGACTAGGCGGCATATGCTGTAATTACTAGACCAGGACCCCTAACCCCTTCTCTTTGACAATCATTCTTTTGCACCAGATATGCAGGAGTTTCTTGACGTGGAATGCCTCCTCCAACATCATTATGGGTTGCATACTGGCATCAGGCAGGCTCCCCGCACTTGACGAATTGAGGGAAAGAGCGCCGGGGCAATACATCTCATGGTTCCTCCATATACAGCTGAGTTCTTTTGTGATGCCCCAAAATCTCATGGAGCGGGTACAAGACCGTTGACTCGGTTAGAACATGTCCTCACTCCCCCCGTGCACATGCTGTTGCAGTTCTGTATCGTACCCTACTAGGAGCGATACATGACTCCCCTCCAGTATTTTTTAGGAGATGGGAAGAGGAGCTGGGTATATCTGTATTTAGTGAGGATCTCACCAAGATATATTTATTCACTCACAAACTCATCATGCAAAGCTACTTTTCCAATGTGACACAGTTCAATTGGGTTAATGGTACTAAATCAACAAATAAGCAAATAATCTTTGATGCTCTGGTGTGATAACTAAACAGTTCTTCTCACAAGAGAAGTAAGGTAAAACAACATTCAATTCTCTTCAGGATGACCCCAAATGCATATCTTAAAAAACATGGTGCATAGGTTCTGGCCCACTAAACGGAATGGCCATTCAATCGCATAGAACTATAGAACATATTAAATTGAATTGTAGCCTGGGTAGCCAGTAAGGTGAAGTTAGGTTGTCTGAGAGCTAGGGATGCCCCTTGTGCAGATATGTTCCTTTGACCAAAGTATTTAGTGCCAAACTGTTCAATTGTAATTCTTTACTTATCGTAACAGTTAAAGCCTGTCCAAAATATTAGAGTAATGTGGATGGTCAGCATTGGGCTAATCAACACAGTTGGAATGAAGAAAAAATTGTTGTCATATGACCTCTTTAAGTATTTTGTTACACATTGGATTACATTTATGATGATGGGTGCCCGACTAGGGAGATTCAATTGCCTTACTCAGGTCTCTCTGCCCCTCTCACTGTATGGCAGTACCACCCCCCCCCACCTTCATAGCTCATACATTGTGTAAACCAAGCTTTTTACCACCTTGGCAATCATCAGTGAGATGGGGGTCTGTGGCAGGGGCTTGCTGAGGCTCTACACTCTGGTCTCTCCTCTCAGGTCAGCTGCAAGAGAGTCTACCAATGGGGAGGACTAGGAGAGGCAAGGGGATTGGTCAGATGCGTGACTACGCAAGCGCTCTGACATCACGGCGTTGCGGCATCCATAATATCAACATGCCTCCCTGGGGATCAGATTGCTTGGCCGCAACCCATAATCTCTGAAGTTCTGGCTGTAGGACCGCAGCATCTGGGGCCACTTTCGTGGTTGGAGGTCCGACCAGTGCTGAATAATTTGTGTGTGGGTGTAAGGCAACGTCCCCTCACTGCTCAGATGGGCTGCCACCTCCTCTGCAAACGTCCTCTTTTCATTGGTGTTAGTCTTGAAGTTCTATCGGTCTTCAATGAAATTCTGCAAAGACATCAAACAAACAGCACAGTTAGTTTCCGTACTTCCCAGTTTGGCTTAGCTTGAGGTCCAGAAGCACGCAGCTGCCCCTTTAAAAACTGGTGTCTGACAGTGCAAACAACAAATGCATGCCTAAGCAAGTGTGTGTATAATAGGCCAGCTTTCCCCTTCGTTAGTTCTGTTGGATAGTACTCTGAACCCCCATAGTGTACCTAGTTCCCCCAATCGAACAGTACCTGTGGATTGCAGTCGCAGGCGCACTTAGGCTAACGTTGCCCTCCGCTAGTACTGTCGGATAGTGCTCGCTGACCCGCGCGAAGCTACATGGCGGACCCAGCTCTCCCATCCAACAGTACTGGCAGATTGGGTCAGTTGGGTCGGGTCCGATTATAGGCTTCCTGGCCATCTGTCTAGGGTCTTCAAAAGGGAGTCAGGAGCCAGGAAAGCAGGGGATAACCCGAATCACCTAAAAGGACATAAAAAACCAACATTAACACCATTTACCCGCAGCTCTGTAAAGCTTCTCAGGAGAAATGCGGTTCAGTCGGGTCAACGACTACCTGCTGATTGGCCATCTGATCGATATTCAGGTGATTGCGGGAATGCCTAAGCTCTGGAAGGTACCTGGGTAACAGTCCCTGATGCTGCAGACCCTAATACTCTTCGCAGAACTCATCAAGGGGCTCCATCGTTAGTGCATATGGTGGTTCACGCTTGCAAAAAGAGGACGTAATTTTAAACCCGGAAACGTGCGGTTTTCATAGGGCAAATCAGGACTGAGCATACGTTGAATACTCGGATGGGCGCACGTATACCATAAAGTCCCGCAAAACAGCTATTTCAGACAAAAAAACACCACCTAGAATCACCTGACATGGAAAAAAGACCAAGTACAGGTTTTAACACCATTCTCGCATTTGGAAATGCGTGCAAGAGAGTCTTAGGATCAGGCCAATTGAGGCTTAATCTGTACTATCTATATACCTATATTTCTAGGTACACAGTGAACCAGACACATTCACCTTAGGGACAGGCTGCCTCTTAATCGCATTATGAATGTTACCTGCTTATTCTGAAGTAAGTGAGTCCCATACAGAGGACCGATTGGAAATGCATCATAGTGGCATTAGTGCTATTACAATACCTACCTCTCTATCATGGGCAAGGGCAAGGAATAAAACTCAGGGTAATTAAAATCCTGGGTTTTGTTCTGCTTCAAAGAGGAAGCTGAAGATTCATCAAATGCGCATCCTGTGTTTGCTGCCTAAAACCATCTTGATGGCAAAAAATAATTGATACCCAAAATAGCCCTGTAAAGTGGACAACATGCTTCCCTGACC
Source organism: Gastrophryne carolinensis (assembly GCA_027917425.1). Lineage (NCBI taxonomy): Eukaryota > Metazoa > Chordata > Amphibia > Anura > Microhylidae > Gastrophryne > Gastrophryne carolinensis. The sequence continues at coordinate 310,295,345 of CM051237.1, forward strand.
TTCCTAGCATACCAACATCCCCATAAAAGATGGAGGATGTCCACGCATCCCTCCCTGGGGCAACAACTGGACTGACCGCGATCCTGGGATGACTTCTGGAAGAACCTGGTCAAGAGGCAATCCATCAAGAACATCTAAACCAAGCCCTTAAGCTTAATATTACGTTTGCTCAGTTCCATTTTTCTCCAGGTCTCCATGGTGTGTCTAAACAGGGGATTAGGTTCACCACATTCTCCATACAGACTCACAAGACAAAGATTGCTTGCCCACATATATCATAGCAACAAATAATCTAAACTCAGTTATAACACCCATTCCTATTTAACCATCAGCACACCAACGAAACACCTTAGTTGATTCTTTAAATTACTTACCTACCGATGAATGACAGATTGTCCAATAAACCCAGTAAATACTGTTTTATTTAGAACATTTAAGGAGCTTTTGGGGGTTTTTCTACATTGAATTCCATGATTTATTATTTTACTGTGAAGCTTGGGATTTATGTAAAGCAGGGGTGCTCAACCTTTTAAGGAGTGTGGGCCTCCAAACCAATTTGGAAATTGGTCACAGGTCACAATGAATAGGTTCAGAATTTTTTTACATTTAGTAAAACCACTGCCTTTCACTTTCCCCAGTCGCTCAGGGGCCACAACAGAAGATTCAGAGGGCCACATTTGGCCCCTGGGCAACAGGTTGAGCATGTCTGATTCAAGGGGACTCTAAAGCTCTATATTTAAGCACACCTATAAACAGAAAGGAAGTTTATGTCGCCACCTTCCATCCCCAGCCCTGTACCCTAAAACAGCCAACAAAGCCTTTGCCCAATATTGATAAAAAGACTAACAGGGAGTAGTATTATGATGAATGGCAGTCATATTCGAATTAGTTCATTTACAACTAAACTGTCACATCAGGACTGATTCAACGCTGTGGGGATTTTTTTTTCTCTCACATTTTTCTGTGAAAAAAAAACATTTTTATAATGATTTTTTCCTTAGTGAAAATGGGCACCATTTTATCTGAGCACAATTTGAAATAATCTGCACAGATAAAAATAATGTTGAATTAGACTATGGAAAAACATTAAAAAAAAATTAACATGAAAAACATAGAAATAAAATGTAATGATGTCTTTTTCCACAGTGCAGTTCATCATCTTTTTTAGCTGTGCAGATTCATAAAACATTTGCACAGCTAAACATGGTGCTGAATTGCACTGAGGAATATTGGGCAAAGGCTGAGGTAAAAAAAGAAACACATGCTGTTTTGGGGCACTGGAAGGTGACAACAAAACCTTTCCTCTGAGTATAGGTGCAATTTAAAATTAAACAAATATGAGATTTTATTAACAGCCCCCAAGTAATGCTAACACAATAGTTGATCTTTGTTGTCCTTGCCCTAATAATGCTGTATAAAATCTGGACTTCATTGGATATGGACTGGATATCAATAAACAGCACTTACAATTATTTGATTTCAAACGTAATGCTTAACAATATTTCTATTTAGGAAAAAAAATTTAAGTGCACCTACACTTAGAGGAAAGTTTATGTCATCACCTCCCATCCCCAGCACAGTGCCCCAAAACATCCCGTGTTTCTTTTTTTGCCTAAGATTCATAACAACATCAACTGTATGCAGTCAGCCATTTTGCTCCCTGACCGAACAGCCCTGCCCCTAATGATGATGCGTTCAGCAATGGGGAGCACTTCACCCAAACTGCTATTATGTGACAGTTACGTTCTAACTGAATTAACTGGCATATGGCTGCTATTCACCATAATACTACTTCCTGTTAGTCTTTTTATCAATATTAAAGACTAAAAAAACACAGGCTGTTTTGGGGCACTGGGCTGGGAATGGAAGGTGATAACATAAACTTCCATATGAGTGTAGATGCACTATAAAGGCACTTTTTAATGGCACCAAAGCTCAGAAAATATATCAAATCATAATTGTAAAGGATATAAATATATATATATATATATATATATATATCACCAGCTCTTTTAAATCATGTACGAAGATTCAAACTTTTCCCATTTCTCTGAAACAGCTCTGTCTACACAAACTAATTGGTCAGGGCTTCCTATTCATCTAGAAACTTCCTTGAGCTTCGCGGCTTTGAAGCCTAGCTGCGTCATGTGTATGGCAAAGGCCATATGTTGAATCTCAGTATTGCACAAAGGAAGTTCAATGTTATGTAGAAAAATCACATTTTTCCAGAAATGTCCTTCACAGCTGTATTGTACTCTTTCACAAGAAGTGGCCAGTACCAAACATTACAACATCATTAGAGCACAATGCTAACTCTTTCTTTAAAAAATGAACTACAAATTGGGAAATACTAGTGGTGGCATGCTTGTCTCAAACATGTGTCCAGAGGTTTTTAAAAAGCTTTGAGAATTAGGCTTGAAGCCCATCAATGTTTGTAAGTTTTTGTCTGTCACCTCATTGACGAAAATCAGTTACACTTTATCCTTTACTTTATTTTTCCCAGACTATCCCTTTAACCCTTTAACCGCCAGCCACGTAAAATGTACGCCCCCCCTCCCCGCCAGTTAAACGCCAGCCACGTAAATTCTATGTGCCTGACTTTCCCCCCTGCTAGCAGACAAAGTAAAAAAAAAGCCACTCACCTGACCCCCCTCCTCTGGCCGGCGATCACCGGTATCTGTTATCGGATCTCCGAGGGACAGAGTAGCTGACGATCGGAGGTAAGTAAAGAAAACACATTTTTTAGACCCCTATACCAGTTCACAAGGCTCTGGGTCTGGAAATTCATCTGCAGCTAGCGGGTGACTTGCCATTAACCCGACCCCCCTATTACCTGCCTCCCCAAAGCCCAGGGGGGGCAGAAGAGCTCGTGGCCATAGGCTATGCCGGCTTTTAGCCTGCAGGGTCAGGGGCCACCAAAGCTGGCCCCTGCGCCCTGTTCTACAAGCCCCCATAGCTGATCTCAGGCTGGTTATTCTGGGTAAGGGGGACCTCACGCCATTTTTAGGGTTTTTTTAAGGGTTTTTAACCCTTAAAATTAAACAAAATTGGGGTCTCCCTCCCCGGGGGGGACCCTATGTCATTTTTTTTAACTCTTAAAAATCCCCCCTAAAAATGGGGTCCCCCCCCACCCGGGAAAGGGGAACCCCACGCAATTCTTTTTATTTAACCCTTTATAGTGTGGATAGTAGTTGTATTCTATTTGTAAAAATTTTTTTATAATTTGTTGAGAAGTGCTCTTTTCAGTTTAGGGGATCTCCTGGGCAGGAACGAGAGGGCTACTGATACATATGTGGTATCGTTGTAATCGGGAGAAATGAGGCTATTACATGTTTTTTTTAATAAAATTAATGTCTTAGTTAAAATAAAAAAATTAAAATATTATTTACTTATATATGTATATATTTATTATATATTTATTATTTACTTTAAAATATTAAAAAACTATTCTGTTTTTTATACATTTTTTAGTGAAACCCTGTGCAACCTAAGAATTCTTCGAGGGATTACTTCCAGAAAGATGAGCCCACTACAACAAGCTGGGTACACTTAGAAAGCGTAACATGTACTTTCAGGGAATATATGGTTTGTGGGGGTATTCCAAATGTAAAGGGTTGTCTTGGTAGAAAAAGCTCAAGGCGCGCACTTTGTAAGGAGCTGAAATTTTAAAGTGAAATTACCGTCACGCACACTCTTTACTTTGGGGTGTTTGGCAACTCTTCCCCTGACAGGACCTATGCATGTTGGGTATTGTTCTAGTTGAGGACCTTGCTTTTTCAGATTTTCAGTTTTTTTCTTGCCTGCATATAGTTTTTTTTAGGAAAATGTGGTTAATTTGGCTCTTTTATTCTTTTTTTAGGGAAACCCTGTGCAACCAAAGAATTCATTGAGGGATTACTTCTAGCAAACTGCACACATGTCAACAAGCCTGGTATGCTTAGAAAGCTTGGGGTGTGTATTTCCAGAAAATATATAATTTGTGGGGAATATTTTAAATGTAAAGGGTTGTTTTTCTTGAAAAACTGCAAGGTGCGCATGGTGCACAGCATAGTTGTATTTTATCTGAAATTCTCCTAAAACGCTGTTTCAGTTTGGGAGAGTCTCCTGGGCAGGAAAGGGTGTCGCACGCAAAAAGATTTTATTGACAAACTTACATTTTTTATTACAAAAAAAACACTACAAATTGTAAAAAAAAAATTTTTTTGCACATATTTCACCCAAAAATATTGAGGATACACCAAAAAATGACAAACAATAAATTTCATGTTAAAGCCTAGACTCTGAAAAATACAATAAATCACTTTCCTGGAAAATCCCTTCAAAAATCACAGTTGAACATGTGGAGCACAAAATAGTGCAAAATGGTCTGGCAACAAAGGGTGACAAAATCTCAAGGTAGGCTGGTGGTTAAAGGGTTAATACAGCAAACACACATACTTGCTACCTGTCCCCCCAGGGGAGCAAGTGCAGTGTCGCGTTCTTTGTCACTGTGCTGATCTTCTCGTTGTAAAGGTCTCTGTAGTCTTGCTGTCTGCACCTATTTCCTGTGGAAATGGTGCCTCCGCTCACATCCCGTCTCCCAATCAGCTTTGCAGAGCAGGGCCAGAAAAGCTGGTCCGCTATCATGATATTATTTGCCCCCCCTTCTGTCCCGCCCTCCTCCTTCTTCCTAGTCTAGCAGCTCAGTGGTTCTCCTCGCCAAGAGCTTGTGCAGTGTGCTGTCACCCCCCCCCCTTCATTCCCTCCCCGGCCAGGAGCTTGTGCAGCGCGGCCATCTACCCTCCAGTCTCTCACCAGCTGGGAGAATGTACAGCGCCACCATCTTTCCTCCAGTCTCTCCCCAGCTGGGAGATTGTGCAGCGCCACCATCTCCTCTCCCCCCTACCAGTCTCTCCCCAGGCCGGGAGCATGTGATGTCTCTCCCTGGCCAGGGGCTTGTACAGCACTGTCATGACCCTCTCCCCCCTCCATTGTCTCCCTCGTGGACAGCTGGTCCAGTGCCGCCCCCCATCTGTGAATGAGAGCAGCACCACCACACCTCCCCCAATCCATTCTCTGCCCAGCCAGGAGGGAGGGTTCCTTGTAGCCAGCCTGCCCCCTGCATTGAGAGTGCATGCATGCACTTAGGGAGTGTAAACATACGAATAGGAAGTGCATGCATTGGCATTTGGGAGAGTGAGCATGCACTTTGGGAGTGTGCATATGCATTTTGGGAGTTATTCTGACTCACCAGTAATGTGGCAGCAATGTGGATCCTGTAGACAACTTAATTCTTGTCTGTGTGTGTGTCTGTGTTGGATGTGCTCTTACTCCATAAGAATTGGAAGATAGCTTACTCGGCTGGAAAGGCACGTACATATGTTTCTGCAGGCTCTATTTTCTGTACAGAATCTGGCAATAAACACTTCTTACATCAGAAATCTTGAAATGTACGTTCAATACAGCAGGAAACAAGTGATATACACCCAGAACAGCAGCAAGCAAAAAGACTGTAGACTGCAAGGGGGAGCAGCACATGTGCACTGCTTGGATGCAAACTGAAAATGGCTAGGGGATAGCGGAAGAAAGCCAGGAAGTGACAAAAGGCAGTAAAGGTACATTGCTCAGCCTATGTAAATAGACACTATAACAAACATTTACCCTTTAACACAGGTACATTTAACACAGGTCATGGTGCATGACAGGAGTGCACACATGCACTTTGTGAGTGCACGCATGTGCTTTTGGGAGTGTATGCATGTGTGAGGAACAGGGCAAACATTACATTTCATTTCATCACAGATGCAAGTCCGGAGTTCCCCTTTATTTCCCCCTGTTAAGGCTTTTAGTCATCAATATGCACAGGTCCTTATCTCCTCAGGGAGAGGAATTAGCATTTCTGGGTTAAGCAGGGCAGATCACAGACTCCTTGCTGCTGATTCTGATAACTTCCAGCCTGGAGAGGCTCCAGTGGGTCTGCAGCTAGTTGGACCCCTGGCTGTGAATTTGTCACATCAAAAGATGAGGGCGGCAGACAAGCGGCACAACACAAATCGGACCAAAGCAGCGCCACCATGTGTCCCAGCACCAAGCCAGGTACAGAATCAGAACCGGCTCATAAAAACTCACTTGGAGGTAGGTTACTTCGGGCTCAGCAATAAAGGAAAACCAGAAAAATTGAGATCTAAGGTTCTGACCTACTTAGGGACCCCATTTCTGGACTCATCGGATGCCGGGCATCCAGCCCAATCGTTTGGTGCTGTATCCAAAGCCATACGACCCCCGTGCCCCAAGTTATAACCCCTAAAGGGTTTTAGGGGCTGAAGCACGCTCCAGAACAGTGGGAGGTGACAACCCGTCCCACAGATGGGAGGGGGTGGAGGGGAGAGACCTGCTTAAAAGTAGGCCAAGGGGATGAGGTCATTGTCATTCTCTGGAGAGGTCATGATTCCCGCGTGCTGCAGGTGTCCAAATCATCTGTAAGCTCTTCACTTACCTCTTGTGGGAGCTCTCCATCACCACTACTCTGCAAACTGCATATTAAGGTAACTGACCATTGTCTCTCTGTGTAACTCACTGTATCCTGTAACCTTCTCAGCATTTGTATCATTTCATATTCCATCATAGCCAAATGTTTGCTATCACTGCCTAGTGTGCTATAGCATTAAAACTTTTATTTAACTTGAGCGATCTGTTTGCCTTAAGCCAAGAATCTGTGTGTCCGCAGGCTTCGGGCCTGGTATTCCTGATAGGAGGACTCGGAAAAGGGTTTTCCTTGGAACGCGGTCTGTGTGTCCGGAGGTCCCTGGTTGATAGTTGGATCACGTGACCTGTGGTTCCCTGACAGCATGCACTTGTGTGTGTCTGGGAGTGCAAAGCTGTCTGGGAGTGCTGATCTAGCAACTGGGGGGGAGGGGGCAGAAGTACATCCAGGGTGCCTTATACAAGTTCTAGGAATCTTACAGACCCCGCCCACTATGCTGAGTATTATGCATCATCACTGCTCCAAGCAAGCCCACGCTTGTTTTTGGGGATGGGGGGATCTGCCACACTACCTGTTTTAGGGAATGGTTGGAGTTCTTGCACACAAATGTTATGGGGTGATTGAGGGCACTCTGCCATGTCCTGTTGTGGGGGATGGTTAGCTCACTATTTGGTTCAGAATATTTTTTTACTTTCTTTTTTCTCCTTTTTTCTGCACCTGCGTCTTATGGGCAGGTGCATTTTATAGCACTAAAAATATGGTAAAATGTGGCAACAGGACTTGCTGTTTTGTTCGGAGGATATTTCACTAGTCACCTGACTAGCTTTCTCTTCACTCTGATTTGGGAAAACTAGTTGGATGACTAGTGAAACGTCTTCAAGAAAATAAAACAGAAAGTGCAGTTACCTTGCTTTATTCCTATACATATCATTTCCTGATGTAAAATTATGGCTGCACACTTGTCTGCCGCATGCGTAAGAACAGCCAGACTGTTACCTTGTGTCCTTGAATAGGGGACTTTTGAGTCTCTCTCTCTCTCTGGCAAGCAATGTACAAACTTTAAATCATCAAGATTATGAATGCTCAACATGATCTAGCAACACTAAGATTGTATTAGAAAAAAGGTACTCAAGCCCTTCTGTGCCTGAGTGAGCTGCTGGAAAAATTATACAACATATTTTTATTATCTGGTGACACAGTGTTGTGAATTTGCAAAACAGCTTTGTGACCAGAATGTGCTTAACATTAGTTTCCATATTGTTTCTTAAACCAAATGCTTAATACATCTGTTCTTTTGCTACTAACACTGTTCTTAAAGAACATTCCGTCTTTAAAATGGATTTTCACCTTGTGGGGAACTACAGTGATACAACATAAAATTCTAATTATATCAAAAGCACTAATCCAATATATAGAAACTGTCAGAGGCTTATTTTCTGTATCGTGGCTATGATTTTGGTGAATATATATGGGCTATCCCTACATATGTTACATATTTACCTCTTTATTGTTACATCAGTTGTAACTACTTCTAATTAAAGTGTAGCTGCAGTTAAAATTCTCAGAAAAGTCCGGCTCTTAAGTGTATCTAAAAATTCAGTTTTATTGAAAGAATTAAAATGTCATGCTTATTGGTCCAAAAATGTAATACAACTTCCAGTATGTCTGACACGTCTGACACTGTTAATAGGCTTGATCTATGTATAGCAAAGTTATATGACTAAGGGTATGGAATATTAACGGCCCGAAACGCACCAGACATTGCAGCATGTGCATACTGTAAGTTTTATTACATTTTTGGACCAATAAGCATGACATTTTAATTCTTTCAATAAAAGTGAATTTTTAGATACACTTAGAAGCCGGACTTTTCGGAGAATTTTGAGTTGGCAATGTGTGGCAAACATGTCTAGAGCCTCAGTGATCTAATTTGTATGAATTGATCTGGCCAATTGTACCAATACCATATCATGTAGCTGCAGTTACCTAAACCCCAAATGGACCCTGGGTTATCCCCCCCCCCCACCCCAGGTATCCTGTCCGTAGCACCTTTTCAAGAGAAACCCTCAACTAGAACACTCAGCATGGCTGTTGTAGACACTGTTACACAAATCAGTTGAGTTTATTGCCCAATTAATGACATTTCTATAACTTAATCAGGAAACAGGAATACAGGGCATTAGCGGAATTAAGAAATAATTTATGTTTGGGTTTACTTCAGGTTGACTGATTTGTGTGGTAAATAGAATGACATATATTCAAAGCAAATCATATTCTATAAATAGAAGAACATTATAAAAAAAATCTGACAAACAGAGAGGCGTATGAAAACATATAAAATGTTGTTTGCTGTTTGTGTCTCCAATCAGTGGATTTAGCCCCACGTTTTTCAGTGGTGACTAAATAGGATGATCAGTTTCCAGTGAAGCTAATAGGGTCGATTCAACACCAGGTAAGAAAACTCCACTACTTTTTAGGAGAAAAATCTGCCATTCACTTTCATTGTTTACCTGGGAGTAAGTCAGCAACTGAGAGTTCTTCTTCTTTCACCTGGTGCTGAATCGACCCTATGCAATTTGCTCTCAGATTTTGTTCCTGGCACCACTTTATGGTCCCATTATAAAGTGCCCTTAGGGATTTCCTGGTTAAATTGACCACTGAGAAATTGACGCCAGGTCACTGGTGCTCATTAAGCTTTTTTTTTTTACCTACCCTCCCTCTCCCTGTGCTAAGCCAAATTCAAGCACTAAATAATTAAACATTTCACCTGATATTTGCTGTCACAGTTTGGTAGCTTTGCAGACATCTGGCAGGTGGCTCAGTGCTGATATGTAGCACAATTAACAGTAAAAAGTTATACTGCGCTACAATACAATGCAACCAATAAAGCTCAACGTGCACTGAGTCCTTCAAACTCCCTACAAAAATAATTACACAAAATAGCACAGAGCTTAAATTAGTCCAGAAATTTTAACGTGTGATCCCATGGTACATGATCCACCACCATTCAAGGTGCACACCAAAAACGTAGTGCCCACACGCTTACCGGAACACAGTAGTAATATCGCCTTATAGCACACTTAAGAGTTTCAGCATCCGTTGATCTCTGCTGTCATTTCAGATCTTAGGCTCATTTAGATGGATCCCATGTGCAGAGTTATATTAAATTGATTCATGTAAAACAAAAAAGTAGAAAAGTATGCCCAATAAAACTTTAAACTATTTATTGAAAATGCACTCACAAGCTGTCAAGGTAATAAAAAGCAGTAATACAGTGGGATAGTCAGCAATTTCTCACCGCCAGTCCTCCCAATGTTCAGTTGTTTTTTTAAAAGTCAAGGTATAAAAATCCCAGTCCACAAGTGTTCAAACGATCCAACGTGTTTCGTCGCCTAGTCGACTTCAGCCGGAATGTTTGAACAACACAGAAGCCGGCCTTTTAAGCCGGAAATTATATGACGTCCTGATCACGTGTAACTACCCACGTGATCAGGGAAATAATAACAAAGACCGCATCTGATGTTCGTCATTGCCGCCAACAGCGCAATGTGCGCGCGCACCTCCAATATCATGCATGCGCACTATACGCCAACTATACTATACTATACGTCAACAATTGCTATGTGGCCACCTGTAGGTGTCTTGCAAGTCTGCCCTGGCTTGTAAGGCCTCCTCATTTGCTAAAGTTGCTGGAGGTCTTGAAATAAGGATACTTTCCCCAAGCCAGAGAAGCAGTATTTTAGCTTATTCCTTGAATCCTGGATCTCCCTGGGCTAGCAGGCTCTTTCATTCCCTGATCTGCTAAGCGCATAACCTTTGTGTTCCATTTTGTTTCACTGTAATAATTTATCTGCAATTTAGATCTCTGTTTAGCTCCCTGCCTAATTTATGTTTATATTGCATTTGTCTTTTCTGGGTTTTGTTCTGTTCCCCTGGGCATCCCGAATATGCTGCTTTTCACTCACCTCTTCTTTGTTCTCGTCCCCAGCCGCGTGCGTGTGTGCTTCCATCACAGCCTTTCTTAATGGCCTTGGCCATGGGGCCTGAACATGCGCACGTCACCGGGGATGCAGGAGATGCAGCAATACATGCTTTCCGTTCACAACAATGAAAGCTGTTTGCAGAATGACGTGGAAGCTGATTCATTACTAACTCCAGGTATCGGCAGATGAGCGTCTGTATAGCGGCTCTTAGAGCGACCGCTAGTAGACGCTGTAAGTGGGTGCTGTAACAGAGTGCCTCAGTCGCTGTAGTTACCTGGCCTGCATTGATGAATGTGATGTATGTTGGGCACTCTAACACCAGTACAACGCTGCAGGAAGCGAAAGGTAGTACAGGCTCAGTGCGACCAACTCTCAGCGACTCACACCATACTTATCAAAAAACTACACACACACACAGCGTCGGCGCTCTAAAGCTGGGCGCTCTAGCATAGAGCGCCAGAAGCTGTGTGATTAGTCTGTTTTTGAACACATATACACCAGTAACAAAGCGAAAACACATGGAATGACATTGTTTTAACACTGGGACATTTGCACTTTGGTGCCAGACCTGTAATGACAATTCTGCATAAAAATATAAAAAGTCAAAAAAGTTTCTAAAAAAGTTTGTTTGCAGCCAGGAGAGGTCACACAATGATTTGAGCAAAAGGAAATGTCAAACACTTTGTTTAAACACAAGCAAATGAACGCCCATTAAAATGGGAGAGCGACAGTGAGCAAAAGGTAATACCTGGCTATACATTGAGCCGCCTGTAATAATACAGGTGACGCTACATGGCGCTGTTAGAATCGCTCACCAGAATCTCCTTCATAAATGTAGTTTTGCCTACAACGCCCAGCGTTCACCAGACGCTGCCTGCCGCTACGAAGCACTACCTGGCGCTATCCCTTCTTGAATAACCCCCATAGTCATAGAAGTTGGCACTAATTGGACAAGAGCCCGCAAATGTGCCGTTAGAGACCAAAGGTGGGGGTTTCACATGGCTGGCCTCAGGGGAAGCCCAGCTGCCTTTTATATACCAGGGCCAAACTGGGTGGGTTTTTTCCGTTCTAAGGTTTCAGCTTTTATCTTGTATTGTTTTAATAAATATTGTCAAGCTAACCTAGCTTTCCAGCACAGTCACTCTAAGCCAATCTCGGTCCTGACAGGGGCCCTGCTTGTAGGGCTGCTCCTAGTGACAGTTTTCTTCTCTGATGACAGTGGCGGGGGGGGGGGGGCAATATCTGGCCTTGAGTGACACTTGAACTTGAGATCATTCCCCAAACTCTAAGGACAGGAAAAGCACATTCAGGTAAGTTGTTTTTTTCATGGCAGGGCTTAGCACCTTAGTAAACTAGTTTAGTAAATTGCTGTAAATTTAGCTAATTTTGACTCGTTACTTTTTAGAAAAGCTTGTTACGGCTTGAGGGATTTTGGGCTTCTGTACAACCTGCCTTAATATAACTAGCTCTGTTCTCCAGCTCATAAGTTCCAAGCATGCACCGATTTTTTTGCCATTGTTCATCTCCATTGTAGACCTGGACCTACATGTAACCAACTCTTTGACTGAGAATCTAACAAGGAGGTAATTCACTAAAATCTGCTATGTTGTTCCGCTCATGTGAGGGAGGTTGTGGCTGTAGTGTGTTTTCCATCTTGTGTGGTGAGCCTACCATCTCAGTTGGCCAGTATTCACTTCATCTCAAAGCTCTCTACCACAACATGAATTCACTGATTTATCAAATTCACTGTATAAGAGCAGATCTCACACCAAACAGTGAGTGTTCATTATAAGGGTAAAAGGCTGAAGTGAGGAGCTTGTTACATGTTATTGTAAGTTCCTACTCTCCTTTTTTTCCCCATAAATTCAAAAAGCAGTTCAAGTGATGTGTTTTTTCTTGAGTTCTAGAATCTACCTGTTAAGAATCCTATCCACTTCACAAAACCCCAGGAGGGGGTTTCTGTCTTGCAAAACATCCATCATGTCTGTAGTTGTAAGAAAATCTGTCCCTAAGGGCTATAACTTTAAATGACCTTGCATTGCTACATGAATATCCCACAATAAAGCAAGCAACCCAATCCCCCAGACATTAGAAAGCAAAAATAATACCTAATATTACTATTCATAGATACATTGCCTACATTTGTATTTTAGAATCTACACATAATTGCAGCCACTTCATAGCAATATGGACATATGCAAGCTTTTTAAGGAATATTCCTGGTGGGCCGCCTCTTTGCTCTTGAAGGCAGAAAATTGCCAATGTGAACAATGAAGAGGACATGTTGCTATGTCAGCATTGGATGCTGCAGTTCCCATGGACTCACATGGGTTTATTTTACCTTATCTGAAAGAAAAAAACAGTCCAAGTGTTTTTCTTGAACTGGATAGTTGAAAAACTAAGGATGACATGATGACATGTCTTTGAACACCCCATCTGTTTCAGCTGCCCATTTCTTGATATAACCTAAGGTGCATAGTAGTATTAATTTATTAAAAAAGCTTTGGATGGAAATATGGATCCATTTTTGAGAGTTGAAAGAGATGACCTTGAAATTATACTTCACCATGAAGAACCTAGGCTCAGGATTTTGGTTGTGAAATGTTAGGAGTTATGCAAGGGATGCAGTATTGCAAGACAAGGCTAATTGGATGTTGGCTAGGTATTCTGTTTTAGGTAACAGAATTGGTGCTGCTGACAATTGGCTTGAGTTCATTCCTTGTGGAATTTGGGAACCTATATATATATAGGGGGCCTGATTCAGAGCCTTTCTCACACTCAATCCCGCTGACGTCGAAGGACTTTATTTGGTCTTTTTTCCGTGTTGGGTGATTCTGAGTCTTGTTTTTTGGCCGAGTTGTCCTTTTGCGGGAAATTACGGTATGCATACGCCACACCAAGTGTTCGCCATATAAATATGGTTCAAGGTGTTTGTGCGTCCGTAATTTTACGGTTTAGTCTGCACTTGAGCTTAATTCTGAGGACTGATTTGTGCATTTTCAGACCTATAAAAACCAGTGAAAATATAGCCTACATCCACCACACCTACTACCCTTGACCTGTTCTGTGAAGAGTACGAGCATCTGCAGCAGTGGGGGCTGTTAACTATGTACCTTCCAGAGCTTAGGCATACCCGCCATCGTCTAAATATCAATCACATGACCGATCAGCAGATGTTCAAATTGATCCAACTGAACTGCCATTCTCTTTAGAATTACTCAGAGTTGCGGCCATGGTTGAGTCCCACCACAAGAAAAGGGCATGCAATTGGAGGTTTGGCCAAATTGGTTGCCTTTCTTCAATTTTTAGAGAATGGCTTCCAGAGGCACTGTCAGTTGGCATGTCTCAAACATCGCTGAGCCATGTCCTGACTACATTTCTTGATGTAAAAGTCAAATGTTGCCAGCCTTCACTCCCTGGACAGAAACACACACCCGCTGCCGGCACAGCATAAGGAGCTCACCCAAATACTGGAGACGATCCAAAGACAAGACGAGCCAGCCCGCAGCCGAGGTGGTTAAAAATTATCCATTCTTTATTTCTTGCATAAAAACAGCACCGCAGCTAAAACAGCATTGAGAGCATATTCAGGCAGACATCGCGTCAACGCGTTTCGAGCCTCCGCTCTTAATCATTTCTTGATGGCATTGCTGTCCTGCAGGAGAAATACAACTCTTCTGACAGCATGGCTGTCTAGAACACGGTGAGCTTGGGCTTTTTTCAAATAGCAAATATGCCAAGTGCCATGGGCGCCATCGATTTTACGCATCCCCCAGCTGCTCAGGAGTATATGTTTTGGTATGTTTAGGTTCACTTTGCCCATCCTTGTAGCCCACTCTCCTCTTTTGAGGCTAGTCTAGCTTCCCCTCCTCCAAACAGCCTCCCTGTGTCCCATTTGATCCTTGTTTTCCCTAATTTTTGCTGTTCATTTGTTCTTGCCAGTCTAGGGACCCTTTTTTATTCATGGCTTCTTTTCAGCAACTGCAAGATGGGCCACTGTCTTAATATCCAATTCGTCGCGGGGCCGGATCTTTGCTTTTTCTGCATTTTGGCCTGCTTCCCCGGCTCGTCCAACAATGCATTTATCTTAAGGAGTTCCAGTTTATACAACCGTTTTGAGTGTTGCGAGCTGACTGGGTGAGTTTGTTTATTACTGGACGGGATCTGCTTGTTTATTGCATCTCATCCAGACGTTCAGAGTGCCCTTCCTCCTGCTCATTAATTTCAGCCAGGAGAGGTGCCATCAAGAAAGGTCAATCCCACCACACAGCCTCCAGTGCGCAATACTTTACCCTGGGTTCCACCACACCTTGCCCCTTGCCCTTTGCCTATTAAGCTCACTCATTTACACACTGTCTGGACTCTGCTCCCTGGGTGGCTGGCTGGTGGGTGGGCCTGGCCTTGATGTCTCAGTGGTAGCTAAACCAGATGGGACAGCTGAGGCTGCAGGTGGCCGGTCTTGCAGGTGAGGTGCTGCTGACTGGGGTGCTGTTGCAAATGTGCCCCTTCAAAAACCCTACATGGGCTACCCACTGGGTCCAATATCAACATGGGCCCCCAGATTTTTGTCTGGTTACACCCATGTAAAGGTTGCCTAATACCCTTGGTGTGTGTTGTTGCACAATATATGTTGCACAGGCAAGCCCTTAAAATTGGGTGTGCATGTGGGCACCCAGGCTGGCGTGTGGGGTAGTTTGATTTGCCTACTACCCCCGTGCTAAGCTACAATTTGCAAAGTTCTACCACTGGTGGGAACATATCGCACATCGGTGTCCATTGTGCCCAACTGATACGTATTGGGGTGGAGCATCCCCAACACCTTCTCATCAGCATGGGTAGAGTTTTGGAGAGCCCCGCACCAATTTGCTAGCTAGATTTAAACAAAGGGTGGCTTCAGTGAGTTGACCTATGTTTCCTGCACAAGCAGTCCTCTGGTTGTTCAACACTTACCCCTCAGCCCGTCTGGTGCTGAGTTTCTGCCGAACCACCACTTTCAGGTCATCCTACTTTTTCTTGGCCTGGCCACCATCCTTGAGTTTTGGCCCTGCCCCATCACGTTGTAGGTAATCTCCAACCGTAACTCCTCCCACAATACTTTGGGGGTCGAGCAGGACCAGAACCCAGCCATCCAATCATAATTTTTGGCAACACCATCCAGCAGAACATCCAGCTGGGCATCATTAAATCAACCAGTCAACTTACCCTTTGTTAGTTTACGCCCAGGGTAAGTGGCCGATGCGGTGGTCTGCTGGAGTGGCCGATGCTGTGGTCTGATGGATTCCAGGCTACTGGCTGGGGAAAGATCAGCCCTAGCTGTGACAAAGCTGCTCAGCCTTTGGCTTCCCCATTCGCTCTGCATGAGGCTCTGCTGTGGACTCAGCACTGGGGTCCGCCCTGAAGTCCACCCTGGGGTCTGGATAGTGCTCCAGTGTCCTGAATGTTGGTTGGTCCGTGGTGGGCTGTGCTGGGAGCCTCAGTTTTCTGACTCCTGCTGCGGATGCCTTATACTGCTGTGGATTTTCTGACTCCCGCTGCTGATGCCTTATACTGCTGTGGGTGACCTGCTCTGAGTGGCTAGTGTGGGTATCAGCAGGGGAGTGCCTGAGGGATGAACAGCTGAGTCTGGGGTTGGGGCTGGGGCTGTGGTATCTGGGCCAGTTGCTGCCGGTTCCTCAGCATTGCCTGTGATCCTGGCTCTAGGGGCTGTGGTGGCACCTATAGTGTGACATAATGAGCTCCTAAGTCAGCAGTGGAAAGAAAATCTGAGCCCCAGCTATGTTCTTTTATACCTAATTGAGGAGGTGCAAACAGAGTGACAGAGTGGCTACGAAATACGAGCGAAGGCACATGGCGCCATAGTAATAGTGGAGGCCTGGCCTTCCAATGTAACAGGCCCATAGTACTTTGCTGCCACTGTCATATGGACCACTCTGGCATGTTTGTATGCGACATAGGGGTGCCTAAGTGATTTATGTTTGACATTTCTATGCAATCTGCTACTACTGTAGGGTGAGAGAGCTGGCTATGCCTAACTGACAGTAGTAGAGGAGTGGAGAGTAAGGAGTGCCTTTTGGCCTACGTGTGCCTGCACTTGCAATCCTCTACTACTGTGGGATGGAAGAGCTGGATTAGGTAGCACCGGCATACACTAGCGTATACGAGGCTTGAGTGCTTGCACTGTCCCAGAAATTTACTTAAAGGGGCAGGGCATGCATGTGGAGCTAAAGGAGACCCAGACAGAGGACATAAGTTTGTTGTTTGCAGACATTTATAGAACAACGGTACAACTTCACATCCATCAGGCGGCCCATGTGAGTGGCAAGGGGATGTCGCCTTACACCTTCACCCAAAAAAAGAGCACTGGTCGGGTCTCCAGGGTGTGAAGGTTCTACAGCCAGAACTTCCCAGGTAAGTAGATGTACAAGAGAGAAGGTAAGCTATCAGGGTTATGAGTGGCATGTTTTACAAAATTATATTTTCTTTGTAGCTGGGGAGTTCTGGCTATGGATCAAGCCCACCCAGAGGTCAGGGATCTGACCAGTGGGGCCCAGAAGACAGGGTGTAGGTGTAAGGTGGTGGCCCCGAACCCTGCCAACATCCTCTTCCTCCTCTGAAGCAGCAGCACCACCAGCTATGTTGTGCTGTGTATGACATGTTTGTCATACGTTTGGTGTGTTGTGCTTCTCTGTCCCTACAGAATCGTCAGAGTGTGAGTATGCAGTGATGGGATCATCCGAGACGAGAGAGGCGCAAGACTCAGGTGGGAGTCAAACCAGTGAAGCAGAACAATACCCAAGCATCACACAAACAACAAACAAGTCCTTAAATTCTAACTCAGGTTCTTTCCCTCTACAGACCCTGAAAAAGTGGTAGGGTGGCCCCCTTGGGTTAGTATGTAAAAATGTGCCTGCATGTACAGGAACACATGTGAACAAACAAGTGATAATGGATATTTTTTTTCTCTTTCCAGGTGCCATATTGGTCCCAGGAAAAAAACTTTAAAAAAGTATATACTTTATTTATATTTTAATGTAAATCATTTTTTTAAAAAAAGCTAATACCAAAAAATATGCCAATTAACTGAGAGTTATATGCTGCGTGGTGGCATGTTTTCTTTGCAACTACATAAAGAAGACACAAATCAAACATACAACGGTGTAAAACAGAACACAAAAGCAGAAGGTGGCCGAAGTAGGAGGTGAGTAACAGTGGGTAGAAGCAGACGAAATGGCAACCAAGTTACAAATTGTAAGTATGTGCAAGGACAAGCAGACTTCATTGGATGCCATAGATGCCAGCAGGGGAGAGAAGGTAAGTATGTGCAAGGACATGTGGACTACATGGGATGCACTAGATGCCAGAAAGGGAAGAAGGTAAGTATGTGCAAGAACATACAGACTACATGGTATGCCCTAGGTGCCAGCAGGGGGGAGAAGGTAAGTATGTGCAAGAACATACAGACTACATGGTATGCCCTAGATGCCAGCAGGGGGGAGAAGGTAAGTATGTGCAAGAACATACAGACTACATGGTATGCCCTAGATGCCAGCAGGGGGAAGAAGGTAAGTATGTGCAAGAACATACAGACTACATGGTATGCCCTAGATGCCAGCAGGGGGGGGAGAAGGTAAGTATGTGCAAGAACATACAGACTACATGGTATGCCCTAGATGCCAGCAGGGGGGAGAAGGTAAGTATGTGCACTAACATACAGACTACATGGGATGCCCTAGATGCCAGCAGGGGGGGGAGAAGGTAAGTATGTGCAAGAACATACAGACTACATGGTATGCCCTAGATGCCAGCAGGGGGGAGAAGGTAAGTATGTGCACTAACATACAGACTACATGGGATGCCCTAGATGCCAGCAGGGGGGAGAAGGTAAGTATGTGCAAGGACATACAGACTATATGGGGTGCCCTAGATGCCAGCAGGGGGGAGAAGGTAAGTATGTGCAAGGACATACAGACTACATGGGGTGCCCTAGATGCCAGCAGGGGGGAGAAGGTAAGTATGTGCAAGAACATACAGACTACATGGGATGCCCTAGATGCCAGCAGGGGGGAGAAGGTAAGTATGTGCAAGGACATACAGACTACATGGGATGCCCTAGATGCCAGCAGGGGGGAGAAGGTAAGTATGTGCACTAACATACAGACTACATGGGATGCCCTAGATGCCAGCAGGGGGGAGAAGGTAAGTATGTGCACTAACATACAGACTACATGGGATGCCCTAGATGCCAGCAGGGGGGAGAAGGTAAGTATGTGCAAGGACATACAGACTACATGGGATGCCCTAGATGCCAGCAGGGGGGAGAAGGTAAGTATGTGCAAGGACATACAGACTACATGGGATGCCCTAGATGCCAGCAGGGGGGAGAAGGTAAGTATGTGCAAGGACATGCAGACTACCATGTGTTCATTGGCGGGGGACAGAGGGAAGCACCTTAAAATAGATTTAAAAAGCTAAAAAATAGGTCTATGTGGGAAAGCCACCAAAGAACACAGCCAACCAAGAGCAATGGGATCCACAACAAATTACGACAGAAAACAGATAAAAACTTGGCTTCCGAGACTACTTTGGCTGCATTTAACTTAAATGCTTGACTAAACCATATGTAAAGGCAAAGAAAATACGTCCGCTTACTCATGAACAAACTTTTCTCGTAATGTGTCTGTGAATGATAGAAGCATTTGCAATTTCCTGGTTTCCGAGATCAGTTCCCAGAAAAACCGAACATTCATGGCCAGACTCTGATACATAGCTCGGTCGATAGCTGTATAGTGGCGCTTAGAGCGACCGGTAGTTGACTCTGTGATCGGCTATCGGGCTCTGTAACAGAGCGCCTCAGTCGCTGTAGTAACCTGGCCGACACTGATGAATGAGATGTATGTTGGGCGTTCTAACAGCAGTACAGCATTGCAGGGAGCGAAAGGTAGCGCCAGCTCAGTGTGACCGAATCTCAGCGACTCACACCATATTCAACAAAAAAACAGACACACACAGCGTAGGCACTCTGAATCTGGGCGCTATAGCATAGAGTGACAGACGCTGTGTGATTAAAGTCTGTTTTTGAACACATATCCACCAGTAACAAAGCGAAAACCCATGGAATTACATTGTTGTAACATTATGACATTAACACTTTAATGCCAGACCTGTAATGACAATTCTGCATAAAAATATAAGTCCAAAAAGTTTTTTAAAAAATGACTTTTTATAGGCCAGGAGAGGTGACACAATTATTTGAGAGAAAAAAACATGAAAAACAAAAAACCCTGTTGGAACGTCCATCGAAATGTATGGGAGACCGACAAGTAGCGACAGGAAATACCTGGCGCTCTGGAAGCTAGAGCGCCGATGCTATACGCAGAGCCGCCTGTAATGATCAATTGTACGCTACATGGCGCTGTTAGAGTTGCTCATCAGATTCGCTTTCATAAATGTGGTGTGACGTACAGAGCCCGGATTTCACCAGACGCTGCCTACGAGGCACTACCTGCCGCTATCCCTTGATGAAGTCATGCTAATGCAATCAACATTTAACCTCTCTACTGTTTATGGTAGATAGAGGATGTATATTGCAGTTACCATTTATTATTTCTTGTTTCCTGTACAAGCCCCTCTGAATTGGGAAAGCCAGTCAGATGAATAGCGGATCATCTTCAAGAAAATAACACAAAGTTCAGTTGCTTTGATTTATTCCTATTACCATGACTGGAATGAATGAGAACCTTCACAGATATCATATGTTATGAAGATCCATTTCTTATTAACCATGGGATGATGCTTTAATATGTTTATGCTTGGAAATCCACAAATGTCATTTTTCAGTATGCATCCAGAAAACTGTGCTCATGACAACAAGCCTGGTACGCCTAGAAAACCTGAGGTGTGTATTTCAAAAGAATATATAGTTTGTGGGAGGTATTTCAAATGTAAAACTGCAAGGTGCGCATAGTAGTTGTATTTTATTTGAAAATCTCCTAAAACACTGTTTGAGTTTGGGGTGTGTCCTGGGCAGGAAAGGGTGTCTACTGATACCTATGTGGTACTGTTGCAGTTGGGAGGAATGGGACCTTTACGTGCAATATGATTTTCTTGAATAATTTAATTTATATATTTTAAAAAACACAGCAAAATATTTACAAAATATAATTTTTTTATTTAACAAAATCCAAACAAGACATTTCATGTTAAAGTCTGTCCCCCGCTGGGCGCCATCTTCCTCTGGTCTGGTGGTTTCACTATGTCCCATGGCGTCTCTTCTTCTATCTTCGGCGCTCTTGGGGGCCTCTTCCAGCCTGTAAATGTGTTAAAAAACAGTATCATTTTCCTGGAAATCCCTGCAAAAATCACAGTTAAACATGTACAGTGCAAAATGAGGAAACATGGCCTGGCAACACAGGGTCACAACATCTCTAGGTAGGCTGACAGTTAAAGGGTTATACAAACTAGAATAAAAACTGTGCATAGGTGGCTCATATATCTTATGCTTTTTCAGGGGGGGCAGATTTGGTGATGGGTGTACTTTATTTCTACAACAGCATCAGGAATAGCTACATTACTTTACTGTATGTCATTTAAAGTACATATTATTTCCTACAGTGATTACTATAGGTCATTATACCTTCCTCTTTGCTAGGTGATATTAATGTCTCCATTAGTCTGATTGCTGCCTTGAAATTGAACTAGATGTTTTATTTGACCTGTGACTTTTTCAGCTCATTTTCTCAACTAATTTCTCTAGAGGTTCCAATTTAATGAACGTAATTAATGCAAATAAACATCACTAATGACTTTACAGTGTTTTAGGCCACTTATAAAGTTGCCCCTTTTCAGTTGTTTTTTTGTAACCTTTTACTAATATTCAAAGCACGTTATCAGTTTTTTACAATGTTGTCTAAGCATACTTAAACCAGATGACCACCCATTTGTTACAAAATGGGTGTTCCATGCACAGGGGGGCATCGCAATTACTGGTGCCCCTCTGTGCAATAAAGTCAAGTAACGCAAGTTCTCGTACCTGTCAACTCAGCATCCTAGCAAAATCATGATTGGTCGGTGCAGTCATGTGGCCACCTAGATACACATGGTGGACCACATGAATGCAGCTGTCATTGGGCTGAATTTCAACAGTGGGCTGACTGGGTGGTGGGTGTACAAGCTGTGTGGTGGTCCGACCCGTGTATGCAAGTGTTAAATGGATCTGTAGGACATGCATGGGGGGGGGGGGGGGGGGTTGCCATGAATTACAGAGATAAGAAATAAGCCCAACAATTCTCTTCTTAAAGAGCAGACTGGCTGAAATCACCTGTAAGGGTGGTAAGAAGACTACTAACCCACATCCCCTGTGTAATGTGAGTGAAGGTGAGTGAAGCCTTTTCTTTGTTCACACAGGCTTAAAAGTATTCAAACTCTTCTCTCTTCTTATTACCTCAAAGTTTCATACTGCTTTACCTGCTTTGCACAGTATGCATAAATATCACATAAAATAAATGTAAGGGGGGACAGGCAAATTCTAATGATCCGTTTCCACAGAACAATTAGCAGATGGGGCCCAATATAGACGGTAACTGATCCGTGGAAATGCCCGCTGTGATCAAGTGATAAATAAGAATTAGTTGGATGGTTGAACGTTGTATAGTTTTGGCTGACATGAAATTTCTTCTTCGCCACGTTACTGCTGGCATGTGAAAACAGAAATCGACTGCAAATAGGATGTGGGGTGCACAGCACAAGTAGTCTCACCAATGATTGCTCTAAAGAACAATTAGCCAACAAATATCCTGCTTCTGAACGCAAGCCGTCCACTCACACAGGCGTTGTATACTCGCTCACTCAACGGACTGTCAATTTATCTGTTTGTGGAAACAGGACATTACTGGGACACAAACACAGACTTCTGTTCCTAAGGCAAGTTTTATTTTGGTTCCCAACATTCAACAAGTTGTCAGCCTGACTGTTGAAGCAGTGTTCACCATTTCCAGACCCGGAGTCTCTCCCACATTGAAGTGTTACTCATGCAGTACCGGCAGCAACCCATCCTAACAGCTCTGCTGCTACAGCAACCTGGCATGACCAAACTTACAGTCACATTCTCCAACCAACTCCAATAGAGGTACATTTCATTACTAAATACTAAAAACAATTCAACATATTTACCCTAATCTAACTAAAATGAACTGCACAGTACGTTTAAAGTATATTATAAATTTAGAATGATTTACACTGCAGGATAACTACTATAACTTTTTGGAAATTCCAGCCATTGTACAACATTGATAGGGAGGGATATTTAGATTTTGAGAGCCTCGTCGAGTAATTTGAAAAACTTTTTAACTCAACAATACAGTGAATGGCAAACTATTTTTGTAATTAAAAAACCCTGCTTCTGACTGGATTCTGTAAATGAAAGGACCATATGAGGTATTCACATAAAAGGTGTGTCTCATTCTATGGCCTCGATTCAATAAAGGTAGAAAAAAATTCTCATGGTAGTAAAAAATTCAATTCATGAGAAAAACGCCTGAGAATGTCACTTACTGAATCACTACATAAAAAGACAATGAAAGTCAATGGCAGCTTTTACTACAGTGTAGAAAGGAGTAAACGGCTCTCTACTTTCATTGACTTTCATTGTCTTTTTATCTAGTGATTCAGTAACAGTGAAATTCTCAGGCTTTTTTCTCATGAATTGAATCTTTTACTACCATGAGAATTTTTTTCTACCTTTATTGAATCGAGGCCTATATGTGCTTAAACACCCCGAAGAGGATGTTTCTGATGCTCCAACACCCACTGTTCAATGCACTTTCAGGGACTGTTGCAGTTAAAGGATATACATCAGTTACCATTGAACCTGGACCCATGAGGCTGAGGGGCACGACCTGATAGCTCTTCTGTGACAAGTGCTCAGGTCTTACATGATTCCTATTTACTTGTTATATATTGTTAGCCCTTTTGCTAGAAAATATGTCAGTAGGCCATTAGACAGTAATACCTAGTAAATATGATTTGCATGTCATAGTGAAGTAGACTGAAGTGACAATAGACTAAAGATGTAATCAGGAGTAAAATATACATACAAGGTTGAAAATCCTTGAAAAGGGCAGTGGATACTTTGGGTCCTTTCAAAAGTTTTATTACCCCATTATGCCGCATACCAGTGATAGAGCAAACACATATATACATACATACAGTGGCAAAGCTGGGTAAGGTTTACCTTACTTGTGATTGGGGGGGGGGGCAGATTTTGACACTCCTAAAGTGCCTTGTTACCAAATCTGACCCTCTGAAAAAACAGCTGTATATAAAGCACCGTATATAAAGCACCTAATGCATAGTTATTATGTGCGTTAGAACAAATAAGTTATATATAACTAAAAATTTAGGGAAACATTTAAAGGGTGAATCCACTTTCAATTGAATTTTTGGAAGTGTATATTTTTTTATGACGAAAGGATGTCCTCAAGATGCTGAGCATTTTTACTACCTGCAACCTGTTACTATTGGCCACATACACCAAGAAGAGAGAAGTGAGTCCTGTACGCACAGAACACTGCTGTGGCCACTGCTGAGGTGAGGGAGCTCACTCAACCTTACACATGCCCAGCAGCAATGTTCTGTGCAACTATCTGCAATCTGTTGTCTGCAATTGGTGTATGTTGCCAAAAGCTACAGATTGTAGATGAAAACTGCTTCCATAAAACACACATTTGCTAACATTATAAACAATTAAAAATGCTAGATCAGCTCACCACCTTTAGGAAATCATTTTGCCACACGAAAATATACACTTGAAATCGAAAGTGGACTTACCCTTTAAGCTTTGTAAAGCAAATTGAACAAGGCCCTTATTCATGAAGGAATAGCGTCAGGTAGTGCCTTGTAAATGAGAGGTAGCGACAGGTGCCTGGCGATGGAGCCGCTTGCTCAAACTATTAGGAATCCTCAAGATATTTCAGGATTGGAGGTGGGTAACATACAGCACAAGATAAGTCTTTTTGCAGATGATGTACTTTTCCTAGTCGCAAACCCAATAATTTCACTACCTAATATTATGAAGGTCTTAAATGATTTTGCAAAAGTCTCTGGCCTGCAAGTGAATACCTCTAAGTCTAAAGCCCTGAATATCAACATTTCACAGGATATTTGGTCCCGCTTGCAGGAAGTTTATGATTTTCACTGGGAAAAAGACAGAGTGAAATATTTAGGCATAAATCTAACAAGTTCCTACGATACCCTCTTTAACGCTAATTACATCCCTCTGAAGCAGAAACTTGTAGAACTATTGAAGACATGGAAGTCTTTCGGACTATCTTGGTTGGGCAGAATAGCGGCAGTCAAGATGACCCTATTACCTAAATTTTTATATCTTGCATGGACTCTCCCAATTAAAATTCCCACATTATTCTTAAAGTCATTACAGAATGAAATCTTTGACTTTATTTGGGCAAACAGGAAACCTAGAGTTACTAAATCGATAATGCTAATGCCCGAAATCCAGAGGAGGCTTAGGGGTTCCCAACTTGATAAAATATTACCAAGCAGCGCAATTAGTCTCATATCATGTAACAAGCGATACCCCTAGCTGGGTCCAAATTGAGGCTGTTTTATGTCATCCAATATCAATTAAAAACCTACTTTGGCTTCCCCCGAAGTATAAAAAATCTGTTTGTAACCCATTTATGTCTTTCTCGATCCGGTTATGGGATGACCTTAAATTCTCGAGAGGACTGGCTTCCCCACATTTGCCTATGTTGCTTCTTTGGGATAATCCTATGTTTACTCCGGCCCTCACAGATCCGGGTAGATTCTCTAAATGGAGGAAGGCTGGCGTCCTTTACTTATCCGATTGTATGCAGGGCCCGGATTTAGTCCCCTTCTCACAGCTTTCGGAAAAACATGGTCTCTCTGAGAAGGAATTCTATAGCTATCTTCAAATATCGCATTTTATTAAGTCAGTAATACGTAATACTACAGATTTGGATCATCTCCAACCCTTTGAAGTAAGATGCAAACAATATCCTAGAGCTCGGGGCTCTATTTCTGAAATTTACGATCAGCTTTGCAAGACCCTTAGTGACCCTAGGTCCCTGCTTAAACATAGATGGGAAAGAGATCTCGGAATACAACAATCTGATGACGAATGGCAGAAAGGTTGGCTAGCTTCTTTTGGCTCGGGTGCCTCAGTCAATTCTATAGAAATAAATGTGAAAGTGAGATGGCACTTGGTGCCAGATCGACTCTGCCATATTAGTGGGGACTCGAGGAAACTCTGCTTTAGAGGTTGTGACGTAATTGGAACACAGATCCACATATGGTGGGATTGTCATTTAGTTAGGCTTTTCTGGAATAGGGTCTTTGCAGTCGTTAGTAAAGTTATAGGTAGTACCCTGAAAGCAGACCCTTGGATTGCACTATTGAATGGTCCTGCTGCTCTAGCTACTAAAAATAGCAAACGTCTTATTTACCACATTATTACGGGTGCTAAATTGATTATTGCAAGATCCTGGAAAACCCCTAAACTAAGTTTCAGAGAGTTTAAGACTACAGTTGCTTATATTATGTCCATGGAGAAAATGTCCTCACTACACAACGGCACTCTGGAGAGATTTCGGGAAGTGTGGGAGCCTTGGATACAAGAATGTATGCCAGCAGATTTCGATACCAGCCTTCTAAGTATATAACCTTGTGGTAGTATGGGTCTTCTCCATACAGCCTCCCCAACTGACTCCACCCCTTCACCTTCCCATTCCTTCTTTTTTCCTCCCCCTCTGTTCTAGATTATTCTTCCTTCTTTAGCTCCCTTCTTTTTTTTTTTTTTATTTTTTTTTTTTTTTTTATTATTATTGTATTTGACAAGTTTATAGTGTTTGCTTACTATAAGCTTAATTGAGCTTTAATATTGCTTAACATATGTGAATCCAGGTAATATTCTCACCATTATTGATATATTCCACAATCAGGTAGAATATTGTATAATCTTGTATTTTCCAATAAAATTATTGAACTAGAGGTAGCGACAGGTGAACGCCGGACACGGCACGCAATTACACAATTATCAAGCGGATTCTGTTGAGCAACTGGGATAACGCCATATAGCGTCCGATTCATCATTATCCCAGCCTCAGCGTACAGCGCCGGCGTTCAGCCTTGCACAGGGCCAGGTATTACCTCTCGCTACCTGTCGCTCTCCCATACATTTCAATGGACGATCCTTTTCTTCTCTTTAAACAGGGTTTTTGTTTTTTTGTTTTTTTTTTTAAATCTCAAATAATGTTGTGACCTCTTCTGGCATAGAAAAAGAAACATTTTCATGTTTTATATATTTCTGCAGAAATGACATTACAGGTCTGGCATTAATGTGTTCATGTTATAACGTTATTCCAATGTAATTCTAAATGTTTTTGCTTTGTTACTGGTGGATACATGCTGAAAAACACACTTTAATCACACAGCCTCCGGCGCTCTGGGCTTCAGAGAAGCATTTTTCAGCACCAGAGTTTTGTAAGGATGTTTTTTTAAAGAATATGCTGTGAGTCGGTCGCACTGACTAGTCGCTAACATGCGCTCCCATACAGCACTGTACTGGTCAAATAGTAGTGACTCCTCACAATGTATTCATCATTACTATGAACTAGCGACCCACGGCGCAGTGACTACTAGGGGGCGCTCTGAAATGCCTGCTACAGACGCTCATCTGTCGCTACCTGTCGTTAGTGATGAATCAGCCTGCCCGTCATTATATCATTGTGCAATATTTAAACTCTAAAACTAAGCACAACATGTTCTTTATTTTGTGGGATATTTTAAAGAAAAGATTATTGAATCAAGCCTATCTGTCAAATATGGAAGTGCACCATATGGCTTCTGCAAGGTTTTAAGAAAGATATATTCTTAAGTCACTAGATGATACTCTGGTTTTTGTTTTCTAGCAAATGAAAAATAACTTCATGTCACAGTCAAACAACTATGTTCAGAGAATGCCTGGGTTACCAAATGATTTATTATGGTGCAGAATCTCACTGAAACAAACCAAAAACAAAATCAATCGACCAATCAAATCTTAAGTGTTAAATAATCAGAATGAATAGTCACAATGCTTTGGGCCTTTTTCAGAGTTAGGCTTTGAAGAACCCGAAAAGCGGAAAATACAAAGACTAACTAAAATGCTAACATTAAAGTGCACTGAATTTCACTGGAAATTCCTATTAAAATGATTATATATATAGCTACTCACTTGTTGGCACGCCTTGCATAACATTTACTGGGGGTTAGATAAAGCTACTCACTTGTTTCATAAAAACCATAGCCATTACATACGAAAAAACAAAACTAGAAATGGGGCACAACAACAGGAATATGATAAATCACAGTTTATTCCAAAGTAAATAAAAAATACAGTATGATACACCAGGACAACAACTGTTAAAAACAATTACCATCCAACCTCTGAGCAGATGTTAATACATCTATCTACTATACAAATGAATAATGGAACGGTACAGGGCAGAAGATAAGCATCAACCTATATATACTAAAGTCACACAGTGCTAATAAATATATACAAAATTAAAACAAATGAAAATTGTGCAGGAATACTTCTCAACTGCGAGAAAATCAAAAACCTTTTATTAGTGCGCAATGGAAATAAAGGCAATCACCCCACAAACATCCCTTTCCATATTCATGTACATACTGACCACAATGCATTTGTATCAGTCAATCATAACTATTCGGGAGACAGGTATGAAATAGAGAGAACACAATGTGCAAAGAAAAAAATACTGCTCTGTAAGCCCAGTAGTCCAAGTATCACATCTGAGCGTTGGAAAATGGCCACTGTGCAAGTGTTCTGCTCTCTTTGTGTAGCTTCTCCAGAGGTGGAGTGCCATCCTGCCTGTTTACCTTTTATTGGGATCTGGCACTCATGTTAAGGGTGTCACAACGTGCCAGAGACGCTGGTGCCCCCCCTGCAATGACTTGTCCACTGTCACCAGCCAGGAAGTGGGCACAGTATATACCCCCTGTGATGACTCGACCGCTGTCATCAAGCAAGGGGGCATATCATGAACACCGCTACACTGATAGAACTAGTCTCTGCCTTCTAAAGTCCATAAAGGTGGACATAAAAAGGGAATGTATTACCCCAAATACTGTACATTGTACACACTTTATTTCATAACTAATAACACAAATCTATTTAATACCTATTAGCCTCAAGAGCACAAAATGTTAAAAATGAAAAGAGAATTTTATACCCGTACATATAGAACGTGTTGATACTTGTCAATATAGACATATTTCACTGGTCAGGGGCTAGCAGACGCTTGCCCATGAAATATAAGAGCATATAAACATCAAGACTTGGTCCTGTTTTTCTGAATTATATGCAAAACTGTCTGAGGGGCCAACACAATCTTTCAAATGTGAGCCACCTTACTGCATGCATCCTTTAGAGTGCACAATATCCTTCCACAAAAACAGTGTACCACATAGAAATTCACAACAGAAAACAGAAATCTTCAGGCTTTTTTCAGACATATATGTTAAGCTGTCTGGATTCCACCAGGTCAGGTAAAATCACACTGTACAGATTTCAAACTTGACGTCAAATACTCCAAAGGGCCAGCATAATCTTTTTTCAGGTATGGACCATCTTACGACTGCACAACTCCTAAACACAAACTCCTCCCTTGCATTCCGAGAAAAGAAATGTGTTCTAAAAAAACTAACTAAAAAACAAAACAAAATGAAGAAAAAGTGTGAATGCAATAACACAACAAAATAGTGGAGAAAAAAATTAATAATAAGTTACAAACAAACAGCAAGCTATACTATGCTAGCATCTAAGACCTAGAAATTGTGTATATTAGACTATAGTATACAAGTGAATTCAAGTGAATAAGAAGGAATGCTGGGGTGTTAATGGGAGACAACATACATGTTATGCAGAAGTGGTACATCCTGGGACCCAAACAACTCGACATCTTACCAAAAGTGGTATCCAGCAGAACCTTAGATTGTCCATAGCCCAAAAATGGACCAAAAGAGATATTCTCGTTCATCCCTCTAGGTGCCTCCTTATCCAATTTAAAGATCCTTTTTAGCTCGTCACACAAAAGTTTTTGGCTTAGATCACCTTCCTAATTTATTACGTTTCCTATCACTTTCAGGTCCTTAGGTAACCCTCCATACTTCTGATCTTGGGTGGCTAAACAAATATTAGAGAGGTGAGCTTGCACTATGGTCTTAAGTCTGTTCTTTGTTTCACCCACATATATCATTGGGCATGAACGATGTAACAACAAGATGGCCACATTAGTGTTGCATTTTACGAAAGACCTCAATGGGAATTTCTTTCCGGTGTGTATATTATACACTTCTTTTGTGGTCTGTACAAAGGGGCATGACAAATCATGTTTTACACTGCAACATTAACACTTTAGTGCCAGACCTGTAATGACAATTCTGCATAAAAATATAAAAAGTCAAAAAAGTTTCTAAAAGTGTTTGTTTGAAGCCAGGAGAGGTCACACAATGATTTGCGCAAAAAAAAAAAAGCAAATTAACGCCCATTAAAACGTATGGGAGAGTGACAGTGAGTGAAAGGTAATACCTGGTGCTCTGGAAGCTAGAGCGCTAGCTCTATACGCTGAGCTGCCTGTAATAATACATCGGACGCTACATGGCGCGGTTAGAATTTGCTCACCAGATTCACTTTCAAAAATGTGGTTTTGCGTACAGAACCCAGCGTTCAACAGACGTTAATAACTCCCTTAATCTTAAAAATTGCCCAGTCAGTAAACCATTTTTTAGTGGTATGGAAGCTCCCATAGTGAAGAAGGTTGTTGATATCTGTCTTTTTACGGTGTAAGCTGGTCTTTACCGCCTTCCCAGAGTACCACAATATCATTGACAAATCAGGACCAAGCTACAATGTGGCTCTGGTGCCGGTCCATCTCACTGCTGAACACTGTCTCCCACCAACCCAAAAACAGGTTGGCAATGGAGGAGAGCAGCGTGCTCCCATGGCTACACTCATTCATTGCCTATAGTAGCAGTGTGTGTGTTAGACTCCATAAGGCAATGATGAGTGCTTCGCATACCCATACGATTTAGGCGAACAATTACTATTTTATGCAGCGAACTAGGCTCGGAAGCCGAGTTTGTACCTTTTCCAGCCGTATATTGCCATGAAGGTCATCAGTCTCGGTGTTACGTAGGCCATCTCGCGGGTATTCCGGCATACGCATACAGTACAATACTCGCTGCCCCCCCACCTTGGGAGCATTCCATGTTTGTGCTCCTTCCTGCAGTGTGACTTACCTTCTTCCAGTTGGTTCCTGGCAGGGCATCCCATGTAGTGTTCATGCCTGTATTGTGTCTTACCTTCTCCCAGTTGGTTCCTGGCAGGGCATCCCATGTAGTGTTCATGCCTGTATTGTGTCTTACCTTCTCCCAGTCGGTTCCTGGCAGGGCATCCCATGTAGTGTTCATGCCTGTATTGTGTCTTACCTTCTCCCAGTCGGTTCCTGGCAGGGCATCCAATGTAGTGTTCATGCCTGTATTGTGTCTTACCTTCTCCCAGCCGGTTCCTGGCAGGGCATCCCATGTAGTGTTCATGCCTGTATTGTGTCTTACCTTCTCCCATTCAATTCCTGGCAGGGCATCCCATGTAGTGTTCATGCCTGTATTGTGTCTTACCTTCTCCCATTCGGTTCCTGGCAGGGCATCCCATGTAGTGTTCATGCCTGTATTGTGTCTTACCTTCTCCCATTCGTTTCCTGGCAGGGCATCCCATGTAATGTTCATGCCTGTATTGTGTCTTACCTTCTCCCAGCCGGTTCCTGGCAGGGCATCCCATGTAGTGTTCATGCCTGTATTGTGTCTTACCTTCTCCCAGTCGCTTCCTGGCAGGGCATCCGATGTAGTGTTCATGCCTGTATTGTGTCTTACCTTCTCCCAGTCGCTTCCTGGCAGGGCATCCCATGTAGTGTTCATGCCTGTATTGTGTCTTACCTTCTCCCATTCGTTTCCTGGCAGGGCATCCCATGTAGTGTTCATGCCTGTATTGTGTCTTACCTTCTCCCATTCAGTTCCTGGCAGGGCATCCCATGTAGTGTTCATGCCTGTATTGTGTCTTACCTTCTCCCAGTTGCTTCCTGGCAGGGCATCCCATGTAGTGTTCATGCCTGTATTGTGTCTTACCTTCTCCCATTCAGTTCCTGGCAGGGCATCCCATGTAGTGTTCATGCCTGTATTGTGTCTTACCTTCTCCCAGTCGCTTCCTGGCAGGGCATCCCATGTAGTGTTCATGCCTGTATTGTGTCTTACCTTCTCCCATTCGTTTCCTGGCAGGGCATCCCATGTAATGTTCATGCCTGTATTGTGTCTTACCTTCTCCCATTCAGTTCCTGGCAGGGCATCCCATGTAGTGTTCATGCCTGTATTGTGTCTTACCTTCTCCCAGTCGCTTCCTGGCAGGGCATCCCATGTAGTGTTCATGCCTGTATTGTGTCTTACCTTCTCCCATTCAGTTCCTGGCAGGGCATCCCATGTAGTGTTCATGCCTGTATTGTGTCTTACCTTCTCCCAGTTGGTTCCTGGCAGGGCATCCCATGTAGTGTTCATGCCTGTATTGTGTCTTACCTTCTCCCAGTCGGTTCCTGGCAGGGCATCCCATGTAGTGTTTATGCCTGTATTGTGTCTTACCATTTCCCAGTCGGTTCCTGGCAGGGCATCCCATGTAGTGTTCATGCCTGTATTGTGTCTTACCTTCTCCCATTCAGTTCCTGGCAGGGCATCCCATGTAGTGTTCATGCCTGTATTGTGTCTTACCTTCTCCCAGTTGGTTCCTGGCAGGGCATCCCATGTAGTGTTCATGCCTGTATTGTGTCTTACCTTCTCCCAGTCGGTTCCTGGCAGGGCATCCCATGTAGTGTTCATGCCTGTATTGTGTCTTACCTTCTCCCAGCATCTCATGTAGTGTTTATACCTGTCATGAACTTACCTTCTCCCTGTAATTTCCTGAAGAGGAATCCCATATAGTCGGCATCACCGCACTGTCACACACCTTCTTCTTCTGTGTACTTACCAGCTTCTACCTACTCTTTTCTGACACCTTTTCCCACTGCAGCTTGACCTGCTGCACCCTGCCTTAAGCCTGTTTGGATAATAATGAACACCACACATGTGTTGTTATAAAAACGTTTACATTTTATCATTTTAAAATGTTTGAGTCTTGGAATGGAAGTTTCCACACATGGTTGCAAATAAAAGTCCAGCCATTATGCCAGAGTACTGCCATCAGTAACTATAACTATCGGTAACACAAGATAACTATTGCCCCGCCTTTATTGGCAGGTTTAATGATGATACTGATATCACCTCTTAAGTTCCTGAGTGCTAGGGTTTCCCCTCTGCTTAAATTACTGTAGCACCTCCTTTTACTGGCTATTAGTTTGGTATCATCCCTACCAGTTTTGATGTAACTCTCAATAAAGCCAAAACCCACAGAAGGGACAAACTGGCTCTTGAACTTAAACCCATTAGGTTCTCTCAGGAGGGGCCTCTGGCCACCTGATTGTTCTGAGAAAACCTTCATGATCCTTTCAAGTTTAAATAATTCTACGTCAAATTTAAACAAATCAAGATGAGAAGTAGGAAAAAAGATAGTCCTCTGCTCAGCAGGCTTACCTCGTCTGATGAGATCGATCTAGATGACAAGTTCATGATTGTGGTTTCTTGCTGACCGACCGTATTGTCATCATTGCACTGTCCACGGCATCTCCCACCCTGCTGGGATCGTTTGTATCGTTGGATCATCGAAAATGGTCTTCCCTAGGTTTATGCTTACCACCTTGTTTGGGTCCTATTCTGGTGCTTTGTTCGTGGTCAGTGGAGTAATTTTTTTGCTATCCATGGAAAACTGTGCCTGGGGTTTTTTGGTGCGTCTCTTGTATGTTGAACTGGGTAGTCTCCTGTATTCCCGTTGGTCGTGGTCAAGGCCAGTAAGCCAAGGGTAGACCCTGTTCTTAGTGTAATTTTGGCCCACCTGTTTGAATTTGTCCCTTTTGTAGCGTTTTAATCTATCTGCATAAACTGTTTGACTACGTTTTTGAAGGTCTTCATCAATCTTGGGTGTGTCAGTCAGGTTTTCTTTCACCCGTAATTCCAATGTATGAATTTCTCGATTAAGTTGGCCAAACTGGGCCCTCACTTCCTCAATAACTAATAACATATAGTTCATGGAGTTATTGTTGGAGATTTCACATCAGCTCTGACAGAACTCCGGTTTATTCCTTCCTATAGTGGAATCCGATAATATTTGTACAATGTCTGCCCATGTAGTTCAAGATCAGTCTAGGTCCATCACAAGAGTTGACAGCCCAAATGTGTCCGTATGCTATTATTGGCTGGATTTCGGTATGTCTAGGCCAACCCATTTCGCCTTTCAGCTTCCTCTGCGCACTTTGGTCTGAATCCTGGGAATTGGGGACTCTGTTATATATCCCTCTACATATATCTCATTGTACTGTGTGAGAAGGAATACGTTTATTCATCTCTGAAACACAATGTCCAATTTAGAGCTGGACTGTTTGTTTTCTGTACAAACAGTCTGTCTTTAGAGAGAACATCCCCTTGTGATGGACTTATCAGATAGGGACTATAAGACAGCCCATTAAGCGGATTTCTGTATATAAATAATTGTTTACAACAATAAAAAAAAAATATGCTTGAATTGGAACAAAACGATTGCAGGCGAGGTTGTGTATGGTAAAGGAAAAATTGTTGTGGGGACTAGTCGGTCCCCCAAAGTGTTTAATGCATAAGCAATCTTAACCCACAACCAGCTCTTACCAGTTAAATGATGAGAGTGAGCGTTTATCCTTTCAGTTTCTGAGAAACCTTGGGAACTCTCTGGGGGGGAAGAGTTCCCAGTTTACTTCCACTGGTCTTTTTGAATGTGGCTGGTATGTGGCGCGACGGGCAGGGTGAGCGCAGCCTGTACTGTGAAGGGACGCTGTGAAACTTGCCCTCCAATTGGAAGGATGGCACTCACACATCACAAGTTGCCAGGCAAACTTGCAGGCCTGGCTTGTGCAATGCAGGGAGATGACTTGGCTTTGAATTTTAGGTTTGATATATGTATAGATGTTTAATTTGAACTTTTGTAACATATGCCAATGATGTCATTGTGACATCAAGTGAGAATCTACCGACCATAGCTATTTAACCCTTATGGGATTGGTGTTCTGCTTAGTAGTGAGACCCTGGGGAAGGGGGGCCTTTACACCCCGAAACATTGGACTTCATGGACTGGTTGGATTATCTTTTCACGCTTGATGGATATAATACACTTTGGATTGAATATGCTGGCCTGATTTATATTCATATTTGTTGGGAACTCTATTATCCTCATCAGTTGAACTAAGGTCAATAAAGACCCGCAGTCTATTCATCTTGGACTTTATATTAGTTTTGGTTTACATTTATGGAACTTTGTGTTGCAAATTGGACCAAAAAGGGAGAGCACTTGGAGGTCGCTCTAAAACGAAGGGCAATTTCAGGAAGTTCTGGTTCTCTGGCTGCAGTACGCTTGTGCTATCTGCTGGTGGCACTGTTTCACCAGAATTCTCAGACAGTGTTTATGCAGCCTCATCAGCAGGTGGCTCTGTTGGCTTTCTCCACTGGGGTATTTGGCCTCAGCTAAAGCCAATCTTTAATGTTTAAAGCGGATCTTCACCCTGAATAAGAGCCTATCTTGTATGTTTCCCCTACCCCTTAAATACAGATTTCCCACATTAAAAATCAGTCTACCTGCACCTATTGTGTTTTTAAGCCTTTTAACATCCAAGATGGCGTCCTGCAGCGTCTCAGGCTGCTTGCAGACAGGAAGTGTCTTCTTACTATGCATTCTTACAGTCTGCATTCTGGGATTGCTGTCATTTTCCTGACCCCAGCTCTGCTCTTTCTGTGCAAAGCACAGCTATAACCTGCGCCCCTGTACTTTTCACCCATCTCCTCTCCTCAATATATGATGCTTCTGAGGCAAGATGGCAGCGCCCATATCCTAGAGTCCTGAACAGAGTTGAAGCCCAGTGAGGGAAATAATAAGTAAGCGACTAAAAACTTAAAATATATTTATTTTAGATGCTAGGGGGTGTTTTTTGAAGGGTTTGGGCTTTCCAATAAATTATGCTGAAGGTCCGGTTTAAATAGGCTCTGCAGGTAAGGAAGGTGCTCTAATATTAACACACTGCCATGCTCAGTTGCTTCTCCCTTGCATCCACTGGTCATTCTGCTACCAGTTTGGCCTGCTGCCTCTGGTAATCCCCAACTGCCAGTACTGTTTTCATGGTCCATCAGCCCTGTTCCAGTTTCCTGCTCTAGCCATCTTTCCCATCATCCAGTTTCAGTTGTCACACGCCATCTACAGGTACCTATTCCCCTCCTTGTCACAGAGCCCTGTATATGTTTGTATAATGAACTTGTATATAGAGTATCATTCTGGTGTGTCTTGTATATAGTAGTTTGGTTTGTAGTGTAGTGTGTTTAGTTTTATAATTGTGGTTGCTGTGCCATGCTGTGTTCACTCTTTGTCACAATGAATCACCATTTAGTTTCATCAGTTCAGTCTCAGTGTCTATCACTAGCTGGTCACACCTTGCAATCTGTGACAATTTTATGAGGATTTAAAATAAAAATACCCTGCAGTTAACTATCAAGGTTAAACCTCTAAAAAAATTGTGAAAAAAGCACCCCTATCACTAGTAGAAACAGTCCGGGCACCAGATATGGGAGCTGGTAGACCAGGGTGCAGAGGCCACCCCCCTGGCCCTGAAGGCTACCAGCCTACATATCCCACACAGGCACCCCCCTGGCCTTTTGGGATGCAGGTAATTGGGCATGGGGTTTGGCAAGTCACTCACTTGCCTCCTGCCCTTTGAACTAGGACAGGGGTCTCAAGGCCCCCTTACCAGTTCACAAAGGGTTAATTGTAAAAACACACACACACGTAAAAGTCCTTTAATCATTTTTTTTAAACTACTTACCTCCTTCTATTGCTGCTGTCCCCCGTCATCTATCACTGCTTCTGACAGCTGGAAGTGAGCTGCTGAAGCTGGGAGTAGGGCAGAGGATCAGTGTCCTCAGCCCCAGCCCCCAACACTAACTCTCTCTTTGTCTCTCACTCCCGATGCATTTTCTTCAGGCAGAGTGAGCTGAAATCAGCAGACTCGCCAGTATAAAAGGCCCCTCCCTATAGTGGGGACGTAGATAGCATCCCAGCTGAAGAACCCCAACCCAGGATCAAAGGCCCCCGGAGGGAGAGGAGACCCCTGGCACTGGATCCTTGCAGAGGTGATTTTTTAAAAAACTCTTGGGCTGTAAACTGGAGAAATACTAGTCACGGAGAATCTTCGTAGCTGGTCTCGGGTGGAAATTGGAGAAGCAGCTATGCAGACTCTACAAGCTTGGCGTTTAAAGGGTTAAACACCCATGAAAATTATATTAGTATATAGATATTATATGATAGACTATAAAAAATAATAGTTGGATAACATACTTTATTTTTAATATAATCTTCCCTTTGTAATTTGCTACAAGCTCGAAGTCTGAAAAAAGTGCTAAGTCAGGAGAAAGTGACAGTTAGCAACAAGGGAAAGGTCTGAGCAAACTGACAGAAGCAGGGTGCAACAATTGCCTGCTTATAGTACTTTGAAGCCCAAGAAAAGTCAGTGCTCTGCAATACTTTTGTTCTTGTTGAACTGCTGATTCTAATAACCTCACCCAGATCCTCCTATACTGGTCCTACTGAACCTGCCATGAAATAGCTATAGCATCATATCTGTGGGGGCCATATCTACCCCAATCACATTATCTGCCCCATAATACAAAAGCATTAGTAGCACCAAGATGTTGCAGGCTGCTTATGGGCTGACCGGGGGGCTGGAAAAACCACATGCTGATTTTTGGCCCCTGTAAGTCACTGCACAGTGCTGTCTTAAGACACACAAATCACAAACCTTTTCACGTCATACGTTTTCATTGTGTTACTCTAATTTCGTGACATTTCCTAGGAAAGGACAAGGCTTGCAATGTGTGTTTATAGTACGTGTGTGATATCCTCTATTTGAGAAGCAACAAGCAACTGGGACATCCCAAGACCAAAGTCTTTGTATCACTGTCTTTCTGTTCCCCTAACTGTAGCCTGTTTTCCATCAGCCTTTGGTCTCCTAAACAAAAGGAAAAGGAAGAAATTTAGGTCACCCCTACAACCAGGGGCATGGCTTATAATTTCTGGGAGCCCATGCAAAGTTGTGTCTGGGGGCCCTCAACAAAGACTAGTTTTGTGAGTGAAATACAATATTAACACAGCTTGTCGTGGATGTAGCTGCGGCATGCACATGCGATGTTGGAACGCAAGTGAACCCAGGGGCTTCACACACTGGGGCATCCTAGCATTGTCTGTCCATGGCATAAGGAATTGTCTGGGAATTGCCTGATGAAGTGGGCCTGGTGACCCACAGAACGCGTGGCTGTGGTGAGGTGGCAGACTGTGGGGAGACTCTTTTGGTATTGATCACTTTTTTATATGAGATTGCCTCACTTTTATCCTAGTGTTCATTATTGTTTTAATGGCACATATTTGGTGTAGTCCCTAGGGGACCTGAGATTTAGTAACCATCACTATTTTTATTTTATTTCTGTTTTGAATATTTGTGGTTATATATGCATTAGTTTGTGCACTGAATTGCATTGTCAATATATTAGTATGATCCGGATCATAGGTAGGGCATTTCTGGATTCGTTATTGATGTATTTGCATTGATTTGATCTCTCTACCCGTCTACACCCCTCTTTTTGTTTTGTTGTGTGCATTTGTTTTTAATCGTTTTTAAAATTGTCTGATGTCTTGTGATTTGTGATGTACATAATAAAGATATAGGCCCTTATTTATGAAGGAATAGCGACAGGTAGCGACTGGTGAGCGGCCGGTAATGACGGGCCCCGCCACGAGAACGCCGGCTCCCCACCACAATCACACATTTATCAAGCCAATCCTGCTTAGCGACTGAGATAGCGCCATATAGCCACTCATTCATCATTATTCCAGCCTCAGCCCACAGCACCAGCGTCCGACCTTGAACAGCGACAGGTATGACCCCTCGCTACCTGGCGCTCTCCAATGCATTTCGATGGAACAGTCTTTAAATATTCATAATTAATTTCTATTAATGTTTTTTTTTTTTTTTTAAATGTGAAAAATTCTGTGACCACTTCTGCCATTTTAAATAGTTTTTTTAAGGTAAAAAAAAAAAAAGTACAGAATTGATATTACAGGTCTGATATTAATGTATTCATATTACAAAATTATTTTACAAACTTGTTTTTTTTGGTTTCCAAAAATATGGTTGTTTGGGGGTTAAAAAACTACTTTTAACCCATCGCTGCCAGCGCTCTGGGGTTTAAACATGCATTTGACAGCGCGAGAATTTTTGGAGCGTGATTTGTTAATGAATATGGTGGAAGCCGGTCGCTCTGACCAGTCGCTATCATGCACTCCCATACAGCGCGGAACCTGTCAAATAGCGACTCCTCACCCAATATTCAACATTACGGCAAACCGACTGAGTCGCTATCAACTACCGAACAACGGCCAAGCACAGCGACTACTAGCGGGCGCTGTGAAAATACCGCTACAGTCGCTCAACTGTCGCTACCTGCCGCTGTTAATGAATCGGCCTCATAATCTATACCTAAACTGGTTGTGCCTCCTGGGCCTTATCTTTTTGGTCAACAATAGTTTTGTTTTTTGTAGTTTGACCCGGGCAGCTCCACTTTAATGTAGAGGGATTGTGCACTTTGGGAATTGCTCATACCGCCATCCAATTTCTACTCCCTGTGGCATCCTAAACAAGGATGCCCCACTGTGTGAAACCCCATTAAATCGCTGCACCCACTCACCTAACCTCACTTCAATGGTGCATGCGCAGGTCACAGCCTCATTATACCTTTAGCTAGATGCCAAGACAGGGGACCTCACACCCATTTTTTTAAAAATGTAACCCTTGATAGTGCAGATAGTAGTTATATTTTATTCGAAAATACCATAAAGCATTGTTTTCACTTTGAGGGGTCTCCTGGGCAGGAGCGGGGGCTATTGATTCATATGAGGTACCGTTACAATTGTGAGGAAGGGGGCTTTTACACGCGATAATATATAATACTCCTGGAAAGTCTTGCAGTTACAGTGATCATATACCCAGAAAGGAGGTCATCACCTTCCATCCCCAGCCCTGTGCCCCGAAACAGCCTGTGCTCCTTTTTTACTAAAGCCTTTTCCCAATAATCATCATAACCTGAACTGGATGCAGTCGGCCACATTGCACCCTGGCCGAGCAGCCCTGCCACTAGCGCTGATGCATTCTGTCACAATACACACAGCTCAGCAAGGGGGAGCACTTCAACCTAACTCCCATTAGGGCTGATTCAGCACGATGATTTTTTTTCCCTCACAATCTTTGTGAGAAAAAAATGTATCTTGATATTTTTCCTCAGTGCAATTCCGCACCGTGTTTAGTGGTGCAACTGTTTTATACATTTGCACAGCTAAAAATTTAATTGCATTGTGGCAAAGAAATCAAGATTACATTTTTAATGATTTTTTCCTTTTGCAATTCAGCATTAT
The DNA here is from genome assembly GCA_027917425.1 of Gastrophryne carolinensis. NCBI lineage: Eukaryota > Metazoa > Chordata > Amphibia > Anura > Microhylidae > Gastrophryne > Gastrophryne carolinensis. The sequence goes on from CM051237.1 coordinate 310,335,495, forward strand.
TTTTAGCTGTGAAAAATATTTAAAAATGTGCACAGCTAAAAAAAAAAAAAGGGGAAAAATCGTTAGAAAACCAATCTTACAGTGTTGAAGCCCTAATGTGAGTTTAGATGTAACAGAGCTAATTAGTATATAGCTGCTATTCACCATAACACTATTTCCGGTTATTCTAATGATGGGCTTGGGATATTCGACGACAACATAAACTTCCTTTCTGAGCATAGGTACACTCCCAGATTTAGCTTGTTTTTTCTTGTTTACATATTTATATTTTGGTATTTTGGTGTATATATATAGTATATAAGTGCAAGTTTAAATTACCGTTACGCGCATGTTTTACTTTGGGTTTTGGTAACTCTTGGGTACTGTTCTGTTCGGGGGACCTTGCTGTTGCAAATGTGTTTTTTCTTGTTTGCATATTGTTTTTTGTTTTTTTGGGGGGGGGGGAGAATTTCAAATGTAAAGGGTTGTTTTCCTTGAAAAAATGCAAGGTGCGCATAGCAGTTGTACTTTATTTGAAAATCTCCTAAAGCACTGTTTCAGTTTGGAGGAGTCTCCTGGGCAGAAAAGGGTGTCTGTCAATACATATGTGTTGTAACCAGGTAAAATCTGTATTATTTTTTTGCATATATTGCCCCAAAATATTTAGAATACACTAAAAAAATGGCAACAAGACAGTTCATGTTAACGTGCTATATTGGGCTACTGCAGTCATGTGGATTGATCAGGTGTTAGAGGCTCCAGGGGCTGGGTAATGGAGAGGCTGGCAGCCAATGGTACATGTGTGCACAACTTGTGTTGCTGCAGAAGCACCCAAAGGAAACCAAAGAGCTGCCAGGCGGCAGCTTGGAGTGAGGAGCTCAATTAGGAAGGAAGAGGTCTGCTCTGAATTAGAGCCTAGTGGCTCAAACTGTGAGTAAGCCAAGAGGCAGTTATCGACATTATGGACTTTGTTATTCTGTATGCAAAAGAAAGCCTAGGATTTATGAACAAAATAAACTATTTGCGTGTAATGTCTTGGAACAAACTTCCAGCAGAGGTAGTTGAAAAATCAACAGTCACTGAATTTAAACATGTCTGGGATAAGCACACATCTATCCTAAGATAAAGAGTACATACGGTATACACATAAGGGCAGACTAGATGGACCGTATGGTCTCCTTCTGCCATCAACCTTCTATGTTTCTATGTTATACCAGTGCCTCCGATGCCCAAAAGGTCCTGGAGGCTTACACTTCATTGGACTTGCCCCTATTATACTCAGCAGCAGAGCAAGGACTCACCCGTGCATGGGGAGGCCCAGTGTGTTATCAAGAATTATAAAGCAGGCAAAATCAAAGTCTCAGCCCCTGACCACCAGCATGGGGAGAGCAGAAAGAAGGCAAAATGTTGCTTGGGATGTTCCTTTAATATTAATATAAATATTAATATATTTATTAATTATTATTTATAAATTATTAAGACATTTAATTAAATGAATAAATATATATATATATGTAAGCCAGATCCGCATTAGGCACAGTAACAACCTGTAATGTACACTGCAAAGATTTCTGGTGGCACATATTCATCCTTGCAGCTATAATTTACAGTTAATGTGATTACAAAGTGCAAGAACAGTTACCATACAGGAAAATATAGAGCCTCCCTGTCCTGCCATGTCTTGTATTTGGGGAGGACCCACAATAGTGTAATGGGAATATCAATTCCAAACGAGACACTCAGTGGGCTGAATTATTTGGGCAATCACTCAATATGATTCATGGAACAGTGGTCAGAGGCAGCCGTTAAGCAAGGCATTTGCCATATTCTATGTGGCAATAGATTATCTCCTGTACTGCAGAGTAGCTTTTGTAATCAACTAGAAGCTGTAATGTTTAAAGTCTTCTATTGTTCATATATTTGTATTAAACATAAATTGTCAGTGTGCTCCCGTCAATAGCCAAACTCCTCTGTGCATAAATATTTCATTCTCTGGGACACAAAATTGTCTGAACTAGGCCAAGAAGTCTGCATCTTTTCAGCTGTTGTTGAACTATAAGGAAATGATCTGTCTCAGCTAAGTGACCTGTAACTACAGTATAAATATCCTTCCTGGATAGACATAAATAGAAATGTTGCCATCGCTGCAACAAATAAAGATTTTATCCATCACTGCAAAAAAAAACCCTCCACCACTGGGAACACCTGTAAAACAAAATGATGGGATCTAGAATTATTCCAACCACTGAACTGAATAGGATGGGGAAACACCCTTTTGCCAAACTAGAGATAATTTCTTAACCCTTTATTGCTACTTAGGCCCTTATTTAACAAGGGATAGCGGCAGGTAGTGAATGGTGAGCGAACGGTAATGACGCTCACCGCCACGAGAACGCCGGCTCCCCTCCGCAATCACACATTTATCAAGCCGATCCTGCTTAGCGACTGACAGAGCGCCAGATAGCGAATCATTCATCATTATTCCAGCCTCACCCCACAGCGCCAGCGAGCGACCTTGAACAGCGACAGGTATGACCTCTCGCTACCTGGCGCTCTCCAATGCATTTCAATGGAGCAATCTTTAAATATTCATAATTAATAGCTATTAATTATTTTTTATTTTTTTTAAATGTCAAAAATTCTGTGACCACTTCTGCAATGTTAGTTATTTTTTTTAAGGTAGAAAAAAAAAAAATTGTGCAGAATTGATATTACAGGTCTGATATCAATGTATTCATATTACAAAATGTTTTGAAAAACATGTTTTTTTTTCTTTCTAAAAATATGGTTGTTTGGGGGTTAAAAAACTACTTTTAACCCATCACCGCCAGCGCTCTGGGGTTTAAACAAGCATTTCACAGCGCGAGAATTTTTGGAGCGTGATTTGTTAATGAATATGGTGGGAGCCGTTCGCTATGGCCGTTCGCTGTGATGCGCTCCCATACAGCGCGGAACCTGTCAAATAGCGACTCGTCACCCAATATTCAACATTACGGCAAACCAACTGAGTCGCTGTCAACAGCCGAACAACGGCCAAGCACAGCGACTACTAGCGGGCGCTGTGAAAATACCACTACAGTCGCTCAACTGTCGCTACCTACCGCTATTAATAAATCAGCCTTCCTGTCCTGGTTACTGCACAGCCCTGCGTCCTGTATAGGGGCTGCCCAGGGTAGAGGGAATGAGGTGGGCCATCCCAAGGTGCAGGGGCCCTGGCACCTGCCCAGGTATGTTAGATGATAGATATACCGGTAGGTTTGTTTCAATCTCCCTTTCTTACATAAACAATATCTGTCTAGATTGGGTGGTGGATTTACTTGGCTGGATAAAGTTGAATACATTTAGGCCCTTATTTAAGAAGGGATAGCGTCAGGTAGTGGCTGGTTAATGAGAGGTAGCGACAGGTAGCGACTGGTGAACGCCGGACACGACACGCAATTACACATTTATCAAGCAGAATCTGTTTAGCGACTGGGATAACGCCATGTAGCGTCTGATTCATCATTTTCACAGCCTCAGCAAACAGCGCCGGCGTTCAGCCTTGCACAGCGCCAGGTATGACCTCTCGTTACCTGTCGCTCTCCCATACATTTCAATGGATTAAACTTTTCTTCTCTTTAAACTGGGTTTTTTTTTTTCAAAAAAAAAGCAAAAAATTCTATGACCTCTTCTGGCATTGAAAAAGCAGTTTTTTGACAAATTTTTCATTTTTTATATATTTCTTCAGAAATGACATTACAGGTCTGGCATTAAAGTGTTCATGTTACAATGTTGCTACAATGTAATTCCATATGTTTTCGCTTTGTTACTAGTTGATAGATGCTGAAAAACAGACTTTAAACACACCGCCTCCTGCGCTATGGGCTTCAGAGAAGCATTTTTCTGCACCAGAGAATTGTGAGGCTTTTTTTTCTTGAATATATTGTGAGTCGGTCGTTATGAGAAGTCGCTACCATACAGCGCTGTACTGGTCAAATAGCGATAAACTAGCGTCTCATGCGGGCGCTCTGAAAATGCCTGCTACAGACGCTCATCTGTCGCTACCTGCCACTAATGATGAATCAGCCTGCCCGTTTTGATTATTTTTGGAATATTGTGAGCCATGCAGCATTGCTGTATGGAAGCTGATGGAAGGGGGCTCATGCTTTATTATGTCTTCATTTTACAGTTAGCTAGAGCTTCTCAAGCAGACCTATAATCAAAAATGGTCACATAACCAATCATCCTGAGGCATACCGATTTAGGAAACCCTACAGGTTAAGCCTGAAATTGTGCAGAAAACTCACCTGGTCTGTTTTCCTGATTTACTGTCACTCATCCTGTGACTGCTGGGTTTATCTTGTGCACACACACAGATCAAAGTGTGGCTGCCACAGCGAGGAAATGTGTAGGTTGAGAGAGTTGTTAGGTTGCCTAGAAATATTAACCTACAGCTACAAAAAATTGCTAATTGAACCATTAACACTTTAAATAGCAATATATACATATATATGTATATATCGTTTTATTAAAAGATTAAGCTAAACAAAGCAATACAAATAAAAACAATATAAAACCATGCTCAGCTTGAAGACTAGGAGAAGAGCTTCTCAACATGCATCAATAGATATATTATTATAAAGCTGCACCCATGCTCATAATAATCATGTGGCAAGTACTATTAATGCTCAAGGAGAGCTGTTGCTGAAATGTCAGTATACCAAATATACTGAATATTTTTTCAATATTGAGTAAAATTAGAACATAATTTGTTGTATTGTCCCATGGTTAGCCTTCTCCAAAGTCATGAGTCCTAATTCTCTCCCAGTCTCCCTGCCTTCCACCCTGCAATCAATCATCATTTCTGAAAGAGAAATTAAGATTTGCTCTCAGCTGTCCATGTTTTCACCAAACTGACTCATAGTCAGTGCAGCTGTTGCCACTATATTCTGTTTCCTACATAATGGTGCCGCCCAGAACCTTGCACTGCTTGCTGAAAAGTGTACAGTTCAGATATATGCACTGAGCCTCCATTATGTCTGGAAAAATGGTGCCCTTATGCTACACAAGCCCATATTAATGAATGTTCTCAGTGTTGCAGTGCAGGCACATGAACAGCTGGCCCTGCCAGGGATAGTATGTTTCATTTAATATAACTTATCCATCAGGGTCTCTTTCAAAACAAGACGTCTTTTTCATTGTTTTTCTTAAAAGGCTGACACAACCCAGCTTAGGATATCAATTAGGCCACAGAGTAGTGTTGGAATTCAGGTCAAAGGCAAATTCAACATGAATTTAGCCAGTTCAATTTGAACTGACCAAAACAGAATATCAGTAAATTCAAATCTCTGTTTAGGTCTGTAAAGGTCATCTTTGGTGAAGGAATGACAATCAAATAAAAAGATGAAACTGCCTTTAAACAGACCTACAGTCACAACATATACTTTAGTAAATTGCTCCCTTAACCCCCCACGACCTCTGATGATCAGTGGTGTATGCTGTTTGAGAGAGCCTAACCGCATGCAGATGTGGGCATCTTGGCAGATGATGGACTCCTGAACTGCATAGGACTGGCCATCTTGCTACACACCTGACAGCCCTGCTTGCTCATGAGCAATCTTTCTCTAGGTGGTTGAATTGATAAAAAGATTCCCAGCCGGGCTACAGTGTGCCTGTGTCATTCAGTCTCTACACCCAGCGGCAGTTTTGAAATCTCCAATTGGCTGATCTCAAAATTGCTGTATGACTCTTTGCAGAAGGCTGGGCACATTCCAAGCTTTCTGTTTGGGCAACTATTTTGATAGGCTGGGCACAGGAGCATGCACAGCTACAGGGAAGCCAGGGATGTGACTGCCAGAGATCACAGCATTGTGTGAGCTGCACATTTCCCAGGACACCCGAGGAGGTTTCCCACAGAGGGGCATTCGGAGATAGGATACCCTGAGGGCAGGCTAGCAGCTGGCCCTGGTATCTTTTTAGATTCTAGGTGGCCTGCTCAGAGTTTGCATTCACTTTAATTTTAGAAGCCAGAAAAAAAATACTAAATGAGCCTTGAAAAGGACCCATTTAATTTTTGCACCACGGGCCTATCATATTTATGTACACCACTGCATACTACACATACACACACTATACATAATATACATACTGTACTACCTTTACACATACATACTACAAATACATACATATATTACACATTACACATACTACATACACTACACATATTAAACATGCTACGCACACATACTACACATACACACATTGAATAATCAGCTGGTAGAAGAGAGGAATGTATGAGTGTGAGAAAAACATTCTATTTCTATGGGTCGGAAGCTGCAGACATTTGAAACAGTTGTCACTATGGCCCTTATTTAACAAGGGATAGCGACAGGTACCGCCTGGTGAGCAACCGGTAATGGCGGGCACCACCACGAGAACGCCGGCTCCCCACCACAATCACACATTTATCAAGCCAATCCTGCTTAGCGACTGAGATAGCGGCAGATAGCCACTCATTCATCATTATTCCAGCCTCAGCCCACAGCGCCAGCGTCCGACCTTGAACAGCGACAGGTATGACCTGTCGCTACCTGGCGCTCTCCAATGCATTTCAATGGAACAATCTTTAAATATTCATAATTAATAGTTATTAATGTTTTTTTTTTTTTTTTTTTTAAATGTGAAAAATTCTGTGACCACTTCTGCCATGTTAGATTTTGATATTTCTGATATTAATGTATTAATATGACAAAATGTTATTAAAAACTTGTTTTTTTTGGTTTCCAAAAATATGGTTGTTTGGGGGTTAAAAAACTACTTTAAACCCATCGCCTCCAGCGCTCTGGGGTTTAAACATGCATTTCACAGCACGAGAATTTTTTGAGCGTGATTTGTTAATGAATATGGTGGGAGCCGGTCGCTATGGCCAGTCGTTATCATGCACTCCTATACAGCGCGGAACCTGTCAAATAGCGACTGCTCACCCAATATTCAACATTACTGCACACCGACTGAGTCGCTGTCAACAACCGAACAACGGCCAAGCACAGCAACTACTAGCAGGCGCTGTGAAAATACTGCTACAGCCGCTCAACTGTCGCTACCTGCCGCTATTAATGAATCGGCCTCTATGTTTCTAAGCAAAGATGTGTCATTACAACTGATGGCTTCTACTTATGGCCAGTGATAAGGAATTAGAGGGCAATTTTGATTATAGTACTGGGTTTTCCAGATGCAGGGCTGTCAGATCATAGAATTTGCATACTATTCCACAACATGATTGCCAAAAGAGAGGATTTATGGGAGCAATTTACTAAGTTTTGTTTTTTTGAGGTCCATTTTAACTAGAAACTTCTGAATATTAGGCTCGATTCAGAGAGACACAAACAAACTTTCGGTTTGGTGCCGACGTCGTAAATTTTCAAAATTTCCCGCTCTCGCATGAACGTTCGATCGATTCTATGCATGCTTCGTAAACCTTCCGTAGCGCGTCCGTGTGCTCGTATGCCAGAGTATGCAGACGAGGATGTCATTTTCCATCGAAAATGTTCAGATTTATTTTTCCCAACTACCAACGTAGCCTTTCGTTTTTGCCCTTTTCCCATCGTATCCTCACACGAATCCTATCATTTTCCCGCTACATCCTGCTTCATTTTTTCCTAAAGTATCTGTCCAGACGAAATTCTTACGATATTGCGCCTGCGCACTACAAACTTCTCTCATTAAAGTGTTCGCCTACATAATTTCACTTCCATCACTAAACTCACCCTAACCACTTAGCGCTCTCCTGCCTTTTCCCTGGAGCTCCCTTAAAGCTCACCCTAACCACTTAGCGCTCTTCTGCCTTTTCCCTTGACCTCCCTTAAAGCTCACCCTAACCACTTAGCGCCTTGTTTCTTCTTCCATTTTCACACCCTAAAACTTACCCAAATCACTTAGCGCCTTGTTTCTTCTTCCATTTTAGGTCCCTAAAACGTACCCAAATCACTTAGCGCCTTGTTTCTTCTTCCATTTTCACACCCTAAAACTTACCCAAATCATTTAGCGCCTTGTTTCTTCTTCCATTTTAGGACCCTAAAACTTACCCAAATCACTTAGCGCCTTGTTTCTTCTTCCATTTTAGGACCCTAAAACTTACCCAAATCACTTAGCGCCTTGTTTCTTCTTCCATTTTAGGTCCCTAAAACTTACCCAAATCACTTAGCGCCTTGTTTCTTCTTCCATTTTCACACCCTAAAACTTACCCAAATCACTTAGCGCCTTGTTTCTTCTTCCATTTTAGGTCCCTAAAACTTACCCAAATCACTTAGCGCCTTGTTTCTTCTTCCATTTTCACACCCTAAAACTTACCCAAATCACTTAGCGCCTTGTTTCTTCTTCCATTTTAGGTCCCTAAAACTTACCCAAATCACTTAGCGCCTTGTTTCTTCTTCCATTTTCACACCCTAAAACTTACCAAAATCACTTAGCGCCTTGTTTCTTCTTCCATTTTCACACCCTAAAACTTACCCAAATCACTTAGCGCCTTGGTTCTTCTTCTATTTTAGGTCCCTAAAACTTACCCAAATCACTTCACGGACATCACAATCTTGATTTTCAAATATGTCATTGTCCCCTTGTTTTTGTAAAATGTATGTGTGCAAAAAAATGGGACAACATGTTTTTTGTTTTTTTTGGTTTTTTAATGCTCAATTGGCATTTGTTATAAAACTATTTTTGGCCACTTTGGCACTAAAAAATGTTTAACTATATACACATTGCTTTTTGGTTCCTCAAAATATATACACTGTTTTTTAATTTAATTTTTAAAACTATATACAATAAAATATTTGTTTAAAACCCTAAAACTATATACAATTAAAATTTTTGGGTCACAAATAAAATTATGTCCAAAGACAACTATGTACAAATGTACAAATCAACAGGGCCAGGAACCAGGACACTAGTCTTCCTCTTCTGTTGTCCCCAACGTGTCCCGCATCGCCTGCAGATCGGCCACCAACTCAAGGACCCTCCGATTGATATCAGCAAGTCGCTGTCTTGTGGTCCCTGCCAAAAAATCAGAAAATCAAATTATTCGGAGAACAATACATGTTTATCACCTGTGTATTTAATGTATTTAAAGAAACAAATTAAGTATAATGCACATATGCTTAATCACAGGAATTAAGGTTAGGAAGTGGCCACAGGACAGTTGTGCAACTAATTAAGCTAATTCAGTGGCCACAGGACAGTTGTGCAACTAATTAAGCTAATTCAGTGGCCACAGGACAGTTGGGCAACTAATTAAGCTAATTCAGTGGCCACAGGACAGTTGGGCAACTAATTAAGCTAATTCAGTGGCCACAGGACAGTTGGGCAACTAATTAAGCTAATTCAGTGGCCACAGGACAGTTGGGCAACTAATTAAGCTAATTCAGTGGCCACAGGACAGTTGGGCAACTAATTAAGCTAATTCAGTGGCCACAGGACAGTTGGGCAACTAATTAAGCTAATTCAGTGGCCACAGGACAGTTGGGCAACTAATTAAGCTAATTCAGTGGCCACAGGACAGTTGGGCAACTAATTAAGCTAATTCAGTGGACACAGGACAGTTGGGCAACTAATTAAGCTAATTCAGTGGACACAGGTCCCTCTTATATTGGCATTGACTAGGGCATTATGTGTTTTTGTGTTCATGGGAATTTAGACCGAAATCTCTAGAATGACATGACTACTTACTTGGTTGGTGGCCGAGAGATGGCTCGTTGGGGACAACACCCTGAGGTCCTGGTTCCTGGCTCTGCTGTGAAGAAGTGCCTGTAGAAACATGTGCCAAATGGTTAGTTTGGATGTCTGATTCCGCAGTCCTCCAATGTTTTTAGCTAAGTCTGGGTCACATCACTCACCTTCTCCAGGGTCTTGTGGGCTCCTATCTGCTGCCTCCTGACCCACTACTTCACCCGCAACCGAAACATCTACAAATACAGAATAAAGGATTCAGTTTGGTGATATCAGGAGCTAGAAATTCTCTTTTTTGGTGTAGACATGAAGAGTGACATACCAGAGGATCCCGCATGCGAGGCAGGGTACGACTCCCTGCCCACGCTGTGCCGCCCCTCCTCTGTGGTAAGGTCCAGGGGCTGGTCTGAGGAGGCCACAGAGGAGGGGTCGGCCCGTCGCCCTGGAGATCCACCACCTTCACTCCCAGCTGCAGAATCATGCAGCACTGGTCGGCCTCTGCGCCTCCGGGTGCGGCGAATTCGGTAATCCATTTCCAACACTAGAAAAGAAAAGGCATTCTAAGTAAAGTCCTACCTTCTGTCTTAGTTACATATTGCATGCAATCGCAATCTACTTACTTGGAAAATGGATTCCGAAGAACCTCCGCACCCGGGGCATGTGCAGCCGTTTGAGGTCCGACCAATGCTGCATGATCTGCGTGTGGGTGAAGGTGGTGTTGGTCTGCTGTTGGATGGTCGAGATTATCTCCAGGGCGACGTTGCGTTTTTCAAATGTGTTGGGCAGGTAGTCGTACCTGCGCTCCAGCATGGTCTACAAAACAGAAAGAAAACATCGACTTTACTTCTAAATACCTATCAATATGTGTCAGCAATACATTTTGTTGTGTAATTACATTAACACACACACATTTCTAGGGTTCAGTAATTTCACAATATGGCCTAAATGTTGTTTGGCACGTGTGTTGCGTGCCTTTGGTTGTGCATGTAGCTTATCACATTTTTAACCAAAGCCATTTATTCCTGCGCTTCCTTCACATGTAGAGCAGCATTTCCTAATCTAAGAAAAGTCCATCAAATACACTTATGAACATGATGATCTCTTCTTGTTGGCGGGTGAAGATAGTGGGTGCCATCTTGCTTCTTTTTCTCGGCAGCAGATAAGTAACGCCCCAGCGCGTTCCGCACGGCCGTGCGAACGTACGCAATGCCTCAGCGGGTTCCGCACGGCCGTGCGAACGTACGTCACACGCTGGCTTACTTAAAGGTCCCTGCACACACAGCTGATTATTTTCGAAAATCAAAATGGCACCCAAAAAACCTCCTGGCAAAACTGGAAAGGAGCAAACGGGGAAGAAGGCAGCCAAACGGCAGGAGCCTTCCGAAGGGCCCAAAACCAGGTCGCAGCAGCCAAAAGCAAAATTACGGCCTAGTACCAAAACGCCGGCCAAGCCAACTACCAGCTATGGGCAAAAAAAGGAGCAGCCAGGCAAAGCAAAGACACAGGCCACAAAGGCTAGTATGGCTACTGGGCCAAAAACGGGTAAGAGGGTCCGAAGACCCACCCCACCCTGCCCCACTACAACACCCACAATAGTCCGCAGTAGGTCCCGCAGCCCCCCTCGAGGCCGAACCAGGTCCCGCAGCCCCCCTAGACGCCGCAGCAGGCCATGCAGCCCACAAAGAGGCCGAACCAGGTCCCGCAGCCCCCCTAGACGCCGCAGCAGGCCACGCAGCCCACCAAGAGGCCGAACCAGGTCCCGCAGCCCCCCTAGACGCCGCAGCAGGCCACGCAGCCCACAAAGAGGCCGAACCAGGTCCCGCAGCCCCCCTAGACGCCGCAGCAGGCCACGCAGCCCACAAAGAGGCCGAACCAGGTCCCGCAGCCCCCCTCGAGGCCGAACCAGGTCCCGCAGCCCCCCTAGACGCCGCAGCAGGCCACGCAGCCCACAAAGAGGCCGAACCAGGTCCCGCAGCCCCCCTCGAGGCCGAACCAGGTCCCGCAGCCCCCTAGACGCCGCAGCAGGCCATGCAGCCCACAAAGAGGCCGAACCAGGTCCCGCAGCCCCCCAAGAGTGTGCCAAAAAAAAAAACAGAAGAGGGCCGGCCCTGCAAGATCGCCCTCACCCTTGGTCCGCCCTACTACCTCCAAGGGCAGCACTACTTCAGGCTCAGAACGAAACTCTCCTGCTCGCCCACATTTGGCACCGGCACAGGTGGAAAGGCAAGGTTACTATGCCACATCAACACCTGGGACTTCTGTGGCCAGCCAGCCCAGAGCACCCAGTCCCTTGCCCAGTCCTGGCCAATCCCCAGGCAGCCACCATTCCCTGCATTATACCCCACAAACCCAGGCAAGGATGTCACCCCATTTGGATGACACCATGGAGGACCCACAACCCAAAACAACAGGGCGCACATTGCGAAGAGGGCAGTTGAGTGGGCGTTTTGGTGAGGCCCAAATTATGGCCTTGGCTAGTGGCCTGACCTTAGTTTATGATGAGCTATATGGGCGCAGATCCAAAAACACCACCAAACAGCGCAGAGCCAACATCTTGGCCGACCTAACCAGACAAGTGAATGCAGCGGGGGAAGAGTTAAAGGATGTTGTACAGATTCAGCGCAAGATATCGGACCTCAAATATGCTGCGCGGAAGAAAGAAAATCAAAGGCGGATTGACAGGTAAAAATGTTAGCTTTAGGATTAGACTGGATGTTGTATTGGCCACCTGGTTCTAAATTAGCCTAACTCTGTTTTGCAGCATGAAAACTGGAGGAGGTTTGCCCTCCAAACTCAAGTTGACCCCGGCTGAGGAGATGATTTATGGATTGATGCATCCAGTCACCGTCGAAGGCCACGCGGCCCTAAGGGACACAGATTCCCCGACCCGTCCTGCAGGTGAGTAAGATTTATGTGACCTTTACAATTAGTGAGCATGCACAATTAGACAGTAACACATCTGGGAAGCCAGGCACCTAGGCTGTGGCTTGTAGGTGATTTCTGTGTTGGGCCAGGGTGTGGCATGTGTGTGGCCACCTAACTTTTGATTTTTGGTCCACATACAAGACGTGAATGTACATTGAACCCGAGTGTAAAAGTTTGTTGGTTCCCATTAACCTGGCAGTTATGTCTTTACACTCCATGACATCACACACTTCAATCTTGATCTGTTGTGGACTTGTGTGTGAGCTTGGGTTGTTAAAAAATCAACATACAGGCTTGTTTTGAATTAGGAAAACATACATTGCTAGGCCTCCCAAAAACCAGGTCCCTGCTATGTCCAGGCTGAGTGTGTACACTTAAACCGGACCTTCATTGTGATTTAATGCAAAGGCCAAAGTATGCAAAAACCCCAGCATGTAAAATTCCGATTTTTTTCAGTTTTAGTCACTAACTTATTATTCTTTCTAACACTGGCCTGCAACTCTGACCAGGAATTTAGGATACATGCGCCGGCATCTTGACTCAGAAGCATCACACTTACTGAGGAGAGAAGAGTGGGATAAGGTACAGGGGGGCGGATTATAGCTGTTCTTTGCTCAAACAGAGCAGAGCTGGGGTCAGGTAACGGTCACCAGTCCAAGAATGCAGAGCAGCACAGTCAGGAGGCACTTACTGTTTGCAGGCTGCCTGATAAGATGGCGGATTCCATAAGCCGCCATCTTTGATGTTTAAAGGCTCATAACATGCAGTAGATGCAGGTAGGAAGATTTGTAAAGTGGTCAATCTGTATGTACAGGGTGTGGGAAACATATAAGCTAGACTCTTAATCAGAGTGAAGGTCCGCTTTAATGGCCTATAAGGGATGTGGTCAGCCACAGAACAAGCTGAACTTGAATGTTTGGCTTAGTTGAGTTGAACAATGTTGAAGTAGTTGTAGCCAAAAAATTTTTTACGATAATGGCATGGAAATTGAAGCTTATTTGGCCCCGTTGTTGAAGTGCCCATGACAGCTTTGACCCGTTAACTAATTCGGCATATGTCTTTTGACCCGTCAACAATGCATAGGTGTGTGTTTACATAGTGTCTTTGCTTCTCATGCAGGCCACCATCATCGCTCAGCTACTGTGGAATCCACTGCCAGTGTGGACATGCCGTCAACTTCCGTGCAGCCTAGGAGGGAGGAACCGATATATTCGGTAAGTTTAGTGAGCAAATGTCGGTTAGCCATGTTACTTTGCATGTTACTACTAACAGATTGACATATGTAGTGGGCAAGCTAACATCTAATTTGTCTCTGTCCATACAGACCCACACACTCATGGATGAAATCCAGGAGCTGGAGGAGGATGGATCCTTTATGTGCCCTTCTGAAGATCTACCCCTGGGCCAGAATCTGCAACTGGTCCAAAATGTTTCACCACCAACTCAGCAGCAGCAGAGGGAATCTGGCAGCATGGTGGCTGCACATGATGGCCAGCATGCACAGACTGACAGTCAAGTCCCCAGTGTTGTCTCTGCTGTTGAGGATAGTGAAAGCATGCCTGTGTCTGTTGAGGGGCCCAGACCAACAGCCTCGGCACGACCCCGAACCAGGGGATTGGGGAGGCGGAATCCGCTACGGCGCAACCAGGGGAGGGGCATGGCAATGTTGGACGCATGGCACCACGAGAGGGTTACCTTCCAGCACCAAAACCAAAGAAACCGAGAGGCACTGCATGGCCGGATCGAGACCCTAAATACGACATTAGAGGCTGTGCAGAACGAATTGCGGACCCTCAACAGCCACATGGAGACTGCCAACAATGACAACCGTGCCTACAGGGGTGAAATGGTAAATATCATGCGCAACATTTTGGACCAGTTGCAGATTCAGAATGCCACACAGGCCCACGTTCGGGCCAATCAGCAAGGGCCACCACCTGGGTACTATGGCCATCACCCATATTAATGTCTCCACAACATGAATCTGTACAACATCTTTGCTCTTAATCCCCCCTGTATTGACTTGTCTGGTGAGGCAAACCAAGATACCCTTGGTGTATGCCTTGGGTTGTGTGTTTTTGATTTGCGCCCATATAGCTCCTTAGAGTGGTGAGGTAGGCCACTAGCCAAGGCCATATCGGAATCCTCACTGAACGTGCCACTCAAGCTTCTACACCTGTACCAGGTTTACACCTGTGGCAGGGGCAAATGTGGCCAACCAGGATTTTTTGTTGATTTAATTATTGCCATGGTTGATCTAACCATTAATCCTTTGTGTTTACATATATTTTGTTTGCAAATTGGAGTGAGCAGCAACTCCAAGTTTGAGCTCTTATTTTTATAAAATAAACAGTTAAAGACACCTGTGGCTCATAAATTTTATTGTCTCTTTTTTTGGGTGTCACAGAGAAATATATACTTGGACATTCACACAGTTCACACATCCAAAAAAGAGAGTTGGAAAGCATTAGGCCTGTGGTGAGTAATTACTTCATTACTTATTTGAACACCACAAACATAACGAAACATACACAAAGGGAAACAAAACTAAATCAACAACACAATGTTAAACAAAGGCCAATACAGGTTACATTAAGCAAAATGGGTCGCGATCAAATTAGTCCGCACACTTTGGCCAGACACACTACTGTGTGTGTCCAGAAATGAGTCCTCCTGGTCTTCGCTGGGTGGAGAGGGAGCAAATTCTACATACCGGGGGACCCGTTGTGAAATTGCAAAATTGTGCAGAACAGCACAGGCCATTATTATGTCTATGACCTTTTTCGGATCATATTGCAGGGCGCCCCCGGTATGATCCAAACAACGAAACCTAGTCTTCAAAAGACCAAAGGCCCTCTCTACCACAGCCCTGGTCTTGCGGTGCACACAGTTGTAGGCATCCTGGGAGGCATCCTGGGGCCGGAGTACTGGCGTCAAGAGCCACGGCAGCAGCGGGTATCCTGAATCACCTTATACATAAGATTAGGAAAAAAAACATGTAAGACCATCAAGGGACCAGCAACATCAATATGAGGCTATTTGTCAATTGTGTGATCAACATGAGGCAACATTTGCCACTGTCCCAGTCCCAAACTAAACATATGTCCTAGAGGTTTACAAAAGGACAACATACAAAGAGTGAGGATGAGGGACAATCATACATAAGGATCCCAGCTCTGGGTTTCAAAGTGTGCTTAGGATGTAGGTATTGCTGACCCCTTATATGCTTTGTGTGAGACCAAAACAGCAGAAACACGCCACATGCACTTTATCCCGCTCTACTCTCGTGTGGAAGTGCAAACCAGCTTAGCAAAGATGGGTCCTAAACTATGCTCAAGTTAAGTGCACGATTCCACATGAGGGTGGTGTAAGAGGGATTATTAAATTAGACAAACAGATAATTTAGAATGTGGCTAATGCAGGCCAAACTTGGCGAAACGCTTGGTTGGTTAATAACTAACATTCAAGTGTGGTTTCACATGGCCAGAAGGTTGTTTAAGGTGTAAGTTTTGCAGACATTACTGCCAAATGCTAATTCAAAACAAACATCCACAACTACATTATGTGGTTTAGGTTAACTTACCAAGGAGCCATGCACCGGAAAATTCCCCAGACTCAAACCGTCGGTACAATCCTGATCGTCTAAGGATGTACGCATCATGGGCTGAGCCTGGGTAGCCGGCGAGGACGCTAAGGAACCGCATGTCCGGCCCCACCACTGCCTGCACATTAAAGGAGTAGCCCATTTTGCGGTTCCTGGTAAAAAAGGAAGACAAGAAAACATTAGGAAGGCATTTTGAAAAATTAACACACACATTTCGATAAGGAGGGACCATTACAAGGTGGGACCATTACAAGGTGGAATCATTACAAGGAGGGACCATTACAAGGAGGGACCATAACAAGGAGGGACTATTACAAGGTGGGTCCATTACAAGGTGGGACCATTACAAGGTGGAATCATTACAAGGAGGGACCATTACAAGGAGGGACCATTACAAGGAGGGACCATAACAAGGAGGGAGCATTACAAGGTGGGTCCATTACAAGGTGGGACCATTACAAGGTGGAATCATTACAAGGAGGGACCATTACAAGGAGGGACCATTACAAGGTGGGACCATTACAAGGTGGGTCCATTACAAGGTGGGTCCATTACAAGGTGGGTCCATTACAAGGTGGGACCATTACAAGGTGGAATCATTACAAGGAGGGACCATTACAAGGAGGGACCATTACAAGGAGGGACCATAACAAGGAGGGACCATTACAAGGTGGGTCCATTACAAGGTGGGTCCATTACAAGGTGGGACCATTACAAGGTGGAATCATTACAAGGAGGGACCATTACAAGGAGGGACCATTACAAGGAGGGACCATAACAAGGAGGGACCATTACAAGGTGGGTCCATTACAAGGTGGGTCCATTACAAGGTGGGACCATTACAAGGTGGAATCATTACAAGGAGGGACCATTACAAGGAGGGACCATAACAAGGAGGGTTAACCTAAAATGAAACAAAAAAAAAAAACATTACTTACCTGTATATGTACTCGTCGGCAGCCGGAGGCACCAGGGCGACGTGGGTACAGTCAATGGCACCAATGACGTTGGGCATGTCGGCGATATTATAAAAACCAAGCTTAATGGCGTTTCTGGCTACCATATCATCTGGGAAAAAAATATATTTGGGGGTTAGGGTAGCCATGCCTTCCAAAAAATGTGATAGTGCGCGGCTCAGCGTAGGCTGTGAGATCCCCACGGAGAGGGCACCCAGCCTCTGGAACGAGCCGTTCGCCAAAAATTGCAGGCAGCCAAGCATCTTGGTCATACCTGAAATTGCATGCCCCTTCCTTGTGGTGCGGGCTAACCATGGCCGCAGCTCACTATACAATTTATGGAGGGAAGCGCGATTAAGCCTGGTCAGCTCGAACAGCTCAACGTCATGCATGCCATTGATGTTCATGCGTCGCCGCCGGTGCAATCTGGGCACTGACCTCAAGATCCCATCAATGCCAAACAGAAGAAGAGCTTGATGCTCTTCAAAGTCACTCTCCATCACGCTTGGCTGCCTAGTCCCGAGGTCAAAAAGGTGCCGTAAGACGCTCGACAAGGAAATGACTATATGGGCGTCGGAATACTTGCCAATCAGCTCTCTGAATTAATCGCCAGCCCATTGCAATGACGTAAATGATTTGACCGATCGAAACATTTTCGATTTCGAAGGAAAAAAGTCCCGAAGTTGCGTAAAAACACAAAATTAATTTCGATGGACGAACGAACATATACGTCTATGTTCGAACGTTCGTGCGAGTCGAAAATGCCCAAAAAAAAAGAAAAAAATGACAAACACCCAACAAAACTTTCGATTGCAAATACGAACATAATGACATTTGGGATTTTGAATCGAGCCTATTGTTAGAGCTGGCCTTTCACAGAACAATGTATTTTCACAGTGAAAGAATAATTCTTTAACTATTAAAACATCTATATGTGAAGCTAGAAGTACCTTTGAACAGAATAATGTAAGAATTAATCTTCATTATAATATAATATCTGTATATAAAGCCTAGGATACTAATGTATCAGTAAGTGCTATATTTCATCATTAAGTGTTAGCATTATATCAACCAAATGAAGAAGCTTTTGATGGTTAAATAAGGTAAATGATACTCTAGCTCACTTCTTTGAAAACTATAAAATAAGTTTAGTTGTGGATTGTTCTTTCTTGTTCTTTGAAGGATAGTTCTAGGCTTATATACAGATGTTGTACTGAAATAAAAAGGAAATGAATATTCTCTAAAATTACAATGTTCACTTAAAAGAAATCTCTAACTTCACAAAAGGATTAAAAGGACTTAGACCTCCAGATTACCTCCAGGTGGCCTGCAGGTTACCTCCAGGTGGCCTCCAGCTTTACATGCAGATGTTTTAAAGAAGTTCAAGAGAGATTCTTTCAGTGCAATTATTATTATTATTATTCTATTGTAGGTTTGATATGATAGGTAGGGAATCTTTTGTTCTACATACAGAGCTTGTAAACACATGACCAGGGGATTCTTCTTCTTCTTTTGCAAGAACACATCATTCGACTAAGGAACAATGTGTGCCAGATTTTGTGGTCCTGCCATGCAGTCTGGAGGTATTTGGCTGTTGTAGTTGCTTTCCTGAATTTTCTGTTGAAAACATTCATGGGAATCGTATTTGGATAATGGAAACTATTCTGAGAGTCATGTAAAATGTTGGAATTCGTTTATGGTAAAACAAGGAGCACTCTGGGTGTCCCTTTTGGTGTGAATTGCAACCTGCATCGGGGACGGGCTATTCATTTTTGGGGCCTCATGCAAAATCTTGTAACGCAAAATACGATGTTAACGCACCTTGTCGGGGATGTAGCTGTGGCCTGCTTATGCGCTGTGGGAGTGTGAGTGATCCCAGGGGGCTTCTCATGCCCCACTGTGTGAACCACTGTGTGAACCACTGTGTGAACTACCATTAAATCATCTCACCCACTCTCCTAACCGTTCCAATGACACATGTGCATGTCACAGCCTTGTTATAACTTTAGTTAGGCGCATACCCAGGGCAGCCATTTGTGAGTGGCAAGCAATGGTCTGCTCTGCACCATTAAGCTCGCTAGCTGCTGTGTAACTGAATGGAGCTGTGTGCACTGATTCTGTAGCAGCTGGCTCACTTAAGTGTACAGTGGCTTCCTCTCTGCTGCATTGTGTTAAAAGGGACCAAAACCCACGGCGATCGGCTCTGGAAACTATAAGATTCCTGCGCCGGTCGATTCCCTCTGCCCGTCCGACCGCTGGATGCTGTTATTTATTTTTTTAGACAAAATGTTGCCATTGCTCTGAGCCTGCATCGGGGGGTCCCCTGGCATGTGGGGGCCCCAAGCATTTGCGTGGTATGCGTGGTGGTTAAGCACAGCACTGCCTACATCTCAGTGAGCTTTTTAATTTTAGCACACAAGAAAGGGCAATAAAAGATAGGTTGTTCCAGTTCCCCCAAGAAATCACCTGTACATGGAATGGGGCAATTTTACAGAGGTTATGCATCAAAAAAAAGGTATGCAAAAAAAAATTCCAAATTAATCAGCAGAGCTCAAAGCGTGCTGTTATTTCCAAACTTTATTAATTTCCAAATATTCTTATCTCATTGAAAAAAAAATGCCTTGTGAATTTCAAACTGCATTTCAGTCATTCCCTGGGAATCCCCCTCCATGTCCCTCTCCTCCAGTGACATCATTAGTCACATGGGGGATGCCACAGAGACTCCCCTCCCATAACTTATAAACACATGAACAGAAGAAGGGCTGGCTGAATGGATGAGATTGCATACAGACTTACTTTTTCTACATTAATGCCCACAATGTGGAGGGGAGGGGCAATATATGTCTATGCTGCATCTGCCACAGCCCCATTAATGCACTTCTTGTAATAATTCTCAAAAATATAGAGCTATAGGCTTGCACATACTTGCAGATTTCTTAGTATCCAGTGGGTAGGGGGTAGGGTAACTATCAGGACTTTTTATTTTGTGCCTGCTTTAAGGAACTGCTTGATGATTTTAGGGCTCAGGCATCATGACAACAGGTGCCATATATTTCCAGCATTCAAATGGAACCCTTAGTTCAGGGCAGCTGGTTTACTTCTAGAGAGTTAGCTGAGGGATTGATGGTCCCCATGTCCCCCACCCACCCTGTCAGTGACCACAAGCCCAGTGTATCAATCAACAGATAGGCTCTTTAAACAATATAGAGCACTGATAATACAGACAATAGCCTGGCAGCTGAGATATTGAATCCTTTACAAATTCTGATGTAAACAAACTACTAGCAACTGTTTTACATCAGACAGGAATGTGAAGAAATTAACCCTTTGGTTGCCCGTCTACAGTAATGTCCAGAGCTTTTTCACTGCGGCCTCGGTTTACTGATATACATCTGTGGTGCATACATAACATGAGAAATGGAAATTACCCATCTATATTCCAAGGGCCAGCATAGCCTAGCTATAACGATCATTTAACATTCATGAAACCTAAATGCTATTATATGATAGCCTATAGAAAAGGACACAATATAGTATATTAAAGAAAATACCCTCTAAACTTTTTCCCACTTGCAGTTTTTGTCAGAAGTAAACAGTGAATGTCAGCAGAAAGTAACAGGGTTAATAGAAAACGTTAGCAGGTATTATTGGTTAGATAAATCTTAAAGCAGCAGTAAAAGCATGCATCCTATTCAACCTTCAACTTATCTGCCTATTCAAAAAGTTCACATACTTTTGCCTTTCACAGATATGTGCTAACTTTTTAATATATATATTAAAAAGTTAGCACATATCTGTGAAAGGCAAAAGTATGTGAACTTTTTGAATAGGCAGATAAGTTGAAGGGTAAGTTGGAGTCAGGGGTTTTCAGTCGGATGACATTTATGTGTTAGTGGGTGATCAGTTTTAATTAAAGAACAGGGATCTAATAAAGTCTGATCTTCACAACATATTTTTGTAAAAGTGTATCAACAAGGAGTGCTTTAGAAGCTATATTGTTGAGGCTAAAAAACACATATTTAAAGAGTTTGGATTCTACAAACCCAGTCAGACAGACTGCTTACAATTGAAGGCAATTCAAGACTATTACTACTCTCCTCAGAGGTGGGCAACAAAGATACCAAAGATTACACAAACTTTTAAGCAGCTAAAGGCCTTTCTTGCCTTATATAGTTATGTAGTTTAATATTATTTGAGAAAGAAAAGCACTTCATATTAACTTTATTTTATTGCTATTAAACATGTTGGTGGTAGGACCATGATTTGTGCCTGTTTTACTGCATTTGGGCCAGGACACCTTGCCATCATTTGAACAATAGATTATGATGTGTACCAGCAAGCCCAATAGGAAAATTTCAGGACGTAAGTCATGCATGAACAATGACCATAAGCACACAATAATGGCTAAGGAAAAATATTAATATATTAAAATCTTGGAACTGTCATATCAAATTCCTGTCATTAATCCAATAAACATATTATGAAAGGACCTTAAACAGGGCAGTTTGTGGTAGGAAACTACTGCTCAACTGAATCAGACAGGATGTTTAATATGGGTAGTGTCTTTTCTTCTGGTATCAGATGGGTGACTGAAGGCCACATGGGTATTGGCAGTAAAACAGAAGGAGGAACCTGGATCAACCGTCTCCGGTATTGTTTGCAGATAGTTATTTGTAGTAACATTGGGTAAGCACACAAGAAGCACCCAGCCATTCAAATGGAACCACAGAAACTGCATCAGCTTTTGAACCCATATAACCTTCTGCTTCCACCAAGCTGTCGGCAGTTCCACCATGGTCATATCTCTCAGCTCAGGGAACAAGCTAAGGATGAACTCCTTCAATGGGAAAATTCTCATCTTTCTGAAATCATCAAAAGTTAGTTCAGTACTAAAAGCTGCAGAACTGAAAAGGTGTTCGCCAATTCGCCAAGCTACACTGAAGTAGAAGTAAATACAAGGAACATTGACCTTGCCTTGTGAACATGCCACATTTTGTTTGGTAAATGCGGCAAACTCTGGAAAACTGGAGAATGGCCAGCGAAGTGTAAATTACCCCCAAAATATCTCTAGACAAGAGGGATAGTTAAGGCAACCGAAGAAGGGGGACGTGCTTGGACTTTAGTTAAACTTAGAAAAAGAGGCTTTCACTCTGCCCTTCCTGATGCACCCCTGTCAAATGTTCACTTCCTGCATAAGATCCTTTTGTGTGTGCAAAACTATCTGATGCAGCAAGATCTGCAGCATTATGTTTTATTGAAACATAGCTGTGGGACAACATCCCAGAGAGCAGCCTAAGTCTACCAGGTTCTGAGGTATTCTGTGCAGACTGTGATTCTGAGATGACAAGCACAAAAATAGGAGCAGACATGTGTATACACATACATTTAAACTGGTGCACTGATGTCACTTTTCTAAGAAGGTCCAGTTCCCTGAATTTGAAGTACATGTCCATCAACTATTGGCCTTTCTACTCATTAAGTAAAATTTCTTCTAATTATTTGCTAATTGGAGTGTACATAACCCCCTCCCCAAGTGAATGCGAATAACACTCTGAACAGTCTAGCAGGAAAATATCAGCAGCTGCAAAAGGTCATTCCTGGCCTCAACGATTTTAATACTAGGTGATTTCAATCTGGCAAATCTGACAATGGAACTCCCCAAGTGCAGACAAAATAACTCCAGCTCCTCCAGAGGTGGCACCATCTCAGGCCATTGCTATACAAGAAATGCTTATCACTCAAAAAGCAAAGGTCATTCCTGCCTCAAATTAATTCACCTGATTCCTACGTACCTATCAAAAGGCTTCAATTAAAAAGGCATAGACAATGGAAGCAGGAACTTCCTGGCTGAGTTGAGCGCACAAACCTAGACATTTTCAAATCATCAAGCTAAAATTAATAGACTAATCATGTTACATCATCACAAGTTTTGTGAGGATATTCTGATCTCCACTAAATCCTTAATCTCCCATGCAAACAATAAACCTTGGTTTAATGTCAAATTGAGGCAAATCTACAGGACCAAGGAGAAGGTCCATATGGATGGTGAGAGAAAACTGTACACGCACACAAAGTACCAACATGTAGCAAAGGAGATTAGAAAAGCAAAAAACAACTATGCAAACATACTGGAAAAAAGATCTGGGGATAGAAGGCTAGCTTGGAGAGGGCTGAAGGAGATTGTAAACTACAAGTGCTCCCCCCCACCCTCGGGCCTCCTACAGAAAACACCTTGCAATAACAACACATCAAAGGTATTTTGAAGAGGGTACCTTTATCATCCTCAGGTGAAAATCAACTAGCGATGAAGGTGTCAGCCATAAAGTGTCTCTTTAGGTACATACTGTAAATCTGATGAGGGTTCCAGGCCCAGATGGGGTGTCCCCCTTCAGCTTGAAAGCCTGTTCAGAACAGTTGTCCCCTATTTTCACCAACATTCATAACAGATCCTTGGAAACAAGCAAAGTGCCAACTTGCTGCAAACACTCTACTATGATTCCGCCCCCCCCCCAAAAAAAAACAACACAGCAAGACTCCATAGCTTTGAAAACCTTAGAACTTGTAGTTCTATCCCATCTGAGGGAATCAATAGACCACTGCTTGGAGCTTATGTATAGACAAACTGTCTGGTCTTAAGCACACACAAGAACGTATAACCAAATATTGTTTTCATTAGCACCCTCAAGCCCCTCCACCGATATACATACTTAGTAAGGATATTAACAGGGTTGAGGAAACCACCTTCCTAGGAGTAACCATTACATCACATTACTAAATTGGTTAACGGCACAGCTAAAGTAAGTAAAAAGACTTCAGAGGACCATCAAATATGCAGAGTCATTGCCTTTGCCCTTACATAAAGTCCCTGTCCAGGCACACGCTTCCGCATTATCCCCCATGGGAAGTGTATAAAAGCAGCCACTTCAAATCATCTTAAAATCTCTAAATACATTATGTATCATAAGCGAACATACTTCTTTTCCTTTGATTTCTGGACACATTGATTACATCGTTTTGGCATGCAATAATGAAAATTTCCTAAAATGCCAACAAAAGTGGAATTACCCTTTAAAGAAGAATATTAGACCTTAAGTTGAATGTGGCCGATCCCCCTCTCCCTATCGGGCCCTGCTTACCCTTTGGATGTCACCGCCACCTGATGCGGCGACATCCAGCTGCTTAAAGTGGACCAACACCGAGAGGTGATCGGCCCGGAAATCTATAAGATTCCCGAGCCGATCACCTCCCACCCCGCGGGACATCCGAGATCGGGATGTCCCGCGGGGTGAAACCCCCCCAAACACCCCAAATCACCTACCTTATCTTCCGCCGCCGCCACCTCCCTCGCGCCCCTCTAGGCGTGCGCGCCCCCGCGCCGGCCGTCTGTGAATGGCCGGCACGGGCGCGCCGAAAGTGACGCGAGGAAGGCGGCGGCGGCGGAAGCCGATTGGACGTTCCTGTTCCCTGCCTGGACGTTGGCGGGGATTGGACCGGGCAGTCACGTGGGAGCGGGGAGAGGTGAGTTTATTGGGGTTTCTGGGGGGTTTCACACAGCGGGGCACCCCCGATCGGGGTGCCCCGCCGAAGTGGACCAAAACCCAGGATAGTCAAAATCCCGGGTGTTAGTCCACTTTAAGGGCATGATTCTGTCCCTGCTGCCGCCATAGCTATGTCTCTCGTGGCTTTTTGGGTGGTTCCCTCGCGTCCCATTCATGTGCACTGTACAGGCACCAGATTGGGGTACTCACACAGTGCCTGATTAGATGCAAGATGGCGCTGCCCATCAGGAGATTGCCTGGAATCCAAGGGACTCAGAAGATGGATGACCTGGCGAGGTGAGTAAGAATTGCCCAAATGTAAAAACGGAGGGTGGGGGGAGCAGCAGTCCGGTGAGGTTTGGTGGATGTTTTAACCTCCCCCGATGTTCCTCTTTAATGAGTCATGGGCATGCTCTGCTGTAGTCAGAGACAGCGGCAGGCTTACTGTGGCTTGCTGGGCTCACTCACACTGAGAGCACTAAGGAACGGAGTAGTTAATGGTCCCATTTTTTGTGTGGTCTTAGAGGAATGGAATTAAAAAGAAGGCAAACTGCTACAGCTTTTACCCTGCTCTGCCAGAAATGAGAGGCACATGGGACAGGCATCGGGTAAGCTGTTTCCTGCCTTATTATTGTCTTTGGGATTATAGTCTCTTTAACACCTTATACAACTATACAGCAAAATACCAGGCAGGGAACATACTCAAGCCATGGAAGCTTGGAAGCTCATATTTTTATCAGCTACCATCAGACAGGATATATAGGCCTCTGCATAATCGTAATACTAGATACAAGGATAGTTTTTTCAACAAGCAACCCACTTCCACGAAATAGAATATTTTTTTGAGGTTAATGTATAAAGTATTCAATGTTTATATAAATAAATATATATATATATATATATACTCTTCTCCATTTTGCAACCATGTCATTTAATCTGTCGTAAGATGCTCTGCTACCACATGTGTCAAAAGACTCAAAACCAATTCCTGCTATGATATGTATTTGGTGATCCAAATTGATTCTACTGAAACCCATCAGCATATTGTCAGAGCTGTTTTGTATGGAGAAATAGGCTGAAAATCCTAGAAGTTGGTGTGCAGGACTGATCAAAAATTATTGAAAACATTTAAATGTAGTTATTGCTGCAAAATGGGGGTCATACCAATTACTGATAGCAAAGGTTTACATACATACTTCTCAGATACTATATGTGGAATTGGATAGTTTACTCAGTAATACATTATCAAGTCCATTTGTTTGATCAAATTTTAGAACTTGTTGATGTAGTTTCAGGTGCAATGTATGCAGAAATGTAGAAAATTCAACTTTCAAAATTACTGTATATTGTGTGTGTCTAAATAACTTGTACACTTAAATAAATAAAAATATATATTTTATGAAATAAATAAAAATATATACTTTAATAAATAGAAATATATCTTTTACCATCAGGTGTAAAAGCTCATCACTAGCTTAGATATTTACAGAAATAAATGTCCAATAAAATGATTAAATCAGCTTTCCGTTGTGTTAAATGCCATGTACTCCTGCAAATCAGGCAGAATGTGTTTGCTCTTGTGGAAGCAGAGATGGAATGGGAATAGTACCTTTTAAGTACCTTGTAAAAATCACAACTTATTTAGAAAAATGTTTATCCAACTAAGAAATTTGAGGATGTTCATTTTATGTTCACCCCAGTGACAAACACTTCAGCTTCACTCAGATGACAGTAACGCCATTCAATCAAATGCACTATTTCAAGCCCTTGTAAATCTTGTGAAAGGATCTGAATGTAGCAGAATTTAATTGACAGGAGGTTAAAAGCAGTCTGATAAACCTAGTACAGAGTTGCCTAGTTTAGAAACTTCCTATCTTATTAAGTCTGACATCTTCACTCAACATAAAGGTAGGGTGAGCATTGTGATGCATGAAGCTATGAAAAGGTGGGTACTCACGTCCCATTAACAATCAAGAGCTTTATAAATAGGCGCCTTAACTACACTGCTGCCTTCTGTCTCTAGAAGCCCCTATTTATCTGTCACTATGTTGTCTGTATAGTACAAAAATAACTACCAAAGATAAGAGGTCTTACGTGAATCTCTCTATTTTTGTAAATAGGTTGTGTGACACACTTGAGAAGAAGTCCTTAAAATATTCAGATAAATTACACAAGCTTAAATTTCGTACATGGTTCAAAATGACTAATTAACAGGTGCATCATCAATTTTATATATAGTTTGACTATTGAGATAGATCAGTATCTCCATTTTTACTTGGTAAACAGTGGTCACTGGTTTATGAAACCTTTTCAGTGTATTTTATTTTACATTTTTAATATCTTTTAACCATTACATTTTCAAATGTATTTTTACAAATGGTTGTATTTTAGGAATGTGCCTTTTAGACTTTAAAGGGTTTTAAAATATAAATCTACGTACCGTAAATACAGTACATAGAAATTTGGGTTAAACAAATGGAGGTAGAAAGATCATTCAATCCTGGACCACAATTGTTCATTGACATTGTTAGACTTGATATTCATCAAATTGACCTTTTCATTCTGACATTGTTTTTGCCTCAACCAAAACTACATTTTAAAACCTGGATAGGGGACAAAAAATACTGAGCTGTTTTGTGAGTCTACCTGTTTTGGTTTTAAGAGACATAACTTTAAATGTTTTACAGCATATAGCAGTATGTCATACTGGCCATACAGTACATTTGGAGTTGCGGTTGAAAAAAACAAAGGTGCATGAAATCAGGTAGTATGCAACAAAGCTACAGACTGACTTGTATCTCAAAACAGTGCGCTGAACCTGTTTCAGAAGAAGGTGAAAATTATTTTTCACGTCCTTTAAAGGGTTGTTTTATGCATTTATAACATGGTTTTAGATTACTGACACCCTCTCTGTGCCACTCAGGTGGTCCTTGAGATAATGTATTAAGTGGTAAAGTTTGGGAACCCCTGCTTTAGAGCTATGCTCAGCAACTAAAATTGGTGGCTGAAGGGTAGGTTCAAATTAGGCATGAATAATTCTTTATACAAAAGACTACAAGACTACAATACAAGACTCTTTGGAGCTAGCCAAAATAGAATGCAATATGATATAGAATAGTTTTGCTAAGATGATTTTAAAGTCATTGTTCGTAAATAAAAAATTAACTCACTGTTTGTCCCCAACAGATGATCACTTTTTGTCTTGCACTGGGTGCCTTACCTGAATTTCTGATCCACGTCCTCCTGGCATGATCATCAGGCACAATCCATATCGTTGCCCTGATCCATTCTTGTCTTGATGACTGTAAGTTATTACTAACCAGTCTTTTCCTCACTAAACTCTCCCCTCTCCAATACATTCTAAATGTAGGAGACCGGCTCATCTATCTGTCTCCCCTCCTCTGTCCTGCAGTATAGGATATAGTTCAAATTGCTCATTCCCAACCACAAAGCTCTCCATGGCGCTGCACCCTATTACATCTCCTCTGTCATTTCAGTTTACCGCCCTACCTGTGCTCTGCAAAAGACTTACGAATAACAACCACCATAATCCATACCTCTCATTCTGATTTACAGGACTCCTCCCAAGCTGCACCAAATCTTTGAAATGCCCTCCCCCCCTCCCCATGCAATTGGATCAACTCAGAACATCAATGGCCTTAGACGCTCCCTAAAAATGTGTCTTTTTAGGGTAGCCTACCACATCCACTAATATACAGTATATCTACTTCTCTAACCCATCTTCTGGTCCTTTATCAAGCAATATGCACCACACCTTTTGCTCCTAGATGCCCTAAATCAGCTGGTGGCTGGCCCATACAGTTCGCATATACTTTTGTTTCTGCTAAAATGGCTGAACCATGGTAGAAAGTGCTTATTAACTTTTGTGTCACCCCCACATGCTTACTAGCAGGACCCTTATTTCTTTTGTTTCATTGGTTTACCCATTATGTTTCTATGTAATTTATTACCTTGTTTGAACATGAACCCTCTGATTGTAAAGTGCTGTGGAATATGTTAATATGTTGGTGTTATGAAAATAAAGATTATTATTATTGTTGTATTTTTTATAATTGAATCTGTGTTCTACAGCAGTGGTTCCCAAACATGTTTCCTGTATGGAGTGTATAAAGTGACCAGAAATACTTTTCAGCAACTTTTGAATCAGTTTTATATATATGGAGCAAATCAGGACTGGGTAAATTACAGATGGTAGCAGATCATTCTGCAACCATGGAGAGTACCACCTGATAGGCTCTTGAATGCCACCAGTGGTAGACAAGTAACTTCTGTGCATTGGGGGGGAGGGGGCTATTGAATCAATGGAAGCTGTATATAAATATACAGTATGTATATGGTTGTTGTCCACCCCTAGTCTGGCATTGCTTTTTTTGAATGAATAATGCTATGTGAGAATGGGCTGATTAGCTTTTTATACCTGCCTAGATGATGTGAAAGTGAAGCTTAAAACTAATAACTTTTGCAAATCTATGCTTTATTTCTTGCATGGTCCGATAATGTAGTAATGTTGTTTAAATAGGAACATTTCAGGTATTGGGGAGCTAATAAAACTCCCCAAACCTGGCTTACTCACCCCCTGCCCCTCTGGTTTTACAATTTAACACTTTAAACTTACCTGTCTGGTCACATCGAGCTCGGTCCTACACGAGCTCCATCGGGCAGCCCCATCTTGCCTTTCCGTCATGTACTGTGCCGCCCCTTAGATCTGAGGAGTGGTGCATGACTTTTGAAGAGAGAACAGCTAGATGTAAGTATTGCTAAGCCCTCTTCGATCAGTCAGCGATGGGTGAGTGGGGGTGGAAAGGGGCCAGGAATACTGCCAGATGTCTAAGACTCATTTGTGTTTGATTTCACATGTTTTCTTTAACCCTTTAAATGCCAAGCATATAGTTTTTACGTGGTTGCTTCTCCTACCGTTAAGTGCCTAGCACGTAGTGCCCTGCCATTACCGTTAAGTGCCCTGCTCCGATCACTACCGGCATCTGTCATCAGCTGTCTGACAGCTGTCATCAGCGCGGGACAGCGGCGAGGAACGCAGGATCAGAGGTGAGTAGAGTAAAAAAAAAAGATCATTTTTTTTCTTATGTGTCAGTGTCTTTATTTTTTAAATTTAATCCCTTGTGAACTGGTAAGGGGTCCATGAGACCCCTATACCAGTTCACAAGGCTGTGGGCTGGCAAGTCACATGCAACTAGCGGGTGACTTGCCATAAACCCCCGGCACCCCCAATTACCTGCCTCCCCAAAGCCCGGGGGGGCAGAAGAGCCCTGGCCATAGACTATGTGGGCTTGTAGCCTGCAGGGCCAGGGTCCACCAATGCTGGCCCCTGCGCCCTGTTCCTACAAGCCCACATAGCTGGTCCCGGGCTGGTAACTTCGGGTAAGGGGGACCCCATTTAATTTTTTTTTTAAATTTTTATGGGTTTTTAACCCTTAAAATTCCCAAAAACGGGGTTCCCCCAGGGAGGGGGGATGTCATTTTTTTTTAAATTAACCCCTTATGTTCTGTCACCCAGCAGCTATAAGAGGCTTCCAGCAGGCGAGCAGAAGCCAGTGATTGCCGAGGGGCTCCAGGATGGATGGGAGGTAAGTATTAATGAATTAAACGAATAAAATATTTTTTTCTGTGTGTGTGTCTGTGTTTCTTTTTATACATTTACCCCATTGTGAACTGGTAAGTGGTCCCTGAGACCCTTATACCAGTTCACAAGGCTGGGGGCTGGCAAGTCACCTGCGGCTAGCGGGTGACTTGCCATTAACTCCCGGCATCCCAAGTTACCTGCCTCCCCAAAGCCCGGGGGGGCAGAAGAGCCCTGGCCATAGGCTATGCTAGCTTGTAGCCTGCAGGGCCAGGGGCCACAAAACCTGGCCCCTGTGCCCTGTTCCTACAAGCCCTGCATAGCTGGTCCCAGGCTGGTTACTTGAGGTAGGGGGAACCCCATTTCATGTTTTGTCACCCCCATGCCAATTTTTTTCTTGATTAAACCCTTTATAGTGTGGATAGTAGTTGTATTTTATTTGTAAATGTTATAAAGTACTCGTTTCAGTTTGGAGGGTCTCTGGGGTAGGAACGGGGGGGCTACCAATACATATGTGGTACCGTTGTAATCGGGAGAAATGGGGCTTTTACATGCAGTATAGTTTTCATTAATAAAACAATTGTTTTATTTAAAATAAAGAAGACAATTGTCTAAAAAATTATTTTTTATTTTTTTGTTTTTTTTTTACTTTATATTTTAATAAACAGTAGAAAAATTATAAACAAGACATTTCATGTTAAAGCTCAAACTCTGCTATATATATATATATATATATATATATATATATATATATATATATATATATCATTTTCCTGGCAATTTCTGCAAAAATGGCGCAAAACATGGCGCAAAATGGGGAAAAATGACCTGTCACCAGAGGGTGACAAAATCTCAAGTAGGCGGGCAGTTCTGCTTGGGGGACCTTGCGCTTTCAGATTTAGCTTGCTTTTTCTTGTCTGCATATTGATATTTTGGGAAAAGATGTTTTTATTCTGCTTTTTTGTACATTTTTTTAGGGAAACCCGTGTAACCAAAGAATTCTTTGAGGGATTACTTCCAGATTGATAAACCCACTACAACAAGCTGGATACACTTAGAAAGCTTACAATGTGTACTTTCAAGGAATATATGGTTTGTGGGGGGTATTCCAAGTGTAAAGGGTTGTTTTGGTTGAAAAATTGCAAGGTGTGCAGTTTGTCTGCAGAGCTGAAATTTTCAAGGAAAATTACCATTACGCACATGCTTTACTTTGGGGTGTTTGCCAACTCTTCCCTTGACAGTAGCTATGCATGTTGGGTATTGTTCTGTTCGGGTGATGTTTCTTTTGTTTTTTCTTTTTTGTATATAGTTTTTTTTTAGAAAAATGTGGCTTTGATTCTGCTTTTGTATTCGTTTTTAGGGAAACTCTTTGCAACCAAAGAATTCTTTGAGGGATTACTTCCAGATTGATAAACCCACTACAACAAGCTGGATACACTTAGAAAGCTTACAATGTGTACTTTCAAGGAATATATGGTTTGTGGGGGGTATTCCAAGTGTAAAGGGTTGTTTTGGTTGAAAAATTGCAAGGTGTGCAGTTTGTCTGCAGAGCTGAAATTTTCAAGGAAAATTACCATTACGCACATGCTTTACTTTGGGGTGTTTGCCAACTCTTCCCTTGACAGTAGCTATGCATGTTGGGTATTGTTCTGTTCGGGTGATGTTTCTTTTGTTTTTTCTTTTTTGTATATAGTTTTTTTTTAGGAAAATGTGGCTTTGTATTCGTTTTTAGGGAAACTCTTTGCAACCAAAGAATTCATTGAGGGATTACTTCCAGAAAACTGTGGCCACATCAACAAGCCTGGTACACCTAAAAAGCTTGAGGTGTGTACTTCCAGAGAATATGTAGTTTGTTGGGGGTATTTCAAATGTAAAGGGTTGTTTTTCTGGAAAAACTACAAGGTGCGCATAGCGCATAACATAGTTGTATTTTATCTGAAAATCCCCTAAAGCGCTGTTTCAGTTTGGGGGCGTGTTCTGGGCAGGAAAGGGTGTCTACCAATACATATGTGGTATCGCTGTAACCGGGAGAAATTGGGATTTTACACGCAATAAGATTTTATTGACGAACTTACATTTTTTATTACAAAAAAACACTACAAATTGTAAAAAACAATCTAACACCTCTTTAATCATGTTTTTTTTCTCCTAGCCTTTTGAAAATAATCATACAGCACTGTAATTGTTAACTAAACATATTTTTACTTAGCACTTCATAGTACTTATTTTTTTATCATAATATTTTCTTTTAAACCACTTTAAACCACCCCCTCCCACCCCTTAAAAAAAGGATTGCCAGAGTTTCAGACTGGTCAGCAGTCATCAGTCTCTCGGCAATGTGTTCATCAAAATGCGCCATCTCTCCAAAAAGGCTATTGCAACACACCAAAAGCACCAGTCTAGCCAGCAAAACTATGGAGAGAATTCTCTCACCAATTTATTGACTTCAATGCATTCTCGCACGGTGCTAAATCGAACCTTATATATACGAACTCCATCCAATCTGAACACAATTCAGCAACACTAAATAGGATGTAACAACCCATACATTTGTTAATACCCATACAGATACGGATTTTTAAGGTTTTCCTCGAGTTGTTCTAGCAATACATTACAATAGGGAAGTGTTTTATGTTTGAAACTTCTAGATTATTTTCCCTTTTACTTTAATAGTAAAAGAATGTTGGCAACTCTATTTGCTTTAATATCATTTTAGGACTTGTTTGATGTTTTCTGTAAATACTTGAACTTGTCATAAAAGGTTTAAAAATAGCATAAATCAGTGACCTATAAAGTCACCGATCCAGGTCATCTAGCCCACAATTCCTCGAGAATAAATCCCATGGTAGCTTTTATAATTTCCTTTTAAGACTGTGTTATAATGAGGTTACAGAATCTCTTGCTGAAATTCAATGAATGCAGAACAATAGAAGGAAGTCCCTGGCTTTATCCATTTCATGTGAACAGACCTACATAGCTTTCTTGTTATGCAGGATTTATTCTGACATATGAAGATATCCTCTAAAAGAATAAAGGATTTAAGGAAAAAGTCACAACTTCTTTGATTTCTTAATTTTGTGAGGTCAACTTCAGGTTTATTTAGTACTTTTTAAAGATTTTTATTTTATTCTATACACGCAAATGTACATTCTTGTCAAATGTCCCTAGTGCATGACTTTGATGTGTTTTATATTTACATTTTAATCCATCTATTTTAATATATATAAGAGCAATATGAGCTGACAATGGTAAAATCACTGTAACATTTTCCTCAGAGGAAATTTGTTATAAAAGAAGATGCTGTAATTACAACTTCGATCCCTAGGTATAATTGTGGTATAAAAGACATATGGATATAGGTTAGACTGGCAGTAAATCTGCTTGAAGATAATAAAATACTAAAATACATAATACAAGAAGAAAGTGGTACAACAGATTGTCATGTCTTATACAAGCCTGGATTTACCTTTATTGAATACTTTGTTCTAGTCGGGATACAGTTCTTTGATTTTCTACACTAAAACACATGAAGAAAATACCCCCAATGTGTGTACCCACATTGCATATATAATATGATAACCTCTTGGGGAATATCAGTCTAATATCAGTAATTATGTTATTGTCGTTAAGTACATTACAAACATAAACTTCTTTTGACACTATAGGCATACATGCCTCAGAATATTTTAGGAGATCAAGAGTAAAGGCAAAGTGAAACAGCTAGAGAATGAAAGTTGAAGTAGAAAATGTATTTACATCATTTTTACATATCTTAAAATTAGTCTATACCATAATACAGCATAGGTTGTTTAGTGGCTGTAGTTGGGGTTTTTTTTATAATTTTTGAATCCAGAAAGTAAATAGCTAGCGGAATACAAGAGTTTCTAAATCTAAATGTAATATCTATAGAGTTTTGTAGGAAGAGCGCGTGCCTGACAAAACGTTCTGCTCTTTCTGACCTTGCAGAAATATAGATCACTGATAGAGAGTGGATGGCAACCAATGTCTTATTGCCCTTTGGAGCCCCACTTTGTTTTGTATGTAGGCATTACCAAACCATATTATGGCCAATGAGCACATAAAATTGCTAGCATATGTTGGGTTGCATTAGGGATCTTGGGATAGGCCATGTTTCCTCAGTAGCTATAGAGGAAAGAGTCCTTACTCCACTCTTTTCAGAACACTGGTAACATGGTTCTCCCATTTGGGTTGTTTGTTAAACTTTACTCCAAGGATAGTCATTTCAATCTAATATGGAGACTCTCTCTCTCTCTCTCTCTATATATATATATATATATATATATATATTTTTTTTTTTTTTTTTTTTTTGAGGAGATTCTTTACGATCTTAGCAGTAAAGTGGTTAAGAGCAGTTTTTTTCTGCACAGTATAGTGCCCCTAATTTAGCATGCTAAAACAGACTGTGCACCCTCAAATGGACTCCCCACCCCGAAAAAATTACCCTGGCAAAAGTGAACAGTTTAAAGGAAGCACACCCACCTGGACAAAACAAACTATGTGGTTCCCCCAAAAAATTGGAGCCAGTTGCTCCATCCCTCTTGAACTCTCAGACATAACAAGTTTCCCAGAGACTCAGATCCACAGGGAGGGCCCCACTAGGGAGAACACATGGAAAGCCAATAGTTATAATAGCTAATAGTGGAACTGTGAAACACTGCCTAATGTTGTTTCTGTGGTGGGGGGAAACAACATCAGGAATACAGGCATGAGTCTCCATTCCTAAGGCTGGGTTAGCCAGGGAGATGGAAGTGCCACGCCATATTCCAACAGACAGATCAGACCAGCCAGGATCAGTGCTGCAGCCTGTCCATTAAGAATGAAAGAACACTGGGGGCTTCATCTGCAAAGCCAGTTCTGACTGATCCTTTCCATCACTTTCCTATAAGGGATCTCATTGTTGTCTTGTATGAACCTTATGACTCCTGTATCATCTGCAAATGTCATCATCTTGACTCATTTTTTGTTTGGCATGCAGTCATTGGTGTAACAAGAAAACAAAAGTGTAGATAGCACACCGTCTCCTGTGCTGCCAGACTCTAAACTTGACAGCATTGAATCTAGCCATACTTATTGCTTTCTTTCAGTCAGGAAACTGTCCACATGTGGTATGTATGTTTTTGACATTTTAAATGCACAGAACATCTGTACTAACAACTGAGCTAAAATAAAGTAAAGTCTGCCCCCAAAAGCTTTAATGACCTAAGTATAAAACACATATATTGTAGATATTCACAAACCATGACACCCTTGATAGCAACACATTAACAATCAGCACAATAAAGATGATAGGCAACAAGTGTGACAAAATATTCATATAAGAATCACTAGTAAAGTGCACACAGATGAAGCAATAACAAGTAGTGAATACAGTGAATCCTAGGAAGATATTTAATATACATCATAAAGTGAAATAAAGCTGTCTTGACAGTGAAAATGCCCAATGCCTCGTCAGCTTCTCCACTCACTTACAGGAGGATACTGTTCAGCTCCATGGCCGTTCACCTTTGTGTGGTCGCACATGGCACCTTTCCAACCTATCTGTCCGGAGCTGCCAGGGGACAAGCCTTAATAAAGAAACCTTTCAACAGGCCTCTCTTCCACATCTCCCCCTCTGCCCATCTTCCACCATATTTTGCACATTTCTCCTTATTCTCTCTAGCTTTTCCAAGCTCTAGCTCTCATTTTCTTTTTTCAGTTACCCAGTCTCACTATCATTTCTACACTTCCTTTTCCCACTCTCTTTCCAATATTGTGTACATCTTGATCTCTTTCTCTTATCACATTCCCTCCATCTGCCTCTTATTGCATCCTCTGCATCTTCCTTTCTTTTTACATTTTCACCCTTCTTTCTTTATTTCCATTCCCACTTTATTTTTCCCCTTATTTTTCTTTCCATAATTACCTCTATGGGCTCGATGAGGCCACACATGCACCATAGGACAGGAGAAAGGTGAGTTAAGTTGGCCGACCTGGGGGGGGGGGGCAGGAACCAAAACCTGGGATGGTCAAAATCCTGGGTTTTAGTCCACTTTAAAGATCACAAAAAATAATCAAAATACATACAACAGAGCACCGTTCACTGTTAGACCGACCCCCATATAGAAATAAAATGGCATTTGAATTGACTAAAGAGATGTCATGGACAGGGGTGCACCTCTAAAAAGATGAGCCTCAAGCAACACCATATAGAAGGATGTGGGGAAACGGCTTTGGTCAGCCCCTGCAAAAATTAAAACAACAGAACAATGGCTGTGTTAGGCAATCAGTGAATAGGGAGTTGGTAACTAGACTTTTATGTAATGCAGAGTATAGCAGTAGATGTGGGAAATATTTTTACATTAACTGATAATACCAGTGTGATGGCAGTGTATACAGCGCAAGTAGCCCAGCTCTGTCTACCTTTTCCAGCCCCCCAAGTGTGACATGCAGTCATGTGACAGGAAAGAGGAAGAGTATGTGCGAAGCTACCATACTTTTTCTGTATATGCAACCGCTCCAACATCTTCAGGTTCACAGACGCTTCCTACATCTGCTGCAATACTCTGCATTACACTGCCCCACACTGCCAACTGCCCTGCTGCTGCCAATGCCTTTAATTAAAAAGGTTGTCATCGACAGGCGCCCTGTGGGTTATTGTGAGGCCCCAACAAATAGGAAACCAAAAAATTAACCGATAAGCTTAGCTCATTGATTACATCATCATAAATCAGGTTCCTAATGATACCTATTAAATATACCTCACAGGCACGCAGTTAATATGGAAGTAAACATGTAATTATAAATATTATATTATATCTCAGAAGGTAGTAAACCCATCCAGGGTTTTATATCCTATATGGACACTATCTCAATCAGTAGTTCAGGTATTACAAATCCATGAGCTCTAAATAAACGAAAAACAAAATTTTGGCTTTAAGATACGGATTTGTACTGATGTATTCCTCAACCCGTTCCTGAGACATCATGAATATGACAAAAATGTCTCTCTTTCAGCAATTCCACCCCAAAATATAGCATTGATGTCACTTCATTATAGAAAACAATTTTACACTCCCAACATCCCCTGAACACATACATTAGAAAGTAAGTAAACGTGCATCTAGTGTTGACTATTGGATCCTAGTTAAAGTTACATTTTGCACATTTTTTTAAGTATTTTATTTAAACCATGCCCCCTACCACTGAGTCTACCATTCACTGCAGTATTGATACTAGAGACCCATATACCAAAGGAGTGACAAGCCATGTGTCAGCCATGTAGTTGGTGGCTTGCCAATAGCCCAGCCATATTAGCTGCACCCCCTACTAGGAACAAAGGTGTAGAGGAGTGTGTAACAGTATACACAACATCCATAATAAATTATAATAAAAGTTGTTGGCACACACGCATGCTATTGCTCCATGCTGTGCAGAATGTGTGCTCTTGCACATTTAAGTACGCTTTACTGACCCCAGAGAAGACATTGAAAGCATTGTACATATAACTATGTCTCATATGAAGTTTATGCTCTATTAACACAGCATTCCACCAGGAGCTGATAATCAGCCGTAATGTGTGCACAACACGCAGCAGTGGATGGCAATAGCATGCAATAAACACATGCAAACTCTTGCTATTAAAATGTATTTTTAGAGGTCTTTATGGTAACAGAGAAATGTGTCCCTGGTCATAAAGAAATTTGATCCAGTTTGTACTCAAATATCTTTAAGTCTGCAGATCAGTAGCAGGTGTGATTATATAAACAATAACTTTTTCTTAAAGAGAAACAAAATCCAAGATTTTAACTATTCCTGGTCTTCCTATTGCCTGGATAAATTTGGGATGTGAAGTGCGTATCCCTCGAGAATTGTTATAAACCTCCACTTTCTCTCTATCCCATGCCGTACCGGCTAGTGTTCCATTTAGCTTTTGCTTTGCAACTATGAATTGAATGGAGCATGCACCTCTGGCCGCAGCCCCCACGCTCCTCCTGGTACCTGCGCCAGCCATCCTAAAATGCCTGATGCGCTATTGGGTCTTTTCGCATAGAGGTATAGCGGAAGCAGCCACATGACACATAAGAACATCTGGCAAGGGTAGTTTGTGGGCTACATCAGGTCATCCCAAATCAGGATGCCCCACAAAAAGGGACACCACTGGCCGTGGATTTTTATACACTTGACCGGTGGTTTCTCCTCTTTAAAGCAGAACAAAACCCACCAGCGACCGTCCTGCAATCTAAAAGATTCCAGGGCTGGACACTGGCTTTTCCCCTGGGCATCACGAATCAGGATGCCTGTAAAAACTCACACATCCCCTCTCCAATGGCACATGTATGGGCTCTCATCCAATCAGAGCCATTTGATTCTGATTGTTTACAATGGGGGGCGCGTTTTTTAAATCAGAGCCCTTTGATAAATTATGTAGTGTGATTGACCAGAGACAGCTCATGTGCCATTGGAACAGGGAAAGGTGAGTTTTAGAAGGTGAACTGGAGGGTTTCACACAGTCCAGCATCCCAGTTCAGGATGCCCTGGGGGCACGGAACAAATTCCGGGGTTTGTTCGGCTTAAGTTTGCTAATAGAAAAACACACATAAAAAGTGTAAAAGAGTCTAAAAGCTATGTCATATGGGGTGCTTTTCATTCAGCAATTTTATCATAGTTAGTAAATAACTAGTGTTACGAATATGAGGAAATGTTCATGTCTGTAAACAAAAGACTGCCTTTAAAGTGCACTCTGATCCCTGTAGTGTAAGGAAATTCTCACTTATTTTACAGATGGTCATAGCACATCAGTAAACACAGTACCCCACAGGGGGCCTCTAATTCAAAAGATCTTGCTAGTACTGTCACAACCAGGATAGACCAAAAGGGTCAGCAGGAAACCCCCTGGAAAAAAGCTACGCTGACTGGGGGAATCAAAGAAATCCCATAGACATACTGGCTCCATTACTGTACAGGGAATTATGAAGTGGCTGTGCACATAAACTGTTCTCATCTTTGGAATCTACGAATCATAACACTTAATTGGGTCTCGTGTTATCCTAGGATGTTCAGGGTCTAAGATCTACGTAACTCAGGTCAGGAGCCATATCAGACAGGGGTGGTTGGTCTTATAGCATGTTCAGCTATGGGAATGGCAAGGCTCTGTTCACAAGTGATAATGAAATGGCTCATGACGTCAGTGATTTCAGCCAAGGCCACAAGGTACGGATTTCCTAACACCTAGTGAAAGAGACTTTTTTGCCATAAATTGCAGACAATAAAATGAGTGTTTCACAGCAATCCTGCAATTTTTAGTTCCCATTGTTAGACAAGGCCTTCCTTTTTTAGAAAGAAATGTCCAAGTGGGCCTGAAATATTATGCATAGTGCAATTTAAATAAATTGCGAAAATCCAAGCAGAGTTGTACCAGAGAACCTATATGTTATAAAGTATAACTAATAATTTGAGTCTCAACAAGACCAACTGTCCCCAACTGTGCAACCATATTAGCCTTGATGCTTGGATTTGGTATGTGACTTATGGACGTTCAGCAGCTACTAACTACAAATTGCCTGTCTGTAGTTACTGTACTAATGATCATTGGAGCTGCTAAGGTTTATAATGATTGATTTGTGTCTGCATACAGTAAATACAGTAGACTTGTATTCAAGCTGGCTATGGTAGAACATCAACATATAGTTAGCTGCAAATTGCTGGTGTTGGAGACCTGTGCCCAGCAAAATCTGCCTTTATGGCTTGACCTTAGGAGGAACCTGCACTGCGGAAGAAAAATACAGTAAGTGACATATCTCTTTCTGATCTCTCAGTACTAAAAATAATATATATCATGACATGTTTTGTCTACCTTTGAACTGCAGAGATCATTGAAAAGTTGCATTTTAATTTTCAAGCAGACCTGCATCTTCCTTAAACGGGAGAGGGAATATTCCTTTTTTCTTGGGACTAAACCTTCTGATTCATGTTTCCCTTCCCACCAGGCAATAGGAAGCCCAGGGAGAATTCCCAGTGGGCCACACTGCTTTGGAGCTAACTGGGCAGACTTCAGCCCCAACAGGCAGCGTTCACCTCCCAGAACATGACCCTGAGTTCATTGATTGCTCTCGTTACACCGCCTGACCCCCTGCCTCCCAAGTTTGCAAGCAAACCTCTCTCTGTGCCTTCCCGCCCCCCCCCCCCCCCCCGGGGCTCTTCAATCTTCAGGAGAGAGCCTGACAGGCCCTCTCCCCCTGCTGTCCCGATGAGTGCCGCCATCTTCACAATTAGCCCCGCCCCTTGGCTGGTGATCACCGCATCTGTCATTGGATCAGCGAAGGACACAATAGCTGACAATTGAAGGTGAGTAAAGATTTTTTTTTTTTTTTAATAAAGAAGTTTTCTCTATGTGTGGTGTTTTCTCTGTGGCTAGCAGGTGACTTGCCATTAACCCTGAGCACCCTATTACCTTTCTCCCCAAAGTCCACCCAAGCTGGCCCCTGCGCCATGTTCTACAAGCCCCGGTAGCTGGTGCCTGTGCTGGTTATGCTGCAAAACTGCAAAAGAAAGTATATTCTGTTTCATTTCTAAGTTCTATGTAGCAATTTGAACTGGCACACTGTAGCCTAGACGTGACAGTGTTTTCCATTTTGTACCAGAATTTAGGAAATAATGTGTGCCTGCTTATAGCAAACACAGTGTCATGACTGTGGCTTAATTAAACATCTCTATAGGACATATGTAGTTGTGCCCCGATTAGCCAAAACAGATTTTCCAAATCAAAGGTGTAGATAGGAGTGTTGAGGATTTATGTTAATTTGAAAGCTACAAGTGGGTGGCACTGGAGCTAGGTAGTTGCTAGTGTTCCCTTACTACAAAACAGTCCTAGGTTTGCATCCCAGCTTGCTCCAAATCTGCCTGTCTACCTGTAACTGCATTTGTTGCTCCCTAGGTGATTTTATTTCTACCCAGACATAACAGGTTACCAGGTGTCTGACTAATGTACATGTAGTTTGCAGTAGAGTTATTAAGAGTTTTAAAGAGTATCACATTCTCTATGTACAGTATACAGAGAGTGCTTTCCAAAAACAGAAATTATTTGCATGGGGCATACAAGTCAAGGATAGCGGGATTTTTCCCAGAATCCCTTGCTGTAGATGGGCCTATACAAATGATCCCTTTATGCAAATTATCCCTTAAAATGTGTCTCTCCCTAATTAAGCTTATGTTCTGACTATGTACTGGTGTAAGATTAAAGCTAAATATCCAGGCTAGAGACCTGTATGGGACTGTTTTAGCAGACCTCTGTATGAAGCTCAAGTCAAGACCTGAAACATTACCAACTTATTTTGGCTCCCCACCTGTACCTCAAGTTAATAAGTATGTAACTATCCCCAGGCCACACACGACACTTTGGGCCTGATTTATCAAGCACTATCTACCACACTATGCCACAATGGTGCAAATTAGAGTGGTGCAAAATGCAATTCATATATTTTATACCGGCACATGTTGCTGCACTGCAAGAAACCCATTCACTAGCGTTGCAGCAACATGGAGAAAAAAACTATAAATGATATTTTTCGCTACTCAGTTTTTTGCCAATGTGGCATAATCTGGCAGATAGTGCTTGATAAATAAGGTCATTAATGTTGCTTAATGAGAATGTAATTCGAAAAACACATACTTTTAAGGTATTCCAGAGAAAAAATGGGTAGACACCCACTAACCTGTGATGCGCATCCAGTGTCACTGGGAGACCTGCATCGGGATGGCAGAAGTGGCTTTTGATATCTCTGTAAGCTGCGATGAGAGTCTAGTCGTCACAATGTGGGTCTTCTGCATAAGAAGATTAATTGGAGAGAAACGGTGAGTGGGTTGAGAGATGTTGTTAGGCCACACAGTACCTATCCCAATAAGTAAAATACCTGGGTACAGCTAGCAAAATAGTAGCATAGGCATCATCAGTTGTAAGACTGAAAAATGTCCACTTCCATAGCTTGACAACAAGGCTTAATACAGATAATGTCAAAGGCTGGTGGTCTTTTTCAAGGTGCTCAGGGGCCAGTTAATATGGAAAAAGTAAATGCCATGAAGCTGCTTGAGGCAGCTTGTGCTTAGATCTTCGGCAAGTTGTCACTAAATGCTAGACTGGCGGTAAACTTCTATGACCAGTCAGTCTCAACTAAAACCACCAAATCTTGTGCATCTATGGTACTTGTGGTGTGCATATTACATTTCATGTTGTGGGTTACAACAGACAGCTCTATGGGCCTTACTCTTTGTTTCCTAGGGGCCATGGGTTGAGCATGCCTACTGTGCCTATTCTGCCTGGTAAACATAGTAATCAGTTTTATAATGGCAGCACAATGAAAAGAAACAATTTTAAATCTCAAACTTGGCCTGGAGCTGGACTGAACCACCACCACCAGCCAGGAACACAATCAAACCCCAACCCAAAGCATTCTAACCCAAGCCACCAACCAATTTACCACTTAGGCTTGTGAGGAATTCTAATTTATAGCCCTGAATGCCCATATCCTAAATACCTAAATATTATTTTATTTTACTATGTAGAATCCTTTTTAAAAGAGGTTTACTGTGTTCTGATATTTTTCTTCCTTTGTTGTTTTTCTATCTCTGGAGTCTTCTCACACCCTCCACGCTTAGGAACTTACATTAAAGCCAATCCCTAAATATTTCTACCATACTTGAAACCTTTGACATTTTTCTCCTGCATATGGGTTTGTTTTTAGATAATTATATCTCTTACTTAACAGAATATATTTTTTCTGTTATTCCCTAGAACACAGTTTTCACAGGGTGTATCAACATTCCCCTTCATAATGCTTGCCAGATGGCTGCAATTTTCTTCTTCGTCAATATTTCTTTGTTTTCGCTTTTCAACTACTTCTTCCTATAGTAAGGTGATTTATTCATTTGTTTTATTTTAGGTAAGAAAAACATCCAACTTCTTTTTTAGAGGGGGCCTCATGGTTACATTTTGTTCGACTCTGGTACCATTCCCCAGGTGGGCCAGTTTTATTTTCTCTCTATGGTGCGTACTGGCACATATCTTCCCTCAGATTGGTTAACAAGGTGTTCTTTAGTTCTGTAGGCTGATGTATCTTAGGCCTTGTTCATACCTAACTTTGTGAGTTCTTGCCCCCGAACCTGAGCATGGACTTTATAGAAAAGTCTGTGCTCAAGTACGACGTTCAGATGAACCTGGAAACCGCGAAGCTGGTTGATTGGCTTCTCAACCAGCATTTTACAATGAGAAATCACAGCCATGCCCATGGTAGGCATGGCAGTGATTGTCCAGACGGGACATGTGATGCACCTCACATCAATCTCAGATTGCTCTGCAGTAGATAGGAACAAGTTGCTGCTCAGTGAGGGACAGATTAGGGAATTTTATTTAAAAAAAAATGGAGACCCAGTTGTCCTTTTTAGGACACATAGGAGGGGAGAGGAGGCTGCATCTCAAACTGTCCTTATCAGGGCACCTAACTAGGGAGAGTGCACAGCATCAGTGAGGGACAGCTAGGAAGAGGGACATAGCAGCACATCTGCCTGTTTTCATTGCACCCTGAGGACAGGCAGCTGCTGAGGAACATCTGGCATTTAATACAGCTCATCTGTGGGCACCACCTGCATTATGCCTTTTGGGGCTTTGATAAAACGTCTTACTTGTTGGGACTCCTTGCATTATACTTTTAGGGGCTTTGATAAAAACGTTTTACTTGTTGGGACCCATTGCATTATACTTTTGGGGGGCTCTAATAAAACTGCTTACTTGTTGGGACCCCTTGCATTATACTTTTTGGGGCTTTGATAAAACTACTTATTTTTTGGCACCCCTTACATTATACTTTTTGGGGCTTTGATAAAACAACTTACTTTTTGGCACCCGTTGCATTATATTTTGGGAGATAGATAAAATGTATTACATCTTGCATTCTGCTTACTGGGTATTAGAAAAAGCTACTCACTTGTTGGCACCTTTTGCATAACACTTACTGAGTGTTAGAAAAAGCTACGCACTTGCTGGCACCACTTGTATTCTGCTTACTGAGCGTTAGAAAAATCTACTCACTTGTTGTTGTTGCTTACTGGATGTTAGAAAAAGCTACCGTATTTTTCGCCCTATAAGATGCACTTATTTTTCCCCAAAACTGTGTGGGGGGTC
The DNA here is from genome assembly GCA_027917425.1 of Gastrophryne carolinensis. Classification (NCBI taxonomy): domain Eukaryota; kingdom Metazoa; phylum Chordata; class Amphibia; order Anura; family Microhylidae; genus Gastrophryne; species Gastrophryne carolinensis. Next base: position 310,379,968 of record CM051237.1, read on the forward strand.
AGTCTTAACAACAAAAACGTAAATTTGCTCCTGATGTCCCGGTCGTTGCCGCTGCTTTTTCTCTGGTGGCTCCTGCACACACAGCGTACACACCATCGTACACATTGTCGGCCATGCCCACCCGCTGAATGGAGCCGGGTGTTCTCGCTGTGTGCGCAGGCGCCACCGGAGAAGAGGCAGCGGCAGAGATAGCTATGTGTGTTAGGGGTAGACTGGGTGAATGGGAGGGGTGCCACACTGCCTATATGGGGAATGGGAGGGGGGAAATGCCACACTGTCTATATGGGGAACGGGAGGTTGGAGACTGCCATACTGCCTATAAGGGGAATGAGAGGGGGGAGACTGCCACACTGCCTATATGGTGAATGTAAGGGGGGGGATGCTACACTGTCTATGGAAATGGAGGGGGAGACTGCCACACTCCCTATATGGGGAATAAGAGGGGGGAGACTGCCACACTGCCTATATGGGAAATGGGAGGGGGAAACTGCCACACTGCCTATATGGGGAATGGGAGGAGGAAATGCCACACTGTCTACATGGGGAATGGGAGGGAGGAAATGCCACACTGTCTATATGGGGAATGTGATGGGGGGCTGCCACACTGTCTATATGGGGAATGGGAGGAGGGGACTGCCAGACTGTCTATATGGGGAATGGGAGGGTGGAGACTGCCACACTGCCTATATGGGAAATGGGAGGGGAGAATGGCACATTGCCTATATGGGGAATAGGATGGGGGACTGCCACACTGCCTATGGGAATGGAGGGGGGAATGCCGCACTGGAGTTCCAGCTTCAAATTGTGAGTAGAAGTGCAGACCAACAGCACTTCATCCCCTACATGGGTTTCCATGTGCTGCAGTGCTTCTAGTACAACACCAATATGATCATGCCCTTGTCAGCACTACCATCTCAATTCCTTGTCTGCTGGGAAAAAACCCTTCAGGCCATGATGGAAGATGTGATGGAGCCACAGGAAAAAGCAGAAGAGGAAGGCCCACTTTCCAAGGTTTCAGGGCAGTGCACACATGGGTTGCAGGGTGGGTTGCTGGGATGACAGTAGCCAGGTACTCCACTGTCCAGCCAGCGGACTGTTTTGGAGAATTCAGAGGAGGACTTTCTCTCCCAGCAGGGTGGCACCCAGTGCAGCTCACCAGCATCACTGGAGGGTAATTGGAGGGAGGAGCAGAAGGAGGAAGAGACTAGGGATGAGTGAATCGATCCGGACGAACCCGGATTCGATCCGAATTTCAGGAAAAATTCGATTCGGATCGAATCCGAATTTCCCCGCGATTCGATTGCTCGAAGTTTTCCTTTAACATCCATTCATTTACATTACAGGCATTCTAAGATGGCGGACGGGACATGTCCAGACATGTAAGCTGGGGCAGTGTATGCTGGGACAGTCACATGCAGCCTATCAGCAGCCAGCAAGCCCGGTGACGTCACAGCTGTATTTAAGGCCGGCCATCTTGCTTTTCCTTCCTCATTTCTCTATTGCATTCGTGAGAGACAGAACGCTGTGTAGCTGAGGGAGAGACAGTTAGACAGGCAGGGACAGACAGGGACAGGCTGGAGACAGGCAGGAGACAGACAGGAGACAGACAGGAGACAGACAGAAAGTCAGCGGAAAACAGGGAAAGGAAGGGAAAATCGGAGGCTGTCAGTTTTTTTTTTTTTTTCATCCAGCCTGACAGCCAGGCTTTGTTAGCGTTTTCAGGCTGCTTATACTAACTAACTGTGCATATATACTGAACTGATCTTAAGTCTGCTGTGAGGCATCCCATTCTGTGACTAAAGCAGCCTCTGTTTAAGACCATATAAGCATTTGCTCTTATCATATTTGAAATTAGCCTGATAAAGACACTTTTGCTGGGCATAGCACTACTTGTCCCTGCCAGGGCATCCCATTCTGTGACTAAAGCAGCCTCTGTTTAAGACCATATAAGCATTTGCTCTTATCATATTTGAAATTAGCCTGATAAAGACACTTTTGCTGGGCATAGTACTACTGGATCTTTTTTGGGGGCATCCCATTCTGTGACTAAAGCAGCCTCTGTTTAAGACCATATAAGCATTTGCTCTTATCATATTTGAAATTAGCCTGATAAAGACACTTTTGCTGGGCATAGCACTACTTGTCCCTGCCAGGGCATCCCATTCTGTGACTAAAGCAGCCTCTGTTTAAGACCATATAAGCATTTGCTCTTATCATATTTGAAATTAGCCTGATAAAGACACTTTTGCTGGGCATAGTACTACTGGATCTTTTTTGGGGGCATCCCATTCTGTGACTAAAGCAGCCTCTGTTTAAGACCATATAAGCATTTGCTCTTATCATATTTGAAATTAGCCTGATAAAGACACTTTTGCTGGGCAAAGCACTACTTGTCCCTGCCAGGGCATCCCATTCTGTGACTAAAGCAGCCTCTGTTTAAGACCATATAAGCATTTGCTCTTATCATATTTGAAATTAGCCTGATAAAGACACTTTTGCTGGGCATAGTACTACTGGATCTTTTTTGGGGGCATCCCATTCTGTGACTAAAGCAGCCTCTGTTTAAGACCATATAAGCATTTGCTCTTATCATATTTGAAATTAGCCTGATAAAGACACTTTTGCTGGGCACAGCACTACTTGTCCCTGCCAGGGCATCCCATTCTGTGACTAAAGCAGCCTCTGTTTAAGACCATATAAGCATTTGCTCTTATCATATTTGAAATTAGCCTGATAAAGACACTTTTGCTGGGCATAGTACTACTGGATCTTTTTTGGGGGCATCCCATTCTGTGACTAAAGCAGCCTCTGTTTAAGACCATATAAGCATTTGCTCTTATCATATTTGAAATTAGCCTGATAAAGACACTTTTGCTGGGCATAGCACTACTTGTCCCTGCCAGGGCATCCCATTCTGTGACTAAAGCAGCCTCTGTTTAAGACCATATAAGCATTTGCTCTTATCATATTTGAAATTAGCCTGATAAAGACACTTTTGCTGGGCATAGTACTACTGGATCTTTTTTGGGGGCATCCCATTCTATGACTAAAGCAGCCTCTGTTTAAGACCATATAAGCATTTGCTCTTATCATATTTGAAATTAGCCTGATAAAGACACTTTTGCTGGGCATAGCACTACTTGTCCCTGCCAGGGCATCCCATTCTGTGACTAAAGCAGCCTCTGTTTAAGACCATATAAGCATTTGCTCTTATCATATTTGAAATTAGCCTGATAAAGACACTTTTGCTGGGCATAGTACTACTGGATCTTTTTTGGGGGCATCCCATTCTGTGACTAAAGCAGCCTCTGTTTAAGACCATATAAGCATTTGCTCTTATCATATTTGAAATTAGCCTGATAAAGACACTTTTGCTGGGCATAGTACTACTGGATCTTTTTTGGGGGCATCCCATTCTGTGACTAAAGCAGCCTCTGTTTAAGACCATATAAGCATTTGCTCTTATCATATTTGAAATTAGCCTGATAAAGACACTTTTGCTGGGCATAGCACTACTTGTCCCTGCCAGGGCATCCCATTCTGTGACTAAAGCAGCCTCTGTTTAAGACCATATAAGCATTTGCTCTTATCATATTTGAAATTAGCCTGATAAAGACACTTTTGCTGGGCATAGCACTACTTGTCCCTGCCAGGGCATCCCATTCTGTGACTAAAGCAGCCTCTGTTTAAGACCATATAAGCATTTGCTCTTATTATATTTGAAATTAGGCCTGATAAAGACACTTTTGCTGGGCATAGCACTACTTGTCCCTGCCAGGGCATCCCATTCTGTGACTAAAGCAGCCTCTGTTTAAGACCATATAAGCATTTGCTCTTATTATATTTGAAATTAGCCTGATAAAGACACTTTTGCTGGGCATAGCACTACTTGTCCCTGCCAAGGCATCCCATTCTGTGACTAAAGCAGCCTCTGTTTAAGACCATATAAGCATTTGCTCTTATTATATTTGAAATTAGGCCTGATAAAGACACTTTTGCTGGGCATAGCACTACTTGTCCCTGCCAGGGCATCCCATTCTGTGACTAAAGCAGCCTCTGTTTAAGACCATATAAGCATTTGCTCTTATTATATTTGAAATTAGGCCTGATAAAGACACTTTTGCTGGGCATAGCACTACTTGTCCCTGCCAGGGCATCCCATTCTGTGACTAAAGCAGCCTCTGTTTAAGACCATATAAGCATTTGCTCTTATTATATTTGAAATTAGCCTGATAAAGACACTTTTGCTGGGCATAGTACTACTGGATCTTTTTTGGGGGCATCCCATTCTGTGACTAAAGCAGCCTCTGTTTAAGACCATATAAGCATTTGCTCTTATTATATTTATATTATAAGACACTTTTGCTGGGCATAGGCTTACTGCTGCCTGCCAGGTGCACTTCTGTTGAGGCATCCCATTCTGTAACATAGCATACCCCTCTTTATTTACACTAAGCAGCTCTCTTATTTACACTAAGCAGGCCTGTTGGAGGCTGAGTGTTACTGCTCACTTTTGGTGTGCATTATATTCTGTTTCATATAGACCCACCGCTGCCCGGGGGATCTTAAAATATCACCTACTACCACGCCAGTTAGACTATGTCGGGCAGACAAGTGCCTGGAAGTGAAAAGAGGAGTGGCAGAGGCCAAGATTCCGCAGGCAGAGCTCGCATCAGACTGGGGGCCAGTAGCAGCAGGAGTCACGCTGAGAGACCTAATCTGCCAGTATCTGCTAGCGGTCGGGTCTCCACCAGTAACGCATCTGCCGTGGTAGATTGGTTGACGCGCTCATCAACAACATCATCACAACTTACGTCTGAGACCCCCAGTCTAGGGTCGGTAGGTTCCTCTGACACAACCCTGAGTTGGCATGCCCCGAGAGCAGTCCCTGTCCTCCCATTGCCTCTGTCCTACGCCGTTCCCTCCCCCTGCGACGTATCCTATGCTTTGGGTTCAGCTCCACTCTTTAGTGAGGAGGACGATCAGATACAGGAGGACAGTCAGCAGCTACTGCCCAGCCAAGAAATGGAGGTGGCTTCTTTAGCTAGGCAGACAAATAGTGATGTGGACAGTGTCGTGGGTGCTGCGAGCGTTCCAGCTCCTGCGCCAGACACTGTTGACGAATCCACGAACATCAGTGACGTACAGCCACAACTCGGTGATGATGATGATGATGACGATGAAGCCGATCGCACTTGGGAGCCGGGTGATGAAGGGGCTTCATCGTCATCATCAGGAGAAGAGGGGCGCAGGTTGCCCCGGAGTCAGCAGCTGAGGCAGCAAGGTGGTAGCAGTCAGCATGGGGGCACAATTCCAAAGGCTGGAGCCGGCCGGGGCCGGGGCCAGGGTAGAGCACCTGCTGTGCGGCAGTCTACCTTATCGGGAGGTAGTGGAGCAGGGGTTCCTGGAGTTGGCAACAGCAGCAGTGAATCAGTGAGGCCAGGGGGTGGGAAAAGTAGCTACTCGGCAGTGTGGCAGTTTTTCCTGAGGCATCCGCAGGAGGGTAACATGGCCACATGCAATGTCAGATTGCACAGAAGCACTCTTACCTAGCATTGTAGTGGGTGCTGTGGCCGGCGGTGGCGCCGCAAACACACAAGAAAGACGATCAGCCAGCACTCCAAAAGATATTGTATTCAAATCCAACAGGTCAATATCACAGCAAAGACCAAAAAGATCCAACAAAATCCAACGTTTCGGGGCGTCTAGCGCCCCTTCATCAGGGAGCAAAAACAAGCAAGCCTTGCTTGTTTTTGCTCCCTGATGAAGGGGCGCTAGACGCCCCGAAACGTTGGATTTTGTTGGATCTTTTTGGTCTTTGCTGTGATATTGACCTGTTGGATTTGAATACAATATCTTTTGGAGTGCTGGCTGATCGTCTTTCTTGTATGGCCACATGCAAGATATGTAGGCAAAAGGTGAAGCGTGGCCAGGGTCCAAATGTTGGCACCACGGCCCTGCGTCAACATATGATGCGTCACCATAAAACGACCTGGGAGAACCGAGGCTCCCAAGGGGTGGTCCAGTCTGCTTCCTCACCAAGTGAGCTCCCAATTTCTGCCAGCCAAGGCTCCAGCACCTCAGCCGAAGGCAGCTGTGCGTCATACCCATCCTCTGTCGCTCCTGCTCCTCCTCCTCCAAGTCATGCATCCCGCCAGCAATCCATCAGCGAAGCCATGTCCAAGAGACAGCAGTATGCGCCCACTCATCCTACGGCGCAGAAGCTGAATGTGCTCCTGTCCAAGTTGCTGGTGCTGCAGTCGCTCCCTTTTCAGGTGGTGGAATCTGCACCTTTCAGAGAACTGATGGCTTGTGCCGAGCCGAGGTGGAGAGTCCCAAGCCGTCATTTCTTTGCCAAGAAGGCAGTACCAGCGCTGCACACTTTTGTTGAACAGAAGGTGGGCCAGTCCTTGAGCCTGTCGGTGTGTAGCAAAATACATGGCAGCGCCGACATCTGGAGCTGTAACTACGGTCAGGGGCAGTACATGTCGTTTACGGCCCACTGGGTGAATGTGGTCCCTTTGCAGCAGCAACTTGGACAGGTCACGCCGCTTCGGCCTCCGCGCTCTCTGCCCATCGGCCTCCTCATCCTCCGCCATCTCCTCACCCTCCACTGTAGGCTCAAGTCTCAGTGCCCCTCCAGTCTACCATGTGTGCAGGGCACGGAGGTGTCACGCCGTGCTTCACATGGAACGGAGTCACACAGGGGAGGAACTGCTTAAATGTATTCATCAGGAAATCCAAACATGGCTTACTCCGAGAAAACTTAAAATGGGAATCATGGTTACCGACAATGGGAAGAACATTTTGTCTGCGCTGCGCCAAGGAAGCCTGACCCATGCCCCCTGCATGGCTCACGTCTTCAATCTGGTTGTCAAGCGGTTTCTGAAGTGTTCCCCCCATCTGCAGGACATCCTAACAACTTCAAGGAAACTTTGCATGCACTTCAGCCACTCCTACACCGCCAAACACATCCTTCTTGAGCTACAGCGTCAGAATGGTATCCCCCAACATAGTCTGATTTGCGATGTTTCCACCCGTTGGAATTCCACCCTTCACATGTTGGACCGATTATATGAACAGAGAAAAGCCATCACGGATTTCCTGATGATCCAAGCAGATAGGGGGACTCCCCTGTGTAACTTCAATGTCAACCAGTGGCAGCTCATATGTGACACCTGCCGTTTGCTCAGGCCCTTTGAGGAAGCCACTTTATTTGTCAGTCGGCAGGATTACGGGATGAACGACGTGATTCCACTGCTTCATGTACTACAGCACATGTTGGAAACCATGGCTGGTCAGGGCACTGGAGACATGGCGTTTACATCTTACGGCCACATGAACCCCGTTGGAGCTGAACTGGAGGAGGAGGAGGAAGAGGAGGAGGAGGAGTTGCCCAGCGAAACACAGTTTAGGCTTGGCGAAATGGCTGGTTTATCTAGTCAGCGGACAGGAGAGGAGGAGCAGGAGCAGCCAGAGGAGCTAGAGGTTTTTGAGGAAGGCGAGACAGAGGACCCGGGCACACCGTGGCAGTATGCAGTGGAGATGGAGACAGGTAGTCCATCCGAGTCACTTGCGCAAATGGCACGAAGCATGCTCACGTGCTTGCGTAGTGACGCCAGAATTGTTTCCATCTGTCGGCGGGATGACTTCTGGCTGTCCACCTTATTGGACCCTCGCTTCCGGCACAAAATGGGGGCATTTTTTAAACCCACCGAGAGGGAGGACAAACTCAACTACTACAAAGACATTCTACGTAGGCAGTTGGCCGATGCCTATCTGCGCCATGGTCCATACTCTCGCAGGTCTGACTCGAGGGGACCTCTGCGCTCACCTTCCACTGCCATGGCCGCTGGGGGGGTTGGCAGGAGCAGCAGCAGCAGCTCCATCAGCAGCAGCAGCCTCAGTCTTCAGTCGCTAATGAGTAGCTTTCTACACCCGCATAGTGAGGCTACTCATGAGCAGCAGGAAGACCTGGAGCAGGACCTCAACCAGCAGGTCATGTCATACTTTGACATGACCATGCCAACACACCTTGAGGATCCGCTGGACTTCTGGGCAGCCAAACTTGATTTGTGGCCGCAACTAGCAGAGTTTGCCCTGGAAAAGCTGTCCTGCCCGGCAAGTAGCGTGCCATCTGAGCGGGTGTTTAGTGCGGCGGGGGCCATAGTTACGGCGAGGAGAACTCGTCTGTCAACTAAAAATGTGGAGAGACTCACCTTTGTCAAAATGAATCAGGGATGGATCAGCCAGGATTTCCACCCACCAATGCCTGATGCATGCGACTAGATTCAGCATGGTGCCACGTTTTACACTTTCCAAATGGTGCAAAACATATTTATGTCTTTAGGCCATTTTTGGGCTCCTGCTGCTGCTGCTGCCAACTCCAGGGTGTGATTCATCCAATTTTTGGGCTCCTGAGGCCAACCCCAGGGTCTCTTTAATGTAATATTTGGGCTCCTGCTGCTGCTGCTGCTGCTGCTGTCAACTCCTGCCAACTCCAGGGTGTGATTCATCCAATTTTTGGGCTCCTGAAGCCAACTCCAGTGTATATTTGGGCTCCTGCTGCTGCTACTGTCAACTCCTGCCAACTCCAGGGTGTGATTCATCCAATTTTTGGGCTCCTGAAGCCAACTCCAGTGTATATTTGGGCTCCTGCTGCTGCTGCTGCCAACTTCTGCCAACTCCAGGGTGTGATTCATCCAATTTTTGGGCTCCTGAGGCCAACCCCAGGGTCTCTTTAATGTAATATTTGGGCTCCTGCTGCTGCTGCTGCTGTCAACTCCTGCCAACTCCAGGGTGTGATTCATCCAATTTTTGGGCTCCTGAAGCCAACTCCAGTGTATATTTGGGCTCCTGCTGCTGCTGCTGCCAACTTCTGCCAACTCCAGGGTGTGATTCATCCAATTTTTGGGCTCCTGAGGCCAACTCCAGTGTATATTTGGGCTCCTGCTGCTACTGCTGCCAACTTCTGCCAACTCCAGGGTGTGATTCATCCAATTTTTGGGCTCCTGAAGCCATCTCCAGTGTATATTTGGGCTCCTGCTGCTGCTGCTGCCAACTTCTGCCAACTCCAGGGTGTGATTCATCCAATTTTTGGGCTCCTGAAGCCAACTCCAGTGTATATTTGGGCTCCTGCTGCTGCCAACTTCTGCCAACTCCAGGGTGTGATTCATCCAATTTTTGGGCTCCTGAAGCCAACTCCAGTGTATATTTGGGCTCCTGCTGCTGCTGTCAACTCCTGCCAACTCCAGGGTGTGATTCATCCAATTTTTGGGCTCCTGAAGCCAACTCCAGTGTATATTTGGGCTCCTGCTGCTGCTGCTGCCAACTCCAGGGTGTGATTCATCCAATTTTTGGGCTCCTGAGGCCAACCCCAGGGTCTCTTTAATGTAATATTTGTGCTCCTGCTGCTGCTGCTGCTGTCAACTCCTGCCAACTCCAGGGTGTGATTCATCCAATTTTTGGGCTCCTGAAGCCAACTCCAGTGTATATTTGGGCTCCTGCTGCTGCTGCTGCCAACTCCAGGGTGTGATTCATCCAATTTTTGGGCTCCTGAGGCCAACCCCAGGGTCTCTTTAATGTAATATTTGGGCTCCTGCTGCTGCTACTGTCAACTCCTGCCAACTCCAGGGTGTGATTCATCCAATTTTTGGGCTCCTGAAGCCAACTCCAGTGTATATTTGGGCTCCTGCTGCTGCTACTGTCAACTCCTGCCAACTCCAGGGTGTGATTCATCCAATTTTTGGGCTCCTGAAGCCAACTCCAGTGTATATTTGGGCTCCTGCTGCTGCTGCTGCCAACTTCTGCCAACTCCAGGGTGTGATTCATCCAATTTTTGGGCTCCTGAAGCCAACTCCAGTGTATATTTGGGCTCCTGCTGCTGCTGCTGCCAACTCCAGGGTGTGATTCATCCAATTTTTGGGCTCCTGAGGCCAACCCCAGGGTCTCTTTAATGTAATATTTGGGCTCCTGCTGCTGCTGCTGCTGTCAACTCCTGCCAACTCCAGGGAGTGATTCATCCAATTTTTGGGCTCCTGAAGCCAACTCCAGTGTATATTTGGGCTCCTGCTGCTGCTACTGTCGACTCCTGCCAACTCCAGGGTGTGATTCATCCAATTTTTGGGCTCCTGAAGCCAACTCCAGTGTATATTTGGGCTCCTGCTGCTGCTGCTGCCAACTTCTGCCAACTCCAGGGTGTGATTCATCCAATTTTTGGGCTCCTGAAGCCAACTCCAGTGTATATTTGGGCTCCTGCTGCTGCTGCTGCCAACTCCAGGGTGTGATTCATCCAATTTTTGGGCTCCTGAGGCCAACCCCAGGGTCTCTTTAATGTAATATTTGGGCTCCTGCTGCTGCTGCTGTCAACTCCTGCCAACTCCAGGGTGTGATTCATCCAATTTTTGGGCTCCTGAAGCCAACTCCAGTGTATATTTGGGCTCCTGCTGCTGCTACTGTCAACTCCTGCCAACTCCAGGGTGTGATTCATCCAATTTTTGGGCTCCTGAAGCCAACTCCAGTGTATATTTGGGCTCCTGCGGCTGCTGCTGCCAACTTCTGCCAACTCCAGGGTGTGATTCATCCAATTTTTGGGCTCCTGAAGCCAACTCCAGTGTATATTTGGGCTCCTGCTGCTGCTGCTGCCAACTCCAGGGTGTGATTCATCCAATTTTTGGGCTCCTGAGGCCAACCCCAGGGTCTCTTTAATGTAATATTTGGGCTCCTGCTGCTGCTGCTGCTGTCAACTCCTGCCAACTCCAGGGTGTGATTCATCCAATTTTTGGGCTCCTGAAGCCAACTCCAGTGTATATTTGGGCTCCTGCTGCTGCTGCTGCCAACTCCAGGGTGTGATTCATCCAATTTTTGGGCTCCTGAGGCCACCCCCAGGGTCTCTTTAATGTAATATTTGGGCTCCTGCTGCTGCTGCTGCTGTCAACTCCTGCCAACTCCAGGGTGTGATTCATCCAATTTTTGGGCTCCTGAAGCCAACTCCAGTGTATATTTGGGCTCCTGCTGCTGCTACTGTCAACTCCTGCCAACTCCAGGGTGTGATTCATCCAATTTTTGGGCTCCTGAAGCCAACTCCAGTGTATATTTGGGCTCCTGCTGCTGCTGCTGCTGTCAACTCCTGCCAACTCCAGGGTGTGATTCATCCAATTTTTGGGCTCCTGAAGCCAACTCCAGTGTATATTTGGGCTCCTGCTGCTGCTGCTGCCAACTCCAGGGTGTGATTCATCCAATTTTTGGGCTCCTGAGGCCAACCCCAGGGTCTCTTTAATGTAATATTTGGGCTCCTGCTGCTGCTGCTGCTGTCAACTCCTGCCAACTCCAGGGTGTGATTCATCCAATTTTTGGGCTCCTGAAGCCAACTCCAGTGTATATTTGGGCTCCTGCTGCTGCTACTGTCAACTCCTGCCAACTCCAGGGTGTGATTCATCCAATTTTTGGGCTCCTGAAGCCAACTCCAGTGTACATTTGGGCTCCTGCTGCTGCCAACTTCTGCCAACTTCTGCCAACTCCAGGGTGTGATTCATCCAATTTTTGGGCTCCTGAGGCCAACTCCAGTGTATATTTGGGCTCCTGCTGCTGCTGCTGCCAACTTCTGCCAACTCCAGGGTGTGATTCATCCAATTTTTGGGCTCCTGCTGCTGCTGCTGCCAACTTCTGCCAACTCCAGGGTGTGATTCATCCAATTTTTGGGCTCCTGAGGCCAACTCCAGTGTATATTTGGGCTCCTGCTGCTGCTGCTGCCAACTCCAGGGTGTGATTCATCCAATTTTTGGGCTCCTGAGGCCAACCCCAGGGTCTCTTTAATGTAATATTTGGGCTCCTGCTGCTGCTACTGTCAACTCCTGCCAACTCCAGGGTGTGATTCATCCAATTTTTGGGCTCCTGAAGCCAACTCCAGTGTATATTTGGGCTCCTGCTGCTGCTACTGTCAACTCCTGCCAACTCCAGGGTGTGATTCATCCAATTTTTGGGCTCCTGAAGCCAACTCCAGTGTATATTTGGGCTCCTGCTGCTGCTGCTGCCAACTTCTGCCAACTCCAGGGTGTGATTCATCCAATTTTTGGGCTCCTGCTGCTGCTGCTGCCAACTTCTGCCAACTCCAGGGTGTGATTCATCCAATTTTTGGGCTCCTGAGGCCAACTCCAGTGTATATTTGGGCTCCTGCTGCTGCTGCTGCCAACTCCAGGGTGTGATTCATCCAATTTTTGGGCTCCTGAGGCCAACCCCAGGGTCTCTTTAATGTAATATTTGGGCTCCTGCTGCTGCTACTGTCAACTCCTGCCAACTCCAGGGTGTGATTCATCCAATTTTTGGGCTCCTGAAGCCAACTCCAGTGTATATTTGGGCTCCTGCTGCTGCTACTGTCAACTCCTGCCAACTCCAGGGTGTGATTCATCCAATTTTTGGGCTCCTGAAGCCAACTCCAGTGTATATTTGGGCTCCTGCTGCTGCTGCTGCCAACTTCTGCCAACTCCAGGGTGTGATTCATCCAATTTTTGGGCTCCTGAAGCCAACTCCAGTGTATATTTGGGCTCCTGCTGCTGCTGCTGCCAACTCCAGGGTGTGATTCATCCAATTTTTTGGCTCTTGAGGCCAACCCCAGGGTCTCTTTAATGTAATATTTGGGCTCCTGCTGCTGCTGCTGCTGTCAACTCCTGCCAACTCCAGGGTGTGATTCATCCAATTTTTGGGCTCCTGAAGCCAACTCCAGTGTATATTTGGGCTCCTGCTGCTGCTACTGTCAACTCCTGCCAACTCCAGGGTGTGATTCATCCAATTTTTGGGCTCCTGAAGCCAACTCCAGTGTATATTTGGGCTCCTGCTGCTGCTGCTGCCAACTTCTGCCAACTCCAGGGTGTGATTCATCCAATTTTTGGGCTCCTGAAGCCAACTCCAGTGTATATTTGGGCTCCTGCTGCTGCTGCTGCCAACTCCAGGGTGTGATTCATCCAATTTTTGGGCTCCTGAGGCCAACCCCAGGGTCTCTTTAATGTAATATTTGGGCTCCTGCTGCTGCTGCTGTCAACTCCTGCCAACTCCAGGGTGTGATTCATCCAATTTTTGGGCTCCTGAAGCCAACTCCAGTGTATATTTGGGCTCCTGCTGCTGCTGCTGCCAACTCCAGGGTGTGATTCATCCAATTTTTGGGCTCCTGAGGCCACCCCCAGGGTCTCTTTAATGTAATATTTGGGCTCCTGCTGCTGCTGCTGCTGTCAACTCCTGCCAACTCCAGGGTGTGATTCATCCAATTTTTGGGCTCCTGAAGCCAACTCCAGTGTATATTTGGGCTCCTGCTGCTGCTACTGTCAACTCCTGCCAACTCCAGGGTGTGATTCATCCAATTTTTGGGCTCCTGAAGCCAACTCCAGTGTATATTTGGGCTCCTGCTGCTGCTGCTGCCAACTTCTGCCAACTCCAGGGTGTGATTCATCCAATTTTTGGGCTCCTGAAGCCAACTCCAGTGTATATTTGGGCTCCTGCTGCTGCTGCTGCCAACTCCAGGGTGTGATTCATCCAATTTTTGGGCTCCTGAGGCCAACCCCAGGGTCTCTTTAATGTAATATTTGGGCTCCTGCTGCTGCTGCTGCTGTCAACTCCTGCCAACTCCAGGGTGTGATTCATCCAATTTTTGGGCTCCTGAAGCCAACTCCTGCTGCTGCTGCTGCCAACTCCAGGGTGTGATTCATCCAATTTTTGGGCTCCTGAGGCCACCCCCAGGGTCTCTTTAATGTAATATTTGGGCTCCTGCTGCTGCTGCTGCTGCTGTCAACTCCTGCCAACTCCAGGGTGTGATTCATCCAATTTTTGGGCTCCTGAAGCCAACTCCAGTGTATAGTTGGGCTCCTGCTGCTGCTACTGTCAACTCCTGCCAACTCCAGGGTGTGATTCATCCAATTTTTGGGCTCCTGAAGCCAACTCCAGTGTATAGCTATGTGTGTTAGGGGTAGACTGGGTGAATGGGAGGGGTGCCACACTGCCTATATGGGGAATGGGAGGGGGGAAATGCCACACTGTCTATATGGGGAACGGGAGGTTGGAGACTGCCATACTGCCTATAAGGGGAATGAGAGGGGGGAGACTGCCACACTGCCTATATGGTGAATGTAAGGGGGGGGATGCTACACTGTCTATGGAAATGGAGGGGGAGACTGCCACACTCCCTATATGGGGAATAAGAGGGGGGAGACTGCCACACTGCCTATATGGGAAATGGGAGGGGGAAACTGCCACACTGCCTATATGGGGAATGGGAGGAGGAAATGCCACACTGTCTACATGGGGAATGGGAGGGAGGAAATGCCACACTGTCTATATGGGGAATGTGATGGGGGGCTGCCACACTGTCTATATGGGGAATGGGAGGAGGGGACTGCCAGACTGTCTATATGGGGAATGGGAGGGTGGAGACTGCCACACTGCCTATATGGGAAATGGGAGGGGAGAATGGCACATTGCCTATATGGGGAATAGGATGGGGGACTGCCACACTGCCTATGGGAATGGAGGGGGGAATGCCGCACTGGAGTTCCAGCTTCAAATTGTGAGTAGAAGTGCAGACCAACAGCACTTCATCCCCTACATGGGTTTCCATGTGCTGCAGTGCTTCTAGTACAACACCAATATGATCATGCCCTTGTCAGCACTACCATCTCAATTCCTTGTCTGCTGGGAAAAAACCCTTCAGGCCATGATGGAAGATGTGATGGAGCCACAGGAAAAAGCAGAAGAGGAAGGCCCACTTTCCAAGGTTTCAGGGCAGTGCACACATGGGTTGCAGGGTGGGTTGCTGGGATGACAGTAGCCAGGTACTCCACTGTCCAGCCAGCGGACTGTTTTGGAGAATTCAGAGGAGGACTTTCTCTCCCAGCAGGGTGGCACCCAGTGCAGCTCACCAGCATCACTGGAGGGTAATTGGAAGGAAGGAGCAGAAGGAGGAAGAGACTAGGGATGAGTGAATCGATCCGGACGAACCCGGATTCGATCCGAATTTCAGGAAAAATTCGATTCGGATCGAATCCGAATTTCCCCGCGATTCGATTGCTCGAAGTTTTCCTTTAACATCCATTCATTTACATTACAGGCATTCTAAGATGGCGGACGGGACATGTCCAGACATGTAAGCTGGGGCAGTGTATGCTGGGACAGTCACATGCAGCCTATCAGCAGCCAGCAAGCCCGGTGACGTCACAGCTGTATTTAAGGCCGGCCATCTTGCTTTTCCTTCCTCATTTCTCTATTGCATTCGTGAGAGACAGAACGCTGTGTAGCTGAGGGAGAGACAGTTAGACAGGCAGGGACAGACAGGGACAGGCTGGAGACAGGCAGGAGACAGACAGGAGACAGACAGGAGACAGACAGAAAGTCAGCGGAAAACAGGGAAAGGAAGGGAAAATCGGAGGCTGTCAGTTTTTTTTTTTTTTTCATCCAGCCTGACAGCCAGGCTTTGTTAGCGTTTTCAGGCTGCTTATACTAACTAACTGTGCATATATACTGAACTGATCTTAAGTCTGCTGTGAGGCATCCCATTCTGTGACTAAAGCAGCCTCTGTTTAAGACCATATAAGCATTTGCTCTTATCATATTTGAAATTAGCCTGATAAAGACACTTTTGCTGGGCATAGCACTACTTGTCCCTGCCAGGGCATCCCATTCTGTGACTAAAGCAGCCTCTGTTTAAGACCATATAAGCATTTGCTCTTATCATATTTGAAATTAGCCTGATAAAGACACTTTTGCTGGGCATAGTACTACTGGATCTTTTTTGGGGGCATCCCATTCTGTGACTAAAGCAGCCTCTGTTTAAGACCATATAAGCATTTGCTCTTATCATATTTGAAATTAGCCTGATAAAGACACTTTTGCTGGGCATAGCACTACTTGTCCCTGCCAGGGCATCCCATTCTGTGACTAAAGCAGCCTCTGTTTAAGACCATATAAGCATTTGCTCTTATCATATTTGAAATTAGCCTGATAAAGACACTTTTGCTGGGCATAGTACTACTGGATCTTTTTTGGGGGCATCCCATTCTGTGACTAAAGCAGCCTCTGTTTAAGACCATATAAGCATTTGCTCTTATCATATTTGAAATTAGCCTGATAAAGACACTTTTGCTGGGCAAAGCACTACTTGTCCCTGCCAGGGCATCCCATTCTGTGACTAAAGCAGCCTCTGTTTAAGACCATATAAGCATTTGCTCTTATCATATTTGAAATTAGCCTGATAAAGACACTTTTGCTGGGCATAGTACTACTGGATCTTTTTTGGGGGCATCCCATTCTGTGACTAAAGCAGCCTCTGTTTAAGACCATATAAGCATTTGCTCTTATCATATTTGAAATTAGCCTGATAAAGACACTTTTGCTGGGCACAGCACTACTTGTCCCTGCCAGGGCATCCCATTCTGTGACTAAAGCAGCCTCTGTTTAAGACCATATAAGCATTTGCTCTTATCATATTTGAAATTAGCCTGATAAAGACACTTTTGCTGGGCATAGTACTACTGGATCTTTTTTGGGGGCATCCCATTCTGTGACTAAAGCAGCCTCTGTTTAAGACCATATAAGCATTTGCTCTTATCATATTTGAAATTAGCCTGATAAAGACACTTTTGCTGGGCATAGCACTACTTGTCCCTGCCAGGGCATCCCATTCTGTGACTAAAGCAGCCTCTGTTTAAGACCATATAAGCATTTGCTCTTATCATATTTGAAATTAGCCTGATAAAGACACTTTTGCTGGGCATAGTACTACTGGATCTTTTTTGGGGGCATCCCATTCTATGACTAAAGCAGCCTCTGTTTAAGACCATATAAGCATTTGCTCTTATCATATTTGAAATTAGCCTGATAAAGACACTTTTGCTGGGCATAGCACTACTTGTCCCTGCCAGGGCATCCCATTCTGTGACTAAAGCAGCCTCTGTTTAAGACCATATAAGCATTTGCTCTTATCATATTTGAAATTAGCCTGATAAAGACACTTTTGCTGGGCATAGTACTACTGGATCTTTTTTGGGGGCATCCCATTCTGTGACTAAAGCAGCCTCTGTTTAAGACCATATAAGCATTTGCTCTTATCATATTTGAAATTAGCCTGATAAAGACACTTTTGCTGGGCATAGTACTACTGGATCTTTTTTGGGGGCATCCCATTCTGTGACTAAAGCAGCCTCTGTTTAAGACCATATAAGCATTTGCTCTTATCATATTTGAAATTAGCCTGATAAAGACACTTTTGCTGGGCATAGCACTACTTGTCCCTGCCAGGGCATCCCATTCTGTGACTAAAGCAGCCTCTGTTTAAGACCATATAAGCATTTGCTCTTATCATATTTGAAATTAGCCTGATAAAGACACTTTTGCTGGGCATAGCACTACTTGTCCCTGCCAGGGCATCCCATTCTGTGACTAAAGCAGCCTCTGTTTAAGACCATATAAGCATTTGCTCTTATTATATTTGAAATTAGGCCTGATAAAGACACTTTTGCTGGGCATAGCACTACTTGTCCCTGCCAGGGCATCCCATTCTGTGACTAAAGCAGCCTCTGTTTAAGACCATATAAGCATTTGCTCTTATTATATTTGAAATTAGCCTGATAAAGACACTTTTGCTGGGCATAGCACTACTTGTCCCTGCCAAGGCATCCCATTCTGTGACTAAAGCAGCCTCTGTTTAAGACCATATAAGCATTTGCTCTTATTATATTTGAAATTAGGCCTGATAAAGACACTTTTGCTGGGCATAGCACTACTTGTCCCTGCCAGGGCATCCCATTCTGTGACTAAAGCAGCCTCTGTTTAAGACCATATAAGCATTTGCTCTTATTATATTTGAAATTAGGCCTGATAAAGACACTTTTGCTGGGCATAGCACTACTTGTCCCTGCCAGGGCATCCCATTCTGTGACTAAAGCAGCCTCTGTTTAAGACCATATAAGCATTTGCTCTTATTATATTTGAAATTAGCCTGATAAAGACACTTTTGCTGGGCATAGTACTACTGGATCTTTTTTGGGGGCATCCCATTCTGTGACTAAAGCAGCCTCTGTTTAAGACCATATAAGCATTTGCTCTTATTATATTTATATTATAAGACACTTTTGCTGGGCATAGGCTTACTGCTGCCTGCCAGGTGCACTTCTGTTGAGGCATCCCATTCTGTAACATAGCATACCCCTCTTTATTTACACTAAGCAGCTCTCTTATTTACACTAAGCAGGCCTGTTGGAGGCTGAGTGTTACTGCTCACTTTTGGTGTGCATTATATTCTGTTTCATATAGACCCACCGCTGCCCGGGGGATCTTAAAATATCACCTACTACCACGCCAGTTAGACTATGTCGGGCAGACAAGTGCCTGGAAGTGAAAAGAGGAGTGGCAGAGGCCAAGATTCCGCAGGCAGAGCTCGCATCAGACTGGGGGCCAGTAGCAGCAGGAGTCACGCTGAGAGACCTAATCTGCCAGTATCTGCTAGCGGTCGGGTCTCCACCAGTAACGCATCTGCCGTGGTAGATTGGTTGACGCGCTCATCAACAACATCATCACAACTTACGTCTGAGACCCCCAGTCTAGGGTCGGTAGGTTCCTCTGACACAACCCTGAGTTGGCATGCCCCGAGAGCAGTCCCTGTCCTCCCATTGCCTCTGTCCTACGCCGTTCCCTCCCCCTGCGACGTATCCTATGCTTTGGGTTCAGCTCCACTCTTTAGTGAGGAGGACGATCAGATACAGGAGGACAGTCAGCAGCTACTGCCCAGCCAAGAAATGGAGGTGGCTTCTTTAGCTAGGCAGACAAATAGTGATGTGGACAGTGTCGTGGGTGCTGCGAGCGTTCCAGCTCCTGCGCCAGACACTGTTGACGAATCCACGAACATCAGTGACGTACAGCCACAACTCGGTGATGATGATGATGATGACGATGAAGCCGATCGCACTTGGGAGCCGGGTGATGAAGGGGCTTCATCGTCATCATCAGGAGAAGAGGGGCGCAGGTTGCCCCGGAGTCAGCAGCTGAGGCAGCAAGGTGGTAGCAGTCAGCATGGGGGCACAATTCCAAAGGCTGGAGCCGGCCGGGGCCGGGGCCAGGGTAGAGCACCTGCTGTGCGGCAGTCTACCTTATCGGGAGGTAGTGGAGCAGGGGTTCCTGGAGTTGGCAACAGCAGCAGTGAATCAGTGAGGCCAGGGGGTGGGAAAAGTAGCTACTCGGCAGTGTGGCAGTTTTTCCTGAGGCATCCGCAGGAGGGTAACATGGCCACATGCAATGTCAGATTGCACAGAAGCACTCTTACCTAGCGTTGTAGTGGGTGCTGTGGCCGGCGGTGGCGCCGCAAACACACAAGAAAGACGATCAGCCAGCACTCCAAAAGATATTGTATTCAAATCCAACAGGTCAATATCACAGCAAAGACCAAAAAGATCCAACAAAATCCAACGTTTCGGGGCGTCTAGCGCCCCTTCATCAGGGAGCAAAAACAAGCAAGCCTTGCTTGTTTTTGCTCCCTGATGAAGGGGCGCTAGACGCCCCGAAACGTTGGATTTTGTTGGATCTTTTTGGTCTTTGCTGTGATATTGACCTGTTGGATTTGAATACAATATCTTTTGGAGTGCTGGCTGATCGTCTTTCTTGTATGGCCACATGCAAGATATGTAGGCAAAAGGTGAAGCGTGGCCAGGGTCCAAATGTTGGCACCACGGCCCTGCGTCAACATATGATGCGTCACCATAAAACGACCTGGGAGAACCGAGGCTCCCAAGGGGTGGTCCAGTCTGCTTCCTCACCAAGTGAGCTCCCAATTTCTGCCAGCCAAGGCTCCAGCACCTCAGCCGAAGGCAGCTGTGCGTCATACCCATCCTCTGTCGCTCCTGCTCCTCCTCCTCCAAGTCATGCATCCCGCCAGCAATCCATCAGCGAAGCCATGTCCAAGAGACAGCAGTATGCGCCCACTCATCCTACGGCGCAGAAGCTGAATGTGCTCCTGTCCAAGTTGCTGGTGCTGCAGTCGCTCCCTTTTCAGGTGGTGGAATCTGCACCTTTCAGAGAACTGATGGCTTGTGCCGAGCCGAGGTGGAGAGTCCCAAGCCGTCATTTCTTTGCCAAGAAGACAGTACCAGCGCTGCACACTTTTGTTGAACAGAAGGTGGGCCAGTCCTTGAGCCTGTCGGTGTGTAGCAAAATACATGGCAGCGCCGACATCTGGAGCTGTAACTACGGTCAGGGGCAGTACATGTCGTTTACGGCCCACTGGGTGAATGTGGTCCCTTTGCAGCAGCAACTTGGACAGGTCACGCCGCTTCGGCCTCCGCGCTCTCTGCCCATCGGCCTCCTCATCCTCCGCCATCTCCTCACCCTCCACTGTAGGCTCAAGTCTCAGTGCCCCTCCAGTCTACCATGTGTGCAGGGCACGGAGGTGTCACGCCGTGCTTCACATGGAACGGAGTCACACAGGGGAGGAACTGCTTAAATGTATTCATCAGGAAATCCAAACATGGCTTACTCCGAGAAAACTTAAAATGGGAATCATGGTTACCGACAATGGGAAGAACATTTTGTCTGCACTGCGCCAAGGAAGCCTGACCCATGCCCCCTGCATGGCTCACGTCTTCAATCTGGTTGTCAAGCGGTTTCTGAAGTGTTCCCCCCATCTGCAGGACATCCTAACAACTTCAAGGAAACTTTGCATGCACTTCAGCCACTCCTACACCGCCAAACACATCCTTCTTGAGCTACAGCGTCAGAATGGTATCCCCCAACATAGTCTGATTTGCGATGTTTCCACCCGTTGGAATTCCACCCTTCACATGTTGGACCGATTATATGAACAGAGAAAAGCCATCACGGATTTCCTGATGATCCAAGCAGATAGGGGGACTCCCCTGTGTAACTTCAATGTCAACCAGTGGCAGCTCATACGTGACACCTGCCGTTTGCTCAGGCCCTTTGAGGAAGCCACTTTATTTGTCAGTCGGCAGGATTACGGGATGAACGACGTGATTCCACTGCTTCATGTACTACAGCACATGTTGGAAACCATGGCTGGTCAGGGCACTGGAGACATGGCGTTTACATCTTACGGCCACATGAACCCCGTTGGAGCTGAACTGGAGGAGGAGGAGGAAGAGGAGGAGGAGGAGTTGCCCAGCGAAACACAGTTTAGGCTTGGCGAAATGGCTGGTTTATCTAGTCAGCGGACAGGAGAGGAGGAGCAGGAGCAGCCAGAGGAGCTAGAGGTTTTTGAGGAAGGCGAGACAGAGGACCCGGGCACACCGTGGCAGTATGCAGTGGAGATGGAGACAGGTAGTCCATCCGAGTCACTTGCGCAAATGGCACGAAGCATGCTCACGTGCTTGCGTAGTGACGCCAGAATTGTTTCCATCTGTCGGCGGGATGACTTCTGGCTGTCCACCTTATTGGACCCTCGCTTCCGGCACAAAATGGGGGCATTTTTTAAACCCACCGAGAGGGAGGACAAACTCAACTACTACAAAGACATTCTACGTAGGCAGTTGGCCGATGCCTATCTGCGCCATGGTCCATACTCTCGCAGGTCTGACTCGAGGGGACCTCTGCGCTCACCTTCCACTGCCATGGCCGCTGGGGGGGTTGGCAGGAGCAGCAGCAGCAGCTCCATCAGCAGCAGCAGCCTCAGTCTTCAGTCGCTAATGAGTAGCTTTCTACACCCGCATAGTGAGGCTACTCATGAGCAGCAGGAAGACCTGGAGCAGGACCTCAACCAGCAGGTCATGTCATACTTTGACATGACCATGCCAACACACCTTGAGGATCCGCTGGACTTCTGGGCAGCCAAACTTGATTTGTGGCCGCAACTAGCAGAGTTTGCCCTGGAAAAGCTGTCCTGCCCGGCAAGTAGCGTGCCATCTGAGCGGGTGTTTAGTGCGGCGGGGGCCATAGTTACGGCGAGGAGAACTCGTCTGTCAACTAAAAATGTGGAGAGACTCACCTTTGTCAAAATGAATCAGGGATGGATCAGCCAGGATTTCCACCCACCAATGCCTGATGCATGCGACTAGATTCAGCATGGTGCCACGTTTTACACTTTCCAAATGGTGCAAAACATATTTATGTCTTTAGGCCATTTTTGGGCTCCTGCTGCTGCTGCTGCCAACTCCAGGGTGTGATTCATCCAATTTTTGGGCTCCTGAGGCCAACCCCAGGGTCTCTTTAATGTAATATTTGGGCTCCTGCTGCTGCTGCTGCTGCTGCTGTCAACTCCTGCCAACTCCAGGGTGTGATTCATCCAATTTTTGGGCTCCTGAAGCCAACTCCAGTGTATATTTGGGCTCCTGCTGCTGCTACTGTCAACTCCTGCCAACTCCAGGGTGTGATTCATCCAATTTTTGGGCTCCTGAAGCCAACTCCAGTGTATATTTGGGCTCCTGCTGCTGCTGCTGCCAACTTCTGCCAACTCCAGGGTGTGATTCATCCAATTTTTGGGCTCCTGAGGCCAACCCCAGGGTCTCTTTAATGTAATATTTGGGCTCCTGCTGCTGCTGCTGCTGTCAACTCCTGCCAACTCCAGGGTGTGATTCATCCAATTTTTGGGCTCCTGAAGCCAACTCCAGTGTATATTTGGGCTCCTGCTGCTGCTGCTGCCAACTTCTGCCAACTCCAGGGTGTGATTCATCCAATTTTTGGGCTCCTGAGGCCAACTCCAGTGTATATTTGGGCTCCTGCTGCTACTGCTGCCAACTTCTGCCAACTCCAGGGTGTGATTCATCCAATTTTTGGGCTCCTGAAGCCATCTCCAGTGTATATTTGGGCTCCTGCTGCTGCTGCTGCCAACTTCTGCCAACTCCAGGGTGTGATTCATCCAATTTTTGGGCTCCTGAAGCCAACTCCAGTGTATATTTGGGCTCCTGCTGCTGCCAACTTCTGCCAACTCCAGGGTGTGATTCATCCAATTTTTGGGCTCCTGAAGCCAACTCCAGTGTATATTTGGGCTCCTGCTGCTGCTGTCAACTCCTGCCAACTCCAGGGTGTGATTCATCCAATTTTTGGGCTCCTGAAGCCAACTCCAGTGTATATTTGGGCTCCTGCTGCTGCTGCTGCCAACTTCTGCCAACTCCAGGGTGTGATTCATCCAATTTTTGGGCTCCTGAGGCCAACCCCAGGGTCTCTTTAATGTAATATTTGGGCTCCTGCTGCTGCTGCTGCTGTCAACTCCTGCCAACTCCAGGGTGTGATTCATCCAATTTTTGGGCTCCTGAAGCCAACTCCAGTGTATATTTGGGCTCCTGCTGCTGCTGCTGCCAACTTCTGCCAACTCCAGGGTGTGATTCATCCAATTTTTGGGCTCCTGAGGCCAACTCCAGTGTATATTTGGGCTCCTGCTGCTACTGCTGCCAACTTCTGCCAACTCCAGGGTGTGATTCATCCAATTTTTGGGCTCCTGAAGCCATCTCCAGTGTATATTTGGGCTCCTGCTGCTGCTGCTGCCAACTTCTGCCAACTCCAGGGTGTGATTCATCCAATTTTTGGGCTCCTGAAGCCAACTCCAGTGTATATTTGGGCTCCTGCTGCTGCCAACTTCTGCCAACTCCAGGGTGTGATTCATCCAATTTTTGGGCTCCTGAAGCCAACTCCAGTGTATATTTGGGCTCCTGCTGCTGCTGTCAACTCCTGCCAACTCCAGGGTGTGATTCATCCAATTTTTGGGCTCCTGAAGCCAACTCCAGTGTATATTTGGGCTCCTGCTGCTGCTGCTGCCAACTCCAGGGTGTGATTCATCCAATTTTTGGGCTCCTGAGGCCAACCCCAGGGTCTCTTTAATGTAATATTTGTGCTCCTGCTGCTGCTGCTGCTGTCAACTCCTGCCAACTCCAGGGTGTGATTCATCCAATTTTTGGGCTCCTGAAGCCAACTCCAGTGTATATTTGGGCTCCTGCTGCTGCTGCTGCCAACTCCAGGGTGTGATTCATCCAATTTTTGGGCTCCTGAGGCCAACCCCAGGGTCTCTTTAATGTAATATTTGGGCTCCTGCTGCTGCTACTGTCAACTCCTGCCAACTCCAGGGTGTGATTCATCCAATTTTTGGGCTCCTGAAGCCAACTCCAGTGTATATTTGGGCTCCTGCTGCTGCTACTGTCAACTCCTGCCAACTCCAGGGTGTGATTCATCCAATTTTTGGGCTCCTGAAGCCAACTCCAGTGTATATTTGGGCTCCTGCTGCTGCTGCTGCCAACTTCTGCCAACTCCAGGGTGTGATTCATCCAATTTTTGGGCTCCTGAGGCCAACTCCAGTGTATATTTGGGCTCCTGCTGCTGCTGCTGCCAACTCCAGGGTGTGATTCATCCAATTTTTGGGCTCCTGAGGCCAACCCCAGGGTCTCTTTAATGTAATATTTGGGCTCCTGCTGCTGCTGCTGCTGTCAACTCCTGCCAACTCCAGGGAGTGATTCATCCAATTTTTGGGCTCCTGAAGCCAACTCCAGTGTATATTTGGGCTCCTGCTGCTGCTACTGTCGACTCCTGCCAACTCCAGGGTGTGATTCATCCAATTTTTGGGCTCCTGAAGCCAACTCCAGTGTATATTTGGGCTCCTGCTGCTGCTGCTGCCAACTTCTGCCAACTCCAGGGTGTGATTCATCCAATTTTTGGGCTCCTGAAGCCAACTCCAGTGTATATTTGGGCTCCTGCTGCTGCTGCTGCCAACTCCAGGGTGTGATTCATCCAATTTTTGGGCTCCTGAGGCCAACCCCAGGGTCTCTTTAATGTAATATTTGGGCTCCTGCTGCTGCTGCTGTCAACTCCTGCCAACTCCAGGGTGTGATTCATCCAATTTTTGGGCTCCTGAAGCCAACTCCAGTGTATATTTGGGCTCCTGCTGCTGCTGCTGCCAACTCCAGGGTGTGATTCATCCAATTTTTGGGCTCCTGAGGCCAACCCCAGGGTCTCTTTAATGTAATATTTGGGCTCCTGCTGCTGCTGCTTCTGTCAACTCCTGCCAACTCCAGGGTGTGATTCATCCAATTTTTGGGCTCCTGAAGCCAACTCCAGTGTATATTTGGGCTCCTGCTGCTGCTACTGTCAACTCCTGCCAACTCCAGGGTGTGATTCATCCAATTTTTGGGCTCCTGAAGCCAACTCCAGTGTATATTTGGGCTCCTGCGGCTGCTGCTGCCAACTTCTGCCAACTCCAGGGTGTGATTCATCCAATTTTTGGGCTCCTGAAGCCAACTCCAGTGTATATTTGGGCTCCTGCTGCTGCTGCTGCCAACTCCAGGGTGTGATTCATCCAATTTTTGGGCTCCTGAGGCCAACCCCAGGGTCTCTTTAATGTAATATTTGGGCTCCTGCTGCTGCTGCTGCTGCTGTCAACTCCTGCCAACTCCAGGGTGTGATTCATCCAATTTTTGGGCTCCTGAAGCCAACTCCAGTGTATATTTGGGCTCCTGCTGCTGCTGCTGCCAACTCCAGGGTGTGATTCATCCAATTTTTGGGCTCCTGAGGCCACCCCCAGGGTCTCTTTAATGTAATATTTGGGCTCCTGCTGCTGCTGCTGCTGTCAACTCCTGCCAACTCCAGGGTGTGATTCATCCAATTTTTGGGCTCCTGAAGCCAACTCCAGTGTATATTTGGGCTCCTGCTGCTGCTACTGTCAACTCCTGCCAACTCCAGGGTGTGATTCATCCAATTTTTGGGCTCCTGAAGCCAACTCCAGTGTATATTTGGGCTCCTGCTGCTGCTGCTGTCAACTCCTGCCAACTCCAGGGTGTGATTCATCCAATTTTTGGGCTCCTGAAGCCAACTCCAGTGTATATTTGGGCTCCTGCTGCTGCTGCTGCCAACTCCAGGGTGTGATTCATCCAATTTTTGGGCTCCTGAGGCCACCCCCAGGGTCTCTTTAATGTAATATTTGGGCTCCTGCTGCTGCTGCTGCTGTCAACTCCTGCCAACTCCAGGGTGTGATTCATCCAATTTTTGGGCTCCTGAAGCCAACTCCAGTGTATATTTGGGCTCCTGCTGCTGCTACTGTCAACTCCTGCCAACTCCAGGGTGTGATTCATCCAATTTTTGGGCTCCTGAAGCCAACTCCAGTGTACATTTGGGCTCCTGCTGCTGCCAACTTCTGCCAACTTCTGCCAACTCCAGGGTGTGATTCATCCAATTTTTGGGCTCCTGAGGCCAACTCCAGTGTATATTTGGGCTCCTGCTGCTGCTGCTGCCAACTTCTGCCAACTCCAGGGTGTGATTCATCCAATTTTTGGGCTCCTGCTGCTGCTGCTGCCAACTTCTGCCAACTCCAGGGTGTGATTCATCCAATTTTTGGGCTCCTGAGGCCAACTCCAGTGTATATTTGGGCTCCTGCTGCTGCTGCTGCCAACTCCAGGGTGTGATTCATCCAATTTTTGGGCTCCTGAGGCCAACCCCAGGGTCTCTTTAATGTAATATTTGGGCTCCTGCTGCTGCTACTGTCAACTCCTGCCAACTCCAGGGTGTGATTCATCCAATTTTTGGGCTCCTGAAGCCAACTCCAGTGTATATTTGGGCTCCTGCTGCTGCTACTGTCAACTCCTGCCAACTCCAGGGTGTGATTCATCCAATTTTTGGGCTCCTGAAGCCAACTCCAGTGTATATTTGGGCTCCTGCTGCTGCTGCTGCTGCCAACTTCTGCCAACTCCAGGGTGTGATTCATCCAATTTTTGGGCTCCTGAAGCCAACTCCAGTGTATATTTGGGCTCCTGCTGCTGCTGCTGCCAACTCCAGGGTGTGATTCATCCAATTTTTGGGCTCCTGAGGCCAACCCCAGGGTCTCTTTAATGTAATATTTGGGCTCCTGCTGCTGCTGCTGTCAACTCCTGCCAACTCCAGGGTGTGATTCATCCAATTTTTGGGCTCCTGAAGCCAACTCCAGTGTATATTTGGGCTCCTGCTGCTGCTGCTGCCAACTCCAGGGTGTGATTCATCCAATTTTTGGGCTCCTGAGGCCACCCCCAGGGTCTCTTTAATGTAATATTTGGGCTCCTGCTGCTGCTGCTGCTGTCAACTCCTGCCAACTCCAGGGTGTGATTCATCCAATTTTTGGGCTCCTGAAGCCAACTCCAGTGTATATTTGGGCTCCTGCTGCTGCTACTGTCAACTCCTGCCAACTCCAGGGTGTGATTCATCCAATTTTTGGGCTCCTGAAGCCAACTCCAGTGTATATTTGGGCTCCTGCTGCTGCTGCTGCCAACTTCTGCCAACTCCAGGGTGTGATTCATCCAATTTTTGGGCTCCTGAAGCCAACTCCAGTGTATATTTGGGCTCCTGCTGCTGCTGCTGCCAACTCCAGGGTGTGATTCATCCAATTTTTGGGCTCCTGAGGCCAACCCCAGGGTCTCTTTAATGTAATATTTGGGCTCCTGCTGCTGCTGCTGCTGTCAACTCCTGCCAACTCCAGGGTGTGATTCATCCAATTTTTGGGCTCCTGAAGCCAACTCCTGCTGCTGCTGCTGCCAACTCCAGGGTGTGATTCATCCAATTTTTGGGCTCCTGAGGCCACCCCCAGGGTCTCTTTAATGTAATATTTGGGCTCCTGCTGCTGCTGCTGCTGCTGTCAACTCCTGCCAACTCCAGGGTGTGATTCATCCAATCTTTGGGCTCCTGAAGCCAACTCCAGTGTATAGTTGGGCTCCTGCTGCTGCTACTGTCAACTCCTGCCAACTCCAGGGTGTGATTCATCCAATTTTTGGGCTCCTGAAGCCAACTCCAGTGTATATTTGGGCTCCTGCTGCTGCTGCTGCCAACTTCTGCCAACTCCAGGGTGTGATTCATCCAATTTTTGGGCTCCTGAGGCCAACTCCAGTGTATATTTGGGCTCCTGCTGCTGCTGCTGCCAACTTCTGCCAACTCCAGGGTGTGATTCATCCAATTTTTGGGCTCCTGCTGCTGCTGCTGCCAACTTCTGCCAACTCCAGGGTGTGATTCATCCAATTTTTGGGCTCCTGAGGCCAACTCCAGTGTATATTTGGGCTCCTGCTGCTGCTGCTGCCAACTTCTGCCAACTCCAGGGTGTGATTCATCCAATTTTTGGGCTCCTGAAGCCAACTCCAGTGTATATTTGGGCTCCTGCTGCTGCTGCTGCCAACTTCTGCCAACTCCAGGGTGTAATTCATCCAATTTTTGGGCTCCTGAAGCCAACTACAGTGTATATTTGGGCTCCTGCTGCTGCTGCTGCTGCTGCCAACTCCAGGGTGTGATTCATCCAATTTTTGGGCTCCTGAGGCCAACCCCAGGGTCTCTTTAAAGTAATATTTGGGCTCCTGCTGCTGCTGCTGTCAACTCCTGCCAACTCCAGGGTGTGATTCATCCAATTTTTGGGCTCCTGCTGCTGCCAACTCCAGTGTCTCTTTAAAGCAATGTTTGGGCTCCTTCTGCCCCTCATAGTGATGCCACTTCAACTCTCTGCAATTGTGCCGCTCTGCGATTCTATTAGCGATGCCTCTGATCTGCATGTGGTATTTCTTCAAAGTATTATTTAACTAACCCAGCACGCATCCTGTGCGTGTTACAGCAAGGCAGAATGGTTTACAACCCTATTGAGGCTCTAGGAGGCTCAGAAATAGCTGTTTTTAATAGCGATTCGTCGCGAATTTATTCGGGTCGAAACGATTTTTGTCGAAAAATTCGGCGAATCAGTCGAATCGAATTTTTCAAAAGTTCGCTCATCTCTAGAAGAGACATTTGACACTGAAGACAGCTTCTCCTTGATCCAGGACAGCCTGGCTCATATGAGCCACTACATGTTACATTGTTTGCGCAAGGACCACAGAGTTGCTCACAGACTTGCTTGCATAGTCACCAGTGCTAATTACTGGGTGGCCACCCTGCTGGATCCCCGCTATAAGGACAACATCACATCCTTGATTCCAGCACAGGAGAGGGATAGAAAGATGAGGAAGTACAAACGCACTCTGGTGGCCGCACTACTGAATTAGAGGACTCAGTGGTGGCAAGAGACTGGGGAGGAGCAAATCGCCAAGACAGCAGGGGCACCAGCAGCAAATCACAGGAGAGGGTGAGCATAGCCACAATGTGGAACACCTTATTTAATTGTCCGCTACATCCACCACCATCGGATACAGTCCGTAGTACCAGGAGGAAGACTTTCGCATGGTGGATGACTACCTGTTGACAAATCTCCTGGTACTGCCTGGTCCTCCCAATTTAATTCCTGGGTCAGTAAACTGGATATGTGGCCAGAGCTTGCCCTCTATGCCTTGGAGGTGCTGGCCTGCCCTGCACAAGTGTTCTATCAGAATGTGTTCAGCACCACATTGGGTGTCATCACTGAGAGGAGGATCCACCTATCCACAGCCAACATGGACCTGCTTACATTCCTTAAGATGAACTAGGCGCACCCCAAGGGACTTGGTTGTGCCAACACCTGAGTGAGTGGTTAAAGTGTTTGCTACCTCCTCCTCTCAGCCTCTTCAACCTACACCAGCACATCCACCTTCTCCGCTTGCACTGCCATATTCATCTCCACCCCCCCAGACCTCTGACACCTAAAAAATGTATTTATGTTAATATTTATTAATGAATGTATATATTTGCGTATTTATTTATGGTATTAATTATTTATTTATTAGTTTATGTATATATTGATTGATGCATTTATTTATTTGTTTGTGTTTTTGTTTGTTTTTGAGCACTTTCCCCAACCATTATGTGCAGGGCAATCTCCCTGGTGATAATATCTGACACCATTAAAAAAAAGTTTTAATTTGTTTTCATTTATGTCTGTATTTCTTTAATTTTTTTGTTTTCTGTTATTATTTTGAGTACTTTCCCTACCCCATTTTGTGCAATTGCCCAGGTGCTACCCCCGATTTGGCTTCTGACACCCATAACAAAGTTAATACATTTAAAAAAAAATATTTTTAATGTATTTGTGTACTTATTTATTTTTTTTATTTTGTGTGATTATTTTGAGCACTTTCCCTACCCCAGCTTGTGCAGGGCAATTACCCAGGTGTTACCCCCCCCCCCCCCACACACACACACACACACACACACACACACACACACACACACACACACACACACACACACACACACACACACTTAGTAAAATCAGTTTTAAAAAAACGAATATTTTAATTTTTTGGTATTAAATATGTTTTTTTTTGTTTTCTGTTATTGTTTTGAGTACTTTCCCTGGCCCGTTTTGTGCAGGGCAATCTACTTCATGTTTTACTTTTTACAGCCATTTTTGTGGTCTCAATTCAACTTCAGTGTCAAATCTGGTTGGGGTCAAATCTGGGGACCCGATACAAACTTTTGTGGAAAGTCCATGCTTGTTGAACCCGAAATTCAGCGGGTTTGCTCTTTACTATTCAGTATCGCTAATTAAAATTTTAATTGTATCACGCGTCAATTTTTTTCTTTTTCACCTTAGTTTCACAGCTTTATTCACTTTATACTCATATATAACTTTTGTATGTTTTGTTGCTTTAACTATATATCTATGACACCTGAGTTCCATCTATGCGTACCAGTATGAACAGGAGGCTGGCTGGCTTTCATTCTCGAGCCCTCTATTATTATATATCCATTTGCCCTTGTGTTGTCAATAATGGACGATAGGTGCTTACAACAAAGGGCCTTTCTGATTTACCCTGGATATTTATCTTATATGGGATAGTTGTCCTTTAATTGTTCACATTACATATGCTGACATTTTTTCCATTTGCTCAATCTTCTTGCACGCGAAGAGTGCCTGCAGTGGGTTTACCACTGCAGAACAATTTTTGTTCTCTTTTTTCTTTGTATTTTTGCAGTTAATAAGCCTGATTCATAGCCGCTCCCGAACACATTCCCACATGCGGATTGCTTTAAAATCTGTTTTTTAGCCGTTTTTTGGCCTCATACGACTCAGTATAGTCTTTTTTTTGTACGAGTTTGTTGTTTTCTGGGACTTTTTGGTTTGCATATGCGAAAATTAGTATTCAACGTATTACGTGTCTGACTGAGTTTATGCATTCTCACTTTTATAGCTTCAAGGACTTGCGCTGCGCTTGCGCATTATTCTAAGCCCTAATTTGGCCTTTTGTGGGGCAATTTAAACCATAAGTTACCGGTCCAAAATTACTCCCTCCATTTTCTTGCAAATTTGCTGGTGGACATGTGTGATGGAGCCCCTTGAGTTCCTGGAGTTCCTGGAAGAGTGGGAACATCTGCAGTACCGTCCAGAGCTTAGGCACACTGACCCGATTGAATAGCCTTTCTCTTGAGAAGCTTTACTCAGAGGTGCGGCCATTGTTCCCCCCCCCCCCCCCAACAAAAAAGGGGCATGCAACTAATGGTGTGACCAAATTGGTTGGCTGCCTTACATTTTTAGGAGTGAAGTTTGCCTCTGTTCCTGTGTAACTGCCTGGTTTGACTTTCGGCTGTGACTTGGATGACTACCTGTTTTGGCATTCTGAACTTTGATACTGGTATACGGCTCTGGACTTGCTGGCTTCTCTGCATCAGCTTACCTAAAAACCTGAACTGGACTTCTCCCACATTTGGGATCACTGGTCATTGGTAACAGTAGTGGGACCCTGACCTTTCTGCAACACAGTCTGACCCAGCTTTTGGAAGGCTCAGGTGAAAACCAGATCTGTCAGCAGACTCCCCATGCTGAAAGCAGTGTGTGGTGTAGCACTGTAGCTTTAATTCTGAATACATTTCTCAATGGCATGGTTGCCATGCAGGAGAAATCCATCTGTTTTCCTGACAGCATGGCAGCATGGCAGCCTGGAATGTAGTGAATTTGGGTTATTTCAACATAGCGAATATGCCCAACGTCATGCACGCAATCCACACGCATGTGGCGTTGGTGCCTCCATTGGCACAGGAGTATATGTAAAGGTATGTTTAGGTGCTCATTGGTCCTCCTGCTCCTTCTTGCCTAGTCTCCTTTGTTTAGCCTAGCCTTTGTGAAGGGAGCGATTTGGAGATGCCTATGCACATGCTGTTTTGGAGTAGCATCATGCGCCTACTCAGTGGTGCATATGCACATACTGGTGAGATCACTTGCCAGACAAAGTGAGTAGGAAATACATGCATTAGCCTGCTGCACATGGGGAGATGTGAGACACAGGTATTTAAAGGGGAAACATTGCTGGGAGAAAGATCATGGCAGAATCAGGGGGACGTTAGTGTACATGTCGACCTAAACTAGGGAACTACATGGACTACAGTAAATTGACACTTTTATTGTGTTTTTCCATTGCAGACTTTTATGATAGTGCCTTATGACTTTAAGCCCAACACCCACGCCAAGAGGACATTGGCAATGGAGGCAGCAGAAAAGAAGGCAGAGGCCCCAGGTGAGGCTGTTTTTCCGCCAAAACTTCCAAGGTACTGTAAGTGGCTGGTTCATAGATAAGTTGCCCACTAATGCAGAACTGTGGTACTGAATTGTGTTTCTCTTCTAGCGTCTGGCAGAGAATAAAGTCCACCTGGAGCAGAAGGGTCCAACTAGTGCCGCAGCAAAGACTGGGTGTGCAGGTAAGGCATCAAACCTGAAGATTGCCAGCATCATCAGCCTCCTCTAAAGAAGTCCCAACACCAGCACAGGAACAAGCCAAAGAGAAGGACCAGGTGCTGGGCTTGAAGTCACAGGCAGAGCTAGTCAACTCAGGTAGGACAACAGACAAACAGAAGACATCTCAAAGCAAGGGAAGCCCAATGACATGTATGCTAAGTGCTGGCGTTTTGTACATCTTCTTTCCTATAGACTCCTCGGACCAGGGAGAATATGCTGCTATGGCGCTACCTGATGCAGGACCCTCTCAGGTCTCAGGTGGGTTCCAGAAAACTCAAGCTGATGTCTCCAGGACCAGACACCATATCATATCTGTTTTCATGTCTTTACAGACCCCAACGAAAGCATGGCGCCAAGACGGAGTGTTGTAATGACAATTCTGCATAAATATAAAAAGAGTAAAAAAAATGTATAAAAAAGTGTTTGTTTGCAGCCAGGAGAGGTCACACAATGATTTGAGCAAAAAAAAATAATAATTAATTGCCAGACATGCTATTTATACACAACTAATGAAACCCCATTGCAATGTATGGGAGAGCGACACTGAGCGAAAGAAAGGTACTACATGGCGCTCTTGAAGCTAGAGCGGCAACGCTATACGCTGAGCCGCCACTAGTGATACATGTGACGCTACATGGTGCTGTTAGATGCGCTCACCAGATTTGCTTCCTTAAATGTCGTTTTGGTTACAGGGCCCGGCGTTCACCAGATGCTGCCTGCCGCTATGAGGCACTACCTGGCGCTATCCCTTCTTATGTAACCCCCTTAGTACTATTTGTATATCCCTATTATTAAGCGGCCACAAATAAGATAAGGGTGTGAGAGTGCATACTTGTTTTTAGTTTGTCCTGTTTCTAATTGTTGTACTTGTACTAAACAAATGTTTCCATATATTTTTCTAAAAATGTGTAGCACTCCCTATTATTAGGGTAATGATCAATGTGCACAGCTCCCTAATGTTTCCACATTGTATTCCAAAAGCATGAGCACACCCATTTCTTTGGGCCTTATTTATGACGTGCGTCTGTTAGCATCTTTTTTTGGGGCTATACCCCCAGCATTAGAGTTTAATCTGGGGCTGTGCTGTGTACTACATTGTGATAATAATAGGTAAAATGGCAACCTAGTCACCATCTTGTCTGCCATTTTGTCCGGACCTTGTCTAATCATCCACCATTTTGTGTTCTAAGATGGATGCCACTGGCAGACATTTTGTGATTATGGTGTTATAGTATAACAAATATAAGTCAGGAATATGTCCTGACATGTCCAGGATGTGAAAAACAACTATGAAATAGCAAATTTAAATGAAAAACATGTTTGTCAAGAAGTCAATAACGTGTTTTTCACAATTGAGTTTAAGATGTGTTTTCTGGAGATAAAGTTGAAAAACATGTTTACCAAAATTTAAGCCAAAAACATAATTTTTCAAAATGTACAGCTGTGATGTGGCATGGGGGGCTTATCAGTATAGCATATGGATTTGTGACATATGTTCCTTGCTTATCTTACCTGGGAATTTGGCCAATTCTTCGGTGAGATAGGGATGGAAGATTAGATACACTCTTGTTAAGAAACAAGTTGCTTGTACCCCTTGGAGTTTGGCCAGCTTTGGGGTGACAGAAACATAAATATGAGGTGCATGCCAGTGTTAAATCAGGAGACTCAAGAGCCATTGACGAGGGACGCCTGTCATTGATAATGATCTGTGGGGCTGTTAACCCACTGACCTCCCAAACTCATCTTGATCTCACTGTGCCACATTGGCCGTGGAGCTCCTCAGTGACCAGGACCCATGATTAACCATATGCATGCTGGGTAGGAAAGCTAAACATTCCATGGAATAGTTGTTGATTATGTTTAGGTGTGTCTGAAGGATATAGGATACAGTTTGAATAAATGAGAGGTACCATTAAGCAGTGTTGATTAAAGCTATAATTAAATGTTTTCATTATAACTTTGCTATTATTAAAGTTATATTTTTTGCAACATTTTGGAGTTGTAGTGCTTACTTCAGGGTGGGAATCTGAACAAGGGTCCCGGCTAGTGGGCCCCTTACCAATTAGGAAAGTCACGTCCGGTTCCGGCTATTTCCGGTTCTGACTGATCCAGTTGCCGAAACATACATTGGCGCAGAATGCTAACTAATTATGGCTTTGATTGTTGCCCTTAGGTATTGGCCGGCCTATGTCAGTGTCTATTGGACCCGCCAGCTGATTATCCCAGTGTTAGTAAGCTCCACTTTGTACTGCCGTTATTTTGGTGCTCAACTTTATTTACATATTTATGAATGTTTTCCTCCTTGAAATCTTTGGCGCTCTATTTTTCTGGTGCTGGTCCACGTTTCCTCATCACAGTTACAAGAAATTCTTGCTGTGGACAAAGGGAACAAACTTTATAGGGCTTTTTAGCTGCTTTAGTTGTTGATGTACAAATGACACATTGTTCAAAATCAATTTTAATAACCCCCTAGAAAAATTTTGTGACACATATGTGCTTAATATTAATTATAAGTATTAAAAACTTCCAGTTCTGCTCATTGTGCTCTATGCTCCAAATCGCCCAGTGCTGAATCCTTTTCAGTACATCGTTTTTTTAATTGTTAAATTAGACACTGCATGCAGCTGAGGCCAAAAAGTTGTTGTGTGGTGCTGACGGTTCTTAAATAAGGGTCCCCAGTGGTAGGTTGCTGCCCCATTGGTGCTTTAACTAAAATCAGACTATAGTAACAATTGATTCAGCTTGGTGTGAAAAGAAAATCTTATGTTGAGAATTATTGCAGGATTGCAAATCTGCATGCATGTGCTACTCAGCACAGCATTTGAATCCAATCCGTAGGTGCGAGACCCTGTTTTGCATGTCAGCTTTAAGTTGTGCTCACAACTTGTCTTGTTTCACCCCTGTTTTTTTTTTTTTATTGAAATATTGTTGATCGGGGCTTACATAGGTCTTATGGGGCCCCAAAGCAGGCCCCCCCATAACCTCCAACCCTCCGCAGGCACTCACCGGCTGGTTAGACTGCTGCAGGCTGAGAGGCGAGCCACCCTGAAAATATTGGCACTGTATTGTTGCAGCGCTGATCAGCCTTTCATCATTTTAGTTAAGATATCTCAGCTGGGGACAAACTTTACAGTGCGCTTAGGCTGAGTTTTAGTTGTTGTTGACCAAATTACATACTGGTAAGAAAAAGAAGCCGTGAAAAACTATTTTAGCAGTAAACAAACAGAGACATCTAGGTTCTCCGTTTCCATTATTGACAAATCATGATGCAGGATGGCGCAAATAAATGTGTGTAATATTAATTATAAAAATAAAACACTTCAATCCAGTTCTTCCCATTGTGTTCTATGGGATCTTAATCTACAGCACCCCTATAAATGGCGCAGCTTCAACTAGAGCACCCAATGCTGCGACCTATATGGCGCTAGTGTTAAATTAAACGCAAGCTCGCGGCTGCATTGACACTGTGTGCCGCTGAGGCATAAAAAATGGTGCTGAGTGCTATTACCAGGTGCCGATGCGTCATAAATTAGGCTCTAAATTTCTGCACCCATGGTACATCCTGAGTCTACATGTCTTGCAAATCCATTTGGAGCATGGGATGCATACACCTTGGGATCCCCAGTCTCTCGCAGGTATACAATGATACGGGGGGTTTCCCAATGCATGATAATTTTTCCCTTGGGGGGAAAACAGGGTTGAAAAAAAGATGGGTATGTACGGGCTCTCCTCCAATCATTTTCCTAGTCTTGGATATTAGTGGTTAGGAAATGTGACACACTTCTGGCATGTGTAGCCACGGCAGCCACTTCGAAATGCCGGATGTCGGTGCCTGCCGCATGGAAGCTGGTGATGATGTCACTGTGGCTAGCGCATGTATTACGGAATTACAGAAGAGGTGAGTAAACAAGTGAACCAGGGAATTTCATAAAGCAGGTCGTCACAAATTGGGTTGCCCCACGGATATGAAATTGTCTGGCCCTAGAGTCTTTTTAGACTCCAGGGCCAAGCCAAGAAGCTTTTGTTTCTCTTTCAGGAGGCAAAAACTGCAGACGAAAGAAGAAAATATCTAGCGATGTACAAAACACTAATGCACGCCAAATTCAACATTATTATGCAAATAATGTTTTTCACTGAGTTTAATTGGAAAACGAAGGGCCTGATTTATCAAGCACTTCTACCAGACTGTGCCACATCGGTGCAAATTAATAAAAAATATAATAAACACTTGCGCATGTTGCTGCACTACAATAAGCACATTTACTAAAACATTAGCAGTAGCTAGCAGCAACATGCTGGAAAATATATAAATCATATTTTGCACTACTCTAATTTACACCAAAATGGCAATGTCTGGCAGAAGTGCTTGATAAATCAGGCACAACATATTACATCTATACAACACTTGAATCCATTGTGCTTAATAATTTGAAATATGTTGTGTACTGTGTAAAATTAAACAAATGCAGTACTAGGTGTAACAGTATTCAGAGTAGCTATCGCAGCACGAAGAGGATACAAAATGAAATGACATTGTTTATGACCTTCAAGCTGAACAAACCCCACAAGCATCCACCCAGAAATCTATCTTGTGTGGAAGCATGTACAGTAAAAAAGCCTGGGGCAGGAGCATGCACGCTGCCTGGGATGTGGGGGATGTGGCAGTGCTTGCTCCCCATTGAAGTGAAGGAGAGGCTTTTCCTTTAAGTATTAGCCTGTCCTTATGCTGGTGGCTACATAAAATAGATGTTTAAATTGGTGAGGTGGTGTTTCAGCTTTGAGTGGATGCAGAAGCAAATGTTAGTGCTGACAATGATTCAGTAACACGTATGCAAATGTGGTACGTGAGTTTTGGTGAGTTTTCTTTTCCAACTGTGCCAAGCTGTTGATCCAGTTTAAGGTCCACATTTAGCATATGAAAATACGGATTTTTAAGAGTAGCATTACCTTCACAAGGTTGTTGTAGGCTACCCACAATCTTAAAAGTTTTTTTCCAGCTCAATCTATTCTCAATCATGTAATGTCAGAACAATGGATAAGCTGTTTTAGGGTTGAGGGCTGTTTGGCTGTAATTATTATCCTGTATCTCTTGGTGACATCGTTATTTGTCTATGGCTCCTCTGCAGGCTCTTGTTATCTGTTTCAATTCTTCATTTGTCTGGGTTATCCATCTTTAGCATTGTGTTACACGCTATATATCTAGATATATTTCTGTGCACGGGCCCTCTGGTTTCTGAGCAATAGCAAGCAATATGGATCTGGGGTTGCTCTTTTGTAAAAATGATGAGCAGATCTGATATCCTAAGTCCAGAGTTGAATTTGGCTGAATGCTTACTATGAATCCTGATCCTCCAGCCAACCACTTCACTTATAGATTTTGTGATTTGAAAGCCACTGCTTGCTTTTACATCTGAACAAGAATTCCACTTTTATTGAGTGGGGGATTATGGAGCAATCATGCCTACCTTCTGTAATACCTCTGACCCAGCTAGTTAAACATCTTAAAAAAAGGAAATTAGACGAGTTTTGATTTTTACCATTTCAGTGAGCATTTCTGGTCCGTGACGCTGGCTTGTCACCTTTGCTTAAAATTCTTTTTGTTCATTATTATTTTATATATACTCTTCCACTAGGGAGGATAGACTGTACAATATATGGTCTATACTTTTTTATTTTCTAAGTTATAAATTGTTGGATGTCCTCAGTTATGGGGACTATTGAATAGTCCTTATTCTTATTATGCCTGTACCCAGCTTTAGAAAAATTGCTGAGAGCTAGAGATGGGCAAACCCGAACAGCAAAGTTGGGGTTTGTAACGAACTTTGAGAGTTCGGGTTCCCAAACCCAAACGTGGACTGTGTTTGAGTTCGGCACCTGGCCCAAACATGTAAAAGCTGGTTGATGGGCTGCTGATCAGCTCATCAACCATCTTTCCCTAAAGTTGCAGCAGCAGAAGCGCTGCTATATCTTGTCTGAGCCCCAATCCTCCTTGCGGCAGCATTTCGAACTAGACCCATCTGGGGCTACAGAAAGATGGACACCAGCTCCCATGAATGAGGATACTCCTAGTCCTGGCACTAGAAGTGTCCTCACTTGCCGGTGGCAATCTTTTTGTTGCCCCAGCTGAGGCCAGTTTAGAATGATGCTGCTCCTGCCTCCGCTGGATGAAGAGGATCGGGGCTCAGTTTGCACTTCAGCTACACACTCTGCACCCCCTCCACAGCCACTCTGGGGGGTTCACCTATCTCTACTAACAACAATCAATCTTTATGCGATAAAACAAAACCATTTTTATGCTGAAATCTGTTGAGGACTATTTTATCTATTACCTGCTCATTTGCCAACCTTTAGTTACCAGAAAATGCAGGAGGGACATTTAAAAGGGAAATTAATTGACTTTTTGGTCACTTGTAATTTTTTTTAAGTTGTTTTCAATATTTTAAACTGTTACTATAATTTCATTGTATTCAGAAATGTTAATGACCTGTCTATTTCAGATGTTTCCACAATATCGCTATAGGAATACAGACAGGATTGTGACTCACCATTCCAAAATGCATGACAAACTTCCTTTAAAGTTTCAACTGCAATCCTGCTCTACACTCTTCTGTTGGTCAGTGTTCCGCTATTGGACTCATGAACACAGAGGCCTGATTTAGAAAGCACAATACCAGACTGTACCAGCATAAAAAGTGCATGCTGGTGCACAGTGGCAAGTCCTGACATCATTTATCCTCTTTTTGTTCCATTCAGAGCAACTGCTGGCAATGTCAGAATCAGATTTATTCTACCAGATACATCCATTACATACGAACTAGGAATTTGTGGCTAGAGGGAAACAATAGGTAGGGAAGTTAAAAGTAAAAAATTCCAGCAGATACAGATTAGGGAATAAAGTTCAGCAGCAGTTAGGAGGAACTAGTAGGAGCATAGCGGAAGAAAGTATGAGGAACTTCTTGTACCCGATGCCCCCCACCTAGGAAGCCATTTAATTTTTGGTGGGGTCCTAGTCTCGGAAGTTGAGAGTAGTTGATATAAGATTAGAATCTAGAGCAGTGGTTCTAAACCTTTTTATGCCAAGTACCCCCTAGCGACAAGCAATCACAACCAAGTACCTCCAAGTAGAAGATCAATTACAAATATTACCAAAAATAAGTAGGCAATGGGCCTTGTAGCACTTTTCAAGCAACAAAGAATAATGTTTTACTCTTAAAACAATAACCCAGACCTGTCAGATCCCCCTTCTTGGTGCACCCTTGATCCTTTCCGAGTACTCCCTTGGGTATGTGTGCCTCAGGTTGAAAAAGAGTGATCAAGAGTAGTAGTAAGGGAGGCAAAATGCATTCATCAGCTGTCCCAGGCTTAACTGCTGCCATGTGATATCATGGGCAAGTTACACAGTTATTTCTTCCATTTTTATGGTAATTTAAACATTCTGCATAGCTTTGGGAACAGGGCAGAAGCTTGGATAGCTGCATGTAAATTGTCTTCTTTTTGTTAGGTTTCTCTGTATTTAGATTATTTACATTTACTGTTGTCACATATGTCATACATATATAACTTTTTAGGTTGTTATTTTACTACTTATAAATCTAACAGGTCACTGCCAATACAATCTATAAACTATATATCTTGGACTGGAATTCTGGAACTGCTGTGGCACATAGGGCTTCCACTTCATCGGATCCTGTCCTTTGTTTCCATTTTAATCTGGACCCATGTTTTGCCCCTCTACTTCAGTTCCCTATCAACTGTTCTTGTCCATGTTTCTCCTGGTCTCCCCCTTCTCTGCTGGCCTTGGGGGTTCCATTCTTATGCTTGTCTTGTTATGGAACTGTATGGGTTTTCTTAGAGTGTGACCTATCCACTTTAACTGGTTTATTTCTACTTCAATTTGTTTCTGTCTTGAAACAAGCTGAGATGTATCAGAGACTGGCCATGGAGCGTCCTGTGTAGGATGAGCCACCGCCTAGGCTGTGATATCGCTGGTGACCAGGGCCCCCAATGATAACAACAGGAGACATGGCTGGAAGTTCACCTTGTAACCAGAGTCGAAAGCTGTAGCAAAGCAGACATGGTCAGATGTGGAAATGGTCAGCAGTATGGATTGGCATGGGTTGGCAACAGGGCTTAAAACTGGATTTAGTCAGTCATGGCACAGTTTAGCAGCAGAGCTTGGTGCTGAACGCGGTCAGACATGGCATAGGCCAGCAACAGGAAAGCAGAGAACTAAGCAGGCAAGCCATAAAGGGCAAGCTGAAACAGCACACATGATGGAAATGCTAGTGCTAGTTTTAAATGAGCTACCAACAATCAGGTGGGACTCTGTGCTCACTAGTGTTTTCCATTGCTAGGCAACAGACCAGAAGTCCCAGAAGTAAAGTGGTGAGTGGCCATCCAAGAAGCAGCGATTCTCCTGCATGCAACAGAGCTGCCTGGATTCCGGCTAGGTAAGTACACTGTGACAGTTAATATTTTTTCTAGACACACACTTGCATTGCCCAACATAACCTATGCAGAAGCTGTTTAAAATGTCTTTTTGCTATGGGTCTGCCCCACTATGCTAGGTCATGCAAATCTTTACTGTGGTGCAATAATAAAACAGCATACTAGTGCATACCACAGTGAGCTTGGCAACATTTAAAGTGGAGGTCCTGTCATGTAGTATCCCCCTCGGCCTGCCATCCTCCCCTGTGCTGAGGAAGAATGGGGGGGGGGGAGACTTGGATAGCTTTTGAATGGCAGTATAGGCAAGCAAAAAACACTACGCTTACCTCCCTGTCTGTAGTATTGATCTCTCGTAGTTTTGCAGAATGCAGTTGGCTTGTTTTGGAGATATCACCTCCAAAGCTGCAAGCTCCTGTCTGGCCCTCAGTGCACATACATTATGGGTGTCCACTACTGATGGCATATGAAAGGGACACACACACGATACGCAACATGTATATTTTTTTTTAGCACAAAACCTAATAAGTATATACTGTAAATAGATGTTCAAAGCACAGTCATTGTGTGTGTGTGTGTGTGTGTGTGTGTGTGTGTGTGTGTGTGTGTGTAGGGCACTTAAGCGAGCATCATTCTATAGCGAACAGCGACATTAAGACATTAACAGCCTTATTTAAGAAGCATCAGCGCCAAACAGTGGCACTTTTTGGCCTCATCAGCACTTAGCATTCGATGTAAGAGATACAAAAAATGGCAGCTCTGATGCGGCTGACAGCCAGCATCTTATTTAACACTAACGTCTAAAAGGTCATAGCACCTGGCTCTCTCTATTTGAAGCAGCGGTAGATGAAACCTGGCACTCTAGGTCAAGATCCCATAGAGTACAATGGGCAGAACCGAATTGAAGTGTTTAATGCCTATAATTAATATTACATACATTTATTTGTACAGAACTTGCATTGGGACTTGTTAGTAATGGAAACGCCGGACCTAGATGTCCAACAGACACTGACGTTTGCCAGTCAATCCCTAGTGCAACAATCAAAGCTAATCAGTTAGTGTTCTGCGCAGCGACTGGTAGCGTCAATGCAGTCTACAGCACAGCACAAGATAAGACCAAAATGCCAGCACTATAGCCACAAGAAAGATGCTAAATACCACACATCATAAATAAGGCCCTTAGATGCAAATCTGGATTTCTGTCCATGGCATGCGTTACCTCTGGAAACCACTAGAGAGGTAGATAACCAGTATCTTTAATGCTTGGATTTGGTTTAGTTGTTTTTATAGCACAGCTAATCCATCAGCAGCACTGATAAGCTTAGTTCCTCCTGGAAAACCCATAGATATCTAGTATCTTTAATGCTTGGATTTGGTTTAATTGATGTTATAGTGTGGTTAAACCATGGGCAACAGTGATAAGCTTAGTTCCTCTGTGGAAACCCATAGATAAATTGTAATTTCTACAGCGGTTCAAGTTTATCTTATCTCTGTGATTCCTGCAAGTGCTATCTACAATATCTGCTTTTGCACATTCCATTCCATTCTCAGCAACTACATAACGTTTATACACAAGTTAAGAGGCTTAACAGTGAAGGTGAAAGAAATTCTTTTAATAACCTCCTAACTGATAGTATTTAAGGGATAAATGTCTCTCTCTCTCTCTCTATTTTTAAAAATCAATTTTAGTCTTCAAGAGAAGTCTTACATTTGTACACATATACAGTGGTGTTTTTCACGTGGTATTTGTTTGCCAAATAATCATTGTGTGTACTTTAACTGTATTATTTACTTTATTTTCATCTCTGTTTTACAGATATAATACACTTGCTTGTTTATACCCTGTTCCGCTTATACACTGGAATGAAAGAAGCAGATATATAGATCATATCAATATGATTTTTTTTTTTGGAGAGGTTTAGATTTGAGCTTCCAGGATCTACCACACTGGAAAACCATGTATCTCATTTTACCTAATAGAACTGACCAGTTGCACTGTTTAGTGGGAATGTTTTTTAAAGGTCCTTTAAATCTCAGCCACACCAGAGGCTCACAAAGTCATCTGGATAATCCCCATTTATTAATGGCCAGCAGGGACATTTATGGATCGTATACTTTCTAAATATCAACCCCCTCTCCTGTGATACCAATCCTTGTCCAAACTGAAAGCTCTCCACGAGAGGGGAAATGAGGGGAATGTATGGCACTGCATACTATTTTAAAATGGACCAAAATCCAGGATTTTGACTATACTGGGTTTTGGACTTTGTCCCCTGGGCACACCGATGCGAGATGCCCCGCTGTGTGAAACCCCCAGGTCACTCACCCTAAGTCACCTTTCACTGGCCCTATGGCGCAGCCTTCCATCCAGTTAGTGTGCTTACCTCAGTTAAGCACTCAGCTCCAGCCGAGTTTTGCCGATCTAGCCTGCGGCCGCATCCCTGTTGCCCTCTAACAGAGCTTTTACTTCATAGCTTAAAATGAGGATAATTTCAAACACAGCCGTCAAACGTCTTGTAAGTCAGAAAGTGCTCCCCTCCACCATTGGGACCAGGTAACGCGTTTCAGGCTGTTACTAGCCCTTAGTCATACCTGGTCCCAATGGTGGAGGGGAGTACTTTCTGACTTACAAGACGTTTGACGGCTGTGTTTGGAATTATCCTCATTTTAAGCTATGAAGTAAAAGCTAAGTTTTAACCCTTTTCAAGCTGGACATTGCAATTGTAAAGGATTTGGGGAGTTTTTCAGGAGATCCTGAGGTCCGTGCTGTTTGGGTCTGAGGGTGAGCTGGTTATTGCTTGCTTATGCCCTCTAACAGAGCCAGACACTCAAGAATGCCTGGTGCAGGCGTGCTCCCTGCTAAGGGCAAAGCAGGAAGCAGCTGCTGCTTGCTTATGCACCGTTGGCTTGGGGAGAATGTGACTTTACTGGGCACCCTGGCAGGTATGCCGGGGAATATACCTGCTGTGAAGCCTTATAGATTCTATATATTGGGTTTTGGTCCACTTTAAAGCTATATTTTTTAAACAATCATTTAAGCACATTTATGTAGCTCTCCAGAGCAGATTAGAATATATAAAAGGTTACATCTTCATTCTGTTTACTTTTGCTGTGATCGGAGTGAAGAATAGCATGTTTTCTGTGAGATGTAAAGAAAGTCCATTGGTGTTGTTAAAACCAAGGTGGTCTCACTGACCATGGAAAATTCATTGCTGTTTATAAGACCAAGGTCGTCTTACTGACTAAAAGTACTGTATGTG
Source organism: Gastrophryne carolinensis (assembly GCA_027917425.1). Classification (NCBI taxonomy): domain Eukaryota; kingdom Metazoa; phylum Chordata; class Amphibia; order Anura; family Microhylidae; genus Gastrophryne; species Gastrophryne carolinensis. The sequence goes on from CM051237.1 coordinate 310,424,215, forward strand.
TGTTCAATTAGAAAGTGAATGTATCAGATAGCAAAAAATAGTACACCAAAATGAAAGGGCATCTAACCTGCCCAACAAAAACGGTTGTGTGCAGGGGTGGAATTAAGCAGGTCCAGGTCCTTGTTAAAATTGTAGCCAGGGAGAACTGGCACAAAGATATATATATACTCAAATTACATATCTACAAGAAATTCCCAAAGACAGGATGGAATGTACATTACATCATAGGAATAGAATGGAAAACATGACTGCATAGCTATATACAGGGGAGGTACACTTTACATTCTGCACAGCTGTGTGCTTAAAAGATGGGCAATGTGCTCAAATCCTTTTTCCTAGATCTACCTTCCCTGGCACTTGTTCCAGGTGTCACTATAAATCTAAAACTTTCATATATCTAACTTTTCCTTCATGTTTCTATCAGTATACATGCAAAATTGTAGAACATAAAGTGAAAATATGTGGTATAAACAGTGGTATAACGGGCAATGTTCTGAAATATCTGCAACCTCCATATTTGTTTGTGATAATCAATCATTTAGTGAACCCTGTAATAGTGACCCAATGAAACTGCCCTGGGTGTCATGGATCCTTGCTGATATTCTCTGCACATCTCCTTGCTCTTTGTGTTAAAAAGTCCTGATTATAAGTCAGAAGAGCTCCAGTTATCTGTTCTGGTGTCCTGATAGACCTCTGCAGTCAAAGCGTTTGTCATGATTGGAGGTCCCCCCAACTAAAACGGGAAGAGCATGTGACATTTTATTTCCAAGGTAAAAAAAATGGACTGCAGTCTCTGATATAGTCATACATCCTTAGCTTGTGAAGGAAGTATGTTCTCTGCTACCTCCTCTCAATATTTTCAGGTTGGCCATTTGTCTAAAGGGAACTCCTAAGATTCATCACTATCTAGTGTGGAGATTAGCTCTGGTAGGCGACCGGGTGTCAGCAGTATAGAGGCGGAGGCAAACAGTTCAAAGTAAAGTCTGTGTTTATTTCACACAAAAATCCACAAAAGCATATGTCCATACAGGTTACATCACCTTTTCAGGAAACCGCAGCATAAATGATACAGTCAGGCAAACAGCTTTTAGTCCTTGAGCAAAGGTCCTGTTTACAGTCAAATAGGCCTCAGGTCCGCATGAACAGCCTCCACAGGAGATTTCAGCCAGGCTCACAGAGTCTCACTCCCATGTGAGCTCCAGACAAAGGACATGCCACAGCTGATTCCCCAGGCTATTTAAACAGCCCGCAAAACCCGGACCTGGGTAGTGGGATGGAGTCCCACCCTGCTCTACTTCATCCCAGTAAAGCCGTCCCAGGTTAGGCTTTCGGCTATTCTAAAGCAACAGCAGCAAACTGCCACCAGCAGCTGATGCTGGAAATCAGACTACACGACTTTACTGCACCAATGCCAGGTACATTGGTGCTACATACCTGCCGTCAATGACGGCCCCTTGCACCACCTTACCACATACCCCCCCCTTTGTTCAACCCTGAGGGGGTGGACACATGCCAAACAATGTGCTCGGGACAGGGCATCCGCATTACCCAATAATCGTCCCGCTCTTTGCTCAACTGTGAACTTGAAGTTTTGTAGTGACAAGAACCATCGGGTGACCCTGGCATTCCTGTCCTTAGCCTGGCACATCCACTTAAGGGGAGAGTGGTCCGTAATCAGACGGAACCTTCTCCCCAGCAAGTAGTAGCGAAGAGACTCCAGGGCCCATTTAATGGCCAAACACTCCCTCTCCACTATACTATACCGGGTCTCCGCGGGTGTTAATTTGCGACTCATGTAGACAACGGGGTGCTCCTCCCCGTTGACTTCCTGAGACAGTACAGCATCGAGACCTACCTCGGAGGCATAGGTCTGCACTATGAACTCCCTCTTAAAGTCGGGTGTCACCAACACCGGAGACCCACACAGGACAGACTTCAAAGCGGAGAACGCTTTTTCGGCCTGTTCATTCCACTTCACCATGACAGACTTGCGTCCCTTTAACAGGTCTGTCAATGGTGCCGCTAGGGTGGCAAAATTGGGAATGAACCGCATATAATATCCCACCAACCCCAGAAATGACTTTACCTGGCGGGTGGTGTTAGGCCGTGGCCAGTTACGGATGGCTTCTAGTTTGTTCACCTGGGGCTTGATCACTCCTCGTCCAATCACATAGCCCAGGTATTTTGTTTCTTCTAGGCCTAAAGCACATTTTTTCGGGTTTGCCGTCAACCCAGCCTTCCTGAGGGAATCCACTACGGCCTGGACTTTGGGTAGGTGACTTTCCCAATCCGTGCTATGGATAATTATATCGTCCAGATATGCCGAAGCATACCGACGATGTGGCCTGAGGACAATATCCATTAACCTTTGGAACGTAGCGGGAGCGCCGTGTAACCCAAAGGGTAATACCTTGTATTGGAACAGTCCCTCTGGTGTAATAAAGGCTGTTTTCTCCTTGGCAGCCTCAGTCAAGGGCACCTGCCAGTACCCTTTTGTGAGGTCCAAAACCGAAAAGTACCTGGCTTGGCCTAGCTTCTCAATGAGTTCATCTACCCGGGGCATAGGGTAGGCATCAAACTTGGAAACTACATTAAGTTTGCGGAAATCGTTACAGAACCGCAACGTACCATAGGGCTTGGGAATCAAGACTATGGGGCTGGCCCACTCACTCTTTGATTCTTCAATCACATCTAACCGGAGCATTTGCTGCACTTCCTCCGCGATAGCTTGTCGCCGGGACTCAGGTACCCAGTAAGGCCTCAACCGGATCTTGACCTGAGGTTCCATGACAACATCATGTTGGATGACCGAAGTGCGCCCAGGGAGTTCTGAAAACACATCTGTGTTTCTGCTAATAAACTCCCTGGCTTCCTGAGTCTGTTTAGAGGAGAGGTTGTCGCCAGTTTTCACCTCGACTACTGCTTCTCTAATAACAGACAGAGGAATGGGAAGCTCCACCCCCACCATACCTGGTCGGGGACTGTCACCCCCAGGGGTCTCCCTGTCTTTCCACAGTTTCAGCAGGTTTACATGGTACACCTGCTCTGGCTTCCTCCGCCCAGGCTGATGTACCTTGTAAGTCACTTCCCCAACTTTTTCAATGACCTCATAGGGACCCTGCCACCTAGCTAGAAATTTACTGTCCACCGTGGGTACCAGAACCACAACTCTGTCACCTGGGTTAAAGTTCCGTACCCTGGCTTGCCAATTATAAATCCTGCTTTGGGCCCGCTGCGCTGCCTCCATATGTTCTCTGACAAGCGGCAAGACGGTCTCTATCCGTTCTTGTAGGTGAGTAACGTACCACACTTTTGTGGGGTGTGGGTTGCTGTTCCCAGGCCTCCTTGGCTATATCCAACAGGCCCCGTGGATGTCGACCGTATAAGAGTTCGAAGGGCGAGAACCCCGTAGAGGCCTGGGGCACCTCTCGCACTGCGAACATCAGATAGGGCAGCAGCAAGTCCCAATTCTTCCCATCCTTGGCGACCACCCTTTTTAACATGGTCTTTAAAGTTTGATTAAACCGTTCTACTAGGCCGTCTGTTTGCGGGTGGTAAACGGATGTCTGCAACTGTTTCACCTGCAGCAGTTTACAGAGTTCTTTCATTACTTTCGACATAAACGGGGTACCTTGATCGGTCAGGACCTCTTTAGGCAGACCTACTCTGGAAAACATTTCCATAAGCTCCTTAGCAATGAGCTTGGCAGAGGTGTGACGCAGGGGCACTGCCTCAGGGTACCGCGTGGCATAGTCCAAGATCACCAGAATATGTTGGTGCCCTCTAGCGGATTTTGGCACTGGACCCACTAGATCCATGGCAATCCGCTCAAAGGGTACCTCAATAACTGGGAGAGGAACTAAGGGATCACGGTAATGAGGCTGAGGGCAGGTCATCTGACATGTTGGGCAGGACTCACAGTATCTCTCCACCTCCTTGTACACACTGGGCCAGTAGAATCGTTGTAAAAACGCGGTCCAGTGTTTTCTGCTGGCCTAGGTGTCCACCCAGAACATGTTGGTGGGCCAAATCCAACACCAACTTGCGATATGGATTGGGTACCACCAATTGTTCCACCACTTCTTCACGTACCTTGTTTACTCGGTACAACATTTCCTGGTGAACCACAAAGCGAGGAAACTGTAACTCCGCCCCTGGCTGTTGTGGTTCACCTTCCACCTCAAGAACATTCTCCCAGGCCCGAGACAGTGTCGGGTCCTGGTGTTGAGCGGTACCAAATTTAATTGTGGAGACATGGAGATCTGCCAACTCTGGACCTGTTGCCAACTCTTCCACATCTCCAACCATAACATTTAGTGGAGTTGACTCCCCCTCTTCCATTTTAGGGGCGGGCACCTCTTCCACGGTGCCTCCTGATTCCGGTTCCCAGGGCACCGGGGTCTCCCCTAAGTAGGGCCAGTCTATAGGGGACACACCCGCCTCGCGGGTTTCCGGAACTGCCAACTTGGCCCACAGTGACCTGAACCCTGGAAAGTCTCTCCCAATAATCAGTTCATACGGGAGTTTAGCGGCGACAGCGACTTCATGTTTCCAGCTGCCGGAGACGGTGGTGAGAGACACTTGTGCTGTGGCATAGTCTCTCAAGTCCCCATGAATGCACAAAACCCCGGTTTTCCGCCCAGTGTACTCATCGGGCAGTACTAAGGCGGGTCTTGCCAGGGTAACCATACTCCCCGAGTCCAAAAGGGCCACAGCCAGGGTGTCTCCCACTTTCACCTGACAGAGGTGACTTTGCCCCACAAGCTCAGGGACACCGGCAGCACACAGCCTCCTGGCATACATGGACGGGCGGTAACCAAAGTTCGCGTCCATGGGCTCCCTCTGGTGGGGACAATTGGCTCTGATATGTCCCGGCTCCTTACATCCCCAACACAACACTTGGGCAGGGACTTTGGGGGGTAGGTCCTGAGGGGGTTTAGGGGACGCCACTCGCCTGAGCTGGGGCGGGGACCTCCGGGGTTTCCCCGAATCCCTCCTTATGGAGCCGCCTTGCACGTTCCTGGTGGCCTCATATCGCTCCACTAGGTCCACCATCCCTAGTGCGTTTTCAGGGGATACCTGGCCAACCCAGTGCTGAAGAGGGTGCGGTAAAGCCCTCCAGAAAATGTCCGCCAGCAAGCGGTCCAACATGGCAGTGGGGCTTAACAACTCCGGATGCAGCCATTTTTGCAGCAGGTGCAGCAGTTTATAATACTGGGGTCGGGCGGGCTCTGCCGACTGGTAGCTCCACTGATGCACCCGCTGAGCCCGAACCCACACATTCACCCCCAGTCTGGCCAGTATCTCACCCTTCAGAGTCGGGTAGTCAGCGGCTTGGTCCTCTGGGAGATCAAACAACACCTGCTGGGGTCCAGACGCCAGAAATGGAGCGATGACATCAGCCCACTGGTCATGCGGCAACTTCTCCCTTGCAGCCACCTTTTCAAACACCGCCAGGTAAGTCTCAACGTCATCTGAAGGGGTCATTTTTGTGAGCGCCGAGCGGACAGCTTTCCGGGCATCAGGAATACTTTTGGGCGCACCTGCAGCTTGCTGCGCCATCATATGTTGCAAAAACAGCTGGTTGGTCTCCTGCTGCTGCTTGTTGGCCTCCAAGAGCGCTTTCACGACCGCCTCCATTTTGTCTGCAGTCCCAGGTAGCAGCCTGGCAGGTTTAATATAGGACATGCACAAAACAAAAACTTTTTCGTCGGTTGCTCCTAGCAACGGCCTCACTGCTGTGCCCGCATCCGGCACCAAATGTGGAGATTAGCTCTGGTAGGCGACCGGGTGTCAGCAGTATAGAGGCGGAGGCAAACAGTTCAAAGTAAAGTCTGTGTTTATTTCACACAAAAATCCACAAAAGCATATGTCCATACAGGTTACATCAACCGCAGCATAAATGATACAGTCAGGCAAACAGCTTTTAGTCCTTGAGCAAAGGTCCTGTTTACAGTCAAATAGGCCTCAGGTCCGCATGAACAGCCTCCACAGGAGATTTCAGCCAGGCTCACAGAGTCTCACTCCCATGTGAGCTCCAGACAAAGGACAGGCCACAGCTATTTAAACAGCCCGCAAAACCCGGACCTGGGTAGTGGGATGGAGTCCCACCCTGCTCTACTCCATCCCAGTAAAGCCGTCCCAGGTTAGCCTTTCGGCTATTCTAAAGCAACAGCAGCAAACTGCCACCAGCAGCTGATGCTGGAAATCAGACTACACGACTTTACTGCACCAATGCCAGGTACATTGGTGCTACATACCTGCCGTCAATGACGGCCCCTTGCACCACCTTACCACACTAGGTTGTTGCTGAATCTTCTTCTCAGAGACTTAACCTGCAAATCCGCTCATCTTTGAGGCTGATTCATTACTAACGCCAGGTATCAGCAGATGAGCTGAGGGCGACCGCTAGTAGACGCTGTAAGCGGGTATCAGGCGCTGTAACAGAGCGCCTTAGCTGCTGTAGTAACCTGGCCCACATTGATGAATGTGATGTATGTTGGGTGCTCTAACACCAGTACATCGCTGCAGGGAGCGAGAGGTAGCGCCAGCTCATTGCGTCCAAGTCTCGGTGCTCCGCACCATACTCAAAAAAGGACACACACACAGCGTCGGCGCTCTAAATCTGCTCGCTATAGCATAGAGCGCCAGATACTGTGTGATTAAAGTCTGTTTTTAAACACATATCCACCAGCAACAAAGTGAAAACATATGGAATGACATTTTTGTAACATTGTGACATTAACACTTTAATGCCAGACCTGTACTGACAATTCTACATAAAAATATAAAAAGTCCAAAAAGTTTCTAAAAGTGTTTGCAGCATAGACTGGAACCCATTTTTAAAACAAAAAAATATATCTTGCAGCAAAGGTCCCTTCTCTTAAAGCCATTGCTAAACATATGGCCACAGGGAGAGGTACTTCTGAAGAAGGGATGCTCTCCTAGGGTTCCCCAGATGTCAGTTACATTACTGCAACATCTACCTCTGGGTATAAAAACTTCCTACTGGAGGCAGAAAAAAAACACGGGGGTCCTGATGTCCCTATCAAAACAAACCCAAAATGGGATGCTTCACGCAACTGCTGAGATGTTGAAATCAAGCCAGAAGCCCCCACAAAATACTTTTATCAACCTGTCTGTTGGAAGAAGACATAGGGGACAAACTAGATAATACTGATTCAATTTTATATTTATTTTTCTAAATATAAAGCAGTAATGAGGGGAGAGTTTTGTTTGCTTTTTACCTTTACTACTTGCAAATTGGCAAGGTGCCCTCCTGTTCAGAGGGCAGTGGGTCACAACCTAACTGCTCTCACTGATGCACAAGTAAGAAGCTAATGCCCCTCCCAATTACCTGGGGGCAATAGCATGGCCACTATGTAGTGGTTTCCGAGCCATGGAGATACCAGCCTGTTTTCTTGTATTGGCAGTTGGTAGTTCTAATGAAGAGCGGCAATGCTCAGCACTAAAGCCCATATTTAAGCACACAAAACACAACGCCTGCGTTGGCGCTCTAAAACTGGACGTTCTGGAGCCGAGTGCTAGACGCTATTCAAAAAAAGTTTCTCACAATAAAAACCCCACCACAGAGCAAAACACATGGAATGACATTATTGACACACTGGGGCACTGGTCCTGCAATGACAGAACACAGAATACAATTTTGCAGCATAAACCTAAAGTGCGAGGAACAACACTAATGTCTTTTGTTGCTGCCCAGGAGCCAACTCACTAATTTTATGTAAAAAATACAGAAAAATGTAATCCAAATGTGATTTCTGCACAACTAAAATATACACCATTGAAGTGTATGGAAGAACGTAACTGAGTGACAGGTGCTACTTGGTACTGCTGAACATACAGCGCCTGTACTTTACACTGAGCCGCTGCTAGTGATACATGTGACGCTACATGACGCTATTAGAGGTGCTCACCAGATTGACTTTCATATATACGGTTTTCATAAACTGTGCCACGCTTCGTGGTACTACATGGCTTTAGCGCTTCTTAAATAAGGCTCTAAATCTCAAATATAGAAGTCTGCTGGCAAATAAAGAAGTCTGCTTAAAAGAAGCGAATATCTGCACAGTGGGGCCTGCAGTGATGTCAGCAGCCTTCAGATAATACATACAAAGGGGTAGTCTGGACTTGAGGTGATGTGGGCAGGAGTGTACCTTCCTACACTTCTGCTGATGTAAATTGTCCACTCCTGCTGCACTGGCTTGGTTGTATAAGAATCATTCATAGCATGTCAAACCCACTGCAAAGTTCCTTTACAACAGGTAAAGTCTAAACGGCTGTAGTGGGCTGGCCCAATCATAGTGGGTTGCTTTGCTCAAAAGCACTTAAAGCGGACCTTCACTCTAAATAAGAGTCTATCTTATATGTTTCCCACACCCTGTACATACAGATTGCTCACATTAAAAATCATCCTACCTGCATCTACTGCATGTTATGAGCCTTTAAACATCCAAGATGGCGGCTTATGGAAGCTGCCATTTTTGCAGGCAGCCTGCAAACAGGAAGTGCCTGCAAACAGGAAGTGACTGTGCTGCTCTGCATTCTGGGACTGCTGACCTTTCCCTGACCCCAGCTCTGCTCTGTCTGAGCAAAGCACAGCTATAACCCGCCCCCCTGTACCTTATCCCACTCTCCTCTCCTCAGTAAGTGTGATGCTTCTGAGTCAAGATGGCGGCGCCCGTATCCTAAATTCCCGAACAGAGTTGCAGCCCAGTGGGGGAAAGTATAATAAATTAGTGACTAAACATGTAAAATATATTAATTTTAGATGCTGAGGAATTGTTTTTTAAGAGTTTGGGCTTTTCATTAAATCAGGGTGAAGGTCCGGTTTAAAGCGGACCAACAGTCAAAAATGACTTAAACCAAACAAACACAACAAACAGTGCTCATATGCATCCCTCCCCAGGGCAATTTAGATTGCTTCACATTAAAAATTAATGTACCTTTATCGAAGTCCTGCTGTAATAATTTTTTTAATAAAATGGCAGTTCATGAATATGCCGTCTGCAAACAGGAAGTGTTGCTGGGCTTCCTGTTACTGTGCATTATCAGTTATGTCCGTTGAATCCAGGCAGCAGCATGGCAGAAATGCTGGGAGAGAAAGCTCCAAAATGGCCGCTATCTTTCTTTTCCAACTGTGCCGGGCTGTTGGTTTGGTTTAAGTCTACAACTGCAAGACTGCAACTCCCCATGTCACAAGATAGCTTCATTACCACTAGCCAATGACTATCCAACCCTGTACATGGTTTCTCTGTCTGGGATTTGATTCTGACATGCAACCTCTTTTGGCCCAACATTACCAGCAGGGAAACCAGTGGGCTGTAACCCACAGGACTCCATGGGATAGAGAATGCGTGCTGGTGGGTTTGTGCCCTTTCTGTTTACTCTTGTCTGAACAGGGATTTTAAACTGGACCAACAGCCTGGCACAGTTGGAAAAGAAAGGTAGTGGCCATTTTGGAGCTTCCTCTCCTAGCAAGGACCTCAGCCATGCTGCTGCCTGGATTCAAATGACAATACAGTAACAGGAAGCCCAGCAGCACTTCCTGTGTGTGGAGCAATCTAAATTGCCCAGGGGCGAAATGCATATAATCACTATTTGTGGTGTTGGTCTGGTTTAAGTCATTTTTGACTGTTGGTCCGCTTTAATATGCTGTAGTAAACCACTGTGCTTAGCAAATTATTTGAAGGCTAATCTCAATAGTAGGAATTAAATAGCAATAAAATAACTAACTCTATGTGTTTTGAACTGTAGAAATGAGGTTTGAAGACCCGAGATGTAATGGTTTGAGATTAAGATGGAGGGGGAAAAAGGGTTAAGATTTAGTATGGGTTTCATGGCTAGGTTTTATGAATCATTCTCCTCATTGTTTTCCTGATTTCACTAGGAAATGAGGCTTATTTTTAAATGAAATAAAGTACCTGCTTGAGGTTAGTTGAGTCCAGAAAAACATTGCTAAGTGGAGGGTCAGAGAAAAATTATATTGATGGAACAGGAAAGGCTGATATCCCTGTACCTGTGTCCTTGCCGCAACATACAGAAGAGAACATTTTCTCCCGAAATAAATGTATAAAACACAACGAATGTTGTTGCTGCAGTATTGTTTTTACAGTAATTACAGTATTACTATTTTCAAGTTTCAAGTGCTGGGCTAGTTAGGTATTTTAGTTTTTTTGGGGAATTCTTGGTGCTCATTGCAGTACTCTCCTTTTGTCTTCGGCTATGTGCCTGTTATTAAAGTGTGACCACATATTACTCTGTAAAGTTTAGCCTTTCTTTCTTTTTATTTCTTGTTCCTTAAATGATCCATTTAATTTTCTGCAATCTGTGAAACCTCCACAGATAGGCTTCTCCCACTCACTGCTTGCTGCAGCTGAAGAGTAATTCTTCCCCGAAAAGCACTTTAACTCTCGTGTGCGCCACTGTGTATTAATTGTACAATTATTTTATAAAGAAATGGTTCATTAGCCATTGCCTACACCGAGCATAAAAAGAAAGCACTGGCTCTCTATTACCAGCATTAAGTATATGTCACTATATACCATTCTGACTTTCAGCCTTATACAGAAAATATTTTATTATCAGCACTGCTGTGTAGCTTTAGTGGGTACAAATTATGTGTAGATGTTACAATATTCACCTGAATAAAAAGTGACTGGAAATCTAGGTCATTTTGTTAAAGATTTGGATAGGGAACCTACTGACAATCGTGCAACATGTAAAACATTTTTTGCATAATCCTTATTTTGATAGTTTCTGCACTAATGTTTGACCTTTTATCTTAGTACACCAACAAGAAAAACAACTAGTTCCATTAAATTAAAGTAATTTACCAGTTATTATAGCTGGACGAACCCCCAAAGTTTGGGTTCGGCAAGTTTGGCTGAACTTTGAATAAATTAAATGAATTATCCAAACTTTGGGGGGTGGCTGTGGAACCGGGGGTTGTGCAGTGTGCAGCAAAAGCAACATGGCCACTGGCTCCCAGAAGTGAGGACACTTCTAGTACCTCACTAATGGGGGCCTGCACCCATCTTTTTGTAGACCCCGCTGGGGCTAGTTTGAACTGCCACTGCTCCACTAGCAGGAGAGGTTCGGGGCCCAGGTGTATTACAGCAGCTGTCTATTGATGCACCCTTACGTTAAGTGGGTTAATAGGATGCTCAACAGCCCATTAACCAGTTTTTTAGTGTTCAGGTTGGACGTCAAAGTTGAACACAGACTTTTGGTTGAAGTCCGTGTTTGGGTTTGGGAAACTTTGAGGTTCAGGTTCACCCATCTCTACCAGTGATATATATAAAATAAATCTCAAACTGTATTGGCTATCCCCCCCAAAAAAAACTAATATATGGGTATGCAACATCCAAAGCAAATTGGAACCAAGTTTGTCATGCCAGGAGCAGTATGACATCATTAGCAAATCTGATGACATGGCTGCATTCTTTAAATAACTGGACTGTCAAGAGTCTATATATTTATAACTTGCGTCATGTTGGCAGGATTTTGGGGAGGAAAATAAGAAAATAATATTTTTAACCAAATAATAGGCAAAGTGCAGAATCCTCCAGTTACAGGCAGAGTGGCATTCCACCCATCCCATTCCCATAGGCAGTGTGGCACCCCCTCCCATTCCCCATATAGGCAGTGTGGCACCCCCCTCCCATTCCCCATATAGGCAGTGTGGCACCCCCCTCCCATTTCCCATATAGGCAATGTGGCACCCCCCTCCCATTCCCCATACAGGCAGTGTAGCACCCCCTCTTATTCCCCATATAGGCAGTGTGGCACCCCCCTCTTATTCCCCATATAGGCAGTGTGGCACCCCCTCCTTTTCCCCATATAGGCAGTGTGGCATTCCCCCCTCCTATTCCCCATATAGGCAGTGTGGCATTTCCCCCTCTCATTCCCTATATAAGGAGTGTGGCACCCCCCTCCCATTCCCCATATAGGCAATGTAGCATTTCCCCCCTCCCAATCCCCATATAGGCAGTGTGGCATCCCCCCTCCCATTCCCCATATAGGCAGTGTGGCATCCCCCCTCCCATTCCCCATATAGGCAGTGTGGCATTTCCCCCTCCCACTCCCCATATAGGCAGTGTGGCACCCCCTCCCATTCCCCATATAGGCAGTGTGGCACCCCCCTCCCATTCCCCATATAGGCAGTGTGGCACCGCCCTCCCATTCCCCATATAGGCAGTGTGGCACCCCCCTCCCATTCCCCATATAGGCAGTGTGGCACCCCCCTCCCATTCCCCATATAGGCAGTGTGGCACCCCCCTCCCATTCCCCATATAGGCAGTGTGGCACCCCCCTCCAATTCCCCATATAGGCAGTGTGGCACCGCCCTCCCATTCCCCATATAGGCAATGTGGCATTTCCCCCCTCCCATTCCCCATATAGGCAGTGTGGCACCCCCTCCCATTCCCCATATAGGCAGTGTGGCCCCCCCCTCCCATTCCCCATATAGGCAATGTGGCATTTCCCCCCTCCCATTCCCCATATAGGCAGTGTGGCTTCCCCCCTCCCATTCCCCATATAGGTAGTGTGGCATTCCCCCCTCCCATAGGCAGTGTGGCACCCCCTAACATTCACCATAGGCAGTGTGGGACCCCCCATCCCATTCCCCATATAGGCAATGTGGCACCCCCCTCCCATTCCCCATACAGGCAGTGTAGCACCCCCTCTTATTCCCCATATAGGCAGTGTGGCACCCCCCTCTTATTCCCCATATAGGCAGTGTGGCACCCCCTCCTTTTCCCCATATAGGCAGTGTGGCATTCCCCCCTCCTATTCCCCATATAGGCAGTGTGGCATTTCCCCCTCTCATTCCCTATATAAGGAGTGTGGCACCCCCCTCCCATTCCCCATATAGGCAATGTAGCATTTCCCCCCTCCCAATCCCCATATAGGCAGTGTGGCATCCCCCCTCCCATTCCCCATATAGGCAGTGTGGCATCCCCCCTCCCATTCCCCATATAGGCAGTGTGGCATTTCCCCCTCCCACTCCCCATATAGGCAGTGTGGCACCCCCTCCCATTCCCCATATAGGCAGTGTGGCACCCCCCTCCCATTCCCCATATAGGCAGTGTGGCACCGCCCTCCCATTCCCCATATAGGCAGTGTGGCACCCCCCTCCCATTCCCCATATAGGCAGTGTGGCACCCCCCTCCCATTCCCCATATAGGCAGTGTGGCACCCCCCTCCCATTCCCCATATAGGCAGTGTGGCACCCCCCTCCAATTCCCCATATAGGCAGTGTGGCACCGCCCTCCCATTCCCCATATAGGCAATGTGGCATTTCCCCCCTCCCATTCCCCATATAGGCAGTGTGGCACCCCCTCCCATTCCCCATATAGGCAGTGTGGCCCCCCCCTCCCATTCCCCATATAGGCAATGTGGCATTTCCCCCCTCCCATTCCCCATATAGGCAGTGTGGCTTCCCCCCTCCCATTCCCCATATAGGCAGTGTGGCACCCGCTCCCTTCCCCATATAGGCAGTGTGGCATTTCCCCTCCTATTCCCCATATAGGCAGTGTGGCACCCCCTCCCATTCCCCATATAGGCAGTGTGGCACCCCCCTCCCATTCCCCATATAGGCAATGTGGCACCCCCCTCCCATTCCCCATATAGGCAGTGTGGCATCCCCCCTCCCATTCCCCATATAGGCAGTGTGGCACCCCCCTCCCATTCCCCATATAGGCAGTGTGGCATCCCCCCTCCCATTCCCCATATAGGCAGTGTTGCACCCCCTCCTATTCCCCATAGAAGCAGTGTGGCGACCCCCTCCCGTTCCCCATAGAAGAAGTGTGGGGACCCCCCCGTTCCCCATAGAAGCAGTGTGGCAACCCCCCGTTCCCCATAGAATCAGTGTGGCAACCCCCCCCCCCCCCCGTTCCCTATAGGCACACAATGATTAAAAAAAAAAATCAACTCACATGTTACTGGCACTCCCGCGTTGCTGGCCTGGCTGACACACTGGGACCCTAGAAGAAGACGGAGGCGAGTCCCCGCCGCTCCTTCCTACTGGCCGGGCCGCACAGACACCCGGCCCTGTGAATCGGGTGGGCGTGGCCTGCACCGCGTTGGCGTGCATTGCGTCGTGGCGCTGGCCACGCCCACCCGTTCTATCGAGCTGGGTGTCTGCGCGGCCCAGCCAGTAAGAAGAAGCGTCGGGGACAGAGACAGCCGATCCTTCTCCGCATCTTCTCTGCTGCCTCAGGCGAGGTGCAGGCCACGTCCACCTGCTGCACGGACCGGGCTGTTCACTCCTGCCCTTGCCAGAAGAGGCAGCAGCTGGAGGACAGGAGATGATGGCGGAGCGGCAGGCGCTGCCTCCGTCCCTTTCGCTGCTATTGCTGCCGCAGCGGCGGGGCCAGGGACAGTGCCCGCCACTCCTCTGTCTTCTTCTGGCCTTCAGCAGTGCAGCAGGCAACGCGGGAGCGCTGGTAACGTGAGTTTACTTTTTTTTTTTTTTTTACATTCGCCCGATAAAGCGCACTTTTTTCCCCCCACTTTTGGGTAAAAATAAGTGCGTCTTATAGGGCGAAAAATACGGTAAGTATCTTAAGGTAAGCTGCCAAAATAGCAGTACAAAAGGATGTAAATGTACACATCTACTGAGAAACAATTTTATGACTGAAGGTCCAACCAGAGAAGATGGTCGACAAATATTAAACACAGAAATTATTATTATTATTATGTTAAAATGTTATTATTATTATATTCATATTACCCCTTGTTAACATTAAGAAACCCCCTGCTGAGGGCTGTGCTGCTGGACAGAAATTAAGAGACTAATATCCAGAAAGAAACCATTCCCTGAGGAGCATAGTTGGTACAGAGTACAGTGTCTCTTCTGGTTTCCTCTCCAATACATCTTGTGCTCTGCACTCTAAGGCCTTACTAATGTTTTCAGAGGATAACTCCTGCAAGGGACCTCTGCTCAGTAATTTGAGGCCTGACTAAAAAAAACCTTTAGCCCATATCCATGAGACCTTAAGCTCTATGTCTGGGTAAAGGATTTCCTCAGAAGGGATGTTTGCTTCTTCACTGAGGCTAGTTTTTTGAAGGGCCCATAGCCTGTATTTTTCCTGTATTCTTCAGACATAAGGTTTTTCCCCTACAGTATCTACTCAGAGGTCATTTTTATTTATATTTATAAAGAGCCCTGTAAGAGACCTCTGCCCTGTACTGGGCTAATTTCATTTGTAGAATGACTCCTGCAGGTGATGAAGTCCTGTGGAAGTGATTGCATAGATAATGTTTATATTCTTCAGACTTTGGGTGTTACCTTATTTATTTTCAGTTTGAGACACAGAGTCATTCTGCATGAAATAAAGTAAAAAAATAGTTTTCTTTTCTTTAAAAATCTAAATTCTTTACACATAATGTAATGGTCAAGTTCTAAGGATGAGGTGCAGATTAATGTTAATTGTTGGATATTTTATATTGGAAGTCTGGGAAAACCAGCAGCCTCCATTTGACTCCTCACAGGGGAAATCTGGGGTTTGGTTCATGTTTGCATTTGGAATAAGACAAATAAAATAGGTATATACAGTACCTCAGACAAAGTATTTACTGACACATCTTCTTCCCAAATTGTTGCTTTCCAGCCTAGAATTAAATATATATTTGCCATTAAGTTGTATGTAAGAAGTTTGATACAATAGTCCAGACTGTCACAGTAAAATAAAAAAAAAGATTTGATACAGGAGACTTGCATCTATAATTTATAAAGCTTCTTTCAGACTGGTGCATTCTGCTGCGATTGCAGGGTGATTGTGGCCTCCCTGCAATCGCCTGGTAAACGCTGCTCATAGTAACCTAGGGATGCTTTCACATCTTTGGCAATTGTAGCACGATCACAGACATGAAGTTTGCTGCAATAGTGATTTCACTTTATCATGTGGTCATCACAATCACTTTCAAAGCGCTATGCAATCACTTCCACATGCGGAACCTCTCAGTGTAAAACCAGCCACAAAGTATTGACATTTTGCCCCCTAAAAGTAAAGTGGTAGACATGTTGTATAAATCAAATTGTATAATAAACTTTCAACTTAATAACAGATTGCAATGCAACAAAACTGAAAAAAAAAACAGGGGGGGGGGGGTTAAAAAAGCTTTCTAAAGGCACTTTGAGCCTCATTTATCAAGTGTCAGTGCCATTCAATACCACCCAGCGCCAATGTTTTAGCCTCAGTGACACTTAATGCACTATTAAAGACGCCAATGCCCCAGCCAGTCTGTGCCCAATTTACCACTTGCAACTTTTTGAATGCGGTGACCGGCGCGCTTGTTTAAGCTGTGCCAGTCTATGAGCAGCACTGTATTGAAATGTTTGCATATAAATAAAATTAAACATATTTGTTTGTACAGAACTTTCTTTTGTGACTTGTTAAGAATTTAAGCAAATAATGTAGATGTTGACAAATGTAATGGTATTAATTTCTTCTTTCTTTATTGTGTTTCCTTTATTAACAATGTGTACTTTGTAACACAATGAAAAAGCAGCCTATACACACTCTAAAGTTTGTTCCTTTTGTGCACAGCAATGATATCCTGTGACTCGAAGGAAGAAACGCCGACCAGCGCCTATTAAATACAGTGCCAATCTTTTCGGCATTCGGTACCTATAAGTTGGGGGGACAAAGTAGCGCTCACTGGCACTGTTAGAATCTGCATAATAGCAACACCAGAATATAAAGTGATGCGGTCGCTCCAAGGTGCATGCATATGCCATCAAAATGATATCAAATGGCACAAAAAGGCGCACTTAATAAACGGGCATGCTGATTCATTACTAACGCCAGGTAGCGACAGATGAGCGTCTGTAGAGCAGATTTCAGAGCGCCTGCTAGTAGTCGTTGTGCTCGGCCATGGATCATTGTTTCAGAGTGCCTCAGTCGCTATCCGGCATTGATGAATATGATATTTGAGTCGCTATACTACGCTGTATGTGAGCAAACCATAACACCAGCTTAGTGTGACTGACTAACACCACATTCATTCAAAAAACAGCCACAAACATTGCCGGCTCTCAAAATCATGTACTTGTAGCCCATAGCGCCAGAGGCTGTGTGATTAAAGTCTGTTTTTGTACATGTATCCACTAGTAACAAAACGAAAACATATGGAATTACATTGTTATAACTTTGTAACATGAACACTTTAATACCAGACCTGTAAGGACAATTCTGCATAGAAATATGTGTGCAGTGCCAGACTATGTTTCACTATTTTGTGCTACACATGTTCAACCTTGATTTTTGAAGGGATTTCCAGGGATTTCCCAGAAAAATTACATATTGTTTTTTTCAGCCTGGGCTTCAACATGAAATGTCTTGTATGACCTTTTTAGTGGATTCTCAATACTTTTGGGTGAAATATGTGCAAAAAAATTTTTAAAAATCTAGTTTTTGCAATTTGTAGTGTTTTTTTGTAATAAAAATGTAAGTTTGTCAATAAAATTTTATTGCGTGTGAAATCCCGATTTCTCCCGGTCACAGCGGTATCACATATGTATTGGTAGACACCCTTTCCTGCCCAGGAGACTCCACCAAACTGAAACAGCGCTTTAGGAGATTTTCAGATAAAATACAACTGCACTATACACCTTGCAGTTTTTCCAGAAAAACAACCCTTTACATTTGAAACCCCCCCACAAACTATATATTCTCTGGAAGTACACACCTCAAGCTTTCTACGCGTACCAAGCTTGTTTATGTGGGCTGAATAAAAAACATGTTTTCCTAAAATATCAATATGCAAACAAGAAAAAGCAAGCTAAATCTGAAAGCGCAAGGTCCCCCGAGCCGAACAATACCCAACATGCATAGGTACTATTAACAATTTTAATTGCCAGCCTACTTAAAGTTTTGTCACCCTCTGTTGACAGGTCATTTTTCCCCATTTTGCGCCATGTTTAACCGTGATTTTTGCCAGAATTTCCAGGAAAATTATATATATATATATATATATATATATATATATATATATATTTTTTAATTCTTTATTTAAAGTTTTGCAGAATTAAACATACAAACATTGGATACAGATAGTACAATACACAAGAGGAGGGGGGAGGACATATGGGGCTCCATGTCACAGCATAAGTATCATTTCACATCTGAACCACAACATCTGCCAACATTACAGGATACATGACGGGAGATTCTCAGCCGTTGTCAGTTCGTGAGTTGCGGAAAGAACCCCTCTAGCTCCGAACCTGAACCTCGTGTGATTAAGGCTCCCGTCCAGCCGGGCCAACGGAGCATTCCTCCTTCCAAATAGGTATATTTAATCACTTTGCCCTCAAGGGGAAAACGGTGCTTCCTCCATGCTGGGCAGAACCATATGTCCTTCCCCAGGGAAGGGTAACGCATGACATAAGGGGCTTGGATGGGGTAGGGAATGGGAGGGGAGGTGTAAAACCAAAAACGGGGGGTTTAAGGGGCGAGTAAGGGGGTATGGCGTGTGGGACACGGTTTCAGTCCGGACTATTTTCACCGCCCGCCCAAGTCTGGCATTGTTCAAGATAGAGTGAGATAGATCAGGATATGCCCCTTTTAGGTGGGGCAGATCAAGGGAAGGCGACGCCGCAAACACAGCCCCGGGCCTACTACTCAAACAGGTTCCCGAATTCCGCTGATTCATATATATATATATATTTTGCAGCAGAGTTTAGGCTTTAACATGAAATAAATAAATATTTTTTAGACAATTGTCTCCTTTATTTTAAATAAAACATTTGTTTTATTAATGAAAACCATATTACATGTAAAAGTCCCATTTCTCTCGATTACAATGGTACCACATATGTATCGGTAGCCGCCCATTCTTGCCCCGGGTGGGGAATCCTTTTTTTAGGGAATTTTAAGGGTTAAAAACCCTTAAAATCCCCCCAAAAAATGACATGGGGTCCTCCTTACCCATCATAACCAGCCCGAGACCAGCTATGGGGTCTTGTAGGAACAGGGCGCAGGGGCCAGCTTTGGGTCTCCCCGACCTGCAGGCTACAAGCCCACATAGCCACGAGCCGGGCCCTTCTGCCCCCCCTGGTCTTTGGGGAGGCACGTAATTGGGGGTGCCGGGGGTTAATGGCAAGTCACCCGCTAGCCGCAGGTGACTTGCTAGCCCCCAGCCTTGTGAACTGGTATAGGAGTCTCATGGATCCCTTACCAGTTCACAAAGGGTTAAATGTAAAAAAACACACAGACACATAATAAAAAAAATGACATCTTTTTTTTTCTTTACTCACCTCCGATCCTCCTCTGTTCCCCGGCGATCCCCGATGACAGCTGTTGGGTGCTTGGTGGAGGGAGGCTGGGGGGGCGAGGGATCACAGCCCTCTTCCCCCTCCAACCTCTCTCCTCCAAGCACCCGGCAAGACTGATCGTCTCGGGCTGTCAGGTGACGTGACTATGATGTCACCTGACCCCACCCCCTTGGGCTAGCAGCCGCGAACCAGGAAGTGAGGGAGAGGGCAATTTCTTGCCCTCTCCTCACCACGGAAGAGCCCGGGGGCGATCGGAGGTCCCCCCGGTGAAGAGGAGACCCCGCGGGAGGGATCGCAGCCGAGTAAATGGCTTTTTTTTCTTTTACAGTTAACTGTGGCAGCGGCCGAACGGGGGGGGGGGGCGCTATCTTGGGCACCCTCCTGAAGCAAGAAGAGCCCCGGTGGGGAATTGGATACCCACGCGGGTGAAGAGAAGACCTGGCCCAATCCAACAAGGGATCAGGTGGGGAAGTTTTTTCCATTTTTAACTGAATCAGATGCTACCTGGCGTTGTTCTAGTCGCTCAACAGATTCTGCTTCATAAATGTGGAATTGCATGCCTTCTCCAGCATACCTGCCGCTGTACAGGCACTACCTGGCACTATCCCTTCATGAATAAGGCCCTAAGCTTTTGATTTTCTACATGCAGTGCTACTGAAGAAGATGGCACTATATAAATAAACAAGAATACAAATGATGCTAATAAATACAGCAACAGGTTGCTAGAGAAAAAGTAAAACAAATGAGTGATAAAAGGTTGTTTTTAAGATTATTTTTACTTCCATTTATTGGTCATTCATTTTGTGCTGTATTTAACACATTTACTGACCTTATGGTTGAGCACATATGAATAAAATGAATGATGTTACTGGCTTCTTTGCGAACCACTTACTGGTATTACTTCTTTTCACTTTTATTACTGACCTGCTGACCTTGATCTTGTCAAGGCTAATTACATTATACATTTTGGTTTCAGTAAAAGCAAAATCAAGGAAAAGCAAAGCAGATATACCATTGTCAATGTGATATACTGAATTTTAAATGTATAATTGAACAGTTTTCTAATAAACACTGCATAAAGGCAAATGAGTTGTGCAAATGAGCTTTACAGTAAGAACAAAAAGACTTACATAATCATAGGGTATGATTTTTTTTGCATTTAATTTAAATGATTCTAGGATGATGTTTGTTACAAACACTGTGTAGAAACTAAAGTAGAGCAGATTGTTTCAGCATGAATCAACTTCAGATAGAAATTTCTTAAATTCCAGCATGGTAATGATTCCAAAACTCATTTTTAAAACTAAAGGACATTATTAATATTATTATTAGTTTTTTATTTAGAGAGTGCTATCATCTTCCATAGTGTTGTAGGAATTACAGTCATAGTAAAACAAATATAATACAGTACATGGTATATAATGGGTCAGATATGAGAGAGATACAGGATATACATATTGATACTGGTGTACAATAGGTGTAAGGGCCCTGCCCTTGTGAGCTGACAATCAAAAGGATAAGGTTGGATCACAGAAAGTATATAAGGCTAAGGCCCGTTGCTTTACATTTCAAACACCAAACCTACTGCTACTAAACAGAGGATTTTTTTCTTGACCATTTTTTAACTTATACCAGAAATATTAAAAAAGTTAGACAGTTCTTTCTTAGTAGTACAATGTTACCTTCTGTCACCCTTGTCTTTTCTGTCTTCCAATTGAATGGAAAACTCAACAGGATTGTTTCTTGCAACGTTCTGTAACAACACTCTAGACTACCTTACAATACAGATTTAAGAAAAAAAAAAGAAAATTAACTATTATATTTCATAGAAAGAAGGGTCTCTTGCTTTCAAGTCTACTTGTATTTCCTAACATACGAGACTGCAATTGCTGACCTAGATCTAAATAGTCTAAAGTTTTAGCTTCTAAGCTGTTTTTTGGCTCTTACACCTGAAGAGCTATTCACACATTCCAATCTATAATATTTTGTGGCAAATGTCTTGAGAAAAATCCAATCTTTCAACTTCTTCAACACAAAAGTCAAATTGTTGTTTGTTGTATGTTTACTTTATTATAAGCCAGAACGTCCCCAGTTAAGTACATTGCCCTAAATGCTTTATAATTTCACCCAATTTTCTACTTATAGTCAATTTACAAATTTAATTTAATTTTTAATAGTACTGATGAACATTACAGAAAGTATGAAACATTATATAATTAACTGACCTCAGTTACTCATCCTTATATGAAATGGACAGTTTAATTTCTTGGCAATAATGGCCTCACCTGTGCCTCTCCTCCATTCCCTAAAGAGCCATGTAGCCACTATAGATAGAAAGGAAGGGTATTTAAAGTTTACCCTTTCTTTCCTTTCCCTTTTTTCCATGACCAGTCTCCAAATGTGGTTGCATGGCTGCCCCTGTCCCTCAGGACTACCAGCTTGAGTGTGCATGGCAGGTCACAGTTGTTGCATTTTCCGGGCTTGCTCAAACCTACTAATTAATAGTAGGTGAGAAGTATAAACACTAAAGTGTTTGGACTGATGAAAACATTTTTTGCAGAAAATGTTATATATGCAGAAAGTAGCGTATCTGTTTTCGCTAGGAAATTACATAAGGTTAGGTATCTACAAATTTGTGACAATGCACCCAAGCTGCAGCATATTCAGCAGAGATACTGGTACAGTAGTATAACCATATGTGCTTTGTGACCCAATTATAAAAAGCAGCTACACGGAGCTGTGACTTGTCAAACTGTCCCTAATGAAAGAAGCTACTTATCTTACCAACAGAATACAAAGAGATCATTCAATCCAAATGTGTAACCTTTACCCTTTAAGTATTGCACCACTTTTTAAAAAGATTGCACCACAGGAGGTCCTATAATTTTACATTTTTAATTTCTTCGATCTTCAAAAGTGGATCCAGCAATCTGTAGCTATACTGTTCACTCCTAGAGTAATCTGTAAGTCCTCTGTAGTCTAGCCTAAAGGACAGGACTGACCTGGCCAATAAATCTTTCATATAATCTGATATATATATTATACTTTGTTAGCAGTGGAAAAAGAAATAAATGTATAACTAATGTTAGGGTCAAACTATATACAAAAAAAGTATGTTTATGAGCCATTTTTTTCTGAGAGTGTCACTACATACATTTTTTATTTGTTTGGCTCATTTATCCTTGCCCCTTCTTTATTGGCAGAACCTTTATAATGCAGCAAGCACCTCCAGCATGAAGGGCTTGCCAGCAGAGCCCACATTCAGCAGTGTGAAAAGAATGATGACCTCTTCCTCTGTAGCTTTGGGGAGATGAATGGGTATGGCATGACAAAAGCTCATTCCTGTTTCTAACACACAGTCATCTTGACAAATACTTATTTCATGTTTTAAAGGCACCTGTGTGGTTTATTGTTGGCATGACAGACCCACTTTAATAAGAATGGAAATTCTTTAGACACAGCACAGCAATAACAATGAACAAGACCCCATCTGTTTTAAAGAAAGATGGCTCTAGTTGCTATACCAGTTTGCAGTACATATTTCAAAAACTCGTTTCCACTCTTCACTATATATGTATTTTTTTTATTAAAGGGAGCAATTTCATGAACATGTCTCTTACTTAATCAACTTCTATCACCAGTTTACATTCCAAATATAGTGAAGACATTTAAAAGATTGTTACTTCTATTATATATATTAAAATATTAAAGATGTAAAGCCATATTTAAGAACAGTTCATTTTCAGACTAGCTTTGTCTACTTAGGTAATTTAGGTCAAAATTTCAAAACATAGGAGACAATCTACAAAGTGTGCAGCACAAAACCCAGGGGTTGGCTTTTCTAAAATATTCCAGGGCTGGCTGCTGACCTTCCCTTGGGCATCCCAAATCTGGGTGTGGGAAACCCCCCTGGACCTTTGCAAAACTCAACTTCTTCCTAGCTCCCTCGCCGATGTAATCACTGGCGCCCGCATCCCTAGCACCTGCGAGCGTGTCTGCTGCTGGGGATGCACCCACTAATGCTTTGCCAAATTGCCTTTTGCTGAACATTACATATCCACAGCAGACAACTCTGATTAGATGAGAGCCCGCACATGCATTGTAGGACAGGTGGAGAGTGAGTTTTTCTGGGTGATCTGGGGGATTTTACACAGTGGAGCATCCCAAACCAGGATATGTCTATGGTTGGGATAGTCAAAATTGCTTAAAATGGTGCAAGGTTTGGCAAGGTACTTCGAGTGTGTGTCAGTTTGCATGATTTTAGATGTAACCTAGCTTTAAAGCTATTTTGACCAGATTAGATTGACCAGTCAAACTTTAAAATCAATTGCCTGGAAGCTTACCTGTAATGTCAGTCCCATGTTGTCTCTTCTCCCCAGTCCCCAAATAAAAGAGAATTTCCTCTTCCTCTTTGCTGCTCCCTGATCCTGACCACAAACTGAAGCCTCAGGCTCATGTCAGGTTGACACCCTCTCTTTTAGAGCCCTCAACGCTGACACTGAAGCCCGACTGACATAAAGCAATGCACACAGTGTGCTAGCGTCACTCATCCCTGCCACTCCCATGACAGAGGACAGCATAACACGAGGTGAAATGTAATTTTATGTAAGAAACGCTAAAGGGATAGTGACAAAAAGAAAATTCAGACAAACATTTTTTTCGTTAAATATGAATTGTATCTAATGAAAAATGTCAACAAAAGTTACCAAAAAATATCAAATACCTATATATAGGTATAAACCTGCAGGCAGTTTCATTGTTAAGTGGGATGCATTTAACCCTTCTAGTGCCAGCTACGCGAGTATCACATAGCTGCCTCTCCTATCATTAAGTGCCAGATATGCAAGACTCACCTAGTTCACTTTAAACCCCTACAGAAAAAAGTATAAAAGTTAAAAACTCACATGACCCCTCATTTTATCTGGCCATGCCTTCTCTTCACCCAGGGAGCATCAGATCCCCTCCCCAAGGCTTTTCTTCAGAAGGGTGGCTCGTAATAGCTGCCCCCGCTTTCACCTCAGCTAACTGTAAAAAAAAAAGAAATTACTTACATTTAGTCGCAATCCCTCTTGCCATTAATTCCTGCCCTACCCCCACATCCCAGGAGGGCAGAAGAGCCCGGGGCCATTTAGGCTTTGCAGGCTGCCACTAAGCCGCCCTTGTTCTACATGCCCTGCATAGCTGTTCCTCTGGCTCTTCTGACCCCCTTGCCTTTGGGGGGGGGGGGGCAGAGATTAATGGTAAGTCACCCACTAGCCACAGGTGATATGCCAGCCTGCGAGCCTTGTGAACTGGTATAGGCGTCTCATGGATCCCTTAACAGTTCACAAAGAGTTAAATGTAAAAACACAGAAACTAGAGACAAATTACATTTATTTATTTTTCCTTACCTCTAATTCTGTGTCCCCCCTTGTGAATTCTGTGATCGTTGGAGGGGAGAAATGGGATCACAGCCCCTTGAACCCTCTCTCCACTGATAAGCCGGCGTTATTAAGCATCTTTGGGTGGGTGTGTGATGATGTCATGGCAGGGCTAGCGGCCAGGTGACAGCGGAAGTGCTGGAGAGGGCCTATTTCACCCTCTCCTCTCCACAGAAGAGCCTAGGGCAATTGGAATCCCCCCCCCCCACAGTGAAGAGGAGGCCACCACAGCTGGGTGATAAAATTTCAAGTAAGTTGGCAATTAAAAGGGTTAAAAGTAGCTATGCATGTTGGGTATTGTTCTGTTCAGTGGACCTTGTGCTTTCCGATTTAGCTTGCTTTTTTCATGTTTGCAATTTGATCTTTTTCGAAAATGTGTTTTTTATTCAGCTTATTCTGGTATTCCTTTAACAAGCTGTGTACTCTTAGAAAGCTTAATGTGTGTACTTATATATGGCAATATATGGTTTGTGGGGGGTATTCCAAGTGTAGGAAGGATTCACCCTTCACTAGTCATAACCATAGTCATAACCATAGCTCTTCCTCAACATTATTATGTAAATGTATTCCCAGCACCATACGACTAACCCACAAATGTATTATATTGTACTGTATCCTGACCCGCAGCCCTCTTTATCAAACTGTATACAATTGGGTTGATTCAAAGAAACATGTAACAGCTTGGATTTTGCTCACGATCATCCTATTTTTTACGTCCGCTCGTGCGTTCGTATGAACTTGCGAGTGATTCAATAAGCAAATACGTTTCTATCCTAAAAGATACGTCCGTTCGTATGATATCTCCCGAACTTGCCTCAGTCAGTTGCCAATCGTAAAAATCACGTTCATGTGCTCACCTGTTGCGGCGGCAGCCTGTTTTGTCGGCGGCTTCCATCGTCCAGCTCTTCCAATTACTTGCGTTCGTATGTTTATAAGATCTTGCGCATGCGCACCCTCAACCAGAAACTTACATAAACACCGTAGCGGCTGCATCCAACTTCATTTCTCGGTCCCTCAAACTTACCTAAACCCCGTAGCGCCTGCATCCAACTTCATTTCTCGGTCCCTTAAACTTACCTAAACCCCTTAGCGCCTGCATCCAACTTCATTTCTCGGTCCCTTAAACTTACCTAAACCCCGTAGCGCCTGCATCCAACTTCATTTCTCGGTCCCTTAAACTTACCTAAACCCCGTAGCGCCTGCATCCAACTTCATTTCTCGGTCCCTGAAACTTACCTAAACCCCTTAGCGCCTGCATCCAACTTCATTTATCGGTCCCTTAAACTTACCTAAACCCCGTAGCGCCTGCATCCAACTTCATTTCTCGGTCCCTGAAACTTACCTAAACCCCGTAGCGCC
Organism: Gastrophryne carolinensis; assembly: GCA_027917425.1. Lineage (NCBI taxonomy): Eukaryota > Metazoa > Chordata > Amphibia > Anura > Microhylidae > Gastrophryne > Gastrophryne carolinensis. The sequence goes on from CM051237.1 coordinate 310,450,294, forward strand.
TGCATCCAACTTCATTTCTCGGTCCCTTAAACTTACCTAAACCCCGTTGCGCCTGCATCCAACTTCATTTCTCGGTCCCTTAAACTTACCTAAACCCCGTAGCGCCTGCATCCAACTTCATTTCTCGGTCCCTTAAACTTACCTAAACCCCGTAGCGCCTGCATCCAACTTCATTTCTCGGTCCCTTAAACTTACCTAAACCCCGTAGCGCCTGCATCCAACTTCATTTCTCGGTCCCTGAAACTTACCTAAACCCCTTAGCGGCTGCATCCAACTTCATTTCTCGGTCCCTTAAACTTACCTAAACCCCGTAGCGCCTGCATCCAACTTCATTTCTTGGTCCCTTAAACTTACCTAAACCCCGTAGCGCCTGCATCCAACTTCATTTCTCGGTCCCTGAAACTTACCTAAACCCCTTAGCGCCTGCATCCAACTTCATTTCTCGGTCCCTTAAACTTACCTAAACCCCGTAGCGCCTGCATCCAACTTCATTTCTCGGTCCCTGAAACTTACCTAAACCCCTTAGCGCCTGCATCCAACTTCATTTCTCGGTCCCTCAAACTTACCTAAACCCCTTAGCGCCTGCATCCAACTTCATTTCTCGGTCCCTTAAACTTACCTAAACCCCTTAGCGCCTGCATCCAACTTCATTTCTCGGTCCCTCAAACTTACCTAAACCCCTTAGCGCCTGCATCCAACTTCATTTCTCGGTCCCTGAAACTTACCTAAACCCCTTAGCGCCTGCATCCAACTTCATTTCTCGGTCCCTTAAACTTACCTAAACCCCGTAGCGCCTGCATCCAACTTCATTTCTCGGTCCCTTAAACTTACCTAAACCCCTTAGCGCCTGCATCCAACTTCATTTCTCGGTCCCTTAAACTTACCTAAACCCCGTAGCGCCTGCATCCAACTTCATTTCTCGGTCCATAAAACGTCACCAAACCACATAATGTACATCTGTCTTTATTTTTTTTAGTGTGTATGTAATTTGGTGTGTAGTTGTTTTTTGTTGCGCATATTAGAAAAGACACATTTCTGAAGGCTTAAAATATTTTTTTATTTTAACAGTAATTTGGTAAAATGTGCTATATTTGTTTTAAATTATTAAAATTTGGAGTTACTTTTTAAAATAACTTTTTGTACTTAAATAGTTCTATGTGAAAATTATTTTTTATTTTTTTTTTTGTCTTTTTTATAAGTAAAATTATTTGTATAAAATTTAAAACATTTAAAATTTGGCTAAAAAACAGTAAAATCTATCAAACAATTTTAACAAAGTAGCCAGGACCAAGGGCACTATTCATCCTCCTCTTCGTCATCTGTTGGCCCCAACGTCGCCTGTATGGCCAGCAGCTCGGCCACCAACTCCTGGATCCTTTTTTTTTTCTCTGCCTTGGTTTTTGGCATAATCCCTGTAAGCAATAGAGAAAAAAACCTAAATAGGAGTACCAGACCGGTTGGTATGCTGTAAATAGATTTGTGGTTAATCCAATACATGTAAATGCATGACATATGTCATTCTTCCAAGGGCTAAAGTTAATGCATTTCCAACAGGTAAGTATTTAAACTCCTTAAACCGGACCTTCAACATTATTGAATGACAACCAATACCTATTTCGAAATGATTATGCACCAGATCAAAGTACAGTTTTGACGTTTATGGCTTGCAGCGCCGCCATCTGAACTCTGAAGCCTAACAATTAATGAGGAGTGGAGAGTTGGATAAAGTACAGGGGAGTACGTTACAGTGGTGCGTTGACAATCCAGAGCATAGCTGGGTTGAGGGAAAGGTCATCAATCCCACAATGCATGCCAGGACCGTACTTTTTACAATCTGTATCCCATGCTGCCTGTAAATATTGCGCATTCCATAATCCGCAATATGGGCTGTTTTCACGCTCCTAACATGCATTAGATGGCTGAAGTCTGTTTTACAAAGTTTCCAATCTGTAGGTACAGTGTGTTGCCTAATTATTAGCTATGTTCTTAATACGAGTTAGGGTCCGCTTTAAGCTAAAGAAGTGGCCACATGAAAGTGTTAACTACACATTGGCTAAGCCTTTAGTTATGTGTGTGTTATTAGCTTACAAAACATTAATCTGAATCATGGCATGGAGACTTACGGAGTTGGTGGCCGACAGATGGCTGGTTGGGGCCAACAGGCTGCCCTTGGTCCTGGCTCTGCTGTGAAGAAGTCCCTGGAGAAACATGTGACATTTGGTTAGTCTTTGTAGAGAGTCACTATCCCCAACATATCTGGCTCCCAGTCTGGCTGACATCACTCACCTTCGCCAGGATCGACTTCAAGCATCTCTGCTGCCTCCTCCTCCACTATCTCACCCGCTCCTGAAGCTTCTACAAATACATAATAAAGGATAACTTAGTTTTTGGCCTGACATGTATATCTTTGTGCCTATACATGAAGAGTGACATACCAGAGCCTTCCCCATGCGTGGCCAGGTATGACTCCACGCCCACGCGCCTTGGCCCCTCCTCTGTGGTAAGGTCCAGGGGCTGGTCTGAGGAGGCCACAGAGGAGGGGTAGGTCCGTCGCCCGGGAGATCCACCACCTTCACTCACAGATGCAGAGTCATGCAGCACTGGTCGGCCTGTACGTCTCCGGGTGCGGCGAATTCTGAAATCCATTTCCAACACTACCAAAGAAAAGTCATTATAAATAAAGGCATAACTTAGACATTTGGAACATATAACATGCAATTGCTTGGTACTTACTTGGGAAATGGATCCCAAAAAACCTCCGCACCCGGGGCATGTGCAGACGCTTCAGGTCCGACCAATGCTGCATGATCTGGGTGTGAGTGAAGGTGGTGCTGGTGACACGGTGGATCTCGGCGATGATCTCCCGGGCGATGTCCCTTTTCTCGCACACATTGGGCGCGAAGTCATACCGGCGCTGAAGCATGATCTGAAAAACATAATGGACACAGAGCTTGTACTTTTACACACAGACCCATATGTGTTGCATCACAAGTTGAGTATTTAATGTCATTAACACACACATTTCGAATGGCCGCCATTTTTGGGGAGTGTCTTAAAGAGGACGTTGACTGTGATTGACAGTCTGGTCTTATGTTATATGTATCACACACCATGTACATACAGATAATAGCCAACATCAAGAATCAGGCCACCTGCATCTATGGCATGTTAGGATGTTTTAAAGATCCAAGATGTAGCCTAATGCTTAGGCTTTTGGCCCACGTGTGTGGCTTCCCGTTGTGTTTTTATGGCTTAGGAAAACAGTGTTCCGCAAACATCCGCATCAAGGTCCGAGACAGGCCAGGTTTGACAGCTCGCCCCGCTACTCCACAGGTTAATTAACTGTTGCTAAGCCGGAGCAATTGGCCGAATTAGGACATCAGCATAGACAGGTGAAAACGTGGCCAGGCTCGGCCCTTGAGGATGAAGTGTGAGGAGCCAGTGATTAAACATTAAGAGACCCCAAACTAGTTCCCAACGCATCATTTACATTTAGGCCATCATTGACTATTCTATTAAAATGCACAGGCAGCCACTTACCAGCATGAGGATCTCTTCCTGTTGACGGGTGAAGATAGTGGGCGCCATCTTTAGTCTTCTTCCAGGCAGCAGATAAGTGAAACCCCAGCGGTTTCCTGGTTCCGCACGAACGTACGTCCGTACGAGCGCGTAGTCGTGCGCATAGGCGTCAGACGCTGGGCGCATGATTTAAAGGTCCCTGCACCCAAAGCTCATTCTCTTTGAGCTTTTGGACAAAATGGCACCAAAAAAGGCAGCAGCTAAACGCGGCCAGCAAAGCCAGACCTCTGAGGGCCCAACAACCAGGTCCCAGCAACGACCGAAGAAGCTAAGGTCCCAGAAGGCCCAGAAGGCAAGTACCACCTCGGCCCCACCAAGGGACACTGGACCCTCCCTTTCCAAAAAAAGGGCCCCAAAGGCACGTGCCCCTGCGGCCAAAAAACAGGCCACAGCAGCCACCACCACCTCTGCCCCCAGAAGAGGCCGCCCAAGGGAGCCCACACCACCCATGCTTTCAAGCCGGGCACTTAGCCAACCCAGGCCCCACAGCAGTGCCCGAAGCACATCCAGCCCACGCAGAAGGGCCCGAAGCCCCTCCAGCCCACGCAGAAGGGCCCGAAGTCCATCCAGCCCGCGCAGAAGGGCCCGAAGCCCCTCCAGCCCACGCAGAAGGGCCCGAAGTCCATCCAGCCCGCGCAGAAGGGCCCGAAGTCCATCCAGCCCGCGCAGAAGGGCCCGAAGCCCATCCAGGCCGCGCAGAAGGGCCCGAAGCCCATCCAGGCCGCGCAGAGGGGCCCGAAGCCCATCCAGCCCGCGCAGAAGGGCCCAAAGCCCATCCAGCACGCGCAGAAAGGGCCAAAGACCATCCAGGCCCCACAGCAGTGCCCGAAGCACATCCAGCCCGCACAGAAGGGCCCGAAGCCCCTCCAGCCCACGCAGAAGGGCCCGAAGTCCATCCAGCCCGCGCAGAAGGGCCCGAAGTCCATCCAGCCCGCGCAGAAGGGCCCGAAGCCCATCCAGGCCGCGCAGAAGGGCCCGAAGCCCATCCAGGCCGCGCAGAGGGGCCCGAAGCCCATCCAGCCCGCGCAGAAGGGCCCAAAGCCCATCCAGCACGCGCAGAAAGGGCCAAAGACCATCCAGGCCCCACAGCAGTGCCCGAAGCACATCCAGCCCGCACAGAAGGGCCCGAAGCCCCTCCAGCCCACGCAGAAGGGCCCGAAGTCCATCCAGCCCGCGCAGAAGGGCCCGAAGCCCATCCAGGCCGCGCAGAGGGGCCCGAAGTCCATCCAGGCCGCGCAGAGGGGCCCGAAGCCCATCCAGGGGCAGAAGAACCCCATCCAGGGCCAGAAGCCCAGCCAGGGCCAGAAGCCCCTACAGGGCCCGAACCCCATCCAGGGCCAGAAGAACCCCATCCAGGGCCAGAAGCCCCTACAGGGCCCGAACCCCATCCAGGGCCAGAAGAACCCCATCCAGGCCCAGAAGCCCCCGACCTGGCACCAGCCGGGCACAGAGCCCCCGACCTGGCACCAGCCGGGAACCTAGCCCCCCAAGAGGGCCCCGAATTGCAACCATGACCACATCTACACCTGGAAGTTCGGTGGCCAGCCACGCCAGAACACCCAGTCCCTTGGCCAGTCCAGTCCAGTCATTGGGAAGCCACCAATCCGGCCATTCCCCTACCCAGCCCCAGGCCATAATGTCACCACATGTGTCTGCACACATGGAGGAGCAGCCAAGCCAACCATCTGGCCGCACATTGCGCCGCGGCCAGTTGAGTGGGAGATTCTCCCATGACCAAAATATGGCATTGGCTAGTGGCCTTACATTATACTATGACGAGCTATATGGGAGCAAATCCAAACACACCACCAAGCAGCGCAAGATGGAATTGTTTGAAACCATCCTCCGACAAGTAAATGCAGCGGGGGAAGAGAGGAAAGATGTGTCCCAAATTCAGAAGAAAATCTCTGATCTGAAGTATGCTGTACGGCAAAAAGAAATTAAAAGGCATAATTACAGGTAAATAAATGTTTTCGCTAAATATAATGTTTGGGATGTGCTGTATGCCCCTTTTCTGAATTCCAAACGATTTTCTCTTTTCAGCATGAAAACTGGAGGTGGCTTTCCATCTAAATTGGAGTTTACCCCTGCTGAGGAGATTGTGCTTGGACTTCTCCATCCGGTCGCGGTCGGTGGACATGCTGGTCTAAGGGACACAGACTCCCCGACCCGTACCCACGGTGAGTACTCTTAAATCTGCATGTTTGCCTGTTTGCTAAATAATCTACAGTTCACTAGTAACAAGATAACGGGATGCCCCTATGGTTTGCCTTGCTTGGCCTCGCACTACTGTGGCTGTTTGTGTCCTCTTTTGGTCCCTGTGAATCACACATTTAGGCCCACAGCCATTATGGCAAAGATCAAATGTCCAATTGTATTGTTAAAGTCATGAAGTTTTGCAAGATAAGTGAGATATTTAGAATCAATCACAAAACACACATCATTATGTATGGGTTGCCTTTTGGTTGTGTGAGTTGTGTTTGAGTTAACAATTTAATTAGCCACCCCCAAACATATCTGACCTAGAGCAGCGAGACTCAACTGGCGGCCCGGGCTCCCAATGCGGACCTTGGCACCACATTCAAGGCCCCCTGCCCAGACAGCCCTGCACTCAGTTACTTCTGTGTTGACGTGCTCAGAGCTGCCCCCTTGATCGGCCATGTAGTGGTTGGTCTCCTGCCCAATGTCATGGCTCCCTGAAACATAGCATTGCAATATGAAGTACTGCACAGGAAGTGGCATTGCAAGGTACACAGTAACTTATTTACATTTTCACTGGCCACAATCGTGTCCCGCTGCCCCTGCTCTGGCCCATGTGCCACAGTCCCCCCATGCCCCCCCCCCACATAAGCCCCATACATTTGTAACAGATTGGCTCCATCCATCCCATCACCATCAATACGTTAACTCCCCCCTTTAGACATCCAATCCCTGTCCCCTCAGCTCTGGCCCATCCAGCCCAGCAAGGGCAAGCAGCCTTTATTAGTTGGCACTTTGAAAGCTCCAGCCCCTCCACCAGTGTCTTTATTTTTAACTAGACACCCCCTGCGTCAGCACCATGGCCAGACATTCACCTCTCACCACATACCTTTAAATGGGCGTTTCAAACAATTGTTGGAGTACCCCGGACCGAGCAAATGGTAGGCTAAATCCAAAAATGTGCCCTGAAAGTTGGATGCTGACTGGGTACACTTCATGACTTAGAACTGAGGTCACTTAGCAGTTTGTCCGAGCCATTGCACCTATGTAAACTTGCGTGGGTTTGAACAAAGGTCACCATTGCTCTAGAGTTGAATAATATTACAAATAGAGCTATATTTGATTACGTATCAAAAAAAAGGTTATGTGTGTGTGTTTACGTGGTATTTTTTTCTCTTCTTCAGCCCAGCATGATCCCTCAGCAAGGGTAAACTCACCCCCCAGTTTGGTTATGCCTACCAGGTCCGTACAGCATCGGAGCCCAGATCAGAGATTTTCGGTAAGTTAATTTAGTAGCATAAATACTAACAAGTGCTTAAGAATGTGTTAAACTGTTGAAATCCTAAATTGGGACGCAAACTTAGCCTTTTTTTTTTTGATATGTCCCTACAGACCCGCACACTCATGGAAGAGATCCAGGACATGGAGGAAGATGATGATGTCTCCGTACAGGGCACGTCGGATGAACTCCCCCTGGGTCCCAATTTGGAACTGCTCGATAATGTTTCTCTGGCCAATCCTCAGCAGCAGAGTGAATCTCCATCCATTGTGCTTGCACATGGGGAGACTGACACTACAGTCCCCAGTGTTCACTCTGCTGCTGAGGATTTGCAAAGCAGGCCGGTTGCTGTTGAGGGTACGACACCACGCGGCAGGGCACGCCCAAGAGCCAGGGTAATTGTGCGGCGGACGCCATTACGCCGCCCCACAATTTCCCAGGGGAGGCAGAGTGCCCTGCTTCAATTATGGACCCAACAAAGGGACTCTTATGACGCCCAGCTCGTTACAGAGCGTGAGCAAAGGCATGCCGACATGGTGAACATCCATACCAGTCTACAGGGCATCCTCGCGGAGTTGCGTACCCTCAACAGCAACGTGGCCAATTCAAGTAATGGCATCCAGTCAGCCATGGCTGAGATGACCAATATGCAGAGAAACATTGTGGAGCAGTTTCAAATTCACAATGCTGCCATGGCCCAGGCTAGGTCCCATTCCCATGGACCTCCACCTGGACCTCCACCTGGGTATTATGGGCAGCCACCCTATTAAGCCATGGGTGTGTGGGACATCTTTTCTCTTAACCCCCACTGTATTTACTTGTCCTTTGAGGTTTCAAACAATCCATTTTGTGTTGCTCTGGCAGGTTGTGTTTTGTATTTGCTCCCATATAGCTCCTTAGAGTAATGCTTAAGGCCACTAGCCAATGCCATAGGTCTATGTGGAGTTTATCTGGCCACTTATGGCTTTACCTATGTATTTGGTTGGTGCTCCTCCTGTTTGCAGACATGTTTGTGTGACATTATGGCCATGCCCAAATATCCCTGGGCACAGGCAATATTAATGACTGGACTAGGCTGGCCTTTGGACTGGGTGTCCTTGTTTGGTTGTGCCACTCACTTCCAGGTGTAGATGTGCTCGATTTTTTTTTTAATGTTATCCATTTGTTACCACAGATGTATGTGGACTGATTTCTGTTAACCACTATAAATTTTCATTTGCTAAGTAAAACAAAAATTTAACTTCCAATACTTGTGGCGTTTTTAGTGGGAAGACTTTTGTAACAGCTTGGCCTAAACCAGATAATTTTGGTTGGAAGAGGTGTAACAATGCACAGCGAAAGCTAAGGAAACTACATGAAATACATTAGGCAACAATTAAGGTCGAAATGTTTTACTTAGAGGTAATGCCACATTAGGGCAAAACAACATATGTTTCCAAAAGGATAACACAGACATACAGAATGGTGAGACAGGGAAAAAAGTTAACTAAAATGCTGGCTGATCAGGTTGGCTCTAACAGATTGGCCAGACTCACTGGGGGGCCCCTCAAAATTCTCGGCTTCATCCTCGACGGCTGAAGAGGGCAGGCTGTCCACATAACGTGGGACACGTTCCAGGATGGCAAAATTGTGCAAAACAGCACATGCCATTATAATGTCGATCACTTTCTTGGGATCATATTGCAGGGCCCCCCCAGTATGGTCAAGGCAACGAAAACGTGTCTTCAGCAGACCAAAGGCCCTCTCCACAACAGCCCGGGTCTTGCGATGCGCACGGTTATACGCTTCCTGAGAGGCATCCTGGGGCCGCAGCACAGGCGTCATGAGCCAGGGTAGAAGTGGGTACCCGGAATCACCTTAAACAGAGAATTAAATGTAATCAAAATTAAAAAGGCAACACAACCAACACCAAAAAAGTCACAGATATCATAATGATGTAAGGTAAAGTGTTCCCCAAAAAAAAAAGGGCACATTAGGGCCCCCAAAAATTGCACTAAGGTATAACCTAAATAAAAATGGAACTTCTATATACCAATTAATTAACAAACATCTGCACGGCCAAGGGTATTTGTATTTTACATATATTTGTAGTTTTCAGACATGTTACAATTAGGATGCTGCTGAGGGCCTATCCACATTTCTCTTGAAACTACAATGTATGCATTTTAAGTCCACTTTGACATTTAACGACCAATAGTACAAAAGGAGCCAAATGTCAAAGATCCCTAGCCACATTTCACTGGAAACTACAATGTATGCAGTTTAAGTCCACTTTGACATTTAACGACCAATAGTACAAAAGGAGCCAAATGTCAAAGATCCCTAGCCACATTTCACTGGAAACTACAATGTATGCAGTTTAAGTCCACTTTGACATTTAACGACCAATAGTACAAAAGGGAGCCAAATGTCAAAGATCCCTAGCCACATTTCACTGGAAACTACAATGTATGCAGTTTAAGTCCACTTTGACATTTAACGACCAATAGTCCCAAAGGAGCCAAATGTCAAAGATCCTTGGGTATAAACTCCAAACCAATATATTTAGGCACAAGGAACTTACAGACATCCTAACTAAAGGGAAAACATTCTGAAGGCCAAAGCGAGACCAGGATTTTTTGGGTAAGTTCCTAATATATGAGCCAAGAAAAAGGCAGTTGGACGCTTATGTCAAGTTTTCCAAAACAAACATATCAACAAATACAAGATTAATGCCACATTTAATAACACACAAATAGGACACACTTACCAAGCAGCCATGCCCCCGAAAATTCACCTGCCTCAAATCTCCGAAACAACCCAGATCGCCGGAGGATATAGGAGTCGTGGGACGATCCGGGGTAGCCGGCAAGGACACTCATAAACCGCATATCCGGACCAACCACGGCCTGGACATTAAGTGAGTGTCCCATTTTACGATTCCTTAAGGCAAAAACATACAAAAAGGGTAATTGATATTTGACCCAAAATAATAAATTAAACACAAAACATGTCTGCACTCTATTGGGAAATACTAATGAAAAGCCGAGATAAAGCAGCTACACAAATGAGGGATAAACAAATATGCTGCCGCAAAGGAAAACAGGTGACATGACACGTTGGGCAACATAATAACCAATCTCAATACCTATATATATACTCGTCGGCTGCCCTAGGTACGAGTGCCACATGTGTGCAGTCAATTGCACCAATAACGTTGGGCATGTCGGCCACATTATAAAACCCAAGCTTAATGGCGTTTCTGGCTGCCATATCATCAGGAAAATAAATATATTTTTGAGTTATGGCAGCCATGCCTTCCAAAAATTTAGATAGTGCGCGGCTCAGCGTAGGCTGTGACATCCCCACGGAGAGGGCACCCAGCCTCTGGAACGAGCCGTTCGCCAAAAATTGCAGGCAGCCAAGCATCTTGGTCATACCTGAAATTGCATGCCCCTTCCTTGTGGTGCGGGCTAACCATGGCCGCAGCTCACTATATAATTTATGGAGGGAAGCGCGATTAAGCCTGGTCAGCTCGAACAGCTCAACATCATTCATGCTATCGATGTTCATGCGACGACGCAGGGGCAATCTGCTCTCAGACATCTCGATCAACTCAATGCCAAAAAGCATAAGCCCTTGATGTGCCACAAACTCGCTCCGCTCCATCCTACTCCCGAGGCCAAATAGCTGCCGGCAAACATTTCGTAAAGCAGCTCTTTAATGGGCTTCAAAACAATTAGCAATCACCTCTCTGAATTGGGCGCAAGCCCATGTGAAGGACGTAAAAAATAGGATCGGACGCAAATAATACGATTTGGACGGGAAAAACACACGAACTAACGCAAATAATACGATTTGGACGGGAAAAACACACGAACTAACGCAAATTATACGATTCTCGTACGAAATGCGTATGTTCATATACGTCTATGCGCGAACGATCGTACGAATACGAAATGGCCAAAAAAACCAGAAAAAATGACAAACACCCACCCAAACTTACGATTCTCGATACGAAATCACTTAACTTTTGCTCTTTGAATCGAGGGGAATGTCTGAGTGGAGCATTTTTGGGCTGACTCGTAGTATGACTTCAATAAATAACAAGCTCATGGAACACTCGAGGCAAATAAGAAACTGTATTTATGTGTGGCTGAAGAAGCTGAATGCACAGATTTACAGCATGCAGCATCACTCACTTTCTTCAGCTGTGTGCGCCATGCACAGTTATTCAGTTGCTGTGGGAGTGGCCGCACACAAGCAAAAGAGGATGCAAGTGATGCTGCTGTACTGTGGGCTCATCAGACAAGTGGGGATATCAAAGGAGATGGGGGGGTTCACAGAGGCAGAGCGGGGCATCCCACTTTAAATAAATCTTGCATACTTTCGATTCCTGAAATCCACTTCATTTTAGCCTTAGTCATATTGTAGGCAGAAAAAAAAGCTACACTCCCCCGCAGGTAATCACTGCTATCTCGCTGCTCTGAACACCCGAACCAAGCCCGATGCCACTCAAACAGCCACTGCCATGGTCCAAGGCTTGCTTCCATTCAGGGGACCCCAGACCATCGTCACAGGTAAAATGGCACACTCCCCTCCATTGCTGCAAATGGAGAGAGGGCGTGCCGTAGTTCCTGTGATGATGGCGCAAGGTGAAGATGGCATCAGCATCTGTGCAAGTGATATGGGACTGTTCTACAAGCCCCCATATCTGGTACCCGGGCTGGTTATGCTGGGAGGTAGGGAGCCCATGCCATTCTTCTTTTGATTTTAAGGGTTTTTAACCCTTAAAAATAAAAAATAGGGTTCCCCACGGGAGGGGGAACCCTATATCATTATTTTTTAATTGAACCCATTTTTAATGTCCCATCATTCAGCAGGTATAAAAGACTTCCAGCAGCAGGAGAACAGAAGTCAGAGTGATCAGCATGGGATCTATGAGACACCTATACCAGTTCACAAGGCTAGGGAGTCTGGTAAATCACCTGTGGACAGCAGGTGACTTGCTATTAACCCCCGGGGGGCAGAAGAGCCCAGCAGCCATTGAGGCTGTACGGGCTTGTAGCCTGCAGGGTGGGGGGCCACCAGGACTGGCCCCTGCACCCTGTTCTACAAGCTCTCCATAGCTGGTACCCAGGCTGCTTATGCTGGGAAACGGGAATCCATGCCATTTTGGGGGGATTTTTAAGGGTCTTCCCCCAAAATAATAACCACATCAATCAGCAGGTATAAAATGCTTCCAGAAGCAGCAGGAGAGCTTAAAGGCCAGAGTGAAGGGCATGGGACATGGGACACAGTGCTCGATTAAGTAAAGGTCTATGCACCCTGGTCTACAAGCCTCCGTAGCTAGTGCCTGGGCTACTCGGGGAAGGGGGGACCCCCACACCATTTTTTTATTTAACCCTTTATAGTGCGGACCCCCTTCAGGGGGTGTCTGACTGGTCTGGTATATTTTTTTACAAGTGAAACCTAATCCCTCCTTGCTTTAAAAGTGCCACGAGGCCTATGGCCTACTTATTTTTATGCTATTTAGAATTAATCACCCCTTTTGGGATGCTTGTTTGGGACTTCCTATTGCTAGGGGGTACTTGGTACTTGAGAACCACTGCTTTAGAGCATGCCAAATTGAGGGTTCCTTTGGTTATATTTGGTGGGAGTGTCTCAAGAGCAGTGTTCTGGTCCAAATTATATATTTTTGGGTTACCTTTCACAAAATGCCAAATTAGGTACTTCTAAGCCATAAACCAGATGCTTAATGCAAATCTCTATGATGAAACATCTGCACTGCTACAAAGCGGACTATAGCCAAGGGGTGGAAGTCCTCTGGTCTGGCATTTATGAACCAGTTAAGTTCAAATTATTGTTAATGAGGAAAAAAAGCTTCAATCTTAACTGATTCTATGCCCCGTTTAAATAAGATTTGAGACTGGTGGAACTCTCTACTTTTTTTTTACCCATACTGAATTATAATGATTGTGTATAGCCTATCAATGATCTCTTCTTAGCTTTCCCCTCAGTTAATTTAATCATGAACTTAAGTGTGGAGAGTCCCAGCACACGTTCTTTCCCATTCCTTCCCACCCTTCATTTCCTTCTCCCCTACCTTCAACTTATCCCTTCTTTAGCATTTGATTTAATATCTCTTATATGTATTTTTTGTTTTCATGTTTCTGTTGCATTTTTATGCTATTTATTTATGCTATTTATCATGTACATGTCGACATGACATAAAAAATAAGAGTTAATAATTTGTGTTGACACTGGATGAGTTATTTGCAAGGTAATAAAGACTTGCATCAATCTCAGACATTGTATCAGCTGCTGTTTATTTTTAGTTTTTTTGTATTCTTGAACTGCTGCACTGGGTAGTGTCAAAATTAGTGCAAAAGGAAGAAAATGACTGCAATAAACCAAAATTTCCATAAAGAGTCATCTCAGAAGGTCCCCCCCACGCTACCCACCTGCCCCCCAATGTAAACAATAGGAGCTTCCCCTGACACATTCAAGTACCAAGTTGTGTGACCAAAGGCGCGTTCCAGCTGCTTTTTGGTCTCCAGAGGGAGTGTGGACATAGCTTTCCCAGATCTCAAATTATTTTTAAGCTCTCAGTTTCTTTTGAAGCATCACTTCCAGCCATTGCATTTTTCTCAGGGGAGGGGGTTAGGGGTCTATCCAGTGTTGTAAGATACACTTACACATCACAGCTGAGATAATAAGGCTCAATAAGCTTCCCTCTTTTAAAACATATCCCCTGTCCAGGCAGATGATGCCAAATAGAGCCCATTCAGGGGTAAAATGTATGTAGTAAATTAGGTACTTTAAAGAAAATTGTACTACTCTACCCAAGAATCTCCTAATGAGACCACAGTCCAGCAGATGAAAATTGTCTGCCTCAGCCTGACCACATTTAGGGCATCTGTGTGAGTCTTTTAGTCCCATCATGTGGGCCCTGGGCAGGGGTATGTAGGAGTCATGTAATTGTCAGAAGGTAATTTAGAGTAGGGAAGGGCTGACTACTGATATGCAAATTGCTTCAAAATGTTTGCTACCATGACATTAGTAATCCTTGAGGTCCAATTAGAGAGTCCTGATTTATTTGGTCTTGTAGGCCACGTTCTCCCATAGTATCAGATAGAGCCTAGCAGCGAAGTGATAAATTAAAGACCTGTTCCATAGCACTCGATTGAGAGTGTTGTCCCAATCTAGATCTATCATTCATTGTACTACCTCACTAACTACCACAGCTTTGGGCTATTGCATAACCCTCTGGTGCTTGCAGACATATGGCCTGATGCAGAGCCTCCCCAGAACTGACCTTATTCTGTTCCATTTCTCTGAAGTCCCGTTTTCATTCCGTTTGTCTCGGGGTTCAAATGTGATTCAGAGCCGCCGTCGGGAGAGCTCCGTTACTGATCCGTTTATGTGTCTTCATTCGGGAAATGTTTTTTCCCCTCTCGGGTGCTTTCCGTGTGGTCGTGGGTTCCATTGCCGTTCACACGGACGATCCGTTTTTGGCTCCTTTTTAATGCGTTTCCAAACGTAGCTTCTTGCCATCTGTTTCCATTTTCACCCCGATTCCGATTGTTTTTCCATGTATACTTACATTTCCATGGATTTCCTGTTGACAATCTGGGTCCACGCAAGCGCACATCCCTAGTCCTCCCTCAAGCTTTCCTCATACATCAAACTGACACTTTTACCAACACCAAAACTTACCTTAAACTAATATCCTTCTTCTTCTTCTTCCTCCTCCCTGTGTTTAATGCTTACCTTAATGTCTTCTCCTCATTCTTCTTCTTCTTCTTCCTCCTCCCTGTGTTTAATGCTTACCTTAATGTCTTCTCCTCCTTCTTCTTCCCTGTGTTTAATGCTTACCTTAATGTCTTCTCCTTCTTCTTCCCTGTGTTTAATGCTTACCTTAATGTCTTCTCCTCCTTCTTCTTCTTCCCTGTGTTTAATGCTTACCTTAATTTCTTCTCCTCCTTCTTCTTCTTCCCTGTGTTTAATGCTTACCTTAATCTCTTCTCCTTCTTCTTCTTCTTCTTCTTATCCTTCTTCTTCCTTCTATTCCTTGTTACCTTTTGGGACATGTAACTGTATGGTTATGTTGTGAGAACGTACAGTGGCAGGAAAGAGAACACACCCCAATTTTTTGTTTGGTTTTTTTTTTTACTTAAATTTTTTTTTAAGAAATTGTCAAATAATTTTTTTAAAAATTGTAATTTTTTTTTTTTTTTTAACATTTTAAAGAACAGGCAGGAGGCTCTTCTTGGTGCTCATTGTTGCCCTTTTCTTTGATCTGTGAATGAAAAACATCATCAGTTTTGCCTTGTAAGTATGTTGTGCTTATCTAGGGGTTTTTTTTTGGTCCATTTTTAGGGTTAATTTTTTGCTAAGTTTTTTCCTTAATGTTTTTTGGACCATGTTTTTTTTTTTTTTTGGGGGGGGGGGGGGGGGGCATGAGTTCAAACTACATTTTTGATAGAGATAACAAACTTACAAGGCTTGTGGGCAACATGGCGTCTGGGGCGCAGCCTCCTTCCTTCTTCCCCCATCTGTTGCTGCTGTGAAGCTGTTGGGATCAAAAGCACAAGGATATTATTGACTGTTTGTGGCTCCTGAATGTCAGATTAGGTTAGGCTTCTATACATCAAATCACTCACCTTCCCCAGGCACCTCTTCATCTTGGCCAGCTTCCTAGACTATCCCTTGTTATGGGCCTGCGACGTCAGAATCTACAAATAACAATATTGCACATTAGTATATGTCTTTATTGCACGTATCAGGACATATGTAAGTTTGAGAGTCTTACCGGAGTCAGGTTGATGCTCTGTCAGGCTTGACTCCCTGCCGTGCGATTCCAACCCCCCCCCCCCGCATAATCAGGTCTAAAGGCTCATCAAACTCAGTGGCAGAGGAGGGGGTGGGCGTTGGCACTGGCGGTGTACCACCTATACCTTCACCAGTATCTCCCAACACTGGGCTGCGGGCTCTTCTCCAGGTGGGGCGGCGGCGCATATTCCATTCATGCGCTGCAATATAAACACAATCATAAAAACAGGCCCAGGCAAGGGCAGTGTGATTCTTGCATGTCAAGTAGCAAGACTTACCTGGAAAGTGCTTTGAAAAGTACCGCCTCACCCGGGGCCTATGCCTCCTCTTCAAGTCAGACCAGTGTTGGGCGATCTGGGTGAAGGTATAGGTGGTCCCTGAATTCCGGGCAATCGCGTCCACCACCGCCAGTGCCAACATCCTCTTGTCGAAATCGCACAGCAGGAAATCGTAACGGTTTCTCAGCATCATCTGTTTTTGAAAAAAACAAGGGTACAGCATTAGTCACACAAATAGATGTCAAAGTCTCATGCCCTATCTAAAGCAAGTTTCTGACCCTCATTCCTACTCACATGGGACTACTTATTCGATCTGCCTCTAGGCTAGTGTGCTGCTGCGCACATGTTTAAAACTAAGCTGGTCTAGTAGTTTACTTAAACAAGTCAGTTGGTCCTCACTAATCTGAGCCTGCCATTGCTATTTTTTGTTTAGCGGCTTGTGCGCGCACGTAAACGCACGCTCGTCTACTCACATCCATTATAATCTTGTCCTGCTCCTCGGTGTAGATCGCTGGCGACATTTTTCTGAATATTCCGGATATGGTTCTGACGTTCCCCCGTGGTGACGTGCGTGCGCGCGCACGCAGCCACACACGCTGCAGAACACGCCCACACGGAAAAACTATTTAAAGGTCAATGCACTCAGCTCTGTGTTGATTACCATATCACTATGGCCAGACCAAAAGAGAGCCGTAAGACCCCCAAAAGCCCAGAGGCACATACTAGCCGCACAGATAGACCTCACCAAAAACAACACAAGAGCAGGCACAAGAGCCGGGAGGGACATGCACATACTCAAAGGGTGGATAAGCCAGACACACAGGCTGCTCATCAAAAACACAGGAGCAAGGAGCCCTTGCCACATTCGCCACCACCTGCTAAATCAGCCAGGCCTCACAAGAGACACAAATCTCTATCAACCCTGCAGCCTCCACCTCCTCCACACACAAAGCATGCGGCAAAAACCAGACACACCACCAAGGGGAAGCGTAGGACAAAAACCACTAGCCCACCCAGGCCAACCACTCCTCCTCAACACTCTGTGTCCCCAAGTACCACAACCACACAATCAATAGAGAGCTCCACAGGTGACAGCTCAACAGGCACCCAGCCATTATCACATACCACCACCCACACTCCATCACACTCACCCATTAGCCCAAGAAACCTAAACTACTCCCCAGACAGCCAGCCATCAAACTCTTCTGCTGCCGGGGACCCCACACACCCATGTGGGCACCAGCTGCGCCGTGGCTCACTTGCAGCTCGTTTTTGTGATGTCCAAAGCATGGCTGTAGCCACTGCTGTTTGTGAGCACTATGATGCCCTATTTGGGTGTTATTCTAAATCCACCACAAAGCAGGCCAAGCAGGAGATTTGGGATAAGATTTGCCGGCAAGTTAATAGTGTTGGTTCTGTGAGGAGAGATGTTGTGCAAAGTAAGCGAAAATTTGGTGACCTGAAATATTATGGTAAAAAAAAAATGGACATGCGACGCCAGCAGAGGTAAAAATCCATTTAGAGTGTAAATGCATGTATAGGCTGCTTTGTAACAGGATGTAACACTTATTAGGTGTGCTTTAATCTTCCCCAGCCTGCAGACAGGTGGTGGGATCCCAACTAAAATCATCCTAACACCAGCAGAAGAACATGTGTTTACATATATTCATCCGGCAACCCTTCAGGGCCTAGACACAGACAGGAAGGCCAAACTACCCCTGGCTTGTCCCGGAGGACCATGCAACAGTGTTTGGATGATGTAAGTCAATGGTCCACTGTGTAGACTTATGAAATTGCACTTGCATCCATTTAATGTTAAATAGTGGACTCAATACCTGCTACATTTCTTGGCAGAACCTACCCAGTCCACCAATTATAGAAGACTTTCGTGATTTGGAGGAGGTGGACACAATTCAGAGGCAGCCAAGGCCAACAAAACCAGTGGGCGAACATCAGACCCAACAGGCCCAGCAACTTCAGCCCCTGGTGTCCACTAACCAAACGTCTGTGGCACCAACCTCTTCTGCCGTCCGCACAACAGACTCTGCGCCAAGCCAGCCACCAGCAGCCACTCAATCTGGAGCAGAACCACCCACCCGTGCCAGTGGCAGAACACATCCAAGGCGACATATCAGCCAGAGGAGGCAGCTGCAGATCATGGAGGAAGCCTGGCACCAGGAGAATGTTGAATTTTCTCCCAAATCACCTCGATGTCTAACCAATTAGATATTTTAAACCAAAATGTCTCTGGGCTGCTGCAAGAAACCAGACAACTAACCAGGCATATGGGTGAAATGGTCCACCAATGGCAGCTCATTAATCAGAGCCTTGCACATATTGCCGCAAACATTCACCCACACCAGCCATCAACTGGCACCTCATACTCTGTATACCACTAAATGGATGTGTTTATGTATTTGACCCTACTTTAAATTATACAACAAAAAAGTTTGTAACTTAATTTTTTTGGGATCACCAAAAAATAAACAAAACAAAGGAATGTTATTTAAGAAAAAACGAAATCTGTAAAGTGGCTTCAGGCAGGTCAGTGTATCTTGATACCCGGCTTTGTATGGCCAGGTTGGGCATGACCCCACACGCAATTATTATTTTGATGACTTTGGTGGGCTCATACAGCAGGGCACCCCCAGTCTGGTCCAGACAGCGGAAGCGCATCTTCATCAAGCCAAAGACCCGTTCCACCACGGAGCGAGTCCTCCTATGCGCAGTGTTATATCGCTCCTGGGCCTGCGAGGATGGGTGGAGGATGGGGGTAAGTAGCCATGGGAGCAATGGATAGCCAGAATCACCTGCAATTAAAGCCAAAGAATTAAGCACAAACCATAATACAAAATACACATGATAAATGGGCCTCTTTGCAACATATGTAGTGGCAGGCCCCAGAACTAGTCGACACCTAACTAAAATCCCAAAATAAATTAAAAAAAAATGAGAATAGCGAATAGCCACAAGTACCTTACATGCTAATTAAAAAAGGGCATGTTATGTTACTTTAAAATGCTAAGAACAGGGAACAACAAACAGAGGCCTAAGGGAAAGAGCCTCAATAATGTGCTGCCTAGCATACCAGCATTAGTGAACAGGGACAATAGGTGAGCTGTGCTGTGTCAGAGCAAAGCACAGTTCTAAGACTGCTAAGACTGCCCGTAAGTGAAGCGTCGACACCCTCATTAAATTGGGCTTGTTTCAATCGGAAATCAAGGCTCTGAATCAATTAAAAAACGGACCAATCAACAGCCAGTCCGTTTTCACGGAGTTCAGCCTCTTGCGAGCCGTCAATCGGAAAGGCGCCTGCAGAAACACCTGAGCACATACACGCACACAAAAAGCAACGTAGCACCCTTTCCTGACCCGATCACAGCCCAAAAACAACGGGAAAACGCACGGGATAGCTGAACGAGGAGGCTCTGCATCAGGCCAATAGATACATAGAATTAGCCTGGTCAAATGGCAGAAGAGATTTGGAAGCAACAGATACCACCATCCTTTATAGACCAATGCTGTTCTCCCAATGGGAAGTCCGGATAAATTGATAAGGATAGAAACATTGAGCTGTGGCAATTCAATATGAAGCTTGTCTGTATCTTGTGCCACACTTGCCATACTGTGGAAATAAGAGGTTTGGATTGTATAGAGAGGGGAAGTAATGGTCTGTGGAAATGTGGGAGATAGAGGAGATTAAGTTCTGGTCTATGGTTGGATCTGTGTATCTGGCTCTGTTTATCCAATCTTTAAGATAGCATGTGAGGGCTGCCATATTATAAGTTTCTAGATTAGGGAAGTTAATACCTTCCATTGATCTGAGTAGTTGCATGATATGGATTTCTATCTTGTAGTGTTTAGATCCCCATATGGAACTCTTATAGGAACAATTCATTATCTGAATATCTTTTTCCAAGTCATCCTTCAGCGTGACCACATGGAGTTTATGCTCCACCCCCTGAGAGGAAACACAAACATGAACAGAGATCATGAAACCATTGGACAGAGTATGCCTGGATGTGTTAGACTTTGACCAGTTTGTTATTTAGTTTTTTTATTTTACGACCTCCAGAGTATTGGAGTAGCCCTCTGTCCTGGAAAAGATACCAGAGGAGTACCTTCTGAGGTCTTGACACAGCCGGGGCTAGTTTAATATATGCACTAGCAGGGCCGGTTCCAGGTTTGTGGGGCCGCTTGGGCAGGAGAATCTTAGTGGGCCTCAAAGTAGGGAGTCACATGGTGTCACCTTTCAGCTCCGCTGCCACAAATGGCTCATCTCCTGCTGTTGATTGCTTTCCAGTCCTTGTCAATTGTTACCTGGCTCTCGCCAACTTCTGAGCTTCCATCAGTTGCCCTCTATTGCCACCTTCTTCATTGTTGCTGATCATCTGCTGTTGCTGAGGCCAGCCATGAGCAGCTCTGCACACAGCACACAGCATTCGGTGGTTCGGGTCCACTGTAAAATAATACCATGACCAAGTGTGAGCCTAAGTGGGCCAGGTTGCCCAGGTTTGCCCTGTGCTGAGTCAGTTGAGGGCATGCTTTGCCTTTAAGAGATGGCTTCAGGTACCAAGTTAATTGATCCATTTTGCCTTTTACTTAATAGATTTTATTCAATGCCAAACTTTCCCTCCAAAAATTTTGAATTTGGGGGCGGGGGTCAGTGACGCGGTACCTGACGTCACTTCCGGTTTCAGCAGTGAGGCCGAAAACCTGAAACGAAAGGTGGCATGTCTCCTCTCCAGGCATTCGGAATGCAGTGGGACAGGAAAGCCCTGTACTTCTGGGCAGCGGCAGCGGAGCTGTGTAGCCGGCACCCCAGGTAATTGTGCAGGATTGTGGCAGCCGTGGGAGAGAAAGCAATGGTGGCTGCAGAAGCATAGCAGCCAGAGGCAGCGTTCCCGGTCAGGAAGAGGACCTATCATTGCAGTAGGATTTCTTACACATTATTTTTATGGATATATACCAAGTATTGTATCTATCCATAAAAATAATGTGTAAGAAATCCTACTGCAATGACAAAGGTTTCAACAGGGGGATAAACCCCTTTCACTACAAGATAACATTTTATTTTAAATCCTTAAAAATACATTTTTTATTACATGCTCCAATTATGGACCACTGGAGCAAGTGTCCAAGGATGGATGCCCCCTTAGGTCAAATGTCTAGATCAGCAGATTTAAGTTTTGAAGACATGGGGGCATTACGGGATCCAAAGGATTGCAGAGGAGAACATATATGCGAAGCAGTTGCCTTTATGTTTAGACCAGCAATGGCCTCTGATGTGGTCCTTAAAAGCATGGCTAAGTGGGTGGAAACCCTTAAGGATCACATGGACAGTAAGGTTCCCTCGCAGAACCTGGTAGCTACCTTACCAACCCTTAATAGAGCCATTGTCTTTCTTACTAATGCTTCACAGGAGCTCATCAGGGCGTCAACAAAAGCCTCCACTTTGATTTCATGTGCTTGTAGAGCACTTTGGTTAGAAACTTGGTCAGTCGACAGTGACAGTGTGTCTAAAACCAAACTTTGCAGTATCCCATTCCATGGCAGGCTTCTCTTTGGGAAAGACTTGATGTCATCCTAACCAAATGAAATGAAGCGGGGAAAATATTCCCTACTAGGAGTAGTAGCAGTAGCAGTTTCAATCCGAATCCTAGTAGTAGCAGTTCCAAGCTTGACCCAACCCAGACAAAGTGATACCAAGGAATTCTTTAGTTAAAAAGCCTTCGGAGGGGCCTAAGCTGCAGTCCTGACAAAGACTACCTGGTGGGGGGGAGACTCTCATGGTTCACACATGCCTGGGGAGTAATTTCCTAAAATCAGTTTGTACTACAAATACTAGAAAAGGGGTATCAATTGCATCCCTCCCCCCAGTCATCCTTCTTGGTAACCAGATTAACAAAAGACCCCAAAAAGTGAGAAGCCTTCCGTATAGTTCTTCAGGAGCTTCTACAGAAAAATGTGATAGAAATGGTCCCTTTGACCTCCGTGGAAGAGGGGTTCTACTCTCACATGTTTCTGGTTCAGAAGCCACCAAGAAAGTACCAGATGATTTTTAATCTAAAGCGATTAAATAAATGCATTCAATACAAGAGGTTCCGGATGGAATTGAATTATTCGGTAAGAAATATGCTGATAGAAAATTTTGCCCTGTTGGTGAACCTAGATTTACGAGATGCCTCTCTACATATCCCTATTCTGATAGCACCCTGCAAATATCTGAGGTTTGCAATCCAGCTGGATCAGGAAGTCCTATATTATCAGTACAGAGCACTACCTTTTGGCCTGTCCTCATCACCAAGGATTTTTACAAAGATCTTGGCAGAACCCATGGCCTACCTCAGACAACAGGGAATCATTGTGATACCCTATCTGGATGATCTTCTGTTGAACAAGTCACAGGTCGCATTGTTAGCAGTTGTTAGCAGACCTAGAAAGAACGCTGGCAGTGGGTAATAAATACAGAGAAGTCCCCACCTAACACCCAGTCAACAGTGCAAATTCCTGGGGTTAAACATAGACAGTAGAGATGAGCGAACTTCTTGAAAGTTCGATTCGGGCGATTCACCGAATTTCCCCAAGAAATTTGGGTTCGCCCGAATCGAACTTTCACGAATCGCTCATCTGAAAAAAAAATGCCGGCATGGTGGGAGCGGGCAGGCCAGCCCACTGACAGTGTAGCCGGCCGGCCCGCTCCCACCATGCAAAAATGCCGGCATGGTGGGAGCGGGCAGGCCGGCTACGCTGTCAGCGCGCAGCGGAAGCCGGCCCGCTGACAACGCAGCCGGCCTGCCCGCTCCCACCATGCCGGCATTTGTGTGAAAAGCAAACACTTACCTGCATGGTCGGAGCGTGGAGGCCGGCGCCGCTCTCAGTCGCCCTCTGATGACGCGTCCTCTGATGACAGCTGAGAGCGGCGCCGGCCTCCACGCTCCGGAGTTCGATTCGGGTGATTCGCCGAATTTCCCCAAGAAATTTGGGTTCGCCCGAATCGAACTTTCACGAATCGCTCATCTGAAAAAAAAAAATGCCGGCATGGTGGGAGCGGGCAGGCCAGCCCGCTGACAGTGTAGCCGGCCGGCCCGCTCCCACCATGCAAAAATGCCGGCATGGTGGGAGCGGGCAGGCCGGTTACGCTGTCAGCGCGCAGCGGAAGCCGGCCCGCTGACAACGCAGCCGGCCTGCCCGCTCCCACCATGCCGGCATTTGTGTGAAAAGCAAACACTTACCTGCATGGTCGGAGCGTGGAGGCCGGCGCCGCTCTCAGTCGCCCTCTGATGACGCGTCCTCTGATGACAGCTGAGAGCGGCGCCGGCCTCCACGCTCCGGCGCCGATCTCAGCTGTCATCAGAGGACGCGTCATTAGAGGCTGAGAGCGGCGCCGGCCTCCACGCTCCGACCATGCAGGTAAGTGTTTGCTTTTTAAGTGGGCGCTTTTTAAACAAATGCCGGCATGGTGGGAGCGGGCCGGCTTCCGCTGCCCGCTGACAGCTTAGTCGGCCTGCCCGCTCCCACCATGCCGGCATTTTATTTTTTTTATTTCAGGGAAAATTCGATCGGCGCGAACCAAAAAAAATTCGGGTTCGTGCCGAATCGAATTTTCCCTGAAATTCGGAGTGAATTCCGGTTCGTCCGAACCGGTTCACTCATCCCTAATAGACAGCACCCAGCAAAAGTTATTTCTTCCATGGGAAAAAAGAGACAGGATTGCAGCAGAGGTGCTAGGCCTAACAAAGATCTAAAATGGTGGATAGATCCAGAGAACCTAGTGAAAGGAAAAGAGTGGAGAAAGACCAACCCAGTTATAGTCACAACAGATTCAAGCAACTTGGGTTGGGGAGCCCATTTAGGAAGCCACCAGGCTTAGGGGAGGTGGTCAAAAAAGGTGGCAGCCAGGTCTTCAAATATCAGGGAGCTTCTGACAGTCAAGCTTGCACTAGATAACTTTCGATCATCACATCAAAGGACATTCTATTACCACTCCAGCATCAAATCCGGTCATTGTCAGCAGTTCGTCTGAAGGGCACTAAATACTCTTGCCGACTTGCTAAGTTGAGTAAAGATCCAGCACACTGAAAGGTGTCTGAATCTGGAGGTTTATCAGCAGATTGTAAGTGTTTGGGTCACCTGCAGATAGACTTGTTTTCCAATGCCATGAATAGAAATTGCAGAACATGTTTTTCCCTGTCAAGAGAGGGGGGTGCGTTAGCAATAGATGCTCTGGCTCAGCCATGGAATTTTCATCTTTCTTATGCCTTCCCGCTTTCCGAATCCTGCCCTAAGTGTTTTGGAAGATTGCGCAATAAGAAGAGACCGTGATCCTCATTGCTCCATTCTGGCTGAAGAGAGCATGGTTCGCAGAATTAATAAAAATGGTCCCTGGAGGCTTCCAGACATTCCAAACATCATTCATCAGGATGTTATTCTGCATCTGAATCAGTCAAGACTACTAATAACATGGATCCTGAAAGGGCCATATTAAGTAATAAGGGTTGTTCAATGAGAGAGACTGAAACTCTTCTGGCCAGCCGTAAGTTAATTACTGGGAAGAGCTACGGAACGGTATGAAAATGTTTTTTCTTCTTTTTGTGAAATGAACAAGTTGAAGACAAAAAGAGACAGCCACAGTACTAGAATTCCTGCAGGAAGGTATTGATAAAGGGCTGCCTGTAGGTACTCACACTTTTGCATTATCAGTCTTTCTCAAACAGAAATTGAGACACAACACAAAACACAAAATTAGCGAATCAATTGGTTTTTCAGAGCAGGTATGCGCAAAAGACCTGCACCGTTAAAGGAATTCCCTACATTGGATTTGTCTATTGTGTTAAAGGGGTTAAGGGAGACCCTATTTGAGCCCATGGATGAAGTTTCAGAGAAATGGTTATCACTAAAATGTTTTTTGCTAGCTATTACCTTGGCCAGGCGGTAAGCAAACTACAGGCCTTATCCGTTAAAGAACCATATTGTGCAATACTACCAGACAAGGTTGTACTTAGACCCAATCCATAATTTCTACCAAAAATAGTGACTTTGGCTAACAGGTCGCAAGACATAATTCTTCCAACATTGGCAAATGGAGCAGGCAAGGAAGAAGATCTCTCGCTGCTTGATGTTAGAAGAGCCTTGATCATTTAATCGGAAAGGTCAAGAGGGTGGTGTACAGAGGAACAGCTCTTTATAACTTTTAGCAGAAAAAGAAAGGCTCAGCAACTTCCAAGTCCACTATAGCCAGATGGATAAGCAGACCATTGCCCAAACTTATTCTACTAGGGGGTATCTCCTCCAGTAGTCTCTGCCCATTCTGCGAGAGCTATGGCTACGTCATGGGCAGAAAGGACTGGTGTATCTATAGAGGAGATTTACAAAGCAGCAATGTGGTCTTCACCCCACAGCTTCCTCAAACATTATAGACTTGATTTACTAGCTGCAAAACATTGGGCTTTCGGTAGAAGTATACTACTTGCAGCGTCCCACCCCTAAGGTATAATTACTTGCCTAATCCTCTCCATGTGGTCACCGTTAAATTTATCGGTAACAGATTTTTTAGGAATCCTTCAACGTGACCGCTTAGTACCCGCCCATTGTCCGAGAGTTGTTTTATTAGGCTCATTTTCAAATACTGAGGTGGGGGAGGAAGGGGGGGCTTTTAATCTCTGTTCATGTTTGTGTTTCCTCTCAGGGGGTGGAGCATAATCTCCATGTGGTCACACTGAAGGATTCCTAAAAAATCTGCTATTGATAAGGTTAACGGTGGTTTTTTGGTTAGTATATTGGGCAGGGATTGAATAATGTTCAATAGGTTAGGGAAAGTCACCATTTTTTATCAAATGCACTCTCCCTAGGTAGGATAACTGCAAATGAGACCAACACTCCAACTTGACAAGAGCAGGTGCAACATTAAACTTGTATACCAGAGATGGATCTTTGGAAATCTTCACCCCTAGGTATTTTAAAGAAGTTTTGCATCAGTGGAATCCTAAGGGTTCTGCCCACTTTAGTGGTATGGATTTCCCAAAACACTTCTCTTTTATTTCTATTGATAGAGAAACCTAAGACTGAGCAAAGTTGGTTGATTATTTTCAGAATCAGGGGAACAGATTCCTTGGGGCTAGAAATATAAAGCAGGATGTCAACCTCAAAGGCAGAGATTTTTAAAATAACTATGCTACTTTAATTATATATAGTTATTTATATTTTTTTGTAAACATGTTTGACAGAAAAACAGATTGCTAATTAAGTTTATATTGTTGGTGCTTTCATTACATACAAAAGGCACTTTAATACAGAGCATTTGAAATATGTAGTCTCTTTCTTTTTATTAGCACCTGGACAAATGTATTAGTCTCTTATCGCTTATTTCTCATTTTGAATTTTTTGTATATACAAAGATCTGTCTTATGGTTCACAATTAGGTCTATTTAAACTGTGAGATTGTTTATGGAAATGCCTCTCATTGTGATACTCATATAACTACTTTGTATGTTTAGGCATTACAAAAAATATTAAAATGAAAAAAGCCTCCTATGGGCTGTAACTGTCTATCCAATGCTGAGGCCCCTATTCAGAGGCCAACTATATATTTCCGGGCCCTGACGCATGCATTTAAAGGGGCCCTTATGGCCAATACAGACACTTTTATTGTTTTATCTGAATTGGATACAGCAAAGACGAATGGTGCTTTGTTTATGTACATATTATGTGAGCAGAACCTCAACACTGTGCAAAAATGTTTTGGCTCCTGATTCTATACAGTCACTACCTCTGCAACCCCTGTAGGATCTGCTACAAGACCTGGTTGCATTTAGCTTTTATCTGCAAATAGCTGTTCCCAGACATTGCAGCGTTTCCTCCAAAGATAGATAAAAAAGACCCCATGGGCAAATAAATTTCACTCTTCCCTAGGAGATTATCCAGAGTAGCAACTACTCTTGAAAATGGCACCATTCCTCCATCAGTCAATCTACTTCTGCCTACAGGATTTGACATACTGCAGCTTCTCCAGGTGCAGTATGTCCAAGGCAAGTACATGTGCTTGGAGCATATAGCTCCAATAAGACATAAGCATGTTCAGTAAGGCTGCCAATCCCTGATGCTATTTGCCTCCCAAGAGGTCTAGTCAAGTTAGTTTGTATCTTGGGGAGTACATAGAATGTCGGGGTACGTGGGAACTCTACCTCTAAAAATGTAAAAAGTGTCAGATTTATTACCCCTTTTGAAAGTGCCCTTCTTTAATAGGATTGTGGGACAGAATCTATCAACTGGCGCAAGACCTCTTTTTGACAGTATTCCCTTGATAGAATGACAATGTTCCCCCCCCCCCCTTATTTGCCTCTTTTATAATAATATCACATATAATTTATTCCTGGTGAAGTTCTTATTATGACCACTAGGGTTAATATTTTGAATAACAAGACTCACCACATTAAAGGAAGTTTGAATCGTTGGGCTGTTGGTCCATGGGGGGGGGGGGGGGGGATAAATGTAGAGGGATTCTTTAAGGCAGGTGTCCCTTATCTAGTAATCTCTTGTTCTTCCAGAAGGCTAATCAATTCATGCAATACAATGCCTTTTGATTCTACTCTATTAGGGTCATGTACTCTTTGTACTGGATTAAAGAAATATTTTTTCAGTGATAAATATTTCTTTTCTTTAACCCAGGACAATGCCCCAACCAGTCTGTGCCCAATTTACCACTTGCAACTTTTTGAATGCGGTGACCGGCGCTCTTGTTAACGCTGTGCCAGTCCATGAACAGCACTGTATTGAAATGTTTGCATATAAATAATGTTAAACACATTTGTTTGTACAGAACTTTCTTTGGTGATTTGCTAGGAATGTACGCACAGGACTTTTGCCAAATGTAATGGTATTACAGCACTTAAGCAGCACTTAACAGAGTCAGCCTTGCAGAGCCAGGCTTCAAGAGTTGTGGCCTTCAATTAGAAATCCAGGAGAGAAAGAGAAAAAAATGATTTTTTTATTAAAATTTGTGCCAGCATTAACACACAGTGATTCACAAAGCTAAACTTACTATAGTTTGTACTATGTTAGTTTCCCAGTGAGCCCAAATTCCCACAGCTTACCACAGGAGTTCCTGCGTTAACTTACACTTACCAAGCAGCACTTAACAGCGTCTGCCCTTTTTTGTTTGTTATTATACTTAGGTTACCTATGGCTAACTTGCGTTTTCATTCCTGCCAGTTATGTGTCATGTCATTTGTATGTTCCCATTGTCATGTTTACCAACACCAAAACTTACCTTAAACTAATATCCTTCTTCTTCTTCTTCCTCCTCCCTGTGTTTAATGCTTACCTTAATCTCTTCTCCTTCTTCTTCTTCTTCTTATCCTTCTCCTATTCCTTGTCCCATATACTTACCTTTTGGGACATGTAACTGTATGGTTATGTTGTGAGAACGTACAGTGGCAGGAAAGAGAACACACCCCAATTTTTTGTTTGTTTTTTTTACTTAATTTTTTTGTAAGAAATTGTCAAAGAATTTTTTTTTTTAAACATTTTAAAGAACAGCACAGGCAGGAGGCTCTTCTTGGTGCTCATTGTTGCCCTTTTCTTTGATCTGTGAATGAAAAACATCATCAGTTTTGCCTTGTGAGTATGTTGTGCTTATCTAGGGGCTTTTTTTTTTGGTCCATTTTTAGGATTAATTTTTTGCTAAGTTTTTTCCTTAATGTTTTTTGGACCTGCCATGCACAAAAGAACCAGGCCGCGTAGCTGACGCCTTTGATGCTCACGCACAGCAGAATGCATTTCCAAGTCACAAAGATCAAATATGGCTGCTAAGACTGCCCGTAAGTGAAGCGTCGACACCCTCGTTAAATTGGGCTTGTTTCAATCGGAAATCAAAGCTCTGAATCAATTAAAAAACGGAACAATCAACGGCCCATCCGTTTTCACGGAGTTCAGCCTCTTGCGAGCCGTCAATCGGAAAGGCGCCTGAACAAACATCTGAGCGCATACACGCACACAAAAAGCAACGTAGCACCCTTTCCTGACCCGATCACAGCCCAAACACAGCACGGGATAGCTGAACGAGGAGGCTCTGCATCAGGCCAATTAACTTTAACTCTTGTGCTGGGCTAAACAGAGTGCACCAACTAAGAATTGTTTACTATAATCTGGCATGTGGCACAGCTTGGCATTGTCAGGAGCATACAACACACATACTTATGGTAAAAAAACATTGTGTTCAGAATTGACAGGTAACATACATGACAGGTACTATAAAAAACACACAATTAAATGCAGATAATTTGTGGTTCAATCATATTTCCCAAAAGCCATGTACAAAACAACAAGCTAAGTAACATGGAAGTCAAAACCCCTCCCAAAATCAGGAAATATATTATCAAATGTCTATTTGACGTCTATGGATGTGCACAGTGTAAAATTGCATAAATGATGCACAGTCAACTTGCCCCAGTATGCATGGATGTGGTTTCAAGCCAGCACAGCCTGGTACATAAATAAGTCATACATATATACAGTGTGCATATAGTGAACTAGTGATAAAACCATTTCATCAAACACCGCGCTTACAACACATATTAATTAGTGAAAGATAGGTTAAATAAAAATTAAATCAGAAATAATTATTAAACTTAAAAGTCCTCGCTGGAGTACTCAAACTGTGTTGGATCAGTCTGTATTGCAAAGTTAATTAATTGTATGTTGAACACATCACCACTCCGCGGAGTGGTGATGTGTTCAACATACAATTAATTAACTTATACATATATACAGCAAGATATATGGTAACATTTCAGGTTTCAGGAGTTAAGATATTAGAAATATTAGAACATGTGGAACGAGTGCTGAGATTACTGTACATGCAGAAAGTCATATTTAAGATAAAGAGTGAGGAGTATTCAAGAATGGAATAATAGTAAAAATATAATTCATTTTAGGTCAGATTTTGTAATTATAATTTTTAGGTAAAATGTCTGAAATGTCCTAAACAATCATAAAGTTTCCATTCAGAAACATAATGTTCATCTTGTTTGTGAGCAGTTATAGCTATGGGGTGTAGTGGTTCTCTTAGGGCCCAGTTTATGATGTGCGTCTGTTTGCATCATTTTTGTGGCTATAGCACCAGCTTCGGAGCTTCCCGCCGGCATTCCTGTCTTATCTAGCGATGTGTACTACATTGACGCGTTACGCTGAACGCTAAAACATTAGCTTTGATTGTTGCACTGAGGTATTGGCCAGCCAGTGCCTGTCGGACTCGCTGACCAATTATCCCAGCAACCCTGAGCACCACTTTGTACTGCCATTTTTTCGGAGCTCCCCAGCATATATGGATTTTTTTCTCCTTGAAATCTTTAGCGCTGAATTTTTCTGGCACTGGACAGCGTTTCTCCATTACAGTTACACAAAATCACTACTGGGGACAATGGGGACAAACTTTACATTGCGCTTTGGCTGTGTTTTAGTTGTTGTTCTCCAAATTGCACATTGTTAAGCAAAAGAAGCCATGAAAATCAATTATGATAACCCTATATACAAGGATTAACATACAGTATATTACGCAGTATACATTATCACATAGGTATTATGCATATGACAGAATAAATTATCAAGTTAGCATTTGTAACAGTGTATAACTTGGAGAAGGCAATGATGGCAATGTATAGCCTTATGGCTAGTATCCACAGGTTACTACAGTTCATTAGCTCAGTTCATTAGGATTTTATCAGGCAATACAGATCTATGGGAGGGATCTTCGTATGTTTGAAGCTGTGTATTTTATTATATGTGGATGATAATAATGTGGTTTGATAATATGTGGTTGATAATAATGATTTTCATTTGATGTGTTGGAACATACCTGTATAAAAAACCCCTTCAGATTATAAGCAATTGAATGATCTTCAGGTTTTCAGGCCGTCAAGGGTAATTCCATTTTCCATGGCATTTTTAAAAGTTTCAATTAGCATGTTCCATTATGTTAGCAAAGTACAACAAAGTGGCGTGTCATTGTACGTAGCAGAGACATCCTGTCTATGGCTTGCTAATCATCTGATTAGCTAAGGCAGAGACAACAGGTTAAATTCCTCTGCCTTAACTCAGCCTCTTCAGATAGGTGAATCAAAGTCTTGTGTTCTTAAAGGGGTTACTCGCAGTGTTCTCGCTTGGGAATGTCATTACTGCTGATTGATTTAGACTAAGGCCCTTATTTAACAAGGGATAGCGCCAGGTAGCGAATGGTGAGCGAACGGTAATGACGCTCACCGCCACGAGAACGCCGGCTCCCCTCCGCAATCACACATTTATCAAGCCGATCCTGCTTAGTGACTGACAGAGCGCCAGATAGCGAATCATTCATCATTATTCCAGCCTCACCCCACAGCGCCAGCGAGCGACCTTGAACAGCGACAGGTATGACCTCTCGCTACCTGGCGCTCTCCAATGCATTTCAATGGAGCAATCTTTAAATATTCTTAATTCATTGCTATTAATGTTTTTTTTTTTTTTTAAATGGCAAAAATTCTGTGACCACTTCTGCAATGTTAGATATTTTTTTTAAGGTAAAAAAAAAAAAAAAAATGTGCAGAATTGATATTACAGGTCTGATATTAATGTATTCATATTACAAAATGTTTGTAAAAACATGTTTTTTTTTTTACCAAAAATATGGTTGTTTGGGGGTTAAAAAACTACTTTTAACCCATCGCCGCCAGCGCTCTGGGGTTTAAACAAGCATTTCACAGCGCGAGAATTTTTGGAGCGTGATTTGTTAATGAATATGCTGGGAGCCGTTCGCTATGGCCATTCACTGTCATGCGCTCCCATACAGCGCGGAATCTGTCAAACAGCGACTCCTAACCCCGTATTCAACATTACCGCACACCGACTGAGTCGCTGTCAACAGCCGAACAACGGCCAAGCACAGCGAATACTAGCGTGCGCTGTGAAAATAACGCTACTGGCGTTCATCTGTCGCTACCTGGCGCTATTAATGAATCGGCCTCTAAGCTGCTGATGAGCTTACTTTTTAAAGTGGAAGGATTCTAGGATATGTAGTCAGAAAGTATACTAAGGGCTTAAAGCCAGGAAAGACGCTCGTACTTTAACAACACAGAGCCACATAATATTAATATCATTAATTATAATTTAATAGTGATATTATAATTTATATTACACACATTTATTTGTACAGATATTGCATTGTGACTATGTCATTAATGGAAACTTTTTCTTGTAAAATAGTTTTTCATGGCTTCTTTTGCTTACCATTGTGTAATTTGGACAACAATTAAGAAGCAGCCTGAACACACTGTTTATCTCCTTTGTCCCCAGCAGTGATATCCTGGAAGTGTAATGATGAAATGCTGACCAGCGCTGGTAAAATACAGAGCCTAACGTTTTAGCATGGCAAAAATCAATAAATGCGATGTGCAGCACCTAAAAGATGGCGGTACAAAGTGGCGATCACTGGCACTGTTATAAGTGGCAGTCGGGTCCAACAGGTGGTGATACATTCCAGCCAATACCTAGTGCATCAATCAAGGCCAATTCGTTAACATCAGATACTGTGACTTGCAGTGCAATTCTGTCCAAATAGCATCGCCAATAAGGAAAGGGATGCCGGTGCTCCAAAACTGGCACTATGCCAGCAAAAGGATCCATAACGGCACACTTTGTGAATAAGGCCCTAAATATCTCTTATCGGTTACACAAATTCATGAGGTTGACTTCAAAACCAGCAGATGATATACAGTAAAAAGCTAATATTTTTCAATATTTTATTGAGGTATTACAGAAGTTCAATCATACAAATAAAGTTTGCATGTACAACAAACAACATAAAATTAGTTTTGGGATGCAGAAAAACTAAGAACATAGTGAGAGTCAAATATAATCTGAAGAGGCTAAGTAAGACTGTTAATGCCACAAAGTATTGGCACCACAATAAAGGGCATGGAAGCATGCCTTATTTTATGATTAATAAAAAACATATTTCTTTAATTTAACAGTCAACTGGGTACTCCATTAATATTGAATTGCAACTGCTTTGACTCCCCATATTCCAAAGGCTGAATCATGATGATCCCGGATGCTTTCAAAATCCTACCCCAGGCATGTAAGTTCCTTTGGTCTCTAAACTACTATGCCATTCCACCCAATCATTGGCCAAGATTATTATTATGTAATAGACCATTAGATAATTCTTGATGTGCTTCTCCTTGAAAAGAGTTAAAATACAGTACACTCTTTCCAGAGGAGGAGCTTCAACTTGGTCAGAAAAAGAGGTGGGGCGGGCAAAGAGGAAAACCATTAGTATAGATAGTCTTCTTTTCAAGAGTATACATGCCAAATGCTTACTTTCCCCACAAGATCCAAGCCTCCAACACTATCCATTCTGAAGCATATGGGAGATAAATTATGAACTTTGGGTAATATTTGAAGACTCGCTGCCACAATTCCTTATGGCATTCACATAATTACTTGTCAGTATCTAAATAGGTGCAGCAGCTATTCCAAGTCATATATAAAGATTTAACTATGGGGTTTATTCATCAAGGGATAGCGCCAGGTAGTGCCTTGTAGCGGAAGGCAGCATCTGGTGAACACCGTGCGCTGTAGGCAAAACCACATTTATGAAAGCTAATCTGGTGAGTGACTCTAACAGCGCCATGTAGCATACGATTCATCATTACAGGTGGCTCAGCGTACAGCGCCGGCGCTCTAGCTTCCAGAGCGCCAGGTATTACTTGTCGCTACCTGTCGCTCTCCCATACATTTCAATGGACGTTCCTTTTCTTCTGGTTAACCCTTTAAGTGCCAAGCACGTAACACCTACGTGCTGGCTTGTCAAGGACCTAAGTGCCAAGCACGTAGGTGTTACGTGTTTGACTTTCCCCCCCTGCTAGTAAAAAAAAAAAAAATACTCACCTGACCCCTCGTTGGATCCGGCCGGGTCTCCTCTTCAATTTGGTGCCATCCGATCCCCCGGAATAGGGCCTCCCCCCGCTTCGGCAGCAGCAGCTGCTAACTGTAAAAAAAAAAAAATTACATTTACTTACCTGCAGTCGCGCTGCCTCCCGCCGGCTCTCCTCTTCACTGGGGGGGGCCTCCGATCGCCCCCCCCCCCCCCCCCAGGCTGCTTAGTCTTCAGGAGAGGGCTCAAAATGTCCTCTCCCCCTGCCTTCTGATGGGCGCCTGGGAGGGGGGACCCCATTTTTTTTGGATTTTAATTCCCCCCCCCGGGAGAAGGGTCTCCATGTCATTTTTTGGGGATTTTTAAGGGTTAGGGTTAGCCTAACCCTTAAAATTCCAAAAAAAAAGTGGGCCCCCCCCCCCCCCCCGGACCATATGTCATTTTTTTTAAATTAACCCCTTATGCTCTGTCGCCCAGCAGCTATAAAAGGCTTCCAGCAGCAGCAGGAGAGAAGAAGCCAGAGTGATCAGCGTGGGACACAGTGCTCCAGGATGGATGGGAGGTAAGTATAAAAAAAAAAAAAAAACAAATCAAATATTTTTTCTCCATGTGTCTGTGTGTTTTTTTTTACTTTTAACCCCTTGTGAACTGGTAAGGGTCCATGAGACCCCTATACCAGTTCACAAGGCTGGGGGCTGGCAAGTCATCTGTGGCTAGCGGGTGACTTGCCATTAACCCCCGGCACCCCCATTTACCTGCCTCCCCAAAGCCCAGGGGGGGCAGAAGAGGCCGGCCCACGGAGCTTGTAGCCGGCAGGGCGGGGGGCCACCAAAACTGGCCCTTTCGCCCTGTTCCTACAAGCCCCCATAGCTGGTCCGGGCTGGTTATGATGAGTAAGGGGGGCCCCACGTAATTTTTTGGGGGATTTTTAAGGGTTTTTAACCCTTAAAATTCCCAAAAAATGCCCCCCCCAGGAGGGGGGACCCTATGTCATTTTATTTTTAATTTACCCCGTATGTTTATAGTGTGGATAGTAGTATTTTATTTGTAAACTTTATAAAGTGCTCTTTTCAGTTTGGGGGGTCAAGGATGGGGGGGCCTACCGATACATATGTGGTACAGTCAACAGGGGGTGACAAAACTTCAAGTAGGCTGGGAATTAAAAGGGTTAATAGTACCTATGCATATTGGGTATTGTTCTGCTCGGCAGACCTTGCGCTTTCAGATTTAGCTTGTTTTTTCTTGTTTGCATATTTATATTTTAGGAAAACATGTTATTTATTCCGTTTTTTTTTCATTTTTTTTAGGGAAAACCTGTGCAACCTTAGAATTCTTCGAGGGATTACTTCCAGAAAGGTGAGCCTACTACAACAAGCTGGGTACTCTTAGTGTACTTTCAGGGAATATATGATTTATGGGGGATATTCCAAATGTAAAGGGTTGTTTTGGTTGAAAAATTGCAAGGTGCGCACTTTGTCTGCAGAGCTGAGATTTTCAAGTAAAATTACTGTTATGCGCACGCTTTACTTTGTGGTGTTTGCCAACTCTTCCCTTGACAGTACCTATGCATGTTGGGTATCGTTCTGTTCGGGGCATGTTGCTTTTTGAGATTTTACTTGTTTTTTCTTGTTTGCATATAGTTTTTATTAGGAAAATGTGGCTTGATTCTTCCTTTTTATTCGTTTTTAGGGAAACATTGTGCAACCAAAGAATACATTGAGGGATTACTTCCAGAAAACTAAGCCCACATAAACAAGCTTGGTACGCCTAGAAAGCTTGAGGTGTGTACTTCCAGAGAATATATAGTTTGTTGGGGGTATTTCAAATATAAAGGGTTGTTTTTCTGGAAAAACTGCAAGGTGCGCATATCTGAAAATCTCCTAAAGCTCTGTTTCAGTTTGGGGGAGTCTCCTGGGCAGGAAAGGGTGTCTACCAATACATATGGGGTACCGCTGTGACCGGGAGAAATTGGAGTTTCACACGCAATCAAATTTTATTGAAAAATTAAAATTTTTGATTACAAAAAAAACTACAAATTGCAAAAACTGATTTTTTAAAAAATTTTTTGCACATATTTCACCAAAGAGTATTGAGAATACACTAAAACAAACAAGACATTTCATGTTGAAGCCCAGACTCTGTTGAAAAAAACAATATATACTTTTCCTGGGAAATCCCTGGAAAGCCTTTCAAAAATCACAGTTGAACATGTGTAGCGCAAAATAGTGACACATGGTCTGGCAAGAGAGGGTGACAAAAGCTGCAGGTAGGCTGGCACCTGAAGGGCTTTTTTATTTTTTGTTTCTCTTTAATAATTGTGTCACCTTTCCTGGCCTAGAAAGAGTCATTTTTGAAAACTTTTATGATTTTTTTATATTTTTATGCAGAATTGTCATTACAGGTCTGGCATTAAAGTATTAATGTCACAATGTTACAACAATGTCATTCCATGTGTTTTTGTTACTGGTGGATATGTGTTCAAAAACAGACTTTAAGCACATAGTGTCTGCCGCTCTATGCTATAGCGACCAGATCCAGAGAACCTAAGCTTTTTTTGTTGAATATGAGGGTTGATTCAGAGAGACAAAAAAAACACTTTTGTTTTTGTGTCGATCTGTTTTTGTCCCCTGGGGCAAGTTATCATGGGAAGGTCACATGCAGCCTATCAACAGCCAGGAAGCCCGGTGACGTCACAGTGCTATATAAATGGCGGCCATCTTGCTTGTGCGCATTTCAGCCTTGCATTGCAGACAGAACGGAGGTTGCTGCAGACAGAGAGAGACTTACAGACAGGCAAGGAGAGTCAGAGAGACCCACAGAGACCCACATAATGCCAGGGAGAGCCAGGGAAAGATAGGGAAAAATCAGGAACGATCCAGACAGGGACAGCAGAGAAAGTGACAGGGAAACTTTTTTTTTTATTTCCACTTCACTTCATTTGCCAGATCAGTTTTAAATTGCTTTTTTTTGTGCTGTAAATATTCCTGGCCACCGTGCATCCCATCTTGGCAGTGGCATATTTAACCCTATCTGTTACACACAAGCATTTCTAATAACTCGATTAGTTTAATTTTTTTTTGTATGCTGTAAAACCCCCTAGCATCCTATTTCAGCACATTTGACCCTATCTGTTATACTAAATCAGCTTCTAAAGGCTCTGTTTTATTAAAATATTGCATTTTGAATTGGTTTTGTGTGTCCTGTAAAAACACCAGGCCACATGGGCATCCTAAACCAGCACATTTCACCCTATCTGTTATACTAAATCAGCTTCTAAAAGGCTCTGTTTTATTAATATATTGCATTTTGAATTGGTTTTGTGCGTCCTGTAAAAACACCAGGCCACATGGGCATCCCAAACCAGCACATTTCACCCTATCTGTTATGCTAAATCAGCTTCTACAGGCTCTGTTTTATTAATATATTGCATTTTGAATTGGTTTTGTGCGTCCTGTAAAAACAACAGGCCGCATGGGCATCCCAAACCAGCACATTTCACCCTATCTGTTATACTAAATCAGCTTCTAAAGGCTCTGTTTTATTAATATATTGCATTTTGAATTGGTTTTGTGCGTCCTGTAAAAACACCAGGCTGCATGGGCATCTCAAACCAGCACATTTCACCCTATCTGTTATACTAAATCAGCTTCTACAGGCTCTGTTTTATTAATATATTGCATTTTGAATTTTTTTTTGCATCTTGTAAAAACACCAGCCCGCAGGGTATCCCATTTTGCCAATTTTCATAGTATCTGGTGCAGAGAAGCAGTATCTCACTTTATTTAGCTTCTGCTTTTTGAAGTAAATACATTTTTTTAAGTGCCTATTGCGCATTTCAAATACATAAAAATGTCAGGCAGACAAGTGCCAGGATGTTCAAAGAGGAGTGGCAGAGGCCAAGATTCAGCAGGCAGAGGTCGCAGCAGACTAGGGGTGAGTGGCAGCAGGAGTCGCGCTGAGAGACCTGATCTGCCAGTATCTGCTAGCGGTCGTGTCTCCAC
Organism: Gastrophryne carolinensis; assembly: GCA_027917425.1. Taxonomy (NCBI): domain Eukaryota; kingdom Metazoa; phylum Chordata; class Amphibia; order Anura; family Microhylidae; genus Gastrophryne; species Gastrophryne carolinensis. The sequence continues at coordinate 310,488,352 of CM051237.1, forward strand.
CAGTAACGCATCTGCCGTGGTAGATTGGTTATCGCGGTCATCCACATCATCACAAGTGACACCCCCAGTCTAGGGTCGGTAGGTTCCTCTGACACAACCCTGAGTTGGCATGGCCCGAGAGTAGTCCCTGTCCTCCCATTGCCTCTGTCCTATGCTGTTCCCTCCCCCAGCGACGTATCCTATGCTTTGGGTTCTTTAGTGAGGAGGACGATCAGATAGAGGACAGTCAGCAGCTACTGCCTAGCCAAGAAATGGAGGTGGCTTCATTCGCTAGGCAGACAAATAGTGATGTGGAGAGTGGCATGGGTGTTGTTGCAAGCGTTCCAGCTCCTGCGCCAGACACTGTTGAGGAAACCGAGAACATCAGTGACGTGCAGCCACAACTCGGTGATGATGATGATGATGATGATGAAGCCGATCACACTTGGGAGCTGGGTGCAGAAGGGGCTTCATCCTCATCATCGGGAGAAGAGGGGCGCAGCTGAGGCAGCAAGGTGTTAGCAGCATGGTTGGCAGTCAGCATGGGGGAAGAATTGTAAAGCCTGGAGCAAAACGGGGCCGGGGTAGAGCACCTGCTGCGCGGCAGGCTACCTTATCGGGAGGTAGTTGAGCAGGGGTTCCTGGAGTTGGCGACAGTAGCAGTGAATCAGTGCGGGCTGTTGGTGGGAAAAGTAGCTACTCGGCAGTGTGACAGTTTTTCCTCAAGCATCCGCAGGAGGGTAACATGGCCACATGCAAGATATGTAGGCAGAAGGTGAAGCGTGGCCAGGGCCCAAATGTTGGCACCACGGCCCTGGGTCAACATATGATGCGTCACCATAAAGCGGCCTGGGAGAACCGAGGCTCAGAAGAGGTGGTCCAGGCTGCTTCCTCACCAAGTGGCACGCCGCTCCCAATTTCTGCCAGCCAAGGCTCCAGCACCTTAGCCGAAGGCAGCTGTGCGTCATACCCATCCTCTGTCGCTCCAGATGCTCCTGCTCCTCCTCCTCCTCCAAGTTATGCATCCCGCCAGCAATCCATCAGCGAAGCCATGTCCAAGAGACAGCAGTATGCACCCACTCATCCTACGGCGCAGAAGCTGAATGTGCTCCTGTCCAAGTTGCTGGTGCTGCAGTCGCTTCCTTTTCAGGTGGTGAACTCTGCACCTTTCAGAGAACTGATGGCTTGTGCCGAGCCGAGGTGGAGAGTCCCAAGCCGTCATTTCTTTGCCAAGAAGGCAGTACCAGCGCTGCACACTTTTGTTGAACAGAAGGTGGGCCAGTCCTTGAGCCTGTCCGTGTGTAGCAAAGTGCATGGCAGCGCCGACGTCTGGAGCTGTAACTACGGTAAGGGACAGTACATGTCGTTTACGGCCCACTGGGTGAATGTGGTCCCTTTGCAGCAGCAGCAACTTGGACAGGTCACGCCACTTCGGCCTCCGCGCTCCATGGCCGTTGTGCCTGTGACACCGGGCGACTCGGCCTCCTCATCCTCCGCCATCTCTTCATCCTCCACTTCAATGTCAACCAGTGACAGCTCATACGTGACACCTGCCATTTGCTCAGGCCCTTTGAGGAAGCAACTTTATTTGTGAGTCACCAGGATTACGGGATGAACGGGGTGATTCCACTGCTTCATGTACTACAGCACATGTTGGAAACCATGGCTGGTCAGGGCACTGGAGATATGGTGTCTACATCTTACGGCCACATGAACCCCGTTGGAGCTGAACTGGAGGAGGAGGAGGAAGAGGAGGAGGAGTGGCACAGTGCACAGTTTAGGCTTGGCGAAATGGCTGGTTTATCTAGTCAGCAGACAGGAGAGGAGGAGCAGGAGCAGCCAGAGGAGCTAGAGGGTTGAGAGGAAGGCGAGATAGAGGACCTGGACACACCGTGGCAGTATGCAGTGGAGATGGAGACAGGTAGTCCCTCCGAATCACTTGCGCAAATGGCAGGAAGCATGCTCACGTGCTTGCGTAGTGACCCCAGAATTGTTTCCATTTGTCGGCGGGATGACTTCTGGCTGTCCACCTTATTGGACCCTTGCTTCCGGCACAAAATGGGGGCATTTTTTAAACCCGCCGAGAGGGAGAACAAACTGAACTACTACAAAGACATTCTGCGTAGTCAGTTGGCCGATGCCTATCTGCGCCATGGTCCATACTCTCGCAGGTCTGACTTGGGGGGACCTCTGCGCTCACCTTCCACTGCCATGCCTGCTGGGGGGGTTGGCAGGAGCAGCAGCAGCAGCTCCATCAGCAGCAGCCTCAGTCTTCAGTCGCTAATGAGTAGCTTTCTACACCCGCATAGTGAGTCTACTCATGAGCAGCAAGAAGACCTGGAGCAGGACCTGAACCAGCAGGTCATGTCATACCTTGACATGACCATGCCAACACACCTTGAGGATCCGCTAGACTTCAGGGCAGCCAAACTTGACTTGTGGCCGCAGCTAGCTGAGTTTGCCCTGGAAAAGCTGTCCTGCCCGGCAAGTAGCGTGCCATCTGAGCGGGTGTTTAGTGCGGCGGGGGCCATAGTTACGGCGAGGAGAACTCGTCTGTCAACTAAAAATGTGGAGAGACTCACCTTTGTGAAAATGAATCAGGGATGGATCAGCAAGGATTTCCACCCACCGATGGCTGATGCATGCGACTATATTCAGCATGGTGCCACGTTTTACACTTTCCAAATGGTGCAAAACATATTTATGTCTTTAGGCCAATTTTAGGGCTCCTGCTGATGCCAATCTCATGGTGTGCCTTTCAGCCAAATTTTCGCCTCCTTCTGCTGCTGCTGCTGCCAACTTCAGTGTGTCTTTAGGCCAATTTTTGGGCTCCTGCTGCCAACTCCAGTGTCTCTTTCAAGCTATGTTTGGGCTGCTGCTGCTTGCAACTCCAGGGTGTCATTCAGCCAATTTTTGGGCTCCTGCTGCCAACTCCAGTGTCTCTTTAAAGCTAAGTTTGGGCTCCTGCTGCTGCTGCTACTTGCAACTCCAGGGTGTCATTCAGCCAATTTTTGGGCTCCTGCTGCCAACTACAGTGTGTCTTTCAAGCTAGGTTTGGGCTGCTGCTTGAAACTCCAGGGTGTAATTCAGCCAATTTTTGGGCTCCTGCTACCAACTCCAGTGTCTCTTTCAAGCTATGTTTGGGCTCCTGTTGCTGCTGCTTGCAACTCCAGGGTGTCATTCAGCCAATTTTGGGGCTCCTGCTGCCAACTCCAGTGTCTCTTTCAAGCTATGTTTTGGCTCCTGCTGCTGCTGCTTGCAACTCCAGGGTGTCATTCAGCCAATTTTTGGGCTCCTGCTGCCAACTCCAGTGTGTCTTTCAAGCTAGGTTTGGGCTCCTGTTGCTGCTGCTTGCAACTCCAGGGTGTCATTCAGCCAATTTTGGGGCTCCTGCTACCAACTCCAGTGTCTCTTTCAAGCTATGTTTGGGCTTCTGCTGCTGCTGCTTGCAACTCCAGGGTGTCATACAGCCAATTGTTGGGCTCCTGCTGCCAACTCCAGTGTCTCTTTCAAGCTATGTTTGGGCTCCTGCTGCTGCTTGCAACTCCAGGGTGTCATTCAGCCATTTTTTGGGCTCCTGCTGCCAACTCCAGTGTCTCTTTCAAGCTATGTTTGTGCTCCTGCTGCTGCTGCTTGCAACTCCAGGGTGTCATTCAGCCAATTTCTGGGCTCCTGCTGCCAACTCCAGTGTCTCTTTCAAGCTATGTTTGGGCTTCTGCCTGCAACTCCAGGGTGTCATTCAGCCAATTTTGGGGCTCCTGCTGCCAACTCCAGTGTCTTTTTCAAGCTATGTTTGGGCTGCTGCTGCTTGCAACCCCAGGGTGTCATTCAGCCAATTTTTGGGCTCCTGCTGCCAACTCCAGTGTATCTTTCAAGCTATGATTGGGCTCCTGCTGCTGCTGCTTGCAACTCCAGGGTGTCATTTAGCCAATTTTTGGGCTCCTGCTGCCAACTCCAGTGTCTCTTTCAAGCTATGTTTGGGCTGCTGCTGCCGCTTGCTACTCCAGGGTCTCATTCAGCCAATTTTTGGGCTCCTGCTGCCAACTCCAGTGTGTCTTTCAAGCTAGGTTTGGGCTGCTGCTGCTGCTGCTTGCTACTCCAGGGTGTCATTCAGACAATTTTTGGGCTCCTGCTGCCTACTCCAGTGTCTCTTTCAAGCTAGGTTTGGGCTGCTGCTGCTGCTTGTAACTCCAGGGTGTCATTCAGCCAATTTTTGGGCTCCTGCTGCCAACTCCAGTGTGTCTTTCAAGCTAGGTTTGGGCTCCTGTTGCTGCTGCTTGCAACTCCAGGGTGTCATTCAGCCAATTTTGGGGCTCCTGCTACCAACTCCAGTGTCTCTTTCAAGCTATGTTTGGGCTTCTGCTGCTGCTGCTTGCAACTCCAGGGTGTCATACAGCCAATTGTTGGGCTCCTGCTGCCAACTCCAGTGTCTCTTTCAAGCTATGTTTGGGCTCCTGCTGCTGCTTGCAACTCCAGGGTGTCATTCAGCCATTTTTTGGGCTCCTGCTGCCAACTCCAGTGTCTCTTTCAAGCTATGTTTGTGCTCCTGCTGCTGCTGCTTGCAACTCCAGGGTGTCATTCAGCCAATTTCTGGGCTCCTGCTGCCAACTCCAGTGTCTCTTTCAAGCTATGTTTGGGCTTCTGCCTGCAACTCCAGGGTGTCATTCAGCCAATTTTGGGGCTCCTGCTGCCAACTCCAGTGTCTTTTTCAAGCTATGTTTGGGCTGCTGCTGCTTGCAACCCCAGGGTGTCATTCAGCCAATTTTTGGGCTCCTGCTGCCAACTCCAGTGTATCTTTCAAGCTATGATTGGGCTCCTGCTGCTGCTGCTTGCAACTCCAGGGTGTCATTTAGCCAATTTTTGGGCTCCTGCTGCCAACTCCAGTGTCTCTTTCAAGCTATGTTTGGGCTGCTGCTGCCGCTTGCTACTCCAGGGTGTCATTCAGCCAATTTTTGGGCTCCTGCTGCCAACTCCAGTGTGTCTTTCAAGATAGGTTTGGGCTGCTGCTGCTGCTGCTGCTTGCTACTCCAGGGTGTCATTCAGACAATTTTTGGGCTCCTGCTGCCTACTCCAGTGTCTCTTTCAAGCTAGGTTTGGGCTGCTGCTGCTGCTTGTAACTCCAGGGTGTCATTCAGCCAATTTTTGGGCTCCTGCTGCCAACTCCAGTGTCTCTTTTAAGCTATGTTTGGACTCCTGCTGCTGCTGCTGCTTGCAACTCCAGGGTGTCATTCAGCCAATTTTTGGACTCCTGCTGCCAACTCCAGTGTGTCTTTCAAGCTAGGTTTGGGCTGCTGCTTGCTACTCCAGGATGTCATTCAGACAATTTTGGGGCTCCTGCTGCCAACTCCAGTGTGTCTTTCAAGCTAGGTCTGGGCTGCTGCTGCTGCTGCTGCTTGCTACTCCAGGGTGTCATTCAGCCAATTTTTGGGCTCCTGCTGCCAACTCCACTGTCTCTTTCAAGCTATGTTTGGGCTGCTGCTGCTGCTTTTAACTCCAGGGTGTCATTCAGCCAATTTTTGGGCTCCTGCTGCCAACTCCAGTGTCTCTTTTAAGCTATGTTTGGACTCCTGCTGCTGCTTGCAACTCCAGGGTGTCATTCAGCCAATTTTTGGGCTCCTGCTGCCAACTACAGTGTGTTTTTCAAGCTAGGTTTGGGCTGCTGCTGCTGCTGCTTGCTACTCCAGGGTGTCATTCAGACAATTTTTGGGCTCCTGCTGCCAACTCCAGTGTCTCTTTCAAGCTATATTTGGGCTCCTGCTGCTGCTGCTTGCAACTCCACGGTGTCTTTCAGCCAATTTTGGGGCTCCTGCTGCCAACTCCAGTGTCTCTTTCAAGCTATGTTTGGGCTCCTGCTGTTGCTGCTGCTTGCAACTCCAGGGTGTCATTCAGACAATTGTTGGGCTCCTGCTGCCAACTCCAGTGTCTCTTTCAAGCTATGTTTGGGCTCCTGCTGCTGCTGCTGCTTGCAACTCCAGGATGTCATTCAGCCAATTCTTGGGCTCCTGCTGCCAACTCCAGTGTCTCTTTCAAGCTATATTTGGGCTGCTGCTGCTGCTTGCAACTCCAGGGTGTCATTCAGCCAATTTTTGGGCTCCTGCTGCCAACTCCAGTGTCTCTTTTAAGCTATGTTTTGGCTGCTGCTGCTGCTTGCTACTCCAGGGTGTCATTCAGCCAATTTCTGGGCTCCTGCTGCCAACTCCAGTGTCTCTTTCAAGCTAGGTTTGGGCTGCTGCTGCTTGCAACTCCAGGGTGTCATTCAGCCAAATTTTGGGCTCCTGCTGCCAACTCCAGTGTCTCTTTCAAGCTAGGTTTGGGCTGCTGCTGCTTGCAACTCCAGGGTGTCATTCAGCCAATTTTTGGGCTCCTGCTGACAACTCCAGTGTCTCTTTCAAGCTAGGTTTGGGCTCCTGCTGCTGCTTGCAACTCCAGGATGTCATTCAGACAATTTTGGGCTCCTGCTGCCAACTCCAGTGTCTCTTTCAGCCAATGTTTGGGCTCCTGCTGCTGCTTGCAACTCCAGGATGTCATTCAGACAATTTTGGGCTCCTGCTGCCAACTCCAGTGTCTCTTTCAGCCAATGTTTGGGCTCCTGCTGCTGCTGTTTGCAACTCCAGGGTGTCATTCAGCCAATTTTTGGGCTCCTGCTGCCAACTCCAGTGTCTCTTTCAAGCTATGTTTGGGCTTCTGCTGCTGCTGCTGCTTGCAACTCCAGGGTGTCATTCAGCCAATTTTTGGGCTCCTGCTGCCAACTCCAGTGTCTCTTTCAAGCTATGTTTGGGCTCCTGCTGCTGCTGCTGCTTGCAACTCCAGGATGTCATTCAGCCAATTCTTGGGCTCCTGCTGCCAACTCCAGTGTCTCTTTCAAGCTATATTTGGGCTGCTGCTGCTGCTTGCAACTCCAGGGTGTCATTCAGCCAATTTTTGGGCTCCTGCTGCCAACTCCAGTGTCTCTTTTAAGCTATGTTTTGGCTGCTGCTGCTGCTTGCTACTCCAGGGTGTCATTCAGCCAATTTTTGGGCTCCTGCTGCCAACTCCAGTGTCTCTTTTAAGCTATGTTTGGACTCCTGCTGCTGCTTGCAACTCCAGGGTGTCATTCAGCCAATTTTTGGGCTCCTGCTGCCAACTACAGTGTGTTTTTCAAGCTAGGTTTGGGCTGCTGCTGCTGCTGCTTGCTACTCCAGGGTGTCATTCAGACAATTTTTGGGCTCCTGCTGCCAACTCCAGTGTCTCTTTCAAGCTATATTTGGGCTCCTGCTGCTGCTGCTTGCAACTCCACGGTGTCTTTCAGCCAATTTTGGGGCTCCTGCTGCCAACTCCAGTGTCTCTTTCAAGCTATGTTTGGGCTCCTGCTGTTGCTGCTGCTTGCAACTCCAGGGTGTCATTCAGACAATTGTTGGGCTCCTGCTGCCAACTCCAGTGTCTCTTTCAAGCTATGTTTGGGCTCCTGCTGCTGCTGCTGCTTGCAACTCCAGGATGTCATTCAGCCAATTCTTGGGCTCCTGCTGCCAACTCCAGTGTCTCTTTCAAGCTATATTTGGGCTGCTGCTGCTGCTTGCAACTCCAGGGTGTCATTCAGCCAATTTTTGGGCTCCTGCTGCCAACTCCAGTGTCTCTTTTAAGCTATGTTTTGGCTGCTGCTGCTGCTTGCTACTCCAGGGTGTCATTCAGCCAATTTCTGGGCTCCTGCTGCCAACTCCAGTGTCTCTTTCAAGCTAGGTTTGGGCTGCTGCTGCTTGCAACTCCAGGGTGTCATTCAGCCAAATTTTGGGCTCCTGCTGCCAACTCCAGTGTCTCTTTCAAGCTAGGTTTGGGCTCCTGCTGCTGCTGCTTGCAACTCCAGGGTGTCATTCAGCCAATTTTTGGGCTCCTGCTGACAACTCCAGTGTCTCTTTCAAGCTAGGTTTGGGCTCCTGCTGCTGTTTGCAACTCCAGGATGTCATTCAGACAATTTTGGGCTCCTGCTGCCAACTCCAGTGTCTCTTTCAGCCAATGTTTGGGCTCCTGCTGCTGCTGTTTGCAACTCCAGGGTGTCATTCAGCCAATTTTTGGGCTCCTGCTGCCAACTCCAGTGTCTCTTTCAAGCTATGTTTGGGCTTCTGCTGCTGCTGCTGCTTGCAACTCCAGGGTGTCATTCAGCCAATTTTTGGGCTCCTGCTGCCAACTCCAGTGTCTCTTTCAAGCTATGTTTGGGCTCCTGCTGCTGCTGCTGCTTGCAACTCCAGGATGTCATTCAGCCAATTCTTGGGCTCCTGCTGCCAACTCCAGTGTCTCTTTCAAGCTATATTTGGGCTGCTGCTGCTGCTTGCAACTCCAGGGTGTCATTCAGCCAATTTTTGGGCTCCTGCTGCCAACTCCAGTGTCTCTTTCAGCCAATGTTTGGGCTCCTGCTGCTGCTGTTTGCAACTCCAGGGTGTCATTCAGCCAATTTTTGGGCTCCTGCTGCCAACTCCAGTGTCTCTTTCAAGCTATGTTTGGGCTTCTGCTGCTGCTGCTGCTTGCAACTCCAGGGTGTCATTCAGCCAATTTTTGGGCTCCTGCTGCCAACTCCAGTGTCTCTTTCAAGCTATGTTTGGGCTCCTGCTGCTGCTGCTGCTTGCAACTCCAGGATGTCATTCAGCCAATTCTTGGGCTCCTGCTGCCAACTCCAGTGTCTCTTTCAAGCTATATTTGGGCTGCTGCTGCTGCTTGCAACTCCAGGGTGTCATTCAGCCAATTTTTGGGCTCCTGCTGCCAACTCCAGTGTCTCTTTTAAGCTATGTTTTGGCTGCTGCTGCTGCTTGCTACTCCAGGGTGTCATTCAGCCAATTTTTGGGCTCCTGCTGCCAACTCCAGTGTCTCTTTCAGCCAATGTTTGGGCTCCTGCTGCTGCTGTTTGCAACTCCAGGGTGTCATTCAGCCAATTTTTGGGCTCCTGCTGCCAACTCCAGTGTCTCTTTCAAGCTATGTTTGGGCTTCTGCTGCTGCTGCTGCTTGCAACTCCAGGGTGTCATTCAGCCAATTTTTGGGCTCCTGCTGACAACTCCAGTGTCTCTTTCAAGCTATGTTTGGGCTCCTGCTGCTGCTTGCAACTCCAGGATGTCATTCAGACAATTTTGGGCTCCTGCTGCCAACTCCAGTGTCTCTTTCAGCCAATGTTTGGGCTCCTGCTGCTGCTGCTTGCAACTCCAGGGTGTCATTCAGCCAATTTTTGGGCTCCTGCTGCCAACTCCAGTGTGTCTTTCAAGCTATGTTTGGGCTCCTGCTGTGGCTGCAGCTGCTGCTTGCAACTCCAGGGTGCCATTCAGCCAATTTTTGGGCTGCTGCTGCTCCTGCTGCCAACTCCAGGATGTCTTTCAGCCAATATTTGGGTTCCTGCTGCTGCCAGCTCCAGGGTGTGTTTTTCAGGCACTATAGGGACCCCTCATAGTGATGCCACCTCAACTCTCTGCAATTGTGCTGCTCTGTGATTCTAATAGCGATGCCTCTGATCTGCATGTCATAATTATTTACAGTATTATTTCACTAACCCAGCTCGCATCCTATGCGTGTTACAGCAAGGCAGAATGGTTTACAACCCTATTGAGGCTCTAGGAAGCTCAGAAATAGCCGTTTTTTATAGCGTTTCGTCGTGAATAAATTCGGACCGAAACAAATTTTGTCGGAAAATTCAGCGAATCAGCCGAATCGAATTTTCAAAAGTTCGCTCATCCCTAATTCTAAGCATGCATCGCTATCCTTCTGTAAAGTCTTCGTCCGTTCGTATGCCATCGAGAATTTCCAGCTTTCGTTTTCTGTTTATGTTACTCATGTTACAACATAGGCTTCTGTTTTTGCCCTTTTTCCATCGTCTCCTCCCACAAAAACCTTTACGTTTCCCGTTAGATTCTGATTTCCTTTTACAAGAAATAATCGTCCAGACGAAAATCCTTACGACCTTACGCCTGTGCACTACAAACGTAACTCATTAATGTGCTCGCCTACATGTTTGGTTCACTAAATCTTGCTACAATGTTTAGCTAAATGAGACATCAAGTCTCATTCTTCTTGCATTTCCCACCCCTAAAACTTACCCAAATCACTTCGCAGTCTCATTCTTCTTGCATTTACCAACCCCTAAAACTTACCCAAATCACTTTGCGGTCTAATTCTTCTTGCATTTTCAACCCCTAAAACTTACCCAAATCACTTCGCAGTCTCATTCTTCTTGCCTTTACCAACCCCTAAAACTTACCCAAATCACTTTGCAGTCTCATTCTTCTTGCATTTTCCACCCCTAAAATTTACCCAAATCACTTCGCGGTCTCATTCTTCTTGCATTTCCCACCCCTAAAACTTACCCAAATCACTTCGCAGTCTCATTCTTCTTGCAATTCCAACCCCTAAATCTTACCCAAATCACTTCGCGGTCCTGCGAATCTTCATCTCTAAATATTTCTTGCCCCATTCGTTTTGTGGTAACCAACCCTTAATTAATGTATTTAGAAAAGGAAATGACACAGAAACAGGTTTTTGTTTTTTGTTTTTTATCACAAATGCCAATTTGTGTTTTTTTTTTAAATATTTTGTATAAAAATTTAACAGCTTTTTTTATTATTTTTAATAAAAAGTAACATTTATAAATGTTTAAAATGTTTAAAAAAATGTAAAAATTTTAAAACTATATACATAGCAATGGCAGGACCCAGAACACTAGTCATCTTCATGTGTGGTCCCCAAAGAGTCGCGCAGCTCCTGCATCTCGGCCATCAACGCAAGGACCCTTGCACTCATTTGAGCCACTCTGGCATGTGTGGTCCCTGTATAAAAAAGAAAAAAACATTATTTGTTGCAAATACATGTTTATCAGCTGTGGATGGAATGTTTATTAGGTTGCAATCTTACTCATGAGGTCATATGTCATTATGCTAAGGAATTAATCAAAGAAAGAGGCCATATGTCATTATGCTAAGGAATTAATCAAAAGAAGAGGGCATATGTCATTATGCTAATGTCATTGACTATGGCTTTAGGTATCTTGGTGATCATGTCAGTTCCCACAAACTCAAAATAATGACATTACAACTTACTTCGTTGGTGGGCGAGATCTGCTTCGGGGACCACCCTCCATTCTGGGACCTGCCACTGCTGGGAAGTTGAGGCTGTAGAGACCTGTCAAATAGGGTCACTTCTAATGTCTGAGTCAACAGTAAGCAAATGACAATTTGAATGTGTGTGTGACATCACCCACCTTCTACATGTGCCTCCTGGGCATGATCTGCTCCAGATCCTTTACTCGCTACCGAATCATCTAGAAAAAGAGATTAAGGGAATCAGCATTTGTTTAAATAGCAAGTATGTGTGTGCGGTTACATTAAGAGGCACATACCAGAGGCTAATGGCTCAGTCGCATGGTACGACTCCCTGACCACGCCGTGACGCCCCTCCTCTGTAGAAAGGTCCAGGGGCTGGTCTGAGGCCGCTACAGAGGAGGGGTAGGAACTGGGGATTCACCACCTTCACTTTCTGCTGCAGATTCATGCAGCACTGGTCGGCCTGTGGATTCGGTACTCCATTTCCAACACTAGAAAAGCAAAGCATTTATAAATAAAGGCCTACCTTCTGTATTATTTACATCTAGCATGCAATCGCTATGTACTTACTTAGGAAATGGAGCCCGAAAATCGTCGCACCCGGGGCATGTGGAGCCGTTTCAGGTCCAACTAATGCTGCATGATCTGTGTATGGGTGAAGGTGGTGTCCGTCTCCTGCTGGATCCAGGAAACAATCTCCAGGGCGACGTTCCTCTTCTCAAACGAGTTGGGCAGGTAGTCGTACCTGCGCTGAAGCATCGTCTAAAAAACACAAAATAGAAATAGTTGTTAGCTAAAACTGCATACAAATATGTGTCACAAATCGATCAGTTGACTAAATGACATTCCCAGACACATTTCTAGCCTCAAACTATCCTTCTAGATGGAAGTGACTTGGTTCGCACATGTGCGCACTTACTTCTGTTTTGCACAAATTTTTACAAACTTTTAAACCAAACTTTTTCTTCCTGCGCTTCCTTAAGGCCTAGGCATGCATTTAGATGGCAAATCAAAGTCCTTACAATACACTTACGAGCATAATCAGCTCTTGTTGTTGGCGAGTGAAGATTGTGGGGGCCATCTTGTTTCTTGTCTGCAGCAGATTAGTAATGCCCCAGCGGTTTCCGGGTTCCGCACGTCCGGACGAACAGCCGTACGCATGCGTACGTGAGCACATCTCATATTTAAAGGGTCCTGGACACACAGCTCATTCTCTTTAAGATTTTCAACATGCCAGCCAAAAAAGCCATCACTAAGGCCACACCAGCCAAGGAGGCCACCACCAGTCACAACTACCTACTCCCAAGGTGCGGGAAACGCGCAGCCACAGTGTCCAACCCAAGGCGACATTGCCCACAAAGGCCGCAAAACCCAAACCAGCCCCCAAAGCCAAGGAGGGAGCAGCTAAGAAGAAGCCAACAACAACAAAGCAGGCAGGTACGCCGGCAAGAAAGGCCACTAAGAAGCAGAGGGTGAGAAGCCCCAACCCCCAAAGAACACCCTGCCCTCCTTCCCGGCCTAGCACATCCCTTCATAAACCACGCTCCACTGGCAAGGCCAGTAAGAGCCAGTGTGGCAGAAGCCCCAGCCCAGCCAGCTCTGCCTCTCCAGCTCCACGTGGACAAAGCTCCCATGGGCATCGAACCACTAGTGGCAAGGCCACTGAGAGCCACAGGCCCAGGAGCCCCAGCCCAGCCAGCTCTGACTCTTCAGCTCCACGTGGTAATAACTCCCATGGGTATGGACCCACTAGTGGCAAGGCCACCAAGAGCCACAGGCTCAGAAGCCCCAGCCCAGCCAGTACTGCCTCTCCAGCTCCACGTGGCCAAAGCTCCCATGGGCATCGAACCACTAGTGGCAAGGCCACCAAGAGCCACAGGCCCAGAAGCCCCAGCCCAGCCAGCTCTGCCTCTCCAGCTCCACGTGGGCAAAGCTCCCATGGGCATCAAACCACTAGTGGCAAGGCCACCAAGAGCCACAGGCCCAGAAGCCCCAGCCCAGCCAGCTCTGCCTCTCTAGCTCCACGTGGGCAAAGCTTCCATGGGCATCGAACCACTAGTGGCAAGGCCACCAAGAGCCACAGGCCCAGAAGCCCCAGCCCAGCCAGCACTGCCTCTCCTGAGCCATGTGCCAGTACCTCCCATGGGCATCGAAGCACAAGTGGCAAGGGCACAAAGAGGCACAGGGCCAGAAGCCCCACACCTCCAAGCACACCGTCTCCTCCTCGGCCATATTTGCCACCAGCACAGGTGGCAACCAACGATCCATATGCCATATCCACGCCTGGAAGTTTGGTGACCACCCAGGCAAGGACCCCCAATCCGATTGCAAGTCCAGTCCATTCATTCTCAAGCCACGTGTCGCACATTTCAACACAACAGAGCCAGCCCAGAATGTCCCCCAAATTGCCTACATACAGAGATGAGCCAGAACAGCAAGCAATAGGCCGAACATTGAGGCGAGGACAGTTGAGTGGCAGGTTTGGTGAGGCCCAAACTCTTGCATTGGCAAGTGGGCTCACACTCCATTATGATGAGCTATATGGGTGAAAATCAAAATCTACAAGCAAAATGAGAAAGACACAAATCTTGGAGGAGCTCACCAGACAGGTCAATGCAGCGGGGGAGGAGCTCTATTTTTTAGCTTACAAACTGGTGGAGGCTTCCCAACAAAATTACAGTTTACACGAGCTGAGGAGATGGTGCTGCCGTTGATACACCCCGTGGCATTAGAGGGCCTCTCTGGCAGACGGGACACGGACATCCCTACCATTCCTGCAGGTTGGTTATGTTAGTGTGTATGTGAAATTTTTTAAACATGTGAAATGAGGATCACAGGCAGATATGAAAACATTCCACGAGGGAGTGGCTTTGAGGAGAGGTTACAGTTTTAGCTGGGTGCTTAATGTCTGCGGTATGGTCATTTTAAATTTTGGCAGCCCTGACACAACCTTGGACAGTATTTATGGCCACTATATTAGCTTTATATTAGCAAAGCACTGCCTGTTATGTGAATCTAGTCAATCATATACAACACTTCCACTTGGGTTTTAGCTGTGCTTTGGTCTAAAATACTTGATCTGGGGTCAGGGAAAGGTCTACATGAGAAGAATGGCCACCAGCATACTCTGAAGACAAATGCTATTTGTGTGTGGGCCCCTAATGGCCCTTTAGGGATGTGTTAAGCCTCATAACATGCAGTACATGCATGTTTGGACTATTTAAGGAGACCAATGTGTATGTACAGGGTGAAGCATACATATAACAGATACTGACATTCATAGTGAAGGACACCTTGTCCCGCTGTTGGAGTTTGCATTCCTGCTTGGACACGTGTTTTTTAAAGCATATGTAGTAATCCAGATCATCAATGGATTTTTTGGTGTTTACGTGCCTTTTTTATTTTAAACACAGCCCAGCATCAAGCCTCAGCAAGTGTGGAAGCCTCATCCAGTTTGACTACGCCGCCAACTTCCGTGCTGCCCAGGAGCCAGGAACAGATATATACGGTAAGTGGACTTTGATGAAACTGCTGATGCATGTGAATGCACATAACTAATTTGCATAACAAATATATTTAGGGCCCAAACTGAACCTTCTTTTGCACATGTCTCAACAGACCCACACACTGATGGAGGAAATCCAGGAGATGGAGGAGGATGCCAGCTTGATGGGACCTTCAGAACTGACCCCCCGGGAACCTAATCTGCCACTGTCCCAACATGCTACTGCACCAAATCCTCTGCAGCAGAGTGAAGCTGGACGCATGCTGCCAGCCCATCGTGGGCAGCAGGCTGAGAATGAGCCTAAAGTCCCCAGTGGTAGCTCTGCTGCAGAGGATTTGCCGAGCACATCTGCGACTCTTGCTCACCCTAGAGGTCCAGCATCTTCAGGCGCTCAAACCTGGGGAATTGGTAGACGTAGTCAGCAACGTCGACCAGTTTCCCAGGGGAGGCACATGCCGATCCTGGAGTCAGCGTGGCGCCATGACAGTCGTTTATTTCGGTAGGTGACTCAAAGAACCACAGAGCAGCTTACTGCACAATTAGATACATTAAATAATACATTCACCGCCATGCTGACTGAATTTAGGATGAGCAACAGCCACATGGCCACCTTAAATATTAATTTCACAGCCATGCTCGAGGAAGTTTGAACAAGCAATAGACACATGTTGAAACAGTGGCAGATTATGAATGCCACACATGCCCAGGTGATTGGTAACCTCCAAGGCCCACCACCAGGGTTTTATGGGCAACACCCATTTTAACAGCTATTTGACCTGTATCTGTTCCACATCTTTCCTCTACATCCCCACTGTATTGACCTGTGCCTGTGGCAAATGTGGCCAAGCAGGAGAGGATGTGTATGTGGCCCTATGTATTACTGCCTAAATATTCTCATGCAAATGGTTGCTCCCTATGTATGATTATTTTATTGGTTATTGAAACTTCGGCCTGGAGTGCATTACCTTAAAACTCCTGGATGTGGCCAATTGCTAGGTGCCATGAGTCTGCACCAATGTATATTTCTGTTGTACTATATATGTACATGAAGTCTGCGAGTGCCCTTCAACTCCAAATTTTTATATTTCAATAAAATATATTGAATGTGACTTTAGCTGTTGTTGACTAAGTTGATGCATTAATGTTTGGGTTCTTTTAAGATTTCTGAAGGTTTTTCTACACAAACATGGCAAAAAAAATGCATGAGGCTCAGATCATGTGTCAATATTTTAGTAATAAATTCATTACTATTTTTTAAAATAAAATGCAAAAGGCTTCACAAAGGCAAATGAAAGTAAAAATAAACAATTACATGCAACAAACAAACACAGGAAAACCAAATTAGGCAAAATGGGTGCTTATCAAATTGGCCCGAACAGCTTGGCCAGAGGCACATGGTGTGCCACGGTAGTTCTCTTCTGGGTCCTGGCTGGGTGGAGAGGGGGGCAGATCCACATACCGGGGGACACTCTGCATTATGGCAAAGTTGTGAAGGACACAGCAGGCCAGTATGATATCGATGACCTTGTTGGGGTCATACTTGAGTGCCCCCCCGGTATGGTCCAAACACCGGACGCGTGTTTTTAACAGGCCAAAGGCCCTTTCTACAACGGCCCGGGTTTTGCGGTGCACCCGATTGTAGGCGTCCTGGGACGCATTCTGTGGCTGAAGAACGGGCGCCATCAGCCAGGGAAGTAGCGGATAGCCGGAATCCCCTGGAAGAATAAGAAAAAACCTACATCAATTACACATTCAAAACAAAAATTTATGGACAAGCGTTCGTTCACCCTGACTAAGAGCCTACCTTATATTTTAGCCACACCCTGTACATACAGATTGCTCACCTGAAAAAATAGTATAACACCATCTACTGCATGTTCTGAGCCTTTAAACATCAAAGATGGCGGCTGAGGGCAAATCAGGCAGGCTGCAAACAGGAATTGGCTTAGGACTGTGCTGCTCAGCATTCTGGGATGTCTTACCTTTTCAGGACCCCAGATCTGCTTTGTCTGAGCCAAGCACAGCTCTAACCCGCCCCCTGCACTTTATCCCGCTGTCCTCTCCTCATGCATCTGAGCAAAGATGGCGCCGACCCTATGATAAAGTCAAGAACAGAATTGCAGCCGAGTGTGGGAAAGAATAATTAGTAAGTTACTAGAAACTAGAAATATATTAATTTTAAATGCTGGGAAAACAGTTTTTAAGGGTTTTTGCTTTGCTAAAGATCATGGTTAAGGTCCGGTTTAACATGTCATCAAGGGGTAAAAACAGCCATAGGTTCAGACATGGGTTATAAACTATATTAATAGGCATACATTGAAAAGTGAATGACGTTATTTGCGTAAACTTACCAAGGAGCCATCCACCTGAGAATTCTCCAGACTCAAACCGACGGTATAATCCAGATCTTCGCAAGATGTACGTGTCATGGGATGAGCCTGGATACCTGGCGAAGACACTAAGGAACCACATGTCCGGGGCCACCACTGCTTGGACATTCAGGGAGTGGCCCATTTTGCGGTTCCTGGGAAAAAAGAAAAAAAAAATTACCAAGGCAAGGTAAACTACTCAAACACTAACTCCTAACACCCTCCAAAAAACATGTTGGCCAATACAAATAACACTAAGTACATAAGTAGTTTTTAGAAAAAAAGGGATATGTATGTTGGATCAAATAAAGATTAACATTCGAATGACTAATTAAGGTCCACATGAAAATGTTTGGCTTTGGCCGACATTAAAACATTGATGAAGATATACACGGTCAAATGGATCACAGGGACAATTTACAAGGAGGGATTAAGATATACACTGTAAGCTGTTTCACAGGGACAATTTACAAGGAGGGAATAATATATACACTGTAAGCTGTTTCACAGGGAGAATTTACAAGGAGGGATTAAGATATACACTGTAAGCCGTTTCACGGGGACAATTTACAAGGAAGGATTAAGAAATACACTGTAAGCTGTTTCACAGGGACAATTTACAAGGAGGGATTAAGATATACACTGTAAGCTGTTTCACAGGGACAATTTACAAGGAGGGATTAAGATATACACTGTAAGCTGTTTCACAGGGACAATTTACAAGGAGGGATTAAGATATACACTGTAAGCTGTTTCACAGGGACAATTTACAAGGAGGGATTAAGATATACACTGTAAGCTGTTTCCCAGGGACAATTTACAAGGAGGGATTAAGATATACACTGTAAGCTGTTTCACAGGGACAATTTACAAGGAGGGATTAAGATATACACTGTAAGCTGTTTCACAGGGACAATTTACAAGGAGGGATTAAGATATACACTGTAAGCTGGTTCACAGGGACAATTTACAAGGAGGGATTAAGATATACACTGTAAGCTGGTTCACAGGGACAATTTACAAGGAGGGATTAAGATATACACTGTAAGCTGTTTCACAGGGACAATTTACAAGGAGGGATTAATAGATAGTTACAATTCAGTTTGTCTAAACTATATAACAAAATGACCGATTGAACTTACCTATAGATGTACTCGTCGGCTGCAGGAGGGACCAATGCAACGTGGGTGCAATCAATCGCACCCATGATGTTGGGCATGTCGGCGATATTATAAAATGCCAGCTTAAGCGCGTTCCAGGCTACCATGTCATCCGGAAATGAAATAGATTTCTGACTAATGGTAGCCATGCCATCCAAAAACTTGGATAGTGCGCGGCTCAGCGTAGGCTGGGCGATCCCCACGTTGAGGGCACCCAGCCTCTGGAATGAGCCGTTCGCCAAAAATTGCAGGCAGCCAAGCATCTTGGTCATACCTGAAATTGCTTGCCCCTTCCTTGTGGTGCGGGCTAACCATGGCTGCAGCTCACTATACAACTTATGGAGGGAAGCGCGATTAAGTCTGGTCAGCTCGAACAGCTCAACGTAATGCATGCGATCGATATGCATGCGTCACCGGTGCAATCTGGCCTCGGCCCTGCTGACACATGCAATGCCCTGGAGCTGAAGGCGCTTATATTCCTCCACAAAGCCGCAAAACATGGTCAAAGCAAGCTAGCCGAGTGCAAAATGCAAATAAGGGGATCGCAAATGAAATGGTTTTATAAGGTGGTGGTCCCTCTGCAATCAGCTCTCTGAATGAGACGCAAGCCCATACCAATAACGTAAGTTATCTGAACGAAAGCAAAATATCAGATTGATGGGCAAATGATCCGAACTAACACAAATGATCCGATTTAGTTTTGTTCATCGAAAGCGCATATACGCATTAGCGTGAACGAACGTACGAATGGAAAATGGAACAGAACATCCAAAAAAATTACAAACACACACAAAAACATACACAGACAGCTATGAAAGTCCAGACGAATGTGTCTCTGAATCGAGCCTATGGTGTGAGTCGCTGAGAGTCAGTCGCACTCAGCTGGCGCTACCTTTCGCTCCCTGCAATACTGTACAGGTGTTAGAACGCACAACATACATCTCAATGCCGGCCAGGTTACTAGAGCGACTGAGGCACTCTGTTACAGCGCCCGAGAGCCGATCACAGCGTATAATAGCAGTCGCTCTTAGCGCCTCTGTACAGACACTCATCTGCCGATAGCTGGCACTAGTAATGAATCAGTCTACCCATTTTTGATTGTTTAGAGTTTTAGCTTTAACATGCATTCTTCTGTGTTTCTGTTATTATTTTATACATTAAAGCACTATCATTTTTACAAGAAGATACAAATGAGATAAATCAGAATATATGTTTAATTCTCAGAAAAATAAAAAGGGGCCTTCCTTGTTTTCAGCTATCAGTATGCTGTAGCATGTGCCTCTTTGACTCCCAGGAAAGATGGTTAATTTGCATAGTGACCCACATAACTCTAAAGGTAAATGTGCTTAGCTAACTTGATCATTTTGAAGGAAACCAGGTGAAATAACTAACAAGTGCCAAAATAACGTTCATGACATAGGGAGAGTATGACAGCAGAATGTTTCTATAATCATGTCAAGATCAGGGATCTAAGTAATGATAGCCAACATGTTGATACAGTTCTATAAACCTACAAACAAGTGTTCACATTTGGTATGTCAAGTGCCGCCCAAAGTGGCCGTCATGGAAAGGAATTTTGAGATGAAAAACTATTCTTATAATAGTCTCTCTAAGCACTTTGACAATTTGCCTACAACATATGACAGGGAAAAGAATCTAACATTTATTTTTCTTGTTAAGTCAACTACAATTTTATTAGGTACATTCAGATACCCTATTCTATTATTTCTTGCAAGAGATGTGCTCCTTTTGCAGAGTCCGTATATAATTTATATATATATATATATATATATATATATACACACTTTCTCAGTTCAGGCAGCGTGCACTGATGCATCAATGATATCAGTGTGCAGTCAGCTGCACTGACAATGCACAGAGGGGCATGCTAATGTCATTGATGCATCAGCGCATGCTGGCTGCAGAGTATAGCCGCTTCTTCCAGATCGCTGCACAGGTAAGAGGTTATTTTTTTATCTAACTGCCTCAGTAGCAGTTGGGGATTGGAGATCTGCCACAGTACATGTTATATGATGGGGTGGGGATTCTGCACACTGCTTGTTTTTGGGGATGGTGGGACGGGGAATCTGTCACACTACCTGGTTTGGTTGGTATTCTGCAAGCTGCCTGTAATATGGGGAGGGGGGATTCTGCATGCTGATTGTACTTAGGGATGGCGGGATCTGCCCCACTACCTGTTATGGGGTACAATTTTTGCAAGAAGTCAGCAGCCAATACCATCCTAAGAGCTACTAACTCCCACTCGGCCCACCTATTCTCCAGCATCCCCTATGGGGAATACATCTGTGCTCGCCGCAATTGTACCAAGGAGATCAACTTCCAAATGGCATCAGACGGCATGAAAACCAGACTGCTCAAAAGTGGCTATAGCTCAAAGACCCTAAAAAAAGCATACAAAAAGGCCAAGGGCAAATCCAAGCCTGACTTGCTATATCAAACCAGACTCACTAATAAGAATCCACCCATAGCAATCACCCTAACCTACTCTAACCACCATCAGACTATCAAGAAAATAGTCAACAGACATTGGCATATCCTAACCAATGATCCAGAACTAAACAATTCTTACCGGAGAAACCCAAATTAACTTACAGACGCTCCAGAAATCTTAAGGATAAGCTAGTACACAGCCACTTCACAACAGAACCCCCCCAAAAAATGTTGCAAGACCATGGGAACTTCCAAATGCCAGAAATGCAACTATTGTAAATGTATCAAAGAGGGTAAATTTGTTCAGTTACCCCAACACCCGATTGCCCTGAACTGTGACACCACCAACGTAATCTATATCGTAATCTATATTCTAACAAGTCCCTGCAATAAATACTATGTGGGCAAGACTAACAGGAAATTAAAAAATAGGGTGTACAAACACCAATATGAAATTAAATGCAGTAACCTTAAAACACCCATAGGCCACCACTTTGCCCAGTGTCATAGTAGCAATCCTACAGTTATGACCATACAGGGTTTAGATTTCATAGGGGGCGGAGACATTAAAAGATATACTCTCCAGCGAGAAACTAGATGGATCAGCCGTTTAAAGGCCCATCACCCACCAGGCCAATTAGCGTTCCACATCTCGCTCAGTTACATCTCCACCCGGTTTGGCAGAATCATACCGAAAAAGCTACTGAATAGCGTTTCAAATACCCCACAGCAGGGTGGTTGAGAGTGCAGCTTCCAGCATTTCCAGAGCGTTCCACGGCCAGCGGGACTCATACAACGACACATTACACCATCTGAATCTGCATCAATAGGATACCCTCCGACACCATAACGGCTAATCCGGCCATAAATCTCAAATCCGCTGGCTGCAGCGTCTCTCGCAAATCCACCACTAAGCTACAAACTGGTGAGTTATTTCTTATCAATTCTTACCAATACTAGTCTCAACAATTGGATTGTTGTTCCAGCAATACAGCTGTCCGTTAAAATTGAACTACCCCTTTCTTAAGTTACATCATAGACAATCTGGAAACACCTATTCTATGCATGAAGCACCTTCTTTTGTTGCTGGGGGCCACAATGAAATAATGTCTCATGTTCTGATTGTTATTTATCTATTGACAAGGTATGATACAGTCCAGTTAGTCCATTTAACTTGTAAATATTGTACTTTACCAACAAGATTTTCATTTGGTGTATTGGTCACATATCCATATACACACCATTCATTATCTATGACTGGCGGTGAGGAAGCCTGACAGGACAAAGCTAGTATGCCAAAACAGTCACCAGGTTCAATAACCAAGGGGCATTGTTCCATTTACTCATGTAGATACATTCCATTGTTGGATCTTGTCTATATATACAGTATGTGTGTTGTGTGTGTTATAAATGTATTGTGAGGGGAACTGATGGACTATCCCCCCCCCATATTTTACCAAGAACCCAAAATAAGAATTTAAAACTTTTTATATGAGCTTACCTTAATTTGAGTGGAGGCGGGGTCGCACTCATAGACGAACACTAGATTGGGTCAGCCTATACCCAATTGTTCCCTCTTTTGACATTACTCTGCGCACATTACTCTGTCTGTTAAATGGGGAGGGGAAATTCTGCATGCTGCTTGTTTTTGGAGATGTGGGGGATCTGTCACACTACCTGTTAAAGGGGACTAGGGGAGTTCTTGCACATAAATGGTATGGGGTTTTTAGGGGGATCCTTCCATGCCCTGTTCGGCTGGGATTTTAGCTCCCTATTTTAGTTCAGAATATTTTCTTCCCGTTTTTATCTCCTCCAAACGCTAGGTGCGTCTTATGGACAAGTGCGTCTTATATGGCAATATATATATATATATATATATATATATATATGTATATATATATATATATATATTGTGGTAAAGTGTGTGTAGAAGTCCTGGATGGAGTATATTTTTCCCCTACAGTGCTGTATAGAGCACGATCCATGCCAGGATTTCAGAACCCTGGTCACATTTCCCACTATGAAGCCGGAGGACTTGGCTTCTGCGCCCCACTCTTGGACCATTGGGGGTGAAGAGCGGCGGGCTGGTTTGCCCCGCAATCTGGATTGGACTTTCCTTTGACCCACAGCTTGCTGGAATCCCCAGCCCTGGATTTACCTTTATTTGGTGATGTAACCATTTGTTTTGATTTTCTGCATTGACACTGCAACCTATGAATGGAGAAGTATTATTTCATTTGAATACTTTCATTTTCTGCAATAAACCTGTTTTGCCGAGAGAGAACTGTTGTCTGTGTCACTTCCGTTAGCCCCCAATATCCCACAGTTCTCCAGAGGTTTTACTGGCCTGGGGTGTACAAGCAAATAAAAAGATACTGCGAGTCCTGCCCTACGTGCCAGTTAAGTGCCCCAACATCACATTTCCGTTGCCCCTAGCAACAGTCACCTTGCCCACATCCTCCACCAACTGCATCCTCCGGCTTAATAGTCCAGTATTGTTATTCACATAACATGCAGTTCAGCCTGAGCTCCCTCCATCAAGCTAGTCAAAGACAAATGACTAGCTCAGTGGGAGCCTTTTATTCAGGTTCCTGAAATCAATCTAACCAGGTGTGCAAGGCCTGAGATCAGAAGAAACCTAGGCATGGATCGTGCTCTATACAGCACTGTAGGGGAAAAATATACTCCATCCAGGACTTCTCCACACACTTTACCACAATATATATATATATATATATATATATATATATATATATATATATAAATATACATTATTTGTTCCAAGCAATAACTAATTTTCAGGCAACTGTTCACATTGTATTGCCGTACTTTTCTGGAGGGTATGTGTCACAATGGTAGTATTGTTTTTTAAATACACAAAAACTCATGTTGTAGCAAATTTCACATCAGTTTCATATTAAATGGAAGTGAACGCTCCTGAATTGATAGGGTCATACATATTTAATGTAACGTCCGCACAGCTTACTAAAAGAATACAATCTAATACTGTATTACATGAATAGATACATGAAGCCGTCATATCATGACAATGATGAAGATTATTTCAGAAACCCACCTAATGGATCTTATAAAAATCTATTTCAATTTAATAGTTTGGCTCAACTATCAACATTTACACAAGTTATAACAGTTAGGGCCAAAGCCGATAGCCTTATTATTAGAGATGAGCGAACTTTTGAAAAATTCGATTCGACTGATTCGCCGAATTTTCCGACAAAAATCGTTTCGACCCGAATAAATTCGCGACGAATCGCTATTAAAAACGGCTATTTCTGAGCCTCCTACAGCCTCAATAGGGTTGTAAACCATTCAGCCTTGCTGTAACACGCACAGGATGCGTGCTGGGTTAGTTAAATAATACTTTGAAGAAATATCACATGCAGATCAGAGGCATCGCTAATAGAATCGCAGAGCGGCACAATTGCAGAGAGTTGAAGTGGCATCACTATGAGGGGCAGAAGGAGCCCAAATATACACTGGAGTTGGCCTCAGGAGCCCAAAAATTGGATGAATCACACCCTGGAGTTGGCAGGAGTTGGCAGCAGCAGCAGCAGGAGCCCAAATATACACTGGAGTTGGCTTCAGGAGCCCAAAAATTGGATGAATCACACCCTGGAGTTGGCAGAAGTTGGCAGCAGCAGCAGCAGGAGCCCAAATATACACTGGAGTTGGCTTCAGGAGCCCAAAAATTGGATGAATCACACCCTGGAGTTGGCAGGAGTTGACAGCAGCAGCAGCAGGAGCCCAAATATACACTGGAGTTGGCTTCAGGAGCCCAAAAATTGGATGAATCACACCCTGGAGTTGGCAGGAGTTGACAGTAGCAGCAGCAGGAGCCCAAATATACACTGGAGTTGGCCTCAGGAGCCCAAAAATTGGATGAATCACACCCTGGAGTTGGCAGAAGTTGGCAGCAGCAGCAGCAGGAGCCCAAATATACACTGGAGTTGGCTTCAGGAGCCCAAAAATTGGATGAATCACACCCTGGAGTTGGCAGGAGTTGACAGTAGCAGCAGCAGGAGCCCAAATACACACTGGAGTTGGCCTCAGGAGCCCAAAAATTGGATGAATCACACCCTGGAGTTGGCAGGAGTTGACAGTAGCAGCAGCAGGAGCCCAAATATACACTGGAGTTGGCCTCAGGAGCCCAAAAATTGGATGAATCACACCCTGGAGTTGGCAGGAGTTGACAGTAGCAGCAGCAGGAGCCCAAATATACACTGGAGTTGGCCTCAGGAGCCCAAAAATTGGATGAATCACACCCTGGAGTTGGCAGGAGTTGACAGTAGCAGCAGCAGGAGCCCAAATATACACTGGAGTTGGCCTCAGGAGCCCAAAAATTGGATGAATCACACCCTGGAGTTGGCAGAAGTTGGCAGCAGCAGCAGCAGGAGCCCAAATATACACTGGAGTTGGCTTCAGGAGCCCAAAAATTGGATGAATCACACCCTGGAGTTGGCAGGAGTTGACAGTAGCAGCAGCAGGAGCCCAAATATACACTGGAGTTGGCCTCAGGAGCCCAAAAATTGGATGAATCACACCCTGGAGTTGGCAGGAGTTGACAGTAGCAGCAGCAGGAGCCCAAATATACACTGGAGTTGGCCTCAGGAGCCCAAAAATTGGATGAATCACACCCTGGAGTTGGCAGGAGTTGGCAGCAGCAGCAGCAGGAGCCCAAATATACACTGGAGTTGGCTTCAGGAGCCCAAAAATTGGATGAATCACACCCTGGAGTTGGCAGAAGTTGGCAGCAGCAGCAGCAGGAGCCCAAATATACACTGGAGTTGGCTTCAGGAGCCCAAAAATTGGATGAATCACACCCTGGAGTTGGCAGGAGTTGGCAGCAGCAGCAGCAGGAGCCCAAATATACACTGGAGTTGGCTTCAGGAGCCCAAAAATTGGATGAATCACACCCTGGAGTTGGCAGGAGTTGACAGCAGCAGCAGCAGGAGCCCAAATATACACTGGAGTTGGCTTCAGGAGCCCAAAAATTGGATGAATCACACCCTGGAGTTGGCAGGAGTTGACAGTAGCAGCAGCAGGAGCCCAAATATACACTGGAGTTGGCCTCAGGAGCCCAAAAATTGGATGAATCACACCCTGGAGTTGGCAGGAGTTGACAGTAGCAGCAGCAGGAGCCCAAATATACACTGGAGTTGGCTTCAGGAGCCCAAAAATTGGATGAATCACACCCTGGAGTTGGCAGAAGTTGACAGTAGCAGCAGCAGGAGCCCAAATATACACTGGAGTTGGCCTCAGGAGCCCAAAAATTGGATGAATCACACCCTGGAGTTGGCAGAAGTTGGCAGCAGCAGCAGCAGGAGCCCAAATATACACTGGAGTTGGCCTCAGGAGCCCAAAAATTGGATGAATCACACCCTGGAGTTGGCAGGAGTTGGCAGCAGCAGCAGCAGGAGCCCAAATATACACTGGAGTTGGCTTCAGGAGCCCAAAAATTGGATGAATCACACCCTGGAGTTGGCAGAAGTTGGCAGCAGCAGCAGCAGGAGCCCAAATATACACTGGAGTTGGCTTCAGGAGCCCAAAAATTGGATGAATCACACCCTGGAGTTGGCAGGAGTTGACAGTAGCAGCAGCAGGAGCCCAAATATACACTGGAGTTGGCCTCAGGAGCCCAAAAATTGGATGAATCACACCCTGGAGTTGGCAGAAGTTGGCAGCAGCAGCAGCAGGAGCCCAAATATACACTGGAGTTGGCCTCAGGAGCCCAAAAATTGGATGAATCACACCCTGGAGTTGGCAGAAGTTGGCAGCAGCAGCAGCAGGAGCCCAAATATACACTGGAGTTGGCTTCAGGAGCCCAAAAATTGGATGAATCACACCCTGGAGTTGGCAGAAGTTGGCAGCAGCAGCAGCAGGAGCCCAAATATACACTGGAGTTGGCTTCAGGAGCCCAAAAATTGGATGAATCACACCCTGGAGTTGGCAGGAGTTGACAGTAGCAGCAGCAGGAGCCCAAATATACACTGGAGTTGGCCTCAGGAGCCCAAAAATTGGATGAATCACACCCTGGAGTTGGCAGGAGTTGACAGTAGCAGCAGCAGGAGCCCAAATATACACTAGAGTTGGCCTCAGGAGCCCAAAAATTGGATGAATCACACCCTGGAGTTGGCAGGAGTTGACAGTAGCAGCAGCAGGAGCCCAAATATACACTGGAGTTGGCTTCAGGAGCCCAAAAATTGGATGAATCACACCCTGGAGTTGGCAGAAGTTGACAGTAGCAGCAGCAGGAGCCCAAATATACACTGGAGTTGGCCTCAGGAGCCCAAAAATTGGATGAATCACACCCTGGAGTTGGCAGAAGTTGGCAGCAGCAGCAGCAGGAGCCCAAATATACACTGGAGTTGGCCTCAGGAGCCCAAAAATTGGATGAATCACACCCTGGAGTTGGCAGGAGTTGGCAGCAGCAGCAGCAGGAGCCCAAATATACACTGGAGTTGGCTTCAGGAGCCCAAAAATTGGATGAATCACACCCTGGAGTTGGCAGAAGTTGGCAGCAGCAGCAGCAGGAGCCCAAATATACACTGGAGTTGGCTTCAGGAGCCCAAAAATTGGATGAATCACACCCTGGAGTTGGCAGGAGTTGACAGTAGCAGCAGCAGGAGCCCAAATATACACTGGAGTTGGCCTCAGGAGCCCAAAAATTGGATGAATCACACCCTGGAGTTGGCAGAAGTTGGCAGCAGCAGCAGCAGGAGCCCAAATATACACTGGAGTTGGCCTCAGGAGCCCAAAAATTGGATGAATCACACCCTGGAGTTGGCAGGAGTTGACAGTAGCAGCAGCAGGAGCCCAAAAAATGGCCTAAAGACATAAATATGTTTTGCACCATTTGGAAAGTGTAAAACGTGGCACCATGCTGAATCTAGTCGCATGCATCAGGCATTGGTGGGTGGAAATCCTGGCTGATCCATCCCTGATTCATTTTGACAAAGGTGAGTCTCTCCACATTTTTAGTTGACAGACGAGTTCTCCTCGCCGTAACTATGGCCCCCGCCGCACTAAACACCCGCTCAGATGGCACGCTACTTGCCGGGCAGGACAGCTTTTCCAGGGCAAACTCTGCTAGTTGCGGCCACAAATCAAGTTTGGCTGCCCAGAAGTCCAGCGGATCCTCAAGGTGTGTTGGCATGGTCATGTCAAAGTATGACATGACCTGCTGGTTCAGGTCCTGCTCCAGGTCTTCCTGCTGCTCATGAGTAGCCTCACTATGCGGGTGTAGAAAGCTACTCATTAGCGACTGAAGACTGAGGCTGCTGCTGCTGATGGAGCTTCTGCTGCTGCTGCTGCCAACCCCCCCAGCGGCCATGGCAGTGGAAGGTGAGCGCAGAGGTCCCCTCGAGTCAGACCTGCGAGAGTATGGACCATGGCGCAGATAGGCATCGGCCAACTGCCTACGTAGAATGTCTTTGTAGTAGTTGAGTTTGTCCTCCCTCTCGGTGGGTTTAAAAAATGCCCCCATTTTGTGCCGGAAGCGAGGGTCCAATAAGGTGGACAGCCAGAAGTCATCCCGCCGACAGATGGAAACAATTCTGGGGTCACTACGCAAGCATGTGAGCATGCTTCGTGCCATTTGCGCAAGTGACTCGGATGGACTACCTGTCTCCATCTCCACTGCATACTGCCACGGTGTGCCCGGGTCCTCTGTCTCTCCTTCCTCAAAAACCTCTAGCTCCTCTGGCTGCTCCTGCTCCTCCTCTCCTGTCCGCTGACTAGATAAACCAGCCATTTCGCCAAGCCTAAACTGTGTTTCGCTGGGCAACTCCTCCTCCTCCTCTTCCTCCTCCTCCTCCTCCAGTTCAGCTCCAAGGGGGTTCATGTGGCCGTAAGATGTAAACGCCATGTCTCCAGTGCCCTGACCAGCCATGGTTTCCAACATGTGCTGTAGTACATGAAGCAGTGGAATCACGTCGTTCATCCCGTAATCCTGCCGACTGACAAATAAAGTGGCTTCCTCAAAGGGCCTGAGCAAACGGCAGGTGTCACGTATGAGCTGCCACTGGTTGACATTGAAGTTACACAGGGGAGTCCCCCTATCTGCTTGGATCATCAGGAAATCCGTGATGGCTTTTCTCTGTTCATATAATCGGTCCAACATGTGAAGGGTGGAATTCCAACGGGTGGAAACATCGCAAATCAGACTATGTTGGGGGATACCATTCTGACGCTGTAGCTCAAGAAGGGTGTGTTTGGCGGTGTAGGAGTGGCTGAAGTGCATGCAAAGTTTCCGTGAAGTTGTTAGGATGTCCTGCAGATGGGGGGAACACTTCAGAAACCGCTTGACAACCAGATTGAAGACGTGAGCCATGCAGGGGGCATGGGTCAGGCTTCCTTGGCGCAGCGCAGACAAAATGTTCTTCCCATTGTCGGTAACCATGATTCCCATTTTAAGTTTTCTCGGAGTAAGCCATGTTTGGATTTCCTGATGAATACATTTAAGCAGTTCCTCCCCTGTGTGACTCCGTTCGCCAAGACAAACCATGTGAAGCACTGCGTGACACCTCCGTGCCCTGCACACATGGTAGACTGGAGGGGCACTGAGACTTGAGCCTACAGTGGAGGGTGAGGAGATGGCGGAGGATGAGGAGGCCGAGTCGCACGGTGTCACAGGCCCAATGGGCAGAGAGCGCGGAGGCCGAAGCGGCGTGACCTGTCCAAGTTGCTGCTGCAAAGGGACCACATTCACCCAGTGGGCCGTAAACGACATGTACTGCCCCTGACCGTAGTTACAGCTCCAGATGTCGGCGCTGCCATGTATTTTGCTACACACCGACAGGCTCAAGGACTGGCCCACCTTCTGTTCAACAAAAGTGTGCAGCGCTGGTACTGCCTTCTTGGCAAAGAAATGACGGCTTGGGACTCTCCACCTCGGCTCGGCACAAGCCATCAGTTCTCTGAAAGGTGCAGATTCCACCACCTGAAAAGGGAGCGACTGCAGCACCAGCAACTTGGACAGGAGCACATTCAGCTTCTGCGCCGTAGGATGAGTGGGCGCATACTGCTGTCTCTTGGACATGGCTTCGCTGATGGATTGCTGGCGGGATGCATGACTTGGAGGAGGAGGAGCAGGAGCGACAGAGGATGGGTGTGACGCACAGCTGCCTTCGGCTGAGGTGCTGGAGCCTTGGCTGGCAGAAATTGGGAGCTCACTTGGTGAGGAAGCAGACTGGACCACCCCTTGGGAGCCTCGGTTCTCCCAGGTCGTTTTATGGTGACGCATCATATGTTGACGCAGGGCCGTGGTGCCAACATTTGGACCCTGGCCACACTTCACCTTTTGCCTACATATCTTGCATGTGGCCATGTTACCCTCCTGCGGATGCCTCAGGAAAAACTGCCACACTGCCGAGTAGCTACTTTTCCCACCCCCTGGCCTCACTGATTCACTGCTGCTGTTGCCAACTCCAGGAACCCCTGCTCCACTACCTCCCGATAAGGTAGACTGCCGCACAGCAGGTGCTCTACCCCGGCCCCGGCCCCGGCCGGCTCCAGCCTTTGGAATTGTGCCCCCATGCTGACTGCTACCACCTTGCTGCCTCAGCTGCTGACTCCGGGGCAACCTGCGCCCCTCTTCTCCTGATGATGACGATGAAGCCCCTTCATCACCCGGCTCCCAAGTGCGATCGGCTTCATCGTCATCATCATCATCATCACCGGGTTGTGGCTGTACGTCACTGATGTTCGTGGATTCGTCAACAGTGTCTGGCGCAGGAGCTGGAACGCTCGCAGCACCCACGACACTGTCCACATCACTATTTGTCTGCCTAGCTAAAGAAGCCACCTCCATTTCTTGGCTGGGCAGTAGCTGCTGACTGTCCTCCTGTATCTGATCGTCCTCCTCACTAAAGAGTGGAGCTGAACCCAAAGCATAGGATACGTCGCTGGGGGAGGGAACGGCGTAGGACAGAGGCAATGGGAGGACAGGGACTGCTCTCGGGGCATGCCAACTCAGGGTTGTGTCAGAGGAACCTACCGACCCTAGACTGGGGGTCTCAGATGTAAGTTGTGATGATGTTGTTGATGAGCGCGTCAGCCAATCTACCACGGCAGATGCGTTACTGGTGGAGACCCGACCGCTAGCAGATACTGGCAGATTAGGTCTCTCAGCGTGACTCCTGCTGCTACTGGCCCCCAGTCTGATGCGAGCTCTGCCTGCGGAATCTTGGCCTCTGCCACTCCTCTTTTCACTTCCAGGCACTTGTCTGCCCGACATAGTCTAACTGGCGTGGTAGTAGGTGATATTTTAAGAACCCCCAGGCAGCAGTGGGTCTATATAAAACAGAATATAATGCACACCAAAAGTGAGCAGTAACACTCAGCCTCCAACAGGCCTGCTTAGTGTAAATAAGAGAGCTGCTTAGTGTAAATAAAGAGGGGTATGCTATGTTACAGAATGGGATGCCTCAACAGAAGTGCACCTGGCAGGCAGCAGTAAGCCTATGCCCAGCAAAAGTGTCTTATAATATAAATATAATAAGAGCAAATGCTTATATGGTCTTAAACAGAGGCTGCTTTAGTCACAGAATGGGATGCCCTGGGCAGGAATCGACCTGGCAGGGTCCAGTAGTGCTTTGGCCAGCAAAAGTGTCTTTATCAGGCCTAATTTCAAATATAATAAGAGCAAATGCTTATATGGTCTTAAACAGAGGCTGCTTTAGTCACAGAATGGGATGCCCTGGGCAGGAATGGACCTGGCAGGGTCCAGTAGTGCTTTGGCCAGCAAAAGTGTCTTTATCAGGCTAATTTCAAATATAATAAGAGCAAATGCTTATATGGTCTTAAACAGAGGCTGCTATAGTCACAGAATGGGATGCCCTTGCAGGGTCCAGTAGTGCTATGCCCAGCAAAAGTGTCTTTATCAGGCTAATTTCAAATATGATAAGAGCAAATGCTTATATGGTCTTAAACAGAGGCTGCTGTAGTCACAGAATGGGATGCCCTGGGCAGGAATGGACCTGGCAGGGTCCAGTAGGGCTTTGGCCAGCAAAAGTGTCTTTATCAGGCTAATTTCAAATATGATAAGAGCAAATGCTTATATGGTCTTAAACAGAGGCTGCTTTAGTCACAGAATGGGATGCCCCGGGCAGGAATCGAGCTGGCAGGGTCCAGTAGTGCTTTGGCCAGCAAAAGTGTCTTTATCAGGCTAATTTCAAATATGATAAGAGCAAATGCTTATATGGTCTTAAACAGAGGCTGCTGTAGTCACAGAATGGGATGCCCCGGGCAGGAATCGAGCTGGCAGGGTCCAGTAGTGCTTTGGCCAGCAAAAGTGTCTTTATCAGGCTAATTTCAAATATGATAAGAGCAAATGCTTATATGGTCTTAAACAGAGGCTGCTTTAGTCACAGAATGGGATGCCCTGGGCAGGAATGGACCTGGCAGGGTCCAGTAGGGCTTTGGCCAGCAAAAGTGTCTTTATCAGGCTAATTTCAAATATGATAAGAGCAAATGCTTATATGGTCTTAAACAGAGGCTGCTGTAGTCACAGAATGGGATGCCCCGGGCAGGAATCGAGCTGGCAGGGTCCAGTAGTGCTTTGGCCAGCAAAAGTGTCTTTATCAGGCTAATTTCAAATATGATAAGAGCAAATGCTTATATGGTCTTAAACAGAGGCTGCTGTAGTCACAGAATGGGATGCCCTGGGCAGGAATGGACCTGGCAGGGTCCAGTAGGGCTTTGGCCAGCAAAAGTGTCTTTATCTGGCTAATTTCAAATATGATAAGAGCAAATGCTTATATGGTCTTAAACAGAGGCTGCTGTAGTCACAGAATGGGATGCCCCGGGCAGGAATCGAGCTGGCAGGGTCCAGTAGGGCTTTGGACAGCAAAAGTGTCTTTATCAGGCTAATTTCAAATATGATAAGAGCAAATGCTTATATGGTCTTAAACAGAGGCTGCTTTAGTCACAGAATGGGATGCCCCGGGCAGGAATCGAGCTGGCAGGGTCCAGTAGTGCTTTGGCCAGCAAAAGTGTCTTTATCAGGCTAATTTCAAATATGATAAGAGCAAATGCTTATATGGTCTTAAACAGAGGCTGCTTTAGTCACAGAATGGGATGCCCTGGGCAGGAATGGACCTGGCAGGGTCCAGTAGGGCTTTGGCCAGCAAAAGTGTCTTTATCAGGCTAATTTCAAATATGATAAGAGCAAATGCTTATATGGTCTTAAACAGAGGCTGCTTTAGTCACAGAATGGGATGCCCCGGGCAGGAATCGAGCTGGCAGGGTCCAGTAGTGCTTTGGCCAGCAAAAGTGTCTTTATCAGGCCTAATTTCAAATATGATAAGAGCAAATGCTTATATGGTCTTAAACAGAGGCTGCTTTAGTCACAGAATGGGATGCCCTGGGCAGGAATGGACCTGGCAGGGTCCAGTAGGGCTTTGGCCAGCAAAAGTGTCTTTATCAGGCCTAATTTCAAATATGATAAGAGCAAATGCTTATATGGTCTTAAACAGAGGCTGCTGTAGTCACAGAATGGGATGCCCTGGGCAGGAATGGACCTGGCAGGGTCCAGTAGGGCTTTGGCCAGCAAAAGTGTCTTTATCAGGCTAATTTCAAATATGATAAGAGCAAATGCTTATATGGTCTTAAACAGAGGCTGCTTTAGTCACAGAATGGGATGCCCCGGGCAGGAATCGAGCTGGCAGGGTCCAGTAGGGCTTTGGCCAGCAAAAGTGTCTTTATCAGGCCTAATTTCAAATATGATAAGAGCAAATGCTTATATGGTCTTAAACAGAGGCTGCTTTAGTCACAGAATGGGATGCCCTGGGCAGGAATGGACCTGGCAGGGTCCAGTAGGGCTTTGGCCAGCAAAAGTGTCTTTATCAGGCTAATTTCAAATATGATAAGAGCAAATGCTTATATGGTCTTAAACAGAGGCTGCTTTAGTCACAGAATGGGATGCCCCGGGCAGGAATCGAGCTGGCAGGGTCCAGTAGTGCTTTGGCCAGCAAAAGTGTCTTTATCAGGCCTAATTTCAAATATGATAAGAGCAAATGCTTATATGGTCTTAAACAGAGGCTGCTTTAGTCACAGAATGGGATGCCCTGGGCAGGAATGGACCTGGCAGGGTCCAGTAGGGCTTTGGCCAGCAAAAGTGTCTTTATCAGGCTAATTTCAAATATGATAAGAGCAAATGCTTATATGGTCTTAAACAGAGGCTGCTGTAGTCACAGAATGGGATGCCCCGGGCAGGAATCGAGCTGGCAGGGTCCAGTAGTGCTTTGGCCAGCAAAAGTGTCTTTATCAGGCCTAATTTCAAATATGATAAGAGCAAATGCTTATATGGTCTTAAACAGAGGCTGCTTTAGTCACAGAATGGGATGCCCTGGGCAGGAATGGACCTGGCAGGGTCCAGTAGGGCTTTGGCCAGCAAAAGTGTCTTTATCAGGCTAATTTCAAATATGATAAGAGCAAATGCTTATATGGTCTTAAACAGAGGCTGCTTTAGTCACAGAATGGGATGCCCCGGGCAGGAATCGAGCTGGCAGGGTCCAGTAGTGCTTTGGCCAGCAAAAGTGTCTTTATCAGGCCTAATTTCAAATATGATAAGAGCAAATGCTTATATGGTCTTAAACAGAGGCTGCTTTAGTCACAGAATGGGATGCCCTGGGCAGGAATGGACCTGGCAGGGTCCAGTAGGGCTTTGGCCAGCAAAAGTGTCTTTATCAGGCCTAATTTCAAATATGATAAGAGCAAATGCTTATATGGTCTTAAACAGAGGCTGCTGTAGTCACAGAATGGGATGCCCCGGGCAGGAATCGAGCTGGCAGGGTCCAGTAGTGCTTTGGCCAGCAAAAGTGTCTTTATCAGGCCTAATTTCAAATATGATAAGAGCAAATGCTTATATGGTCTTAAACAGAGGCTGCTTTAGTCACAGAATGGGATGCCCTGGGCAGGAATGGACCTGGCAGGGTCCAGTAGGGCTTTGGCCAGCAAAAGTGTCTTTATCAGGCTAATTTCAAATATGATAAGAGCAAATGCTTATATGGTCTTAAACAGAGGCTGCTGTAGTCACAGAATGGGATGCCCCGGGCAGGAATCGAGCTGGCAGGGTCCAGTAGGGCTTTGGCCAGCAAAAGTGTCTTTATCAGGCCTAATTTCAAATATGATAAGAGCAAATGCTTATATGGTCTTAAACAGAGGCTGCTTTAGTCACAGAATGGGATGCCCTGGGCAGGAATGGACCTGGCAGGGTCCAGTAGGGCTTTGGCCAGCAAAAGTGTCTTTATCAGGCTAATTTCAAATATGATAAGAGCAAATGCTTATATGGTCTTAAACAGAGGCTGCTGTAGTCACAGAATGGGATGCCCCGGGCAGGAATCGAGCTGGCAGGGTCCAGTAGTGCTTTGGCCAGCAAAAGTGTCTTTATCAGGCTAATTTCAAATATGATAAGAGCAAATGCTTATATGGTCTTAAACAGAGGCTGCTTTAGTCACAGAATGGGATGCCCTGGGCAGGAATGGACCTGGCAGGGTCCAGTAGGGCTTTGGCCAGCAAAAGTGTCTTTATCAGGCTAATTTCAAATATGATAAGAGCAAATGCTTATATGGTCTTAAACAGAGGCTGCTGTAGTCACAGAATGGGATGCCCCGGGCAGGAATCGAGCTGGCAGGGTCCAGTAGTGCTTTGGCCAGCAAAAGTGTCTTTATCAGGCTAATTTCAAATATGATAAGAGCAAATGCTTATATGGTCTTAAACAGAGGCTGCTGTAGTCACAGAATGGGATGCCCTGGGCAGGAATGGACCTGGCAGGGTCCAGTAGGGCTTTGGCCAGCAAAAGTGTCTTTATCAGGCTAATTTCAAATATGATAAGAGCAAATGCTTATATGGTCTTAAACAGAGGCTGCTGTAGTCACAGAATGGGATGCCCCGGGCAGGAATCGAGCTGGCAGGGTCCAGTAGGGCTTTGGCCAGCAAAAGTGTCTTTATCAGGCTAATTTCAAATATGATAAGAGCAAATGCTTATATGGTCTTAAACAGAGGCTGCTTTAGTCACAGAATGGGATGCCCCGGGCAGGAATCGAGCTGGCAGGGTCCAGTAGTGCTTTGGCCAGCAAAAGTGTCTTTATCAGGCTAATTTCAAATATGATAAGAGCAAATGCTTATATGGTCTTAAACAGAGGCTGCTTTAGTCACAGAATGGGATGCCCTGGGCAGGAATGGACCTGGCAGGGTCCAGTAGGGCTTTGGCCAGCAAAAGTGTCTTTATCAGGCTAATTTCAAATATGATAAGAGCAAATGCTTATATGGTCTTAAACAGAGGCTGCTGTAGTCACAGAATGGGATGCCCCGGGCAGGAATCGAGCTGGCAGGGTCCAGTAGTGCTTTGGCCAGCAAAAGTGTCTTTATCAGGCCTAATTTCAAATATGATAAGAGCAAATGCTTATATGGTCTTAAACAGAGGCTGCTTTAGTCACAGAATGGGATGCCCTGGGCAGGAATGGACCTGGCAGGGTCCAGTAGGGCTTTGGCCAGCAAAAGTGTCTTTATCAGGCTAATTTCAAATATGATAAGAGCAAATGCTTATATGGTCTTAAACAGAGGCTGCTTTAGTCACAGAATGGGATGCCCCGGGCAGGAATCGAGCTGGCAGGGTCCAGTAGTGCTTTGGCCAGCAAAAGTGTCTTTATCAGGCCTAATTTCAAATATGATAAGAGCAAATGCTTATATGGTCTTAAACAGAGGCTGCTTTAGTCACAGAATGGGATGCCCTGGGCAGGAATGGACCTGGCAGGGTCCAGTAGGGCTTTGGCCAGCAAAAGTGTCTTTATCAGGCCTAATTTCAAATATGATAAGAGCAAATGCTTATATGGTCTTAAACAGAGGCTGCTTTAGTCACAGAATGGGATGCCCTGGGCAGGAATGGACCTGGCAGGGTCCAGTAGGGCTTTGGCCAGCAAAAGTGTCTTTATCAGGCTAATTTCAAATATGATAAGAGCAAATGCTTATATGGTCTTAAACAGAGGCTGCTTTAGCCACAGAATGGGATGCCCCGGGCAGGAATCGAGCTGGCAGGGTCCAGTAGTGCTTTGGCCAGCAAAAGTGTCTTTATCAGGCCTAATTTCAAATATGATAAGAGCAAATGCTTATATGGTCTTAAACAGAGGCTGCTTTAGTCACAGAATGGGATGCCCTGGGCAGGAATGGACCTGGCAGGGTCCAGTAGGGCTTTGGCCAGCAAAAGTGTCTTTATCAGGCTAATTTCAAATATGATAAGAGCAAATGCTTATATGGTCTTAAACAGAGGCTGCTGTAGTCACAGAATGGGATGCCCCGGGCAGGAATCGAGCTGGCAGGGTCCAGTAGTGCTTTGGCCAGCAAAAGTGTCTTTATCAGGCCTAATTTCAAATATGATAAGAGCAAATGCTTATATGGTCTTAAACAGAGGCTGCTTTAGTCACAGAATGGGATGCCCTGGGCAGGAATGGACCTGGCAGGGTCCAGTAGGGCTTTGGCCAGCAAAAGTGTCTTTATCAGGCTAATTTCAAATATGATAAGAGCAAATGCTTATATGGTCTTAAACAGAGGCTGCTTTAGTCACAGAATGGGATGCCCCGGGCAGGAATCGAGCTGGCAGGGTCCAGTAGTGCTTTGGCCAGCAAAAGTGTCTTTATCAGGCCTAATTTCAAATATGATAAGAGCAAATGCTTATATGGTCTTAAACAGAGGCTGCTTTAGTCACAGAATGGGATGCCCTGGGCAGGAATGGACCTGGCAGGGTCCAGTAGGGCTTTGGCCAGCAAAAGTGTCTTTATCACGCCTAATTTCAAATATGATAAGAGCAAATGCTTATATGGTCTTAAACAGAGGCTGCTGTAGTCACAGAATGGGATGCCCCGGGCAGGAATCGAGCTGGCAGGGTCCAGTAGTGCTTTGGCCAGCAAAAGTGTCTTTATCAGGCCTAATTTCAAATATGATAAGAGCAAATGCTTATATGGTCTTAAACAGAGGCTGCTTTAGTCACAGAATGGGATGCCCTGGGCAGGAATGGACCTGGCAGGGTCCAGTAGGGCTTTGGCCAGCAAAAGTGTCTTTATCAGGCTAATTTCAAATATGATAAGAGCAAATGCTTATATGGTCTTAAACAGAGGCTGCTGTAGTCACAGAATGGGATGCCCCGGGCAGGAATCGAGCTGGCAGGGTCCAGTAGGGCTTTGGCCAGCAAAAGTGTCTTTATCAGGCCTAATTTCAAATATGATAAGAGCAAATGCTTATATGGTCTTAAACAGAGGCTGCTTTAGTCACAGAATGGGATGCCCTGGGCAGGAATGGACCTGGCAGGGTCCAGTAGGGCTTTGGCCAGCAAAAGTGTCTTTATCAGGCTAATTTCAAATATGATAAGAGCAAATGCTTATATGGTCTTAAACAGAGGCTGCTTTAGTCACAGAATGGGATGCCCCGGGCAGGAATCGAGCTGGCAGGGTCCAGTAGTGCTTTGGCCAGCAAAAGTGTCTTTATCAGGCCTAATTTCAAATATGATAAGAGCAAATGCTTATATGGTCTTAAACAGAGGCTGCTTTAGTCACAGAATGGGATGCCCCGGGCAGGAATCGAGCTGGCAGGGTCCAGTAGTGCTTTGGCCAGCAAAAGTGTCTTTATCAGGCCTAATTTCAAATATGATAAGAGCAAATGCTTATATGGTCTTAAACAGAGGCTGCTTTAGTCACAGAATGGGATGCCCTGGGCAGGAATGGACCTGGCAGGGTCCAGTAGGGCTTTGGCCAGCAAAAGTGTCTTTATCAGGCTAATTTCAAATATGATAAGAGCAAATGCTTATATGGTCTTAAACAGAGGCTGCTGTAGTCACAGAATGGGATGCCCCGGGCAGGAATCGAGCTGGCAGGGTCCAGTAGTGCTTTGGCCAGCAAAAGTGTCTTTATCAGGCCTAATTTCAAATATGATAAGAGCAAATGCTTATATGGTCTTAAACAGAGGCTGCTTTAGTCACAGAATGGGATGCCCCGGGCAGGAATCGAGCTGGCAGGGTCCAGTAGTGCTTTGGCCAGCAAAAGTGTCTTTATCAGGCTAATTTCAAATATGATAAGAGCAAATGCTTATATGGTCTTAAACAGAGGCTGCTGTAGTCACAGAATGGGATGCCCCGGGCAGGAATCGAGCTGGCAGGGTCCAGTAGTGCTTTGGCCAGCAAAAGTGTCTTTATCAGGCCTAATTTCAAATATGATAAGAGCAAATGCTTATATGGTCTTAAACAGAGGCTGCTTTAGTCACAGAATGGGATGCCCCGGGCAGGAATCGAGCTGGCAGGGTCCAGTAGTGCTTTGGCCAGCAAAAGTGTCTTTATCAGGCTAATTTCAAATATGATAAGAGCAAATGCTTATATGGTCTTAAACAGAGGCTGCTGTAGTCACAGAATGGGATGCCCCGGGCAGGAATCGAGCTGGCAGGGTCCAGTAGTGCTTTGGCCAGCAAAAGTGTCTTTATCAGGCCTAATTTCAAATATGATAAGAGCAAATGCTTATATGGTCTTAAACAGAGGCTGCTTTAGTCACAGAATGGGATGCCTCACAGCAGACTTAAGATCAGTTCAGTATATATGCACAGTTAGTTACTATAAGCAGCCTGAAAACGCTAACAAAGGCTGGATGAAAAAAAAAAAATCTCCCTGTCAGCCAGCTCCGTTTTTCCTACCTTTCCCTGGCTTTCTGTCTGTCTCCTGTCTGTCTCCTGCCTGTCTCCTGCCTGTCTCCAGCCTGTCCCTGTCTGTCCCTGTCTCCAGCCTGTCTAACTGCCTCAGCTACACAGCGTTCTGTCTGTCTGTCACGAATGCAATAGAGAAATGAGGAAAAGCAAGATGGCCGCCGTTAAATACCGCTGTGTGACGTCACCGGGCTTGCTGGCTGCTGATAGGCTGCATGTGACTGCCCCAGCTTGCACTGGCGCGGGATACATGTCCAGACATGTCCCGTCCGCCATCTTAGAATGCCTGTAATGTAAATGAATGGATGTTAAAGGAAAACTTCGAGTGATCGAATCGCGGGGAAATTCGGATTCGATCCGAATCGAATTTTTCCTGAAATTCGGATCGAATCCGGGTTCGTCCGGATCGATTCGCTCATCCCTACTTATTATGTTTTGTTTAATATGCTTATATTTAATCTAACATGCAGCGTATGTAAAACACTGCAAGTAGGAGATACTCAAAACCTTCATTCAAATTCCATAATGTTTGCATGTCTTGCCAGTTACTTGGCTATTAAGCTCTAGACCTGAATAAGAAAACAGCAAACAGAGACCACACAACTATGAAATAACAGAGAATATTGACATTTCCTCACAGTGGGAAGCAACATCAACTGAAATGTCACCTTGACTCATTTTTGCCCTTGTGAAAAAAAGGCATGTTTACGTGAATTTCCAACTTCAAAGCTGGGACTGGGAGCTAGAAATGTCTTAATATGTCCTCTGTTAAATAATATATATATATATATATATATA
This sequence comes from Gastrophryne carolinensis, assembly GCA_027917425.1. Taxonomy (NCBI): domain Eukaryota; kingdom Metazoa; phylum Chordata; class Amphibia; order Anura; family Microhylidae; genus Gastrophryne; species Gastrophryne carolinensis. Next base: position 310,528,361 of record CM051237.1, read on the forward strand.
TATATATATATTTATTTATATATAATTGATAAATAAATATACATATATATTGTATATGTGTTAAACTTTTTTTTTGAGTTACTGACTAAAATAAAGCAGATCTTTAGCTGCCCTTCCTCTTCTGATTGATAAGCTTGGCAATTTGCTTATTATTAGCTTTGGACTCTGGTTAAAGATACATTTAAGCAAAATTTAGCAAATTCAAAGCAGAATATTGGGAAAAATCCAATTTGAACAGCTTTGTTTTTTATAGCATAATAGCAGAGGTCATTATTAGCCACATAATATTTATGAAAGTAAAAAAAGAAGAAACCCCCTTTAACTATAGCAAAATTTATAATCTTTAACTCTTTTAAATTATGTTTATGTTACGCTAGAGGTCCCCTGTAAAAAAATATTGTAATTTTAGAGTAGAAGATTTTTCCATTTCTTTATGGAACAACATATGCATGAAAATCCATACAAATGTTTCAGTAACTGTTACATTACATCATTAAAGCGGACCTTCACCCTGAATGAGAGCATATCTTATATGTTTCCCATACCCTGTACCTACAGTTTTCTCACATTAAAAATCATCCTACCTGTATCTACTGCATGTTATGAGCCTTTAAACATCAAGATGGTGGCTCACGGAGCATCAGGCAAGTGTCTTCTGACTGTGTCGCTCTGCATTCTGGGATTGCTGTCCTTTCCCTGACCCCAGCTCTGCCCTGTCTGTGCAAAGCACAGCTATAACCCCACCCCCCTGCACTTTATCCCGCTCTCCCTCTCCTCAGTACATGTGATGCTTCTGAGGCAAGATGGCAGTGCCCATATCGTAGAGTCCTGAAGAGTTGCAGCCCAGCGGGCGAAAGAATAATAAGTAAGTGACTAAAAACGTAAAATATATTAAATTTAGATGCTGGGGAATAGTTTTTAAGGGCTTGGGCTTTTCATTAAATCATGCTGAAGGTCCGGTTAAAGTGACAGAATTCTATAAACAATTAGAAGAAGCATTTGATGGTTAAATATGCTGAAGTTTACTCCTGTAAAAGGCAAAAATAGATTAGCTGGGATTGGGCTTTATACACAGGTGTTTTACTAAAATAAAAAATACATTCTTCCAATGACATTATTCTGTTAATGTAAACATCTAGCTTTACAGGCCTGAAATATCACTTTAAACTAAAACTGTTTATTTTATTTTTAAGATGACTTAATCAGGCTTTCTGTCATACTTACCATTCCTGGCATCAGGGTTCAGGAGCAGCTGGCGCCTCCCTCCAGCGACTTCATCGGCGGCAATGCTCAGGTGCGGGCTGCCAGATCTTCTGTGCATGCAGCCGCAGCTGAGTGAGCCCTGGCCTCTTCTGCACATGCATAGGCAAGGTTGGTAAGATGCTGGCATATGCAAAACACTAGGAGCACTGGCAGAAGATGATGCGCATGCATGGCCATAGTACTAGGTGCACTGATAAGTGTAGGTTCACCTGGTTAATCATCTGACACTTGCTCCCTCAATCCCTATGCTCTGGTCCATTTATAAAGAAGCTTCTGGTGACAATATGGGACCAGAAGATTCCTTTGGCTGCTCTTCCTGAGCCATTCCTATACACCCTGTGGTAAGGTGCAAGGGGCCGTTATTGACGGCAGGTATGTAGCACCAATGTACCTGGCATTGGTGCAGTAAAGCCGTATAGCTTGTTTGTCCAGCATCAGCTGCTGGTGGCAGTTTGCTGCTGATGATTTAGAATAGCCGAAAGGCTAACCTGGGACGGCTTTACTGGGATGGAGTAGAGCAGGGTGGGACTCCATCCCACTACCCAGGTCCGGGTTTTGCGGGCTGTTTAAATAGCCTGGGGAATCAGCTGTGCTGGGTCCTTTGTCTAGAGCTCACATGGGAGTGAGACTCTGTGAGCCTGGCTGAAATCTCCTGTGGAGGCTGTTTCATGCGGACCTGAGGCCTATTTGGACTGTAAACAGGACGTTTGCTCAAGGACTAAAAGCTGTTTGCCTGATTGAATCATTTATGCTGCTGTTTCCTGAAAAGGTGATGTAACCTGTTTGGACATATGCTTTTGTGGATTTATGTGTGAAATAAACACAGACTTTACTTTGAACTGCTTGCCTCTGCCTCTATACTGCTGACACCCGGTCGCCTACCAGAGCTAATCTCCACATTTGGTGTCGGATGCGGGCATAGCAGTGAGGCCGTTGCTAGGAGCAACCGACGAAAAAGTTTTTTGTTGTGCATGTCCTATATTAAACCTGCCAGGCTGCTACCTGGGACTGCAGACAAAATGGAGGCGGTCGTGAAAGCGCTCGTGGAGGCCAACAGGCAGCAGCATGAGACCAACCAGCTGTTTTTGCAACATATGATGGCGCAGCAAGCTGCAGGTGCGCCCAAAAGTATTCCTGATGCCCGGAAAGCTGTCCGCTCGGCGCTCACAAAAATGACCCCTTCAGATGACGTGGAGACTTACCTGGCGGTGTTTGAAAAGGTGGCTGCAAGGGAGAAGTTGCCGCATGACCAGTGGGCTGATGTCATCGCTCCATTTCTGGCGTCTGTTCCCCAGCAGGTGTTGTTTGATCTCCCAGAGGACCAAGCCGCTGACTACCCGACTCTGAAGGGTGAGATACTGGCGAGACTGGGGGTGAATGTGTGGGTTCGGGCTCAGCGGGTGCATCAGTGGAGCTACCAGTCGGCAGAGCCCGCCCGACCCCAGTATTATAAACTGCTGCACCTGCTGCAAAAATGGCTGCAGCCGGAGTTGTTAAGCCCCACTGCCATTTTGGACCGCTTGCTGGCGGACATGTTTTGGAGGGCTTTACCGCACCCTCTTCAGCACTGGGTTGGCCAGGTATCCCCTGACAACGCACTAGGGATGGTGGACCTAGTGGAGCGATATGAGGCCACCAGGAACTTGCAAAGCGGCTCCATGAGGAGGGATTCGGGGAAACCCCGGAGGTCCCCGCCCCAGCTCAGGCGAGTGGTGTCCCCTAAACCCTCTCAGGACCTACCCCCCAAAGTCCCTGCCCAAGTGTTGTGTTGGGGATGTAAGGAGCCGGGACATATCAGAGCCAATTGTCCCCACCAGGGGGAGCCCATGGATGTAAACTTTGGTTACCGCCCTTCCATGTATGCCAGGAGGCTGTGTGCTGCCGGTATCCCTGAGCTTGTGGGGCAAAGTCACCTCTGTCAGGTGAAAGTGGGAGACACCCTGGCTGTGGCCCTTTTGGACTCGGGGAGTATGGTTACCCTGGCAAGACCCGCCTTAGTACTGCCCGATGAGTACACTGGGCGGAAAACCGGGGTTTTGTGCATTCATGGGGACTTGAGAGACTATGCCACAGCACAAGTGTCTCTCACCACCGTCTCCGGCAGCTGGAAACATGAAGTCGCTGTCGCCGCTAAACTCCCATATGAACTGATTATTGGGAGAGACTTTCCAGAGTTCAGGTCACTGTGGGCCAAGCTGGCAGTTCCGGAAACCCGCGAGGCGGGTGTGTCCCCAATAGACTGGCCCTACTCAGGGGAGACCCCGGTGCCCTGGGAACCGGAATCAGGAGGCACCGTGGAAGAGGTGCCCGTCCCTAAAATGGAAGAGGGGGAGTCAACCCCACTAAATGTTATGGTTGGAGATGTGGAAGAGTTGACAACAGGTCCAGAGTTGGCAGATCTCCATGTCTCCACAACTAACTTTGGTACCGCTCAACACCAGGACCCGACCCTGTCTCGGGCCTGGGAGAATGTTCTTGAGGTGGAAGGTGAACCACAACAGCCAGGGGCGGAGTTACAGTTTCCTCGCTTTGTGGTTCACCAGGAAATGTTGTACCGAGTAAACAAGGTACGTGAAGAGGTGGTGGAACAATTGGTGGTACCCAATTCATATCGCAAATTGGTGTTGGATTTGGCCCACCAACATGTTCTGGGTGGACACCTAGGCCAGCAGAAAACACTGGACCGCGTTTTACAACGATTCTACTGGCCCAGTGTGTACAAGGAGGTGGAGAGATATTGTGAGTCCTGTCCAACATGTCAGATGACCAGCCCTCAGCCTCATTACCGTGGTCCCTTAGTTCCTCTCCCAGTTATTGAGGTACCCTTTGAGCGGATTGCCATGGATCTAGTGGGTCCAGTGCCAAAATCCGCTAGAGGGCACCAACATATTCTGGTGATCTTGGACTATGCCACGCGGTACCCTGAGGCAGTGCCCCTGCGTCACACCTCTGCCAAGCTCATTGCTAAGGAGCTTATGGAAATGTTTTCCAGAGTAGGTCTGCCTAAAGAGGTCCTGACCGATCAAGGTACCCCGTTTATGTCGAAAGTAATGAAAGAGCTCTGTAAACTGCTGCAGGTGAAACAGTTGCGGACATCCGTTTACCACCCGCAAACAGACGGCCTAGTAGAACGGTTTAATCAAACTTTAAAGACCATGTTAAAAAGGGTGGTCGCCAAGGATGGGAAGAATTGGGACTTGCTGCTGCCCTATCTGATGTTCGCAGTGCGAGAGGTGCCCCAGGCCTCTACGGGGTTCTCGCCCTTCGAACTCTTATACGGTCGACATCCACGGGGCCTGTTGGATATAGCCAAGGAGGCCTGGGAACAGCAACCCACACCCCACAAAAGTGTGGTAGAGTACGTGACTCAGCTACAGGAACGGATAGCGACCGTCTTGCCGCTTGTCAGAGAACACATGGAGGCAGCGCAGCGGGCCCAAAGCAGGGTTTATAATCGGCAAGCCAGGGTACGGAACTTTAACCCCGGTGACAGAGTTGTGGTTCTGGTACCCACGGTGGACAGTAAATTTCTAGCTAGGTGGCAGGGTCCCTATGAGGTCATTGAAAAAGTTGGGGAAGTGACTTACAAGGTACATCAGCCTGGGCGGAGGAAGCCCGAGCAGGTGTACCATGTAAACCTGCTGAAACTATGGAAAGACAGGGAGACCCCTGGGGGTGACAGTCCCCGACCAGGTATGGTGGGGGTGGAGCTTCCCATTCCTCGGTCTGTTAGTAGAGAAGTAGTAGTCGAGGTGAAAACTGGCGACAACCTCTCCTCTAAACAGACTCAGGAAGCCAGGGAGTTTATTAGCAGAAACACGGACGTGTTTTCAGAACTCCCTGGGCGCACTTCGGTCATCCAACATGATGTTGTCACGGAACCTCAGGTCAAGGTCCGGTTGAGGCCTTACCGGGTACCCGAGTCCCGGCGACAAGCTATCGCGGAGGAAGTGCAGCAAATGCTCCGGTTAGACGTGATTGAAGAATCAAAGAGTGAGTGGGCCAGCCCCATAGTCTTGATTCCCAAGCCCGATGGTACGTTGCGGTTCTGTAACGATTTCCGCAAACTTAATGAAGTTTCCAAGTTTGATGCCTACCCTATGCCCCGGGTAGATGAACTCATTGAGAAGCTAGGCCAAGCCAGGTACTTTTCGGTTTTGGACCTCACAAAAGGGTACTGGCAGGTGCCCTTGACTGAGGCTGCCAAGGAGAAAACAGCCTTTATTACACCAGAGGGACTGTTCCAATACAAGGTGTTACCCTTTGGGTTACACGGCGCTCCCGCTACGTTCCAAAGGTTAATGGATATTGTCCTCAGGCCACACCGTCGGTATGCTTCGGCATATCTGGACGATATAATTATCCATAGCACGGATTGGGAAAGTCACCTACCCAAAGTCCAGGCCGTAGTGGATTCCCTCAGGAAGGCTGGGTTGACGGCAAACCCGAAAAAATGTGCTTTAGGCCTAGAAGAAACAAAATACCTGGGCTATGTGATTGGACGAGGAGTGGTCAAGCCCCAGGTGAGCAAACTAGAAGCCATCCGTAACTGGCCCCGGCCTAACACCACCCGCCAGGTAAAGTCATTTCTGGGGTTGGTGGGATATTATATGCGGTTCATTCCCAATTTTGCCACCCTAGCGGCACCATTGACAGACCTGTTAAAGGGACGCAAGTCTGTCATGGTGAAGTGGAATGAACAGGCCGAAAAAGCGTTCTCCGCTTTGAAGTCTGCCCTGTGTGGGTCTCCGGTGTTGGTGACACCCGACTTTAAGAGGGAGTTCATAGTGCAGACCGATGCCTCCGAGGTAGGTCTCGGTGCTGTACTGTCTCAGGAAGTCAACGGGGAGGAGCACCCCGTTGTCTACATGAGTCGCAAATTGACACCCGCGGAGACCCGGTATAGTATAGTGGAGAGGGAGTGTTTGGCCATTAAATGGGCCCTGGAGTCTCTTCGCTACTACTTGCTGGGGAGAAGGTTCCGTCTGATTACGGACCACTCTCCCCTCAAGTGGATGTGCCAGGCTAAGGACAGGAATGCCAGGGTCACCCGATGGTTCTTGTCATTACAAAACTTCAAGTTTACAGTAGAGCACAGAGCGGGACGATTGTTGGGTAACGCGGATGCCCTGTCCAGAACACATTGTTTGGCATGTGTCCACCCCCTCAGGGTTGAACAATGGGGGGGGGTATGTGGTAAGGTGCAAGGGGCCGTTATTGACGGCAGGTATGTAGCACCAATGTACCTGGCATTGGTGCAGTAAAGCCGTATAGCTTGTTTGTCCAGCATCAGCTGCTGGTGGCAGTTTGCTGCTGATGATTTAGAATAGCCGAAAGGCTAACCTGGGACGGCTTTACTGGGATGGAGTAGAGCAGGGTGGGACTCCATCCCACTACCCAGGTCCGGGTTTTGCGGGCTGTTTAAATAGCCTGGGGAATCAGCTGTGCTGGGTCCTTTGTCTAGAGCTCACATGGGAGTGAGACTCTGTGAGCCTGGCTGAAATCTCCTGTGGAGGCTGTTTCATGCGGACCTGAGGCCTATTTGGACTGTAAACAGGACGTTTGCTCAAGGACTAAAAGCTGTTTGCCTGATTGAATCATTTATGCTGCTGTTTCCTGAAAAGGTGATGTAACCTGTTTGGACATATGCTTTTGTGGATTTATGTGTGAAATAAACACAGACTTTACTTTGAACTGCTTGCCTCTGCCTCTATACTGCTGACACCCGGTCGCCTACCAGAGCTAATCTCCACAACCCTTTGAATCCGTGTATGACCTGGACCTGTTTGACTATGCCTCTTGGATTCAACCTTTGAACTATTACCTGTGTTTGACCCTGAATCTGCCTACTCTTACTTCTTGGTTACCCTCTGGGCTGATTCCCTGTATATAACCTTGGCTTTCCCTTGGACTTTGCACCACTATCTGTGACCACTGCTTCCTGCCCAGCGGAATAACTTGGGCTTTGTAAGCAGTCCAGCCTATCCTCTATTGAAGTTAAATGAAGTCTGGGGTTTCCCTTAGATTCCTGGTCTCCGAGTTGAGTTAGAATAGGGGTAGTTGTCCTCAGTGTCTTCCTTATAAGCAGTGAGAACTTTAGTCTCTCCAGTGTTTGCCTCCTTAAGGATGTAACACATTCTTCAGCATACAGTATAACATAAGTCCATGTCGCTACAACTAGCCTCCTGGCTTACTCACAGGTCTGACCAGTATATGGCTTAAACTGGTCACAGGCTTCTTGGGCTTCCTTTAATCACTGGCTGCTCCCTGGAAGCTAATTGGCTTACCTGAGGTACTTCTGCCCAGGCTTCTGATAAAAAAAATAAATAAAGCATTAGCTCTTTGGAATAATTTTCCTTTTGGGGGGGTTCAAAAGTGGTGATTACTGTAGTAACTGGAATGAATATAGATACACTGTATTGATTGAGGAATAGATGAAGTGTACTGTAGCTAATCTGCCAGGGTTTGGCAGAAGCCATCTAAAATCTAAGCCTGGGTTACTTTGATAAAGGTCAGCACTGTCTATAATCAGATTGATGCACCTGTTGGTTACCAACACCACCCTCCTTTTCTGCTGCACCTGTTCCATACAGCTTAGCGCCTCTAGTACATGTTATGAAGTTTTAGCCATTAATCCCTCTTTCATGCCCAGTTAACCAGGGTTCTTCCTTTTTGGGATTGGAACTATATACGCTGGTCACCAGTCAGAAGCTCTGGTTGTTAGCAATACTTGTCTCTAGGCAGAGCCAATGGAGATTTCAAATAAAGAATTACAACAGATGCTCTCTGATCATTAGAAATGGTTTTGCAAAAGCACTAAACAACTAACACAGTGACAGTTTACCATCTCACTCCACTGCTGGGATTCTTCCATTGTGTGGGTACAATTTGGATTCTGGGCTTCCCCCTTACAATCATTATATTAATGATGATTTATATAATGAATCTAATATCATGCTATGTTTTTCACTAGACTAATAGTAGGAAGCATTAGGCCACCATGTGGAATGCAATGCAATGTAATTTCATCAGCAACCAAGCCTGTCAGTACAGGTAGGTAGCGGCGCGCCATCCAGCACACAGACCACAGCGGGACCTCAGGCACCACCCGTTCCACAGAACAGGAACTAGACTCTGGATAGAGCATTACCCTGAACCTGCAATATACAAATACAGCGCCAGGCATTAACCAGGGGCAACTACCATAAGCAGCAAGATCCTAACTTTAACATTAAGAAAACAAACGCTCCTTCATACAGAGAGAGTGCACTGAGGAAGCAGTCTATGCGAAACGTCTGCACACTCTACTGTATATTTTCAAAGGTGACACGCTTGCTGCATACTGTGAATCAGATTCTTGCTACAAACTGCATTCAACAGATTATTGAAACATATGAAAGAGACCAGATAAGGATTTATTATCTGCTGATCTCCCTTTATCATTTGAAATATGTGAACAAAATATGTAAATGGAAATATATACCCATGTATATACTATCTGAAATATGTGAAAAAAATGTACAAGGAATGTCAGATTTATATGTAACGACTAACGACACTATGCATGAATAATTTATGACGAAATAAATCTATTAATGCTACCACCAACACCATAAGACATTCATTGACTACCAGTCCAATTAACTACTCAACCTGCAGGGGGTTTCAAACAGAAATACCCCCTCCCCCCCTTCAATTGAGATAACCAGAGTAGGGACACATAATCCTGGACAACCTTCTCCGTAGGTACATCCCAAGTGGAGTATCTATAGAGCCCCCTCCCCCCTCTTGCAAGGTAGCAATCAAGGACATGTCTTGTCCACAATGCTTGATAATACTCAAAGTTTCATATATACCGTTCTACAGCTAGAGATCTAGCTTCTAGATCTACAGCTTCAAAGGTGAAGGACTCATGGGCTACTAGATGGTCAAGACTGACTTGCACAAAATGCCCTAGAGGTGCTTGCCTACCCTGCTGCAGGTGGCTATTGTAAAGGGTGTTCGATGTAGCTGATGGGAGTGATAACTGATAGTTGCATCCACTTGCTTACAGTGTCCAATATACACAATATATACTTATATAGTCCTGCACAGTGAATCAGCCCAATTCTGGATGTTTGAAACTTACCGCCACCGGAGATACAGCTGGTGCCGTCACCGTTCATGACCACGGCTTGTGGACACCTTGTTGCCTCCTCGTATCACTTACGGTGGCTTTCTGCACCAGCTTTCTAAATTTCAATGGAGGGGGGTGCCGTGGCTTACAGAGGAGACAGCTCTGAGATGATGGGGAGAAGATTGTCGATGTTGGTAACTTTAAAGAAAAACTGTATAAGGGGAATCAGTTGCACAGGGCCTTAGATGAGCATTTGTGGCTTATAGTGTTTCCTGGACTATAGACGTGGCCTGCCTTTTCCAAACCACATGATAGAGCAGAACATCAACTGACAAACTCTGACCTATCAAAAGTTTCAGTTTGCTGCACCTGTCACAGCACACAATTTACAATGGGTCAGGGCTTGTGATTGAAAGCTTTGTGAGCAGAAACATGCTGCTGACATCCATCATTTTCTGTTACTTTGAGTGAGTTACAAACCATTTTGCCGTTTGTTTACCGGGCTTCACTTGGGTTTACCATGTACCATGGTTGCCCAACTATGCCTGGGTTTGCTTTCTTTAATTCTAGCTCAATGTAGTTGGTCAAAATTAGGTAAACATTTGTTCAGTTCTGTAGCTTTTAGCAGTGAACACCATAGGAATCTTTTTTTCTTAACCCAAGATTGTCTTGCATCTGTACCAGGAATTTTAAGCTTGAACATGAGATAGATCACTAGTATTTAAAATACTACTATTTAAACACGTGGATGTTTTCACATTACTTTTCAGTTGAGTGTGTTCTCATCAAGATTTCAAAACCAAATCTGCCATGGCAGTTCGCCAGCTACCGATACATATGTGGTACCATTGTACTCATAAGAAATGAGGGTTTCACAAACAATATGGTTTTCTTGAATCTTGAATAACATACATTTTTTATTTTAAATAAACAGGACAAATTTTAAAAAGCACAATTTTCTTTTTTTTAAACCTAGCCCAAAATGGTGAAAAATGACCTGTTAGCAGAGGATGACAACATCTCAGTTAAAAGAGTTAAACGTAGGCAGTTAAAAAGGTTAAACGTAGCTATGCATGTTGGGTATTGTTTTGTTTCAGATTTATCTTGTTTTTTCTTGTTTGCATATTAATATTTTAGGAAAACATGTTTTTAATTCTAAAAAAAAACAAACAAAAACACAGAGCTAAATGTGACTTAATTAAAGTCCTCTTTAAAGTCCTTAAACTTGTGATCAGAAATCCACCGTGAACATCAGCAATCAAATTGTGCAATTCCACCACCGATTTGGTACTCTTACCAGAACTGATTAAATAACCAGCAATCACAGCAATATCACAGACAATTCAATCAATCAGCTCCACCCGTTGGGGGTACGATTCCTCAATATATATTGGTATAGCTGGCCAGGTTTCCAAGGCATACTCATGCAAGAGGAAATAAAAGGACCATAGTGCAATATTGCAAAGCTATAAGTCTTTTTAATTAGGCCAATAAAATACTCACAAACACAGGAATAAAACTCGCATATCACATAAAAGGTCAAGCCAACCCACGCTGCTGAACTCCAAAATTGTAAACCACCGGCTCCCAACGCGTTTCGTCGCTCAGCGCGACTTTCACTAGGTGAGCCGGCGCGGTGGTACGCAGCAATTAAATTCAATGAAGGCGGGACGGAAGGCCGCATCATCAGCACGTTCTCCCAATAGCCAGCCAGGTTTGTCAACCAGCAATCTGATCTATAGAGGAATGGGCGTGACTAGCGCCATTCCGCCAATCAATATAACGGGAGGTGAATCTCATTACTTCTCTCGCATAAGATAGGCGTAATTACCGCCATTCCTCCAATCAATATGGAGGGAGGTGAATATCATTAACTCACTACGAGGGGTGGACGTAGCTGACGCCATTCGGCCTGTCTATACTGCAGGAGGTGGATCTCCTTATCTATCCCCGCCTCCCTGCCAGCACCATTCCTCCAATCGATATGGAGGGAGGTGAATGTCCTTACCTCTCTCTACAGAGGGTGGGCAGGGCTGACGTCCATCAGCCAATCAGCACCGCAGGAGGTGAATCTCATTATCTATCCCCGCCTCCCTGTCAGCATGACGAGCGGTACAGCGCTCTAAGCGTCTAAAAGACGCTGAACCAATTCCATAAGGGGAGCAACCCTAGTCTACCATTACTATGGTAACCTGAGCGTCAGCCCGCAATCACCGACCCAGCGCAATTTCAGCATGTTGGTCGGCTATTTACATGCGATTGCACTCCACATGGTCCAATCCAGTTGGCAAATCAAGGAAAGTGCTATATAGTCACGCACTTTAAATTTAATACAACACTGTGCAAGGCTATATATAAACACCAAGGAAGCAAAAAAGGGTAAAAATCCTCACAAAGATAAAAAATACAAGTAAAAAGGGCACCTTACAAGCATAAAAACACCTTGCAAGTATAAACGCCCTCGATCTGTCCAATAAGACGTCTAAAAGCAAATAAATCCAGCAATTCAGCAGGGTGAGTTGGCTGTACACAATATGCATTTAGCATGATTAAAAAACATAAATCAGTCCTAAAAGTATAAAATATATCCCATATATGCATTTAGCATGATTAAAAAACATGACTCGGACATAAAAATATAGGATGAATCCCATATATCCGATAGCCCTAATTCACTACAAACATGAACAAACATAAACCCCTGGTCCGCCCACATCAACAGAGATGATCCCTCAAACAGCTCAAGAAGAATCGATGAAGCAATTAAGGTCGAACTCTATATTTAACCCTTTGGGGCTAAGGGAATCCAATTTATATATCCATGAGCTTTCTCTCTTGGACACCTCTCTTACCATATTGGAACCCCGCCAATGGGCCTCAACTTTATCTAGGGCAATAAAAGACAGACTGGAAGGATCACTGTTGTGTGCAGACCTAAAATGTTCTGATAAACTATGGCCTTCAAAGCCCCTTTTGATGTTATAAAGGTGCTCCCTTATCCTAATTTTCAACTCCCTAGTTGTCCGACCAACGTATAACAGGTTGCAAGAACACCAAATAAGATAAACTACAAATCTATAAGCACACGTGATGAATTGGGCTATTTTAAATTGTTTCCCTGTCACCGGATGTGTGAATGACCTACATGGTTTGGCCACAGATTTGCAAGTCTTACAACCCATACACCTCCCACATTTAAAGAAACCTTTAGATTCCATGCCAAAAAATAATGACAGTTGAGTATTTTGTACAGGAGGATCCACATAACTTCTAGTTAGTATATCCCTCAGATTCGGGGCTCTCCTAAATATTAACCTGGGCTTAGATGGTAATCTAGGGCCCAAAACCTCATCCCCCTGAAGAATATGCCAGTGCTTAGATAGGATTTTTCCCACCTCCCGATGTTGAACACTGAAGTTAGTAACGAAAGAAAAATCCTCAGCATTCGAGGACTTCCCAATTGTACCCTTCTGGGGAAATCTTTCCTGCGCTCTGACCCGCCTTAACTGTTGTTGCACCATTTCGGCATCATAGCCCTTCTCGAGGAACTTTTTTGTCAGATCAGCAGCTTGTATCTCAAAGTCCTCCAATTTAGTACAGTTCCTTCTCAACCTCATGTACTGGCCCCTAGGGATAGCTTTGATCCAATTAGGGTGGTGGCAACTTTTTGCTGGGACAAAACCGTTCCGGTCTGTTGGTTTGGAATATGTCACAGTAGTTAGAATGGGGGCTTCAATGCGTATTGTTAATAGAGATGAGCGAGTAGTGAAATATTCGAAATTTCGAATTTCGATTCGAATAGACCGCGTTACTCGACTACTCGACCGATTATCGAATCCCATTATAGTCTATGGGAAAAAAATGCTCGCCACTTGGAAATCTCAATTCGACCACTTGGAGGTCACCAAGTCCACCCTGAAACATCAGAAAATGATGCCAACACTGCTGGAATGCAACTGGGACAGCAGGGGAAGCATGTCTGGGTGCATATAACGCGCCCAAGTCGCACTATTACGCCACTATCACAGCCACTCAACAATACACTCCAAACACAATATAACTTCTACGTAAAGTGAGACAAGACAAGGAAACCTTCTATCCTCTACATTGCCATGGACCCCAAGCCAAACTGTACAAAAAAGAAGAACAAAATTCTGCACCCCTTAAAATCACGTTGCCTAATGACAACCACAGATGGCATAGGCAAGGGGGAAAATAAATAGACCCCACCCCTAATTGTCATTGTGTGTGTGTGTGTGAGATGTGGTCAGACATGTCCTCTTGTGTCATTGTGTCACCCCAGCAGTAAGGGAAGCTTAAAGGAGGAGGTATGTTACAGTGTGTTACCCCAGCAGTAAGGGAAGCTTACAGGAGGAGGTTTGTTACAGTGTGTCACCCCAGCAGTCAGGGAAGCTTACAGGAGGAGGTTTGTTACAGAGTGTCACCCCAGCAGTCAGGGAAGCTTACAGGAGGAGGTTTGTTACAGTGTGTCACCCCAGCAGTAAGGGAAGCTTACAGGAGGAGGTTTGTTACAGTGTGTTACCCCAGCAGTAAGGGAAGCTTAAAGGAGGAGGTTTGTTACATTGTGTCACCCCAGCAGTCAGGGAAGCTTACAGGAGGAGGTTTGTTACATTGTGTCACCCCAGCAGTAAGGGAAGCTTACAGGAGGAGGTTTGTTACAGTGTGTCACCCCAGCAGTCAGGGAAGCTTACAGGAGGAGGTTTGTTACAGTGTGTCACCCCAGCAGTAAGGGAAGCTTACAGGAGGAGGTTTGTTACATTGTGTCACCCCAGCAGTCAGGGAAGCTTACAGGAGGAGGTTTGTTACAGCGTGTCACCCCAGCAGTCAGGGAAGCTTACAGGAGGAGGTTTGTTACAGTGTGTCACCCCAGCAGTCAGGGAAGCTTACAGGAGGAGGTTTGTTACATTGTGTCACCCCAGCAGTCAGGGAAGCTTACAGGAGGAGGTTTGTTACAGTGTGTCACCCCAGCAGTCAGGGAAGCTTACAGGAGGAGGTTTGTTACAGTGTGTTACCCCAGCAGTAAGGGAAGCTTAAAGGAGGAGGTTTGTTACATTGTGTCACCCCAGCAGTCAGGGAAGCTTACAGGAGGAGGTTTGTTACAGTGTGTCACCCCAGCAGTAAGGGAAGCTTACAGGAGGAGGTTTGTTACAGTGTGTCACCCCAGCAGTCAGGGAAGCTTACAGGAGGAGGTTTGTTACAGTGTGTCACCCCAGCAGTAAGGGAAGCTTAGAGCTGAGACCTCTTAAAAATTGTGTGGAGTCCCAAGAGCTGAGACCTCTTAAAAATTGTGTGGAGGCCCAAGAGCTGAGACCTCTTAAAAATTGTGTGGAGGCCCAAGAGCTGAGACCTCTCAAACATTGTGTGGAGTCCCAAGAGCTGAGACCTTTTAAAAATTGTGTGGAGTCCCAAGAGCTGAGGCCTCTCAAACATTGTGTGGAGTCCCAAGAGCTGAGACCTCTCAAACATTGTGTGGAGTCCCAAGAGCTGAGACCTCTTAAAAATTGTGTGGAGGCCCAAGAGCTGAGACCTCTTAAAAATCGTGTGGAGGCCCAAGAGCTGAGACCTCTCAAACATTGTGTGGAGTCCCAAGAGCTGAGACCTTTTAAAAATTGTGTGGAGTCCCAAGAGCTGAGACCTCTCAAACATTGTGTGGAGTCCCAAGAGCTGAGACCTCTCAAACATTGTGTGGAGTCCCAAGAGCAGAGACCTCTTAAAAATTGTGTGGAGGCCCAAGAGCTGAGGCCTCTTAAAAATTGTGTGGAGGCTCAAGAGCTGAGACCTCTTAAAAATTGATTGTATTAAGCCCAAGAGGTGAGCCATAATTTTTTTTATTAATACAGCAATTCTACGGCGGTTAAGGAGGAGGAGGAGGAGGAGGAGGAGGAAATGGCACTTCATACAGATGGCACTTCACTCTTGGCTGCTGTTCCACTGTTGTACAAGCAAAGTCCGGGTCAATCCACTTGCTGTTCATTTTGATTAGCGTCAGCCTGTCGGCACTGTCGGTTGACAGGCGGCTGCGCTTATCGGTTATAATGCCCCCGGCTGCGCTGAACACCCTCTCTGATAGCACGCTGGCGGCAGGGCAGGCAAGCACCTCCAAGGCGTACAGGGACAGTCTTCCCCTTTGTTGTGTGCTGCCACTGCGGTCCAGACCTCCAGCCAGGACACCTCCACATCTGCCTCTGCCTCGGCTACTTTGGGGCCTTCTCCTTCAGCCCCCCCTTCCCCCGCATCTTCGTCTGCACCTTCCATCTCCTCGTCCCATCAACTGTCCATCTCGCAGGCGTTCAACCGCAGGCGGAAGTACGCCTCCAGTCACCCCCAAGCCCAAGCCTTAACCTGCCTCATCTCCAAACTGCTGGCCCTGGAGATGTTGCCGTTTAGGCTTGTGGAGACGCAGGCCTTCTGCGACCTGATGGCGGCTGCCGCACCTCGCTATTCCATCCCTAGCCGCCACTATTTTTCCCGGTGTGGCGTCCCCGCCCTGCACCAGCACGTGTCGCGTAACATCAGGCGGGCCCTGAGGTACGCAGTCAGCGCAAAGGTCCACTTGACCACCGACTCGTGGACAAGCGCTTGCGGCCAAAGACGCTACATCTCTTTGACGGCACACTGGGTGAATGTTGTGGAAGCGGGGACGGGGTCGCAAACAGGGATGGCCTACATACCACCCCCGCCCAAGATTGCCAGCACGGGTTCTGATAGACCCCCCTCCTCTTCCTCCTCCTCCTCCTCCTCCTCCTCTGCCTTAACATCGCCCTCAGCCCCTAGCTGGAAGCGTTGCAGCACTGGCGCGGGGAGACGTCAGCAGGCGGTGCTTAAGCTCATCAGCTTGGGCGACAGGAAGCACAGCGCCGCAGAGGTGAGGCACGCCATATTGCAGCAGACAGAGATGTGGCTGTCGCCGCTGCAGCTAGGACCAGGCATGGTCGTGTGCGATAACGGCCGTAACCTGGTGGCGGCTCTGGAGCTTGCAGAACTCAATCACGTACTATGCCTGGCCCACGTTTTTAATTTGGTAGTACAAAAGTTTCTAAAGACTTACCCCAACCTGGCAGAGCTACTGGCCAAAGTGCGGCGCTTGTGCGCTCACTTTCGGAAGTCAACTGTAGCTGCTGCTAGCTTAAAAAAAATCCAGCAACGCCTCCATTTGCCTCAACATCGGCTGTTGTGCGACCTGCCCACTCGCTGGAATTCCACCTATTGCATGTTGGCCAGGGTGTGTGAGCAGCAGAGAGCATTGATGGAGTACCAGATGATGCATCCACGCGTGCATCCAACTCAGCTCCCTCAGTTTGCCAACCACGAGTGGCCATGGATGGCAGACATATGCGATGTATTGCGTATCTTTGAGGAGTCCACTAAGAAGGTCAGCAGCGAGGACGCTATAGTGAGCGTAACCATCCCGCTCCTATGCGTCCTTAAAGAATCGCTCAGCGCAATAAGGGAGAACGCATTGCACACAGAGGAGACGGGGGTAGGAGGAGACGCAACGCAGGTAGACAGTCAGACCACACTTTTGTCTGCTGCTCGGTGGCAGTTGCAGGAGGAGGAGGATGAGGAGGAGGAGGACAACGTGGAGGTGGCTGTGGAAGAGGATGCTGGCGGCGAGGGTAGCAGTCAGGCTGTGTGCATCCCATTGGTTCAGCGCGGATGGGGCGGAGAGGAGGAGGAAGAGGAGGAAATGGAAAATGATCCTTCTGGTGGGGGCAGTGACGTCATGCCTACTCAGAGTCTGGCACACATGGCTGACTTCATGCTGGGCTGCTTTTCCCGGGACATACGTGTTGTCCGGATATTGGAGAACAAACTATACTGGGTCTTCGCACTCCTGGACCCCCGGTATAAAGATAACTTCTCCTCTTTTATTCCGGTAGAGGAGAGGACGAATCGATTACTGGAATACCAGAGGGAACTCTTGCAGAACATGATGCAGATTTTCCCACCCACCATCGCTGGCGGCAGAGAGGAGAGTGTCTCCCAGAGTCTGACAACATCGATCAGGCCCACAGCCACCAGGGGAACACTCTCCAAGGTGTGGGACACGTTCATGTCACCCCCTCGTGCAACTTCCATCACTGCGGGGCCCGCTATCAGCAGGAGGGACAAGTATCGGCGGATGTTGCGGGACTACCTGGCAGACCACACCCCTGTCCTCCCCAATCCCTCAGCGCCCTACACTTACTGGGTCTCCAAGTTGGACACGTGGCTGGAAGGCAGTGGCAGCAAGACCGGGCGCAGGTTGTATTGCGTTTGCTCTCTCCCACTCAGCCCAGTACTTGACTTCCAAGTGACGGCGCATGCCTGAGGTGGTCAGATTGCTCTTCTCAGAGCCCCTACTCAGTTTTGAGTGGCAGATTGCGCAAACCGCGCTCAGTTTGTCGTCCGCGCAAACATTAAAAAATCTCCACACCACAGAAGTACGAGGCCTCGATGGGGGAGCTTCGCGCGACTGCCTGCTGCCGGGAAGAGCTTCGGCCCTGCTGGCTGTGGCCTGCCTTCTCTGTCTGGACTGTCCTCTGCCTCTGGACTGTCCTCTGCCTCTTGCTGCCTTATTCGGTGATGCGCAGACCGCATCTCCACTGCTTTCCCCGCTGGACATCACCCCTGTCCAAGTGGGGTCGGTCATTTCGTCGTCCACCACCTCCTCTTCCACTTCCTCTCTCTGCTCCTCCTCCTGCCCACTGGACATTCCAACAGCCTCCCTTGATGGCAACTGCGTCTCATCATCATCGCTCATGATAGCAGATGCTGGTTCCGGGTCCACATCACTAGGAGATGGCGGATACTCAAGTGTTTGGGCATCACTACAAACAAATTCCTCTGCTAGCTCCTGGGATTCTTGCAGCACATCTGGAAAAGGACCCGAAAAGAGGTCCTGGGAGGGGTCAAGGGTGGGCTGACTTTGTTGGCTAGGTTGGGAGGAAGGAGGGTCAGAGTGAGACTGTGTGGATGACTGGGTGGTGGACAAGTGACTGGAAGCGTCATCGGCCATCCATTGCACCACCTGTTCACGCTGCTCAGGCCTCAACAGAGGTGTACCCCGCCCCCCGCATAACTGTCCCATAAAGGCAGGAAAGCTGGATGAGCGTAATGCTGGCTGCCCCTCACCAGCACGCATTGTATCCCCACTGGCTTCAACGCGGTTTGTGCCCCCACCAGCATTTCCGCGCCCCCGTCCTCGTCCACCTCCCTTTGCGCTAGCCCTCCGCATTTCAGACGTTTTACTTTTTTGGCCACGCGTTATGCCAAATATAAATATATTTTTTAGGAGAACACCTGGCTATACAGCCGTATACTGCCAGAAGGTGAAATGGTGCCTATACGCACCGGGTATATAACAGTCTTTTGTTGGCACAGAGGACACAAAACAGTAGAGCCAAATATAAATATATTTTTAAGGAGAACACCTGGCTATACAGCCGTATACTGCCAGAAGGTGAAATGGTGCCTAATACGCACTGGGTATATAACAGTGTTTTGTTGGCACAGAGGACACAAAACAGTAGAGCCAAATATAAATATATTGTTTAGGAGAACACCTGGCTATACAGCCGTATACTGCCAGAAGGTGAAATGGTGCCTATACGCACCGGGTATATAACAGGGTTTTGTTGGTATAGAGGACACAAAACAGTAGTGCCAAATATAAATATATTTTTTAGGAGAACACCTGGCTATACAGCCGTATACTGCCAGAAGGTGAAATGGTGCCTATACGCAACGGGTATAAAACAGTGTTTTGTTGGCACAGAGGACACAAAACAGTAGTGCAAAATATAGTTTTGTATATAGGTGCTAATACACCACTGAAGTCTTTCTGTCCCTATTCCAGCAGCAGCAGCTACCCCTCACTAAAGCAGCCTTTTTGTGCAGAGTGTATATAGTTTTGTATATAGGTGCTAATACACCACTGAAGTCTTTCTGTCCCTATTCCAGCAGCAGCTACCCCTCACTAAAGCAGCCGTTTTGAGCAGAGTGTATATAGTTTTTTATATAGGTGGTAATACACCACTGAAGTCTTTCTGTCCCTATTCCAGCAGCAGCTACCCCTCACTAAAGCAGCCGTTTTGAGCAGAGTGTATATAGTTTTGTATATAGATGGTAATACACCACTGAAGTCTTTCTGTCCCTATTCCAGCAGCAGCAGCTACCCGTCACTAAAGCAGCCGTTGTGTGC
Organism: Gastrophryne carolinensis; assembly: GCA_027917425.1. Classification (NCBI taxonomy): domain Eukaryota; kingdom Metazoa; phylum Chordata; class Amphibia; order Anura; family Microhylidae; genus Gastrophryne; species Gastrophryne carolinensis. The sequence goes on from CM051237.1 coordinate 310,547,944, forward strand.
AGTGTGTATATAGCTAGAATGAGCTATATACCGTTCAGCATAGTAGCCCTAATAAGGACTCTCAATGACTCTCTTGTCTTCTGGTAGCTGGTATATATGGTGGTAAATGCGATATTCTGAGCTTCTGGGGCCCTGCCTGCCTACATATGAGCTATATACTGTTCAGCATAGTAGCCCTAATAAGGGCTCTCAATGGCTCTCTTGTCTTCTGGTAGCTGGTATATATGGTGGTAAATGCGATATTCTGAGCTTCTGGGGCCCTGCCTGCCTACATATGAGCTATATACTGTTCAGCATAGTAGCCCTAATAAGGGCTCTCAATGACTCTCTTGTCTTCTGGTAGCTGGTATATATGGTGGTAAATGCGATATTCTGAGCTTCTGGGGCCCTGCCTGCCTACATATGGGCTATATACTGTTCAGCATAGTAGCCCTAATAATAAGGACTCTCAATGACTCTCTTGTCTTCTGGTAGCTGGTATATATGGTGGTAAATGCGATATTCTGAGCTTCTGGGGCCCTGCCTGCCTACATATGAGCTATATACTGTTCAGCATAGTAGCCCTAATAAGGGCTCTCAATGACTCTCTTGTCTTCTGGTAGCTGGTATATATGGTGGTAAATGCGATATTCTGAGCTTCTGGGGCCCTGCCTGCCTACATATGGGCTATATACTGTTCAGCATAGTAGCCCTAATAATAAGGACTCTCAATGACTCTCTTGTCTTCTGGTAGCTGGTATATATGGTGGTAAATGCGATATTCTGAGCTTCTGGGGCCCTGCCTGCCTACATATGAGCTATATACTGTTCAGCATAGTAGCCCTAATAAGGGCTCTCAATGACTCTCTTGTCTTCTGGTAGCTGGTATATATGGTGGTAAATGCGATATTCTGAGCTTCTGGGGCCCTGCCTGCCTACATATGGGCTATATACTGTTCAGCATAGTAGCCCTAATAATAAGGACTCTCAATGACTCTCTTGTCTTCTGGTAGCTGGTATATATGGTGGTAAATGCGATATTCTGAGCTTCTGGGGCCCTGCCTGCCTACATATGAGCTATATACTGTTCAGCATAGTAGCCCTAATAAGGGCTCTCAATGACTCTCTTGTCTTCTGGTAGCTGGTATATATGGTGGTAAATGCGATATTCTGAGCTTCTGGGGCCCTGCCTGCCTACATATGGGCTATATACTGTTCAGCATAGTAGCCCTAATAATAAGGACTCTCAATGACTCTCTTGTCTTCTGGTAGCTGGTATATATGGTGGTAAATGCGATATTCTGAGCTTCTGGGGCCCTGCCTGCCTACATATGAGCTATATACTGTTCAGCATAGTAGCCCTAATAATAAGGACTCTCAATGACTCTCTTGTCTTCTGGTAGCTGGTATATATGGTGGTAAATGCGATATTCTGAGCTTCTGGGGCCCTGCCTGCCTACATATGAGCTATATACTGTTCAACATAGTAGCCCTAATAAGGGCTCTCAATGACTCTCTTGTCTTCTGGTAGCTGGTATATATGGTGGTAAATGCGATATTCTGAGCTTCTGGGGCCCTGCCTGCCTACATATGAGCTATATACTGTTCAGCATAGTAGCCCTAATAAGGGCTCTCAATGACTCTCTTGTCTTCTGGTAGCTGGTATATATGGTGGTAAATGCGATATTCTGAGCTTCTGGGGCCCTGCCTGCCTACATATGGGCTATATACTGTTCAGCATAGTAGCCCTAATAATAAGGACTCTCAATGATTCTCTTGTCTTCTGGTAGCTGGTATATATGGTGGTAAATGCGATATTCTGAGCTTCTGGGGCCCTGCCTGCCTACATATGGGCTATATACTGTTCAGCATAGTAGCCCTAATAATAAGGACTCTCTTGTCTTCTGGTAGCTGGTATATATGGTGGTAAATGCGATATTCTGAGCTTCTGGGGCCCTGCCTGCCTACATATGAGCTATATACTGTTCAGCATAGTAGCCCTAATAAGGGCTCTCAATGACTCTCTTGTCTTCTGGTAGCTGGTATATATGGTGGTAAATGCGATATTCTGAGCTTCTGGGGCCCTGCCTGCCTACATATGGGCTATATACTGTTCAGCATAGTAGCCCTAATAATAAGGACTCTCAATGACTCTCTTGTCTTCTGGTAGCTGGTATATATGGTGGTAAATGCGATATTCTGAGCTTCTGGGGCCCTGCCTGCCTACATATGGGCTATATACTGTTCAGCATAGTAGCCCTAATAATAAGGACTCTCTTGTCTTCTGGTAGCTGGTATATATGGTGGTAAATGCGATATTCTGAGCTTCTGGGGCCCTGCCTGCCTACATATGAGCTATATACTGTTCAGCATAGTAGCCCTAATAAGGGCTCTCAATGACTCTCTTGTCTTCTGGTAGCTGGTATATATGGTGGTAAATGCGATATTCTGAGCTTCTGGGGCCCTGCCTGCCTACATATGGGCTATATACTGTTCAGCATAGTAGCCCTAATAATATGGACTCTCAATGACTCTCTTGTCTTCTGGTAGCTGGTATATATGGTGGTAAATGCGATATTCTGAGCTTCTGGGGCCCTGCCTGCCTACATATGGGCTATATACTGTTCAGCATAGTAGCACTAATAATAAGGACTCTCAATGACTCTCTTGTCTTCTGGTAGCTGGTATATATGGTGGTAAAAGCGATATTCTGAGCTTCTGGGGCCCTGCCTGCCTACATAGGAGCTATATACCGTTCAGCATAGTAGCCCTAATAAGGGCTCTCAATGACTCTCTTGTCTCCTGGTAGCTGGTATATATGGTGGTAAATGCGATATTCTGAGCTTCTGGGGCCCTGCCTGCCTACATAGGAGCTATATACCGTTCAGCATAGTAGCCCTAATAAGGGCTCTTAATGACTCTCTTGTCTTCTGGTAGCTGGTATATATGGTGGTAAATGCGATATTCTGAGCTTCTGGGGCCCTGCCTGCCTACATAAGAGCTATATACCGTTCAACATAGTAGCCCTAATAAGGGCTCTCAATGACTCTCTTGTCTTCTGGTAGCTGGTATATATGGTGGTAAATGCGATATTCTGAGCTTCTGGGGCCCGGCCTGCCTACATATGGGCTATATACCGTTCAGCATAGTAGCCCTAATAAGGGCTCTTAATGACTCTCTTGTCTTCTGGTAGCTGGTATATATGGTGGTAAAAGCGATATTCTCAGCTTCTGGGGCCCTGCCTGCCTACATAGGAGCTATATACCGTTCAGCATAGTAGCCCTAATAAGGGCTCTTAATGACTCTCTTGTCTTCTGGTAGCTGGTATATATGGTGGTAAATGCGATATTCCGAGCTTCTGGGGCCCTGCCTGCCTACATAGGAGCTATATACCGTTCAGCATAGTAGCCCTAATAAGGGCTCTTAATGACTCTCTTGTCTTCTGGTAGCTGGTATATATGGTGGTAAATGCGATCTTCCGAGCTTCTGGGGCCCTGCCAGCTACAGCCTGTCTTTCCCTGCTGTGAGCGTCTATCCCTCACTAAGTTCAAGCTGCTAATGCTGACGAAGAGGAAGTGCTGAGTTTTGTAGATTCGAGGTCACATGGTTTTTCCAGCCAATGCGTGTAGACGCCGTTCTCGCGATGCCAGCGTCCTCCCAGGACCTGTCCCACCCCCCCTGCATGGTGATTGGTGTAAAAAACGCGCCAGGGAAGGTGTGAGGGGAAACGAATTGTGAGTGCGCCATCGCCGCTGTACTCGATCGAAATCGAGTATGACGAATAGCGTAGTATTCGATCGAATACCGACTCGGTCGAATACTACTCGCTCATCTCTAATTGTTAAATCTAAGAAATTTACATGTTCAGCACTTGTTTCAGCAGTAAATTCTAGATTACACTGATTCTCATTTACCTGCATGAAGAACTCTTCTAAAGCGTCCTTTGGATCATCAATAAACCTTTTCCAAAGTTTTAACTGTGACCATACCCGACCAAAAATGAACTGTGACTCCCACCACCCCACGAAAAGATTAGCCATACTAGGCGCAAACTTGGCCCCCATTGACCTTTTATGTGATATGCGAGTTTTATTCCTGTGTTTGTGAGTATTTTATTGGCCTAATTAAAAAGACTTATAGCTTTGCAATATTGCACTATGGTCCTTTTATTTCCTCTTGCATGAGTATGCCTTGGAAACCTGGCCAGCTATACCAATATATATTGAGGAATCGTACCCCCAACGGGTGGAGCTGATTGATTGAATTGTCTGCGATATTGCTGTGATTGCTGGTTATTTAATCAGTTCTGGTAAGAGTACCAAATCGGTGGTGGAATTGCACAATTTGATTGCTGATGTTCACGGTGGATTTCTGATCACAAGTTTAAGGACTTTAAAGAGGACTTTAATTAAGTCACATTTAGCTCTGTGTTTTTGTTTGTTTTTTTTTGCTTTATGTTCTTGATGGTGGGATTCAAGTTTAGCACATTGAGCTGTATATAAGATTATTATTTTCATGCTTGTTCTTAATATCACAAATTAGTTTCTGAGCGCGGTATTTATATATATTTTATATATTGTTGTTTTATGTTTTTAATTCTGCTTTTTTATAATTTTTTTAGGGAAGCCCTGTGCAACCAAGATTTCTTTGAGGGATTACTTCCAGAAAGATGAGCCCACTACAGCAAGTTGGGTACACCTAGAAAGCTTAATGTCTACTTTCAGGGAATATATGGTTTGTGGGGGGTTATTTAAAAAATAAAGGGTCTTCTTGGTTGAAAAAGCACATGATGCACTTTGACTGCAGAGCTGACATTTTCAAGTAAAATTACCCTTACATGCATGCTTTACTTTGGGGTGTTTGGCAACCCTACCCTTGAAAGTAGCTGTGCAAGTTGGTTATTGTTCTGTTTAGGGCACCTTGCTTTTTCAGATTTAACTTGTTTTTTCTTGTTTGCCTATTGTTTTTTTAGGAAAATGTGGCTTTGATTCTGCTTTTTATTCTTTATTTAGGGAAACCCTGTGCAACCAAATAAATCAACGAAGGATTACTTCCAGAAAACTGTGCCCACATCAACAAGCATGGTACGCCTCGAAAGCTTGAGGTTTGTATATATTTTCCATATATTTTGAAGCAGGTGTTTCAAATGTAAAGGGCTGTTTTTCTTGAACAACTGCAAGGTGCGTATATCAGTTGTATTTTATCTGAAAATCTTGTGCTGTTTCAGTTTGGGGGAGTCTCCTGGGCAGAAAAGGGTGCACATGAATAGATATGTGGTACTGTTGTAGCTGGGAGAGATGGGACTCTTATACACCATATGATTCTATTGAAAAACTTTTTTTTTTTTTAAACACTACAAATAGTTTTTTTTTTACTTTTTTGCACATATTTCACCCAAGAATATTGAGAATATAATTAAAAAATGACAAACAAGACATTTCATCCCAGACAGCTGAAAGAAACAATATATCATTTTCCTAGGAAATTATTTTAAAAAACACAGTTGAGCATGTATAGCGCAAAATATTGAAAAACGGTCTGGTAACAGGTTACAAAATCTCAAAGTAGGCTGGCAGTTAATGGGTTAAGCCTGATTGAGTTGTCAATCAGTTGGACATTATAAATATAAGAGACTGTTAAACATAAGTCTGTGTAAGCCCCTGTTCACACCTAGGCAGATGCATTTGCAGATCAGATACAGATGTGGTGACGGATGCTGTTTCTGTTCCAGTCTGGCAACCTTCACACCTGTCTGGATACTGCACCTGAGCTGCAACAGGAACTGAATCCATGTAGGTGTGAATAGGGGCTAGGAAAGTATTATGTTTATAAAAAACACAAATGCAATTAACTTGTAACAATCACATGTTTAGTTAGAAATTGAATTTATTAGGGCTACAGTTGATCTTAAAAGTTTACAGGCAAATTCACTGCAGTGACAGACACAGTAAAAACAGATTGTTTTAATTCTTTAAATACCAAATACTTTTGATCAAAATGTCAAGAATAAGGAAAAGAAGAAAGGTTGATGGAATGGCTGAGCGTGTTAATACTGTGAATCAAGAAATATGCTTTTCCTTTTTTGTACTTAAAAAAGAAGACATTGTAAGGATTGTACAAATGTCTTAGTATCCTACAGTATATACATCATATAGTAGTCATTGTATATCTATTTAAAGATGATTCCGCAGTCATTAAATTAATGTTAACCCCTTCCCCTAGGGCATCCTGATTGGCGATACAACCCTAATTAAAATTAAGAAGCCCCAAAATTAGGTCGATTTCTTACCAGGTTATCAGACCAGCAGCATTCTTGTACCTCATGTGACCAACAGCGGCCAATTAGGTATGTGCATGTACAACATCATGCGCCATGAATGCCTTTTGGCAGTCAGATGGGGCTGCTAGGCCAGTGTTATTTGTAGGTAATTGCTGGAACATAGACGTCTAAGAATTGAAGCCGATTATCTGGCTTACAAATTTTTAAATAAAGGGGCATCCAAATTTTAGAGTGGGAAGGGAGTTAGGCTGACATAAAGTCATTTTTAATTTAGGTCTGCTTGAAGCCTGCCAGTAGGTTGAACGCTGGTAAGAACTGTTCAACTGTAGGGTTCTCCTTGATGCCTTTGCTACTAAAATGTTTCTCAACTTTTTCTGCTATTAAGATAAGCTAGTGATTTTGTGTGGTCTATTCTGGACATGTAATTCTGTGCACCCTGCCCAACACACACACATATGCACACTCTGTACTCTGTCTTCTCTTGCTGTCTCCTCTCACATCCCTTACCATTTACAATGTTTAGAGATATGGAACTGCTGGAAATGGTTGTGGAATCCACTTCAGTATCAAAGAGGCAATGTGTTCAATTACTAGTACTTGCCTGGGACATGTAGGGAGAGGCGGATCGGAGGGGGGGGGGTTATCAAGTGCTGCTATTGCTGGCTAGTTGTGATCAGCCAACAAATGCAAATAAATTGTGGCTCATATAAGTCTATAGCCCCCTTTCACACGCATATGCGATTGCACAGTATCAGCAAAAGTCTTCCCTTGCAGTAACACTTTTGGAGAGGGGCAATGAAGAATGTCCACTGAACCTAGCCTTAATGCTTAAGGCCTCTTACCTCCTCATTCTTCTAAGCCTATCCTCTATTTTCAATACTGGGTTCCCCGAGACGCGAGACAGTCAAGATGGCACCAAAAGCAGAGGCAGGGAAGCAAAACGTCACCTCAAGACCAGCAGCCCACCAAGTGACTGATAGTCACCCTCACTGCAGTGTAAGAAGGGAGACCACTCCATCTACTGCAAGGAAATGGTTGTGTATATTTCACCCAGGTTGCTAATCTGAGATAAGAAATCCAGGAATTCTGAAGCTCTTTAGTAATGTTTTGCCTGGGCCTGAATTTTTATTGATCGGCAGGCAAGTAAGTTGACACGGGTCCTGCCTTTCCCTACCAATAAGGGAGGGTTTTACCGGTTCACCTCAGCCTACAAAGGTGGCTGAGATTAGCAGGTTTGCTGGGCTAGAAAAGAGCTGCAAGCAAAGCAGTCTGGGGAAAGCTGTGTGATGAGAAAGCGTCAGTCTCAAGTCTGTGAAAAAGAGACTTTTGCTGCATGCCTCCAAAGAGTGGACTTACTATACTGTGGAATTGCTGTATTGTGGACTTGCTATATTGTGGACTTACTAATTCTGTTTTACTAGTGAGGAAGCCCATTCCTTGAAAAAAAAAATGGCTGGAGCAGGGAGGCAGTGGTTGCCCAAGAGGGTGTGAAAATTAGCATGGTCAGAGACAAGCCGAGGTCGGGAGTCGCAGGCACTGAAGTAAAATCCAAAAAACAAAGCCAAGAGCAAAGATGTGGTTGGTAGGCAAGCAGAATTGAAACCAGTAAGCAAAACAAAGGGTTCATCTGAGAGGAATAGACATGACTATGGCAGATGCGACAGAGTAATAGACATGACTATGGCAGATGCATGACATGGAAGATGCATCAGCTGACAAAGAAGGTGGATGCTGACATCAGTGGACATGGAAGATGCATCAGATGACAAGGAAAGGGTATGCGGACATCAACTGACATCACAGGTTCATCTCTCTCTTAATTATTACCTGAAACCACTGCCCATACATGTGCAGAAGCGACCACGCATGCCAACTGTACCTGCGTAGAACCAAACGGAAGCACAGGATCATGAATCAATGGCTTAGAAGAGCACCTTAATTAGACCCTTTCAGAGGTTGATGGATCAAATCTTGTGACCACATCAGGATTACACATCCGCTTACTTAGGTGATGTGATGATTTTCAGCTCAGGTTGGAAGAGTCACCTCTTGTAAGGCACAGGCAGTACTGGATGCCATCGGTGATGCAGAACCTACAATCAAGTGTGCCTTAGGACTTTAGAAAGTCAAATACATGGGGCACTTCATTGTCATAGGGTTAGTCAAGCCCCAGGTAAACAAAATTGAGGCAATATAAAACTGGCCTAGACCTCTGACTAAGAAACAAGTCAGGGCCTTCCTAGGCATCACTGGGTACTATCACAGGTTTTTACTGAACGTTCACTCAAATGCAACCCCATCGACAGACTTAACCAAAGGTGGCTTAGTAATAGCAAAGTCAGTAATAGCAAAGTGGTGCCCAGAAGCAGAGAAAGCCTTCCAAAATTTGAAGTCTTTGCGCTGACAGCCAGTGCTGGTCGCTTTTAGTTTTAGGAAAAAGTTCTTAGTATAAACGGATGTATTAGATGCAGCTTTGGGGGAAGCACTGCTGCATATTGTGAATAGGGAAGGCAGCAACTTTTAGTGTACTTAGGCTGTTTAGTAAAGTTTTGCCGGGACCTGAATTTTTATGGAACGTCAGGTAGGTTGGCAGTGGGAACTCTCCCGGATCTTCGTATGGCCAGCCTGCCCCTGTTCCAGGGTATGTCATTGCCAGTGGCAGCACTGATCATGGCACTCTAAAACACAATATGGATGAAGCCCTATAAATCCTTCCATCTATAGGGGACCTGAACAATCATACGACAAGGATGGAGGACACTAAATGCAGAGAAGTGGCCTCTCTGCAGATCTCAATGTTTAAGGTCACTTGAAAGGTAGAAAACTGGGCAAAATAATAATAAACGTAGACTAGCCAGCTCTCTTTTGGTGAGTCATTTTATAGGTAATTCAGGTTTTATGATATTGATATATATTCATTGTAGCTCAACTCATTGGGTGGTGGTTGTTTCATTCGAGTGGAGAAACAAAAGTGGAGCCATGCTGGCTAGAGCGCTTAAGAAATGACAGACCTTAAACTGATTCTTTTATAGATAATCAGCATAAGAAGCACTTTCACACAAACAAAATTATCCAGAAATTTAGAGAATATTACAATAAACTTTACAACAAAAGTCCTATCGAATTGTTAAGACACTCAGCCATAGTAGGCAGAATTCAGAATTTAGGTGAAAATACTGCGCTCGTAGCCAAATACATTTTTTATTTTTTGATCAAACACAGGCTCAACGTGTAAAACTTAAAATCCCACTGTTAAGTCCAATGTAAACAGCCCAAAAATCAACACAGAGCTTTAAAACAAAGTCCAGATAATGATTAACAAAAATTGTAATCCCACAGTGCATGCATCTTCAACGAAAACGGTGCCCTTAACCTTTAAAAGTGAACTCTTACCGGAATATGAGAAAAGTAAATGCCAAAGTAAGCCCCAAATCATAGGGTCAATATAGCAGATCGATGTTACTCAAATCGGCCACAGCAAATTGTCCAAATCAAAGAGCGAGGACTCAAGACACTCATAAGGAGTTTAGCATGTGAACAGAACACAAATAAAACAAAAGTGCAGCACTGTTGAGCAGCTAACAATCATTTAATGCGAAGCCAATAAAACACTCACAAAGAAAAACATTTAAAAATTGCATGTCCAATCAGGTTATATTAGGCAACTCTCACCGCTCCAATCTGCCATACAATATCCTCCGAATGGGTTCTCGTTTAAAATGACGGAGAAGGAATCACAACCGCCGGCAACCAACTCATTTCGTCGCCTCCCCGCGACTTTAGCTAGGTTGACAGGCACGGCGGTGCAATGGCGGTTATAAAGAGAAAAGGCCCATGGGATTACAATTTTTGTTAATCATTTTCTGGACTTTGTTTTAAAGCTCTGTGTTGATTTTTGGACAGAATTCTGAATTACGTAAAAGAATCACGAATGTAGAAACTTAGATACTCAAACACCCCCTTACTAGAAGACCCCCATCACGACACTGGAATCCGCTTAATAACACAGGCCTACAAACACTTTCTCCTAGGGTTGACTCTGAGCTTCTTAGTGGCCTTTAACACATTGGTCGGGGGTGACAACCCTTGAGCCCTACCACGAGAGGCACTGGAAGATCATTCATACATTCACACACACAATAATACTAAATATAATTCATAAAACCAGCATAAATCACATTTTGATCCTGTTGCTCTTGACCAATGCTGAGAGGGCCTTTGATAAATTAAACTAATTAAAGAAGCTCTTTAGCATGAACCTCTATTATTATCCCTCTGCAAAGATTAAAGTTAACAAAAGCATCTTGGCCACCATTTCCATAACAAACGTAACCAGGCAGGGCTGTCCACTAATTATAGCATTAGCCATGGAACTTTTTTCATGCTCCCCCAGATCACTTCCCGACCTTAAAGGGGCACTATTGTGAAATTGTGTAATATATAAAACCCATATAAACTTGTTGGCTAATGAGAGGAGGGGTCACTTATAAACCCGAACTGAATAAAACTGCTGCCAAGCTTGTGGTTTTCTTCTCTTGGTAGGAATAACATCTAGGGGTGACAGGTTTAGTGTATTAGAGGTGACAGAACCTGTCACCCAATTACCTCTTCCTTCTATTAATAAAAATAAAAAACAAGCCTGGCTGGATATTTCTTAATGCAGGGTGTATAAGTCACCTCTCCTTCTGCCATCCAGCATATTTATATGGATTTTTATTATTTGTCCATTTTTTCGCGATAGTGCTCCTTTAAGGGAGTCTAACCATTGGTCTTCCAATCTTGATGAGGGGATTTGAAAAATACATTATGGCAGACCAGGACACCTAGAAATATGTTTAATAAGTCAGAAGCCTTGAGCATAGGCCTATGCCCAAGCACAGTCACATGACTGAAATTGTCATCCCTCTTTAAATAGGTCACTCAATTTCATCCCCATCATAAACAGAATTTTTAAAAATCTAAGAGACGGGGACCTAAGTAACACAGTAACATAGTATGTAAGGCTGAATAAAGACTTTAGTCCATCCAGTTCAGCCTATTGATCTCCTTCCAGTGGTCTAGTAGCCATAGCTGGAAATGTTATTACATGCCAGGAAGGCATCAAGGCCACTTTTGAACATTTTTACTGTATCCATCATTACTACCTCCTTTGGCAGCGAGTTCCATAGTCTCACTGCTCTTACAGAGAAGAATTGACAGAGAATGAATTCATACATAGTTATTAGATCACCCCTCAGGCGTCTTTTTTCTAAACTAAATAAACCTAACTTTGACAATCTTTCCGGGTACTCTTGCCCCCACACTCCTTTTATTAACTTTGTTGCCCTTCTTTGAACGTGCTCCAATTCTGATATGTCCTTTTTAAGCACAGGTGCCCAGAACTGTACACAGTACTCCATATGGGGTCTGACCAGTGACTTGTACAGGGGTAAAATTATGCTCTGGTCATGAGCACCTATGCCCCTCCTGATGCACTCTATGATCCTATTTGCTTTGGCAGCTGATGCCCGGCGTTGATTACTACAGTTGAGCTTATTGTTAACTAAAACCCCTAGGTCCTTTTCCATTGTTGTTTTACCAAGTGTTTTTTATTTAGTATGTAATCATGACACAGATTTCTACTTCCCATGTGCATAACCTTACATTTATCTGTGTTAAACTTCATTTGCCCATGCTTCCAATTTATCTACATCTGTTTGTAGCTGTAGCTTAGTACCATCTGCAAAGATTGAGACTTTACTGTTTAATCCGTACCCAATGTCATATATATATATATATATATATATATATATATATATATATATGAGAATTGGTCCCAGAACTGATCCTTGTGGTACTCCACTAGTAACAGTGACCCAATCTGAATGTGTACCATTGATAACCACCCTCTGCTTCCGATCATTAAGCCAATTTCCCACCCATCTACACACGTTTTCCCCCAGTCCAAGCATTCTCATCTTTTGTACCAGCCTTTTATGTGGCACAGTATCAAATGCTTTCGAAAAGTCAAGATATATGATATCCAATGACTCCCCCTGATCCAATCTTGAACTTACCTCCTCATAAAAGCTGATTAGGTTTGTCTGGCAGGAGCGATTCCTCATAAATCCATGCTGATATGGAGTAATAAGGTAATTTTCCCCAAGGTGCTCCAGGATAGCATCCCTTAAGAAACCTTCAAACAGCTTGCCCACCACAGATGTTAAGCTTACCGGTCTGTAGTTCCCAGGTTCCCCGATAGGTCACTTTTTGAATATTATGAGGTCCCGCCCAGGTGAAGTGGCGTATCCACGCAGCGCGTCGGCGGTTGTATAGATCGGTGGGGGGATCGGCGGGCCTTGGCTTAAAACGGTGATGTACTTATTGTTTCACAATATTTGATTGCTTTATTATTGGATTGCATTGGGTCATTCATTGTAGCCAGTCAGTGTCTATATTATACATCCAGCACATACACTGTATATAGATTCTTTGCACAGTATTTTCTGGGCACTCCTTTTCTTACACTGCATGTATTCTCTTTCTAGTCACAGCACATACAGGCCTTTTACTTTTCACACTATACACGGTGTTCTGGTTTATTTCCTGATTTCCCACTGACTGGCTAGGTGTCTAATACCATGCAGATATATATGATTCTGTATAGGCTAAATAAGATTATTGAATATTTATAATTGCCTTGCCTAGAGTTCCCCCCACCTTCTTTCTTTCTTTTTTACTGTCTTGTGTATATGTTTTTTAACCATGTGATGTCTATTTGGTCCTTGTTGATCTATTGTTGAATTTAATAAACTAGAGATAACTTTTTAGAATTTATTGGTCTGTACTACTTACTTAGGGTGAGTGCGTGTATGGGGCATACCAGAGTGACCCTTCTATGTTTTGACACTTTTTGAATATTGGCACCACATTTGCCAAGCGCCAATCCCTCGGAACAGCCCCTGTAGTTATTGAATCCACAATTATTAGAAATAACGGCTTGACTATTACTGTACATAACTCCCTTAAAACACGAGGATGTATGTCATCTGGTCCCGGGGATTTATCGATTTTTATCTGCTTGAGACGGTGCTGGACTTCTTCCTTGGTTAGTACAGTGACATTTAATGGAGGGTTTCGGTTATTCCCCTGCATTTCACTCTGTATGTCACATTCTTTTGTGAATATAGAAGCAAAGAAGTTGTTTAGTAAATTTGCTTTCTCCCCATTCCCCTCTATAGGTGTCCCCTCCTTGCTTTTCAGGGGGCCCACACCCTCAGGTTTGTACCTTTTACGGTTTATGTAGGGATTACTTTCGCGATCTATCTTTCTGTCTCTAGCTTTGCTGCCCTTATCTGTTGTTTACATTGTTTATTTTCTTCTTTATAATTTTTTAAGGCTTCCGCTGTCCCTGCCTACCTTTTTTTTGTTGTTTATTGCCCCCTTAACCTTTTTGTTTAGTGTGTCTAACAGTTTTATTCCTTTTGGTCAGGAGGAATGAACATTCTCAATATGACCATACTACCCAGGATATTATGCCTTTTCCAGAACCATCCCTGCATAATTCCAAATAACTTCTTAAAAAATCTGAAAAAAAATTTCCCTAAATTCATGTGGAATATTAAAAAAACAATGCAGAAGCTGAAAACAAGGTGAAGATTAAGAGTCCTGCATCTACTGCCCTATTGGAGAGCCACACTACAGAGAGCAACTCTGTCTTTGGTAACCTAAGAAATTCAAGCAGCCTTGCCCTTCAGCCATCTCCTTTGATCCCACTAATAAATAGCCCAAACCTTCCAATCAACTTAAACATATTTAGACTGATAAGAGGCAGAGACTTGTGCAAGGCAACGATTGGTGTACTATCAATGAGCTAAGAAAAAAATGGGATAATAAAAATCTAGATGTTTAGAATCTCCTCATATTTTAGCACTACCTACAATCCCTGGGTCCCGAAAGAAATGTATCAAGAGATCTTACACAAGGGCTTGGTGACACAAATCTAGTCCCCTAACCAAAATGGATTCTCAAATATACCGATTCTTCACAACACAAGATGACAATAAATATGAGTGGGAAAAATGTACAAACACACGGGGAGGCCGATTCATTAATAGCGCCAGGTAGCGACACATGAGCGCCAGTAGCGTGATTTTCACAGCGCCAGCTAGTATTCGCTGTGCTTGGCCGGGGTTTGCTTGTTGACAGCGACTCAGTCGGTGTGCGGTAATGTTGAATACGGGGTTAGGGGTCGATGTTTCACAGGTTCCGCGTTGTATGGGTGCGCCTGACAGCGAATGGCCAGAGCGAACGGCTTGCTGCAGATTCATTAACAAATCACGCTCAAAAATTTCTTGCGCTGTGAATTCCTTGTTTAAACCCCAGAGCGCTGGCGGCGATGTGTGTAAAGTAGTTTTTAACCCCCAAACAACCATTTTTTTTAATGTAAAAATTATACAAGTTTTTCTAAACATTTTGTAATATGAATACATTAATATCAGACCTGTAATATCAATTCTGCACATTTTTTTTTTTTTTACTTAAAAAAAAAACCTAACATTGCAGAAGTGGTCACAGAATTTTTGACATTAAAAAAAACAAAAAAAAAATTAATAGCAATTAATTATGATTATTTAAAGATTGCTCCATTGAAATGCATTGGACAACGCCAGGGAGCGCCAGGTCATACCTGTCGCTGTGATGGGATTAGCAGCGGCGCTGTTCGTTGCAGTCGGCTACATGATGAATCCCGCGCTAGCTGACGCTCTCGCCGGCGCTAGCCTCATTTAGCGTGATAAATGCGTCATTGTGACCGCCGCCGGGCGTACTTGAGTTGGTAGCCGCCGTTAGCTGGCGGTACCTGGCGCTCGTCAGACACTACCTGGCGCAAGCCCTTGATAAATAAACCCCAAAGTCTCTATCTCTTCCAAGATTTAGGAGACCAGCTATAACTATCTCTGTTCGTGGTACCATAAAACAAAACAGTTGTATAAAGTGCTTTCTCACATTTATTTTAATTGCTGGAGATGTGTGACTGAGGAGTCTCATAATTTTATTGATTACTGAAGTTTCAGGGGATTGGTAATTGCATGGCTTAGCAGCCTACTAGCTCCACCACAACAATATAAGCCTCTCCAACTATAGAAAGTCCCTGAGATACACCTGATTAATGCAGCTAGATTGGTAATTCCGAGACATTGGACACAGGAAAATCCTCAATCATTGAGAGATTGGTTGAGAGAGGTTTACTCTATCATGGAAATAGAGGACCTCACACTCTCACAGCACAACAGAGATGAGCATATCATGCACATTGGATGATGTGATGATGGATTCTGTTTAAGGAATCAGACCAATATAAAAATATTCAAATCAATTACCCTCCACCATATCAATTATCACTTCCTAGTTCAGGTCCCTCCCCCCCCCCATCCTTTCTTCTCTCATTTTCTCTTCTCTGCCTTTCTCATCTTCTCTATTTGCAAACCCAAAAGCCAAAAGTTAACGTCTAATATGTCTTATACTTACCTCAATGTATGGTCACTGGTGCCTTATTCATAAACAATTTCATAATGTCCCGTTGTTACCTGTACTTATAAAATTCTACATAAATAAAGAGTTTAAAATTAAAATACAGTATTAATACTATATTATAATTACAACCAATTTCTTTTTGTTGCTCTAGATCAGGAGGTAAGGAATAGCAAATTATACCTACCTGTATGAATGCAGCATTTTAATGCATATGCTAGAATACTAGTTAGATAGATTGATATATACGGTAGATGCTTGTTTTCAGTATATTTTAACTTTGTTCACATAAAACTAAATGCAAACCTCTGATGCTTATCAGTAAAAAAGGAAATCTGTTTAATCGTTATTGTTTCTGGTTCAAACATCAGTTTCCAAGTAGCAAGTGTAAAGTGTCTTTAGAAACGACATCACGCTATGCCAAAAATTCTGCATTGGCAGCAGTGTGTAACCACTATACACAAAGTAGCATATCAATTTAATATGACTAACGAAAGTGAGATGTATTAAATAATATCAAAACATGACATTAATCAGGGTGCAGCGTGTCAGGATGAAATAGCCCTTTTGGCAGGTAACCTACTTTTATATACACAACACTCATCTTGTGCAGTCTTTCACAAGGTTTCCTAATCATGCATAACCGGCCTAAAGCATGGAAATAGTAAGAGATGTGTGAACACAATACGTCAAATCTGTGCATCTGTTAGCCTGCTATAAATGTAAATTGGATAGTAAAGCAGAAAATAAAAGTAGGTGGGTGGGGAGGATGATAGGTGCATGAATTCATGCATAGAAAATAATTAGGCCTCATCAAGACTTACTAGTTAATACTGGTTTTTACTAATTATGCTCTTCTTTCTTCCGGATGTGAATACAAAAAATTAAATCCATAGACTATCAAGCTTTAACAGTTAAATAACTGGCAAGCTGACCCCCCACCCCCCCAAAAAAAAAATATCCTAACATACAATAGGAAAAATACCAGACTCTAGGTGACCTCTAGCCTGCAAGACTATAGCACTCCTTACATAGTTACATAGTTACATAAAAACACAAAAAAAATAATAAGTAAGAGACTAAAAACTTAAAATATATTAATTTTAGATGCTGGGGAATAGTTTTCAGGGTTTGGGGTTTTCATTAAATGATGCTGAAAGTTCGGTTTAAGGCTGGAGTGAGGGTTGGCGACAGATGAGGAATATGGTGGGATGGAATAGGATCAAGTGAGCATGTAGTCAGATGGTCCCTAGAAATGAGAGAGGATAGTCCTAGTTCAGTTACTGGAGTGAAGGCGGGGGGTGTTTGGAGGGGGGAGAGATTGAGGGTCAGAGTCAGTTTAAATGTTGACAATGTTTTCTTTGAAGAGTGTAGAAAAATGCATTCTGCTGTCATTTGGGATTTGAAGGAGGAGGTGGGTGGAGTAGATAGCTGAAATATTGAATAGTTGTTTCAGGATTCTGGGATTCTTTGTTGGATTCTGGGCTTATGCAGAAATAAGAAAAGAAAAATATAATATAATAAATGCTTGCTTAGCAGATGAAAGGGCAGTCTTAAGTTCCTGAAGGGAAAGTTGCTAGAACAGAAAAGCTTTACTAGTTTTGGTTTTCCTCTTCAGCAGCTTGAAATTGCCATTTCAGTCATGCTTGTATTTGACCAGGGTTGCCCGTTTTGTGGGGCAGAGTGGCTATAAGTAAGAGGGGAGAAGGGTCAGTAGTAAGTATATTATGGTAGTGTGAGGCTGCAGGGCCAATGTCAGTGAATGAGGTCAAGGCTTGAAGAGATGCAAGTGAGATGGACAGAGACTGAGGATCTAGGTATATAATGTCCCTGCGTTGAATTCTAGATTTGTGTACAGTCAGGAAGTGGAGCAAGGGTAAATGTTAGCAGATTATGGTCAGAGAGGGGGAGCATAGAGGAGCAGAGGTTAGATACAGAGCCGATGTTAGTGAAGAGGCCAGTGCCAGATCATTGTTTGAGTCCGAAAGAGAAGGTTAGTGAGATTAATCTGGTGGCAGAAGAGTTGAGAGATCATTGGGAGTAAACCATGTTTCTGTGAATACCGTAAGGTAAAAGAGTTAGAGAGAAACAGGTCATGGATATAGGCTAGTTTGTTGCACACTGAGCGTGCATTTCACAGTGCGCAGGTGACAGTGGCAGGAAGGTGAGAGTTGAGTTTAATTCCATTGCAAGTCTATGGCTTTTATGAAGGGGAAGACATGCAGGAGGAGAGAGGTGAGAAAGATGGCCCTGGATTAGGTCAAATCAGGTCACCAGTGGCAAGTGTAAATAGAGAGAATAGAGATGGCTGTGGGTTTTGGAGAATGCCTGTATGCTGCCGTACATTCATGAACAGTTGTGTTTGGCTAAAGTAAGCTACTGAAGTTGAATTGTTTTCTTTGTGCTGAAGAAATGCTGTTTTGTTAGGAAGGAAAAGGTTAATGGTTAAATTTAAAATACTGTCTGACAAGAAAATCTATTCCTTAATTCCCAACTCTATATATATATGAAGTGTGTGTGTGTGTATATATTTGTATATATATTTATTTATATATACACACATACTACTGCAAAGTCAACTATCATTTTGAAACATTTTACAATTGACAGGATTTGAACCCAAGACTTTTGCCTTACATTCATATAATCTATCTACTGCATGACCAAGCTCATGAAATCTAACTAGCTTATCTTAACTTTGTAACTTATAGAGGGACATTCAGTAGTCCATACACAGACTCCACACAAGTCAGCATACATGCATTATAGAAAAATATTGAATAAACCTCAATATCGCAAACCAACACCCAATGTACACTAAATGATTGTTGGTCTGAGCACAGGACGGGGTTGGGGCTGTGGGTCCAGGGTAACAGTGTTTGTGCAGGGGAGCATAAGCAATATTCACCCTACATTCAATCCAAGACCCATGTTTTTCTAAAATTAGTATTGGTGTCTGCTTTAACAATCAAAAAAACAATACATGACAGTAAATTGCTAGCACACATACGTAAATACCTACCAACATTAACATGGAAGGTAGTTAAGAAGCAAATATTGGTTTATAGAAAAGCATAAACAATATCATTGAAATAGCAACTTATAGGTTCCAGGGCCTTTGGTCACGGGTTTTGGTCCACTTTGAACAAATTAAAGTACTAGTGTAAGGGGACCAAACTGCTCTCGGGCCTATTCCCATGGAATTCCAAGGGTCAGTCCTTTGAATACCATATCTGGGGTCCATCCAGGTGTACACTCTATCAGGGCAGACACTCCACAACTGCAGAGCCTTGCTCTTTAAAAGACATCTGCAGGGAAAATATTTAGTTCTAATAAGCTCCTTCAAAATGCCCATTCTGTTCTTGAAAGCAAATTGCATTTTATTGCCATAACTTTGCTTTTTACTAACAACATGTTATGCACACCATAGCGTCTGTGTTCTTCGAGGCTCCATCCTTTGTAAATTTGCATGAATATCCTAACTTTTTCTGCAAAAAGTCAGAGCCGCTTGTTGATTCTAATTAAGCTCACCCATTGAGTCATGGGCTAACCTACTGCAACTTTGAGGCTCTCTATTGACATTCTGCAATCATTAAGACATTCTTCCAGGGCCCACTGAGGGTGCTCCCTACCAGATAAAATATCACACACGTTTTCCAAATGATGAACTCAGTAGCCATATTTGAGCTCTGCTGGCAGGCTCTAGACAGCACCACCATAATAAATCAACAAATGAGGGAAATAGGTGGCACAACAGGGAGGGGTATGGCCTGAAAAAGGCAAAGCTATATCAGATGAGAGGGGATGCATACTGCATGCTTAGAACAAGCTAGTACTTTTCTGACCACTCATCATGGCCACTCTAATCACTGGAGATCACAATTTTAATTATCACGCAGCTCCATCAGACCAACAAATCCCCTCACAGCCAATCACAAAATAACTGTCCTACCCCAGTGCTCAGATGGCCAGCCCCTAAAATGAATACGAGGCAAATTTATTGTAAAAGGTGAGGGCGGCACTTGAGTATGGGATAAGGCCACACAGTGCAGGGTGAACGTCTGGTCTTATCTGACCCTGTAGGAAACTCAGCACCAGCAATCATCCCATTGCATGGCGCTGTTGATAGATGGGACACTACCTGGCACTATCACAGGCGCTCTGGATTTTTGACTTAATAAATACACCCTGACATTCACCTCTCATCTGGCACTACCTGGCCTTAGCGTTTCTTCAATAAACCCCTAAATTGGCACTTGAGTGTGGCTGGAACATGTGTGGTCATACACTGGGGGTGTCAAGGGATTGGATCAGTCATATGACTAGATTTGTGTGTAGGAATTAAATTTAAAAGAGACATTTTAAATACCTCCCATGGCTTCTACCTACACTGTAGGAGGAGAAACACATGGGACAGGCTTCAGGTGAGCTGCTTGTTGCTTTATTATTCCTGTTACCTGGACATAATTCACATGGGCATTTTAGTGCAGTTTTTAGTTCCCAAAAAGTATGGAGAGATTACAAAAGAGTAAAAAGACAAAATCTATATAAACCTGTGAATGAGAGGAGGGGTCTGGCATAAAAGCAATGCCTTCCAAGTATGATGTTTTTCTTCATGAAAAACGAAACACCAGTAACAGCAATACTCTGTCGTTCCAGCACAGGCTAGCTCAAAAGACCAGCCATTAAAGTTATGCTGTCCTGCCCTGTAAAAGCAAAATGGTACATTCACACACCTGATACACATGACTCTTCTTCATTCGGCTAAAAGAACAAAACAAGCTTGGCTGGAAATGCAGCAGGGTATATTAATGTCTCCTCTTTTAGCATATTTATGTTGATTCTTATTAGACCATTTCTCCCAATAGTGCTGCTTTATGTGGCATTTGAACTATCTGGCTACAGTGTATGCTCATTAACATTATGAGATCCTTTGAAAAACTGCGGTGCGAATGCTTCTGTATAATCTGCAGAACACTGTGGAGTATAAAACAACTATGAATACACTTTAGAACTTCTCTTTCATGGAAATGAAATACACATTAGCATATGGTACAAACAGACCTGTGTAAATGTATAAAACCTAATACATACTTCACTCTAGCATACACTGCCTACTCATACCTTTAACCTGGATGGTATCTGGTCCTTTGCTATTTATTTTTTAACATTTACATAGTAAATAGAGCATGTAACTTCATATTATCTGTGTGCATGGAGTTGATATACTCACCTTAAGTAACTAGGGAAAGACTAACCATAGGGGGCGCAGGAAGAATTCCTGTTGAGCTTTGCAGTGTAAAGATCCCAGAGCAGCCAGCTTTGCATTATAAAAGACAAATTGGGATATCCGGCTGTGTGAAACCCCCCTCAACCGGGGTGGCTGCAAAACTCACCTTCGCCCTTGCTCCCGCAGTGGGTAAACTATTGCAGCCGCATCCCCATTCCATTCTGAGCCTGGGTCTAAAGGTAACTGGAGATGTGGCCACTCTCAGTCCCTATTGTTGAGTTCTGCATCTAAACAGAGCTGTTTTACCGAGCATTAATATGCACAACATACGGCTCTGATTGGAGGAGAGCTCACACTTGTGCTATGGGACTGGGGAAAGGTACGTTTTTGTGGAAAACTAGGGGGGTTTCACATAGCGGGGCATCCCAAATCACGATGCCCCTGGGGCAAGGAACGAAAGCTAGGATCCGGGGTATTGCTCCGCTTTAAGTGTGGCCATATCCTTCCCTGCCTATGATCTGTTCATGCAACTTTAGGCTGTCCAGACAGAATTTTGGCCCCAAAGGTAACTTTCAACAATGTTAGCCTCACAAACGTGGTTGCATTTGCCCTTCCTATTGCCAAATATTTACTTTTAGACATATATCTAGTATTACCCTATAGCCCATACTAGACAGTGTGTGCAGTACATTAAAGGAATATTGCCAGGTGACTATCATGTAATACATGTACTCCAATCAAAGTGCTTTGAATCCTTTTAATACATAATTAAGCAAATAACACAAAGATTAAAGAATTAAACTTTCTATTAAAGGCTAATTGGCTTTAAAACTGTTGGTCATAAAAGGTGAGAGCTACGAAAGTATACACTATTGAAGTTGATTGGCTAGGTAAGCTATATATTTACTTATACTGTAGCTATAGTCTACTGAGCTTGTGGTCCACAAGAACCACGGTCTGTCACTGGATATAAATTACACCTGTGGATAGTCCAAAAATGCACAGAAGCTTTAGGGTGTATTCCAACTGCTAGAAACCACCAATACACGTGGGACAAGGGATTACATTTTGAGAAAGCCAAGCATTGATAATAGTTTGTTTTACACCTCTCTACCACTGTTGGAGTTGGGAGCAAATAGAATGTGGAAGATAATCTGGATAACAAGTAGCAACATATTCCTTACTCATCTGACATCTTGTTTAAGAGGCTGCACAAAAAGGGCTTTATGTATGCCATACCCAAGAGTTTATAGGGATTATAGAGAAGGGCATACAGTATATCTTAATATCCTCTTTATTACAGGTTGGCACTTAAATTAATTCATCAAAACCAATGAAAGTAATTGTTAGAGATTAGCGAAATTGTTACAAATTTGATTCAAATGATTTGCTGAATTTCCCCAAGAAATCAGTGTTGGTCCAAATTGAATTTATAACAAATCACTGCCAAAAGCTAAAAAAAAAGCTCACCTAAAACAGTAAAAGATACAAACCTAAGGGTGTGGGCCCCCTGAAAAGCAAGGAGGGGACACCTATAGAGGGGAAAGAGGAGAAAGCAAATTTACTAAACAAATTCTTTGCATCTATGTTCACAAAAGAATGTGACATGCCAAGTGAAATGCAGGGCAATAGCCCAAACCCTCCATTAAATGTCACTGGTCTAACCAAGGGAGAAGTCCGGCGCTGTCTCAAGCTGATAAAAATCGATAAATCGCCAGGACCAGATGGCATACATCCTCGTGTTTTAAGGCAGTTATGTACAGTAATAGACAAGCTGTTATTTCTAATAATTGTGGATTCAATAATTACAGGGGCTGTTCCAAGGGATTGGTGCTTGGCAAATGTGGTGCCAATATTCAAAAAGGGATCTTGGGTGAACCTGGGAAATACAGACCGGTAAGTTCTGTGGTGGGCAAGCTGTTTGAAGGTTTCTTAACGGATATTATCCTGGAGCATCTTGGAGAAAATTACCTTATTACTCTATATCAGCATGGATTTGCTCCTGCCAGACAAACCTAATCAGCTTTTATGAGGAGGTAAGTTTAAGATTGGATCAGGGTCATTGGTTATCATATATCTTGACTTTCTAAAGCATTTGATACTGTGCCACATAAAAGATTGGTACAAAAGATGAGAATGCTTGGACTGGGGGAATACGTGGGCATATGGGGAGAAATTGGCATGATGATCGGAAGCAGAGGGTGGTTATAAATGGTGCACACTCAGATTGGGTCACCGTTACTAGCGGAATACCCCAAGGGTCAATTCTGGGACCAATTCTCTTCAATATGTATGTTAATGAAATTGGGTACGGATTAAACAGAAAAGTCTCAATCTTTGCAGATGATACTAAGCTGTGTAAAGTAGTTAAAACAAAAGAGGACAGCATGCAGCTACAAACAGATTTAGATAAATTGGAAGCATGGGCAGCTATATGGTAAATGAAGATTAACACACATAAATGTAAGGTTATGGGAGGAGAAATCTGTGTCATGATTACACACTAAATAAAGAAACACTTATTAAAACAACAATAGAAAAGGACCTAGGGGTTTTAGTTAACAATAAGCTTAACTGTAGTAATCAATGCCAGGCAGCAGCTGCTAAACAAACAGGATCATGGGGTGCATCAAGAGGGGCGTAGGTGCTCATGACCAGAGCATCATTTACCCCTGTACAAGTCACTGGTCAGACCCTATATGGAGTACTGTGTACAGTTCTGGGCATCTGTGCTTAACTATGTATAAATATATTCGGGGGCAATACAAAGATCATACCCTGCAGTGTAACCATAACCCAAGGGCATCCACTAAGGTTAGAGGAAAGGTGCTTTCACCACTGACATAGGAGGGGATTCTTCTCTGTAAAAGCAGTGAGACTATGGAACTCACTGCTAGAGGAGGTAGTAATGAAGGATACAGTAAAAAGGTTCAAAAGTGGCCTTGATGCCTTCCTGGCATGTAATAACTTTTCCAGCTATAGCTACTAGACCACTGGAAGGAGATAAACAGCCTGAACTGGATGGCCTTTATTCAGTCTTGCATACTATGTTACTATGTTACCTCAGTCCTCGTTCCAGCGATGGACAATTTCCTCATTGCCTGGTAGGTCTCAGGGTCTTGAGTGGGATGGGAGAACAGGAACCCTCCCCCCCAGCACTGGGCTCCAGCCTCTCACTCCCGATAGTGAGAGGGAGGGCACAGCGAGGGTGCAGGCATGGGGAGGGGCTATGTATAGGCAGGGAGTTGGCCTGCTTTTGCAGCCAACTAACTAATTTATAAGTAGCCCCTCCCTGCACCTGCAGAGCATCGTGGGGCACCACACTGAGGATCACAAGGGAGGAGATGGGCATCAGTCAAATACCTGCGTGCCGGCTGCCCCATCACTCTGGTCTGGTGGTGGGCTGGAAGCCTCCTTGCACAGCAGAGATTGTGGTTGGCTTCCCCTGCTCCTCTTCTGATGTGCTCTATCAGGGCACCCACCGCCAAACCCACTGGACCAAGCAACGGGGCAGCCAGTATGCAGGTAAGTGACAGAGAGTTTCAGGAAAAATTTTATCAGCATGAATCAAAAGAAAATTTGGAATGAATAATTCCTGATATGCGGGCTGAATTCCAATTTGTATGAATCGGTTAACTAATCTCATGGTTATGCCTATACTCAAAGCAATGAGGAGACATTTTCTTTCTCTTTCACTGGTCTTTCTTTCCTCTTTTTTTTTTTTTTTTTTTTTTATTGTTAGTTTTCCTGTCAACCTCAGGAATGTTTGTGTGTATGTAGAACACCAAGCCAAAAGTCATAGGGCTTTTAAATTAACAAGAATATGGTTTTGATGGCTCTGGAAGGAGACAGCTCTATTACCAGAGTTTTCATTCCCTGTATGTAAATAAAATGTGTCACTTGTGTTCTTGCTTCATCAAAATTGGAATGCAAATAGATACGTAATGTGCTATGCCGAGCTGTGTAACTTGGTCTGTCTCGGTATCTTGCTTTGCTATTTAACTTTAAAAATCTAATAAAGGTTTTTGGTTTGTTATTACGGGGAGGTAGGTTTTCTCTGAAGTCTTAAGAGCCATCAGTTCTTTTCACAGAAGTAAAAGCTAGAGATATTTATAAATGGATTTGAATTCTACCTATATGGAAAGACTGTAAGGATTAAAGTATATGCCCAGGCACACAATAACTTTTTCCCACCTTATACCCCCTTGGGAACAGTGTAAAGTAATCCATTTCATAACACCAGAATGTCTTTGACTGTATATTAATATCTTATGTATTGTGGGCGAAAATGATTTCATTAATAGGAAAGGCATGTCATTTGCAGCTTTATGAGTCTTAAACATGCTCTGCTGTGGTCAGAGAAAGCTGTGGGACCATTGGAGCTTGCTGTGCTCACTCAAGCTGAGAGCTCAAAGGAAGAGAGTGGCTGTAGGATAACTTTTTTGAGTGGTCCTAAGGAAATGGTAAAAATTGCAAATTTGGAGCCCTGCTATGGCTTCTGCCCTAGGTTGCTGAAAACGGAGTAGGGGCATATGAGACACACATCAGGTCAGCTGCTTGCAGCTTAATTCTTGCTGTTGGGTTTAGGGTCCCTTTAAGAAAATATCTATATGTCTTGTTTGGGGCAGTACACAGTACGTATATATATCACATTGATGCACTCCAAATGTATTACATATTTGGAATGCCCTAAAATTGGTGCCCAGGTTGGATTTGAATTTTACATGAATGGAAAGTATAGCAAAAAATTGTAAGGATTAAACATATAAAAACTCGAAAATATGTATAACATATACAGTATATATATATCTCGGGGCACTCCAAATTTATTACAAAACTTTCATTGACACCCAGCTTGTGGTCAACCAGCAGCATGTGTCAAGCTTGTGGTCAACCAGCCCCCCTTCCCCCAGTGGCTCCATGGATAAGGCCGGTAATAAAGAAATACTTTCCTTTTACTTCTAGGACTCAATGGGGAACCTGGAAACGGCAGTAGGAGGAGGCAATTTTTTTTAGTGGTCCTCGTGTGCAAGGACCGTCCTATGCAACTTTAGGCTTAGAAGCCGATTTATTAATAGCGCCAGGTAGCGACAGATGAGCGACAGTAGCGTGATTTTCACAGCGCCGGCTAGTATTCGCTGTGCTTGGCCGTTGTTCGGTTGTTGACAGCGACTCAGTCGGTGTGCGGTAATGTTGAATACGGGGTTAGGAGTGGCTATTTGACAGGTTCCGCGCTGTATGGGAGCGCATGACAACGAATTGCCATAGCGAACGGCTCCCAGCATATTCATTAACAAATCACGCTCAAAAAATTCTCGCGCTGTAAAATGCATGTTTAAACCCCAGAGCGCTGGCGGTGATGTGTTAAAAGTAGTTTTTTAACCCCCAAACAACCTTATTTTTGGAAAAAAATAATAAACAAGTTTTTTAAAACATTTTGTAATATGAATACATTAATATCAGACCTGTAATATCAATTCTGCACAAATTTTTTTTTTTTTTTTTTTACCTTAAAAAAAAGATATAACATTGCAGAAGTGGTCACCGAATTTTTGACATTTAAAAAAAAACAAAACATTAATATCAATTTATTATGAATATTTAAAGATTGCTCCATTGAAATGCATTGGAGAGCGCCAGGTAGCGAGAGGTCATACCTGGCGCTGTGATGGGATTAGCAGCGGCGCTGTTCGCTGAAGTCTGAAACATGATGAATCCCACGCTAGCTGACGCTCTCGCCGGCGCTAGCCTCATTTAGTGTGATAAATGCGTGATTGTGTTCGCAGCCTGGCGTTCTGGAGTCGGTAGCCGCCGATAGCTGGCGCTACCTGGCGCTACCTGGTGCTAGTGAGACACTACCTGGCGCTATCCCTTGATAAATAAGGGCCTTAGTTTGACCAGTCCCATGGACTAGTGCATGTGCAAAATTGATGTGTGTGGACGTATGTGTGTAGCTGCTTTAAACTGATTTCCTACAAAATGTATATTTTCTTTTCTTTTCAACATACTAGATGACTCATTTGAAAAGCCTAAAGTACTTGATGGAATTGGAAACAATATTTTCTGCTATAGGTGGTCCATGCATTCATGTTAATGAGTATAATTAAAGCTCATCATGCATTAATTGTTTAATTGAAGGTTTTGCTTATCCATTGGGGAACTTCTTAGATTCCCGTTAATGAAAACAGCATGGCAGATAAGTCATTTCATGCAAAGAGCAACTACAACAAACAATAATAAAACTTATATAAAGTAATAATGTGAAAAATAAAGAATACAATGGAAAACGCGTGCAGAGCTACTAATAAAATGCAATGTTGGGTTCGTATTGTTTACAGAAATGGTCAGTGGCAACAACATAACATTTACATAAAAATTCATAGAATCACACACCAGAGGCATACCCTGCTGATGTAGTAGTTCCAAGCCAATGCCAATCATGAACCATAACTAAAGAACAAACTCCTCAGAATGTAATAAGAATGCAGGCTGGTGAAGATATTCGTATTGTCCAAAAGTAACAGCAATAATTCGAATGATTCAGTAACAGTGTTGGTAAGGGGCTAAGGGAGATTTTCCCACATAATGATCCATTATTGGTGCTGCTGCTACTCCTAATTCCCAGAATTTGTTCGGCATTAAGGTCTGTCATTGGTGGGAGGGTATTTACCATCAGATTTTATGGGGTGGTACCTTGAAGTATGTCATGTTCCAAGGCAAATGGTTAATGCACACACTCCAAATAGCCATTTGGACAGCTTTTTAGGAAGACGTTTACGAATCTTCTCTTTAAACTAGACCTTCAGCATATTTTAATGAAAAGCTCAAACCCTCAAAAAAACTATTCCCCAGCATCTAAAATGAATATATTTTAAGTTTTTAGTCACTTGCTTATTATTCTTTCCCCTACTGGCCTGCAACTCTGTTCAGGACTCTAGGATATGGGCACCGCCATCTTGACTCGGAAGCATCACATACTGAGGAGAGGAGAGCGGTATAAATTACAGGGGGCGGGGATATAGCTGTGCTTTGCACAGACAGAGCAGAGCTGAGGTCAGGGAAAGGACATCAATCCCAGAATGCAGAGTGACACAGTCAGAAGGCACTTCCTGTTTGCAGGCTGCCTGATGCTCCATGAGCCGCCAACTTGGATGTTTAAAGGCTCATAACATGCAGTAGATGCAGGTAGGATGATTTTTATTGTGAGCAATCTGTATGTACAGGGTGTGAGAAACATATAAGATTTGCTCTTATTCAGGGTGAAGGTTCCGCTTTAAAGCATTCTGTCTTTTGGCTGTGAGCACAGATCTTTAGAACTGGTAAAATAAATAAAATCAATAAAAATGGTCACATACAGAACCATGTCAGAGGTTCGGGTGAAGCCGGTCCTTGCTGTGCGGATTGTCCTGTTAGTGGCCTGCTGCTGACTGGCCTGCCAAGACAGGGACTTGTGGGTGGAAGGGACTGCTTGTAGTTCAGGCATGAGCTGGCCTGCTAGAACTAGACCTGCATATAACAGCCAATGCTGGTGATAATTCATGGCAGAGGGAGTCTGCTATGATGGAATGCATAGATGGAGTCCACTACAGAAGTCGCTCTGGAAGTATCTGGGTGAGTTGACTTGACATACTAAGACCTATGATTGACAGCTGTACCGGGCAAAGGGAAGAAACACACTGGGTGTCATTTTTATTCACTGTCACCGTTTGTTTTCTTGTATTGATACAGCTTACTGTGCCCCCCCTGCCACACAGGTACCAAAAATGATGGGATTATACAAATAAGAGTGACTTCTTTAATGTTTCTGCATGTTTTTCTCTGGATTCCCAAATTGAAGAGAAATGCTGAGCAGGGAGAGAACATACAGACAGTATGACTACATACAAATTAACTGCAGGACTAAAGGCAGGTAATAAAAGAATAATAAAGAGCTTTGCCATCACTTTACCTTGCACAACTCACATCTCTGATTGAAAAATGGGGGGGAGGAGTGTATTGTTTTTTTTAATTAAAAATATTTAAAAAATTAAAAAATATGTTTCAAGGTACAGGATATCAGGAATTAGGGGTTTAAATTTCAGACACTTTTAATGATGACACTTTCATTTTCTTTTTGGTGTTGGGTCTATTATCTCACTGGGAAGAAACCCCTATCTTACAATGATGATAGAATGACCTTGCACAAATTATGGCCCCTTGCCTGTTTAAGGAGTAAAACTAAAGACGAGTGAAGTATTTGAGGAATTTCTCGGTTTTCCTCCAATCCCTTGACATACTTAAAAAAACAAACCAACAAACTTTCCTCCTCCTTCACTATGCTCCAGCGCGGGTGTCCCCTGCCACTCCTCGCTCTGCAGCCTGGCAAAGAATACAGATCCTATGTTCTGCCACTTCATCCGCCAGCCATTTGCCAGCACTGCCTGTAATAGGGAGGGGCTATTTATTATAATTTTAAAGTAAAATAAAGGTGGGCACATCTGTATGTTTCCAGAGCGAGTTCAGTATGTCACCTGCCCATACACTGCTTCATTTAATGACCAGTCTGCCACTTACCCACAACTTTGGCCACACCTAGATCCACCCCAAAGGTTGTGCAGGGAAAAGCTGGCACTCTCAACAGTACAGACAAGCTCCAGTATTTAACTTTCAAAATAGCATAAAAAATCAAATATCATTCAAGAACAAAACAATTTTGTCATGGGGGTCAGGATGACACATTTCATTGGGATATCCCTTGTTTTAGCATTCACAGCCAGCCTGTTTATAACCACAGTTGCCACACAGTTCCCAGCCAACTACCAGCAAGACTCCTGAATCACAGTACATCTCATTACTTAGTGAATGTATTGTGTGGACAGATCTGAAAATTAGTAAAGAACACATGGTGTTTTCAATAAGTTGGGAAAGCCCCCCCCCCCCCCCATGAGGCAGCAAGCTCTCCACTCAAGGCAATGATAAATAATCCAAGCAGATTACAACACATTTGGATAAAATGTATTTTGTAGCCCCCTGCTAAGTAATCTATAAAATCCTCGCTCAAGGGTTTTCAAGTTATGCTTACTATCGGCCAGATGTCATATCCATTTTGCAGGTTTGACATCCTGGCTATTGAAGAAAACCACTCCAGCAGCGGAGGTACTAGCTGATGCATGTAATACACTGACATGAGTCTTGTTAGTGGAGAAACAGAATCAGAAGGAGCAGGCCCACATCTGCTCTGTAACTACACTTAATGAACAATAATGGCAGCCCCCCAAAACAGGGGGGGGCAGGGGCAGTTTGACAGCAGCTGTGAGCTGCCACTTTCCACCACTTAACAGACTAAATAACAGCTTGGAACATTATAATATAGTATTGTCACAGATCTTAATGAGGAACTATGCAAGCCATGAAGTCTAAAATACTCCAGGGGCGTTCGGGTTCCTACCTTGGGGCATTCTGAATTGGGCCGCAGCCACATCCCCACTCTCCTTTAGCCATGTGCGCACTGGCGTCAGGCGGGCATGCCTCAGCTAGAAGGTGAGCGGGAGATGTGGCTGGTGGTGCACTCGGATTCTGCCCTACATGGCTGCTTAGCCATCAGCAAAGCAGAAGGAAGCCAAGTGAAAGCAGGTGTGCCGATTGGCTGAGTGGGCCAATCAGGGTGCTCGTGCTCGCCGATTCTGCACTACGAGAGTGACAGGATGGTGAGTGCATGGGGCAACTTGGGGGGGGGGGGGGGGATACAATATTTTAAAATTATTTGTAAATAGTCATTTACATATTGGTATTCAAACATCATACCATAAGATATAATACAACAGTATATAGAAACAAATTACAAACATATATAGTAAGCATGGTACATAGATACTTCCTATATGTGGTTTTAGGGGTTAAAACTGTCCCCCCCTGGTTGTAATGTTATCTCAACTGGTCTCGCCTTGAGCAGATGGCAGCTTCTTCAGGAGATACTTTTGGGTATGTTACAAAGGATAGTCATTGGTCAGTGCTGAATGCCAGGGTTCTTGGTGGTTTTTAGCTTTAGGGATGGTAATTTGATGTGTGTCATCTATTAAAATAGTTTAGACGGCAAAAGTAGAGCTATGCTCCAAGCTGGTTAAAGCTACTGGAAGGTGTAAATGTTGCGACAGAGTGGTTACCTGGGTGGTTAAATTATGGAAGCTACTTTGGGTGTAAACATTTTGTTGTTCAGCATAGTGGTTTTAAGATGTGAGAATCGGGTGGCATTTATATTTGAATTAAAGGGAAGTTGTATACAAGTGGCTCCCTGAAGATAGCAAAATGTAACATTAATTACTGATTCAGAAGGAGGATGGAAGCTAGCATGCAAATAGTGGTTTAGGCTGTGGCATCCTGGTCTGAGAGTAACAAAACATCTTTACAACATTATCACCCACTGGGACCAATCTACACAAAATCAAACCATTTAGATAATTGTACTGAATACAATATATTACTCATGACTAAAAGACCAACCAAGTTTCTACCATGTTCTGACTACCGAACATAAACTTGAGATGTTCATACCCACAGGTCTCTTTGTATCTATTTGTACTATGTTTTCACATCACACATTTTTATGTATCATTACATAATTTTCATTTTAATTTACTAAAATACCAGTTTATAGATCCAAAATCATACCTCTTCTCAAATCACCATAACTTTAAGGTTTTAAGTAACCTCACAAAGAAAAATTCCAGGACTAGGTTCGGTCCTGGTACAAGAAAAATGGACCCAGCCACACCCACCTCACCTCTAAGGAATATTCTTGTATTATTGAAAAAATATATTTGTTCTTTATTTAAATGTATTAAATCCCTATGAGTCTAAAGACAGGAGCACCAGACAGTATTCAAAATACAAGATTCAAGATAATTTATTGAGAAAAATATTTATGTACAACAAACATTAACATGACACACTATACAAGACTAACATATTAAAAAACATTGCATAGCACCCCAAAATCTCATCCAGTGCTGTATAATCCAGCATCTAAATACCTGGGAAAACTCCTGATATAAACACCTATTCAGCCCCTAACAATGCATAATAATATCCTACTGTGCCGGCACAGACCTCCCTTCTACACTATACTAATATCAATATACAACTAAAGTGACAGAGCATAAATGGTGATTAAGCAAAAGTAAATACTACATACAACATGACAATGCAAAACCTCAGTTCCTGTGTAGTGAAAGTGCTGTGTGCATATATACAAATAAACAACAGAAAATGATCATATACACCTGTGAGAAAATCAAGCTAAAACAAAATGACAATGAACTGAACCAAAAATATATAAAGCACATGTATAGCAGCAAACAATCCTGGCAAAAAAGAGAAAAGGGGTGAAAAATCACGTGAAATACGGAGTGGGGTCTAGCAATGGGGCCACCTACGTACGCGGCCGCCCGTGCCGCTTCGCTGGGTGAATAACTTATCTACTGACCAGAGCCCGTTCAGTGGAATTTGCCCTGATTTGATAGGGCTGCTGGCCTAACAGGAGCTGTGACGCTATTTCCGGTGACAGCCAGTGTGGCCCCGGACGTGATGTCTATGCGGTGACACGCAGATGCGTGCCACGGCCTCCTACCGGAAGGGATGAGCTGGATCCGCTCACTGACTACTTGGCGCGCACCCTTTGTTCTATCTGGCTACGGCGCACGGTACTGGTCCACCCACCTAATTATTCATACAGGTATTTATAACGGGCTCTGGTCAGTAGATAAGTTATTCACCCAGCGAAGCGGCACGGGAACTGAGGTTTTGCATTGTCATGTTGTATGTAGTATTTACTTTTGCTTAATCACCATTTATGCTCTGTCACTTTAGTTGTATATTGATATTAGTATAGTGTAGAAGGGAGGTCTGTGCCGGCACAGTAGGATATTATTATGCATTGTTAGGGGCTGAATAGGTGTTTATATCAGGAGTTTTCCCAGGTATTTAGATGCTGGATTATACAGCACTGGATGAGATTTTGGGGTGCTATGCAATGTTTTTTAATCTGTTAGTCTTGTATAGTGTGTCATGTTAATGTTTGTTGTACATAAATATTTTTCTCAATAAATTATCTTGAATCTTGTATTTTGAATACTGTCTGGTGCTCCTGTCTTTAGACTCATAGGGATTTCTCTTTGAGGCCTAAGTGTTTTTTGTGTCTTGAGTATTACAGTGTAGCACAACCTTATAGATATTTGTGGTGCACCACTTTTTGTCTCTTGGTATTTAAATGTATTACACGCTATAAATGTACAAAACTACATACATATAATAAAACAATTTTCCACTCATGGCATATGCAAAGTATTAGTTACAAATTTTTTTTGTTACATATTAACTTTCCAAAGAATGTCACAAACTCCATAACAATGATGGGACAAATCCAACAAGATGATATTATTATCTTACTGGTCTGAAGAACGACCTGACAGGGCAGACATGTTTCGCCACATGGGCTTCCTCAGTGCCCTAATGTATGTAACAGAAAGAAGCGAAGTA
Source organism: Gastrophryne carolinensis (assembly GCA_027917425.1). Classification (NCBI taxonomy): domain Eukaryota; kingdom Metazoa; phylum Chordata; class Amphibia; order Anura; family Microhylidae; genus Gastrophryne; species Gastrophryne carolinensis. The sequence continues at coordinate 310,581,456 of CM051237.1, forward strand.
TATTGTCACATGTATATAAATGAAAAATATATATATATATCATGCAGGTAAAGCGTGAGTGTATACAACATAACCATAAATAAATTGCGTTTCCATTGCTTTAAGCTTTAAGCTCCCTTCATATGATGGTCGGGTCTCTTATTATTTATCTCTTATTCATTTGTGTCCCAGTTGAGGGTTTCATAAATGAGCGTGCTTTGGATGTCCTAATAGTTTAAAGCAGATCAAAACCAATGATCATAGTGCTGTCATTGCCCCATACTCTAAAAAGACAGACGGGGGGTGAGACAGAGGGAACACTGCAAGTGGAACGAGTGGAAAAGGGGAGGGAAAGTGAAGGAGGAAAGTTCCCCCTTAGCGCTCATAATTTCCCCTTAACCCTTTAAATGCCAGCCACGTAAAATTTACGTGGTTGCCTCTCCGTCACTTAAGTGCCAGCCACGTAAAATTTACGTGCCTGGCATTTACCCCTGCTAGTGGGCAAAAAAAAAAAAAAAATTACTCACCTGACCCCTCGTTGGATCCGGCCGGGTCTCCTCTTTAATTTGGTGCCATCCGATCCCCCGTGGGGGGTCGGATGGCTCCAGGAGAGCCCCCGGAATAGGCCGCCCCCCCCGCTTCTGCAGCAGCAGCTGCTAACTGTAAAAAAAAAAAAAAAATAAAAATGACATTCACTTACCTGTGTGTGCGCTGGCTCCCGCTGTCCCTCCTCTTCACCTGGGGGGCCTCCGATCACCCCCCAGGACTTACCGATCTTCAGGAGAGAGCCCGGAAGGCTCTCTCCTCTCTCCTCTTCGATGGCGGCCGCCCTTGGGGGCGGGGCTATGACGTCATCCCGTTCCGTTGCAGCGTCAAGACCCGCCCTTTTGGGGGCGGGGCTATGACGTCATCCCAGCCCCGATCACCGGCTTCAGCGTTCTCAGCTGTCAGATGCCGGTGATCAGCAACGGGGAAGGAGGTGGCAGGAGATCCTCTGATCTCCTGCCTCCCCCTTCTCTGATGCCGATCACCGGCATCTGTCAGCAGAGCGGCGTGGGACAAAGGAGCTTACAATCGGAGGTAAGTACAGTAAAAAATTTTTTTTTTTTTAATAAAATACTTTTGTGTGGCGTTTTTTTTCATTTAACCCTTTGTGAACTGGTAAGGGGTCCATGAGACCCCTTATACCAGTTCACAAGGCTCTGGGTATGGCAAGTCACCTGCAGCTACTGGGTGGCTTGCCATTAACCCCCAGCCCCCCATTACCTGCCTCCCCAACGGCCAGGGGGGGGGCAGAAGGGCCCGGGCCACTTAGTGGCTATGTGGGCTAGTAGCCTGCAGGGCCAGGGGCCACCAACGCTGGCCCCTGCGCCCTGTTCTACAAGCCCCCGTAGCTGGCCCGGGTCGGTAATGCTGGGTAGGGGGGACCCTACGTCATTTTTTTGGGGGATTTTTAAGGGTTTTTAACCCTTAAAATTCCAAAAAAAAATGGGGTCTCCCCCCCTAGGAGGGGGAACCCTATGTCATTTTTTTTTTAATTAACCCTTTTGTTTTCTGTCATCCAGCAGCTATAAAAGGCTGAAAGAGTGCTCCACTATGGATGGGAGGTAAGTATTAAAAAAAAAAAATAATAAAATATTTTTTCTCTTTGTGTGTCTGTGTTTTATTTTTACATTTAACCCCTTGTGAACTGGTAAGGGGTCCATGACCCCTATACCAGTTCACAAGGCTGGGGGAGGTGGCAAGTCACCTGCGCTAGCCGGTGACTTGCCATTAACCCCCGGCACCCCCATTACCTGCCTCCCCAAAGCCCAGGGGGGGCAGAAGAGCCCGGGCCCACTGGCTATGCGGGCTTGTAGCCTGCAGGGCCAGGGGCCACAAAAGCTGGCCCCTGCGCCCCGTTCCTACAAGCCCTACATAGCTGGTCCCGGGCTGGTTACTTTGGGTAAGGGGGGGCCCATGTCATTTTTTTTATTTTTAAGGATTTTTAACCCTTAAAAATCCCCCCCAAAAATGGGCCCCCCCTCCCAGGAGGGGGGACCCTATGTCATTTTGTTTTCTCGATTTAACCCTTTGTAGTGTGGATGGTAGTTGTATTTTATTTGTAAATGTTAAAAATTACTTGTTTCAGTTAGGGGGGTCTCCTGGGCAGGAACAGGGGGCTACCGATAAATATGTGGTACTGTTCTAATCGGTAGAAATGGGGCTTTCACATGCAATATGGTTTTCTTTAATAAAATAAATTTTTTATGTAAAATAAAGGAGGCAATTTTCTAAAAAAAAATTTTATTTATTTATTTTTTTTTACTTAATAATAAATAAAATTAATAATAAATAAAATTTACAAACAAGACATTTCATGTTAAAGCCTAAACTCTGCTGCAAAAAATATATATATAATTTTCCTGAAAATTCCAGCAAAAATGATGCAAAACATGGCGCAAAACATGGCGCAAAATGGGGAAAAATGACCTGTCAACAGAGGGTGACAAAATCTCAAGTAAGCTGGCAATTAAAAGGGTTAATAGTACCTCTGCATGTTGGGTATTGTTCTGTTCGGGGGACCTTGCACTTTCAGACTTAGCTTGTTTTTTCTGGTTTGCATATTTATATTTTAGTAAAAGGTGTTTTTTATTCTGCTTTTTTATACATTTTTTAGGGAAACTCTGCGCAACCAAAGAGTTCTTTGAGGGATTAATTCCAGAAAGATGAGCCCACTACAACAAGCTGGGTACGCTTAGAAAGCTTAACATGTGTACTTTCAGGGAATATATGGTTTATGGGGGATATTCCAAATGTAAAGGGTTGTTTTGGTTGAAAAATCGCAAGGTGCGCACTTTGTCTGCAGAGCTGAAATTTTCAAGAAAAATTACCGTTACGCACATGCTTTACTTTGGGGTGTTTGGCAACTCTTTCCTTGACAGAACCCATGCATGTTGGGTAGAGATGAGCGAACTTTTGAAAAGTTCGATTCGGCCGATTCGCCGAATTTCACAAAGAAATTCGGGTTCGGCCGAATCGAACTTTTACGAAGTTCCCCATCATAAATGCCGGCATGGTGGGAGCGGAACCGGCCGGCCCGCTCCCACCATGCCGGCATTTTTTTTTTTTTAATTTCAGGAAAAATTCGATCGGCACGAACCACAAAATATTCGGGTTCGTGCCGAATCGAATATTTCCTGAAATTCGGAGCGAATTCCGGTTCGTCCGAACCGGTTCGCTCATCTCTAATGTTGGGTATCGTTCTGTTCGGGGGATGTTGCTTTTTCAAATCATACTTGTTTTTTCTTGTTTGTATATAGTTTTTTTAGGAAAATGTGGCTTTGATTCTGCTTTTTTATCCTTTTTTTAGGGAAACTCTTTGCAACAAAATAATACATTGAGGGATTACTTCTAGAAAACTGTGGCCACATCAACAAGCCTGGTACAAATAGAAAGCCTGAGGTGTGTACTTCCAGAGAATATATAGTTTGTGGGGGGTATTTCAAATGTAAAGGGTTGTTTTTCTGGAAAAACTGCAAGGTGCGCATAGCGCATATCACAGTTGTATTTTTTCAGAAAATCCCCTAAAGCTCTGTTTCAGTTTGGGGGAGTCTCCTGGGCAGGAAAAGGTGTCTACCTATACATATGTGGTACCGCTGTAACTGTGAGAAATTGGGGTTTCACACGCAATAAGATTTTATTGACAAACTTACATTTTTTATTACAAAAAAACACTACAAATTGTAAAAAATTGTTTTTTTTTAATTTTTTTGCACATATTTCGCCAAAACAAATTGAGAATACACCTAAAAAATGACAAACAAGACATTTCATGTTAAAGCTCAGACTCTGCTGAAAAAAACAATATATCATTTTCCTGGGAAATCCCTGGAAATCCCTTAAAAAATCACATTTGAACATGGGGAGTGCAAAATAGTGCAAAATGGTCTGGCAACAGAGTGTGACAAAAACTCCAGGTAGGCTGGCACTTAAAGGGTTAAATTAGCATTAATTAATTATTACAACTGTCTTAAGAGATTATTACCTCGGTTTCTGCGTGCTTACAATATTATAAATGAATTTGTCTTATGGTACAGAGCTGTAATAGCACTCAGTGATCTAGGGGGAAAGGAAATAGTGATATAACTATTATTGTCCCCTATTTATATTCACCTGGTTGATTTCAAATAAGGTACATTCAAAGGTAATCTTGGGCAATATTATCTTACCTCTGAATTGACTCTGCAAAGCCTCAGGAAACTACAGTGCAGCCAGCGCGTTTTAATGCTCAGAAGGTATGCTGTTTGGGGTGGGAGCGCGGGATCTCCCCGCTGTTTAAACCATCTCCTGTTTCTGTGCCGTTCGGCGGACGGATCAGCTGGGAGGTATGAGCGCCCCTCCGTTCGCGTTGGCTGACAGCGCGCGTATATCAGCATCTCCTATTTCAGGAGTGCTTCAAAATCACTCCCGGTCAGCTGACCGGAAATGACCTCGCGCGCCGTCCCTCCGCTGATTCATGTCTGCTAGTATGCGCCATTTTATTGTGGTCCCAGGCTGCTCTCTTATTTGTTATGCCTTTTCTCGTTCTTTGTAATATTTCTAGGTATGATTCTCGTGCTGCCGGGTTCCTGGAGGTGCCCCATCCAATAACACCAACGTTTTATGCCCTTCCTAAGGTCCATAAATCGTTGGTGGCACCCCCCGGAAGACCTATTGTGTCGGGTATGGGGGCACTTACAGAGAATGCGAGCAAATACGTGGATCGATACTTACAGCCCCTGGTCGTGAGCCTGCCATCCTATGTAAAGGACACAGGTCACATTCTACGGGTCCTGGACGGGATGTGGGTGGATCCCGGGGCGTTTCTTGTTACCCTGGACGTGGAGGCCCTGTACTCGAGTATTCCCCATGATAAAGGTCTGAGAGCTGTAAAAACCTTCCTGAACGAACTGGATGTGGCCGAGCACAATCATAATCTGTTCCTCCTCCGGCTCCTCGATTTCGTCCTCACCCACAATATGTTCCTCTTTAATGGGCAACTCTACCACCAGGTGCAGGGGACAGCGATGGGGACGACATGTGCCCCATCATTTGCCAACCTGTACCTGGGGTGGTGGGAAAGGGGACTGTGGGCTGAGGACGAAATGGCCAAGTACCTGTGCCACGTCTCGGCCTGGCACAGGTACATTGACGATATTCTGGTCATATGCGAGGGGCCGGAGGAGGAGCTGAGAGAATTTGTTCAGGCGTTGAACATCAACGGCCTAAATTTGAAATTCACGAGTCAGTGGAACCAAAACTGCGTCACCTTCCTTGATTTAGAAATACATAAGGATGAGCAAGGTCAAATGAGTACGGTATTGTACAGAAAAGATACATCAGCTAACACAATGCTGCGAGCAACTAGCTCACATCCAGCTCATTTGCTGCGCAGCATTCCGTATGGAGAGTTTGTACGCGCACGACGTAATTGCTCTTCGATACAAACCTTTAAAATTGAAGCTACAAAAATTTGGACAAGACTGGAGGCACGGGGATATAGCAGGTCCGTTCTCAAGACAGCCTATAGAAAAGCCCGTCATCTCAACAGAGAACATTTACTATACAAACCCAAGGCTGCAAAAAGAGACACTGGCCCTGCATTAATACTCACGTATACACAGGCACATGCGAAGATCCGAAATATTCTTCAGTCAACTTGGCCAATATTACTGAATGATCCCTACCTAAGGACTTTTTTACCTCCGAAACCTAGAATAATCTTTAGACGTCCAAATAATTTAAAGGACAAGTTGGTACACAGCCATTTCTCTGAACAGCAGAGGGAGGAATGTTGTAAAGTACGGGGTACGTACAAATGCGGGAATTGTAACATGTGCCAATATATCCTACCGGGATCAGAAACAACACTCAACCAGAACAAATATAAAATTAAACATTTTATTAATTGTAACACTACTAATATTATCTATTTACTTACATGTGGCTGTGGTGGTTTTTATGTGGGAAAAACAAATCGCCCGCTAAAAAAACGGATATACGAACATCAGTATAGTATAAAAAATAACAATGAAAAAACTCCCATAGGACGCCATTTCAAGAAATATCATAATAGCAACCCGGCTACTCTCACATTTCAGGGCTTGGACAGGATACATCCATCCATTAGGGGGGGTAACCTTGAAAAAGGCACGTTGAAAATTGAAACACGTTGGATATTCCGGCTTAAAGCACATAAATTCCCTGGCCTGAATGAGACACTGACGTTTGCCCCATTCTTATGATGGAGCAAACAATGGATATGGGATAACGTCAGTATGCCCCTTGTAAAATAAGGATCACTGGAGAATGTCAGAGATACGATAGGAGGAGTTGGGGACCCACCGTATGCTCTCTTTAATACGGTAGAGTAAACCAGGAAAGGGCATGTATACATTGGATGAATAAATAAGAATAGGTGTGCCATGATTATCCAAGGGTGAGTTTGGCAGATATGAGCCCTTCAATTTATCTGCCCCAGGGAGAGACGGGAGGGTGAAGAGGTTATACAAGAAAAAGATAATAAAAATGCAAGGCTAAAAAAGTTTGTAACTGCAGTGCCCTCATACGCTGAAACTGCTTTGTGTATACATCCAGTTACCAGCATGTTTATAGATAGATCATTTCTGATCAAAAATATAATAGATTGCGTTATTAGCAGCCATTAAGAAAAGATACCCGTGCTAGAACCAAATATGAAAAATTAATCACGGGCTAGAGGGACCACAGATCAGGTTTAATATGCCCAACCGTTTTAAGATATTAATATCAGGCCAAGTGATGGCCATTTATTAATTGTCCATACAATTGTATGGGATTCAGGATATATTCAGGGATTCAGGATACATATCGCTGTATAGGTAAGGGCTACAGCAAAATGGGGCATAGAAACAGACAGAAGGAAGCGGAGGGAGAGGCTATTAGGGCCGCCGCCAAACTATGCATAGAGTAAATGAATAGACCTTCTGGTCGTTCCACATAGAAGTTTTATTACACATACCTAGAAATATTACAAAGAACGAGAAAAGGCATAACAAATAAGAGAGCAGCCTGGGATCACAATAAAATGGCGCATACTAGCAGACATGAATCAGCGGAGGGACGGCGCGCGAGGTCATTTCCGGTCAGCTGACCGGGAGTGATCTTGAAGCACTCCTGAAATAGGAGATGCTGATATACGAGCGCTGTCAGCCAACGCGAACGGAGGGGCGCTCATACCTCCCAGCTGATCCGTCCGCCGAACGGCACAGGAACAGGAGATGGTTTAAACAGCGGGGAGATCCCGCGCTCATACCCCAAACAGCATACCTTCTGAGCATTAAAACGCGCTGGCTGCACTGTAGTTTCCTGAGGCTTTGCAGAGTCAATTCAGAGGTAAGATAATATTGCCCAAGATTACCTTTGAATGTACCTTATTTGAAATCAACCAGGTGAATATAAATAGGGGACAATATTAGTTATATCACTATTTCCTTTCCCCCTAGATCACTGAGTGCTATTACAGCTCTGTACCATAAGACAAATTCATTTATAATATTGCAAGCACGCAGAAACCGAGGTAATAATCTCTTAAGACAGTTGTAACAATTAATTAATGCTAATTTAAGGGGAAATTATGAGCGGTAAGGGGGAACTTTCCTCCTTCACTTTCCCTCCCCTTTTCCACTCGTTCCACTTGCAGTGTTCCCTCTGTCTCACCCCCCGTCTGTCTTTTTAGAGTATGGGGCAATGACAGCACTATGATCATTGGTTTTGATCTGCTTTAAACTATTAGGACATCCAAAGCACGCTCATTTATGAAACCCTCAACTGGGACACAAATGAATAAGAGATAAATAATAAGAGACCCGACCATCATATGAAGGGAGCTGGGTGGTGATTCCTCACTTCATCTAAGACCTGACATATTCCGATAACCACATAATAACCAGGTAAACAAGAATTGGTTCTTATTTTGGTCGACAGAGTTTTTTTGACATTGCATGGTATAAATGGCCACATGCCTTTAAGGAGCGTATGCCCTGAATTTTGGTCCTAGGATGCCTTAAAGCAATGGAAACGCAATTTATTTATGGTTATGTTGTATACACTCACGCTTTACCTGCATGATATATATATATATTTTTCATTTATATACATGTGACAATATACTTCGCTTCTTTCTGTTACATACATTAGGGCACTGAGGAAGCCCATGTGGCGAAACATGTCTGCCCTGTCAGGTTGTTCTTCAGACCAGTAAGATAATAATATCATCTTGTTGGATTTGTCCCATCATTGTTATGGAGTTTGTGACATTCTTTGGAAAGTTAATATGTAACGAAAAAAATTTGTAACTAATACTTTGCATATGCCATGAGTGGAAAATTGTTTTATTATATGTATGTAGTTTTGTACATTTATAGCGTGTAATACATTTAAATAAAGAACAAATATATTTTTTCAATAATACAAGAATATTCCTTAGAGGTGAGGTGGGTGTGGCTGGGTCCATTTTTCTTGTACCAGGACCGAACCTAGTCCTGGAATTTTTCTTTGTATTGTCTCATTGGACCAGCTATCACCAAACCCCCTCACTGTATGAAGGTGTGGTCACCAACTGGGTCAGTTTGGCTTACCCATAGGGGTAAAACCAAATTTGACATTGAGTTATAATTTTAAGTAACCTCTCAAATTATTCACCTACCAAATCAATCTGGTACTATACCATGAAGAGGAACAAATCATTTCTGCACAGCGCACCACCTTAGTTAGGCTATCAACTGCCACAACTACTAACATTTAACCTAGCTAAATATTACATTACACACCTTTCCAACAAAAGCATAATATCTCAGACACATTGTTTTCTCATTATTCAACACACATACTAACACAATTTTGTTTTAAAACCAGTCACTGCACAGATGCACGCCAACATGTTTACTGCACATGCTCGCACAAACCCAGGCATTGGAAACCAGCCAGTTACGCAAGCCCTGCTTTGCCCGACAAACAATGCCTGAGCCCCCTTCTCCACAATGAACTGTTTTAACTATATACCAACAGCGTAACCTACACAACAGACACTCAATACACATGACACCAAGGCACTCTCAAGTCCTTCTCAATAACTGAGCATGTCAAATTCCATTTTGACATTTACACACATACCTCTGACCAATTGGCTAGAATGCCACTCCCCCTTAAACTTGGCCTGACCCAGCAGTGGTGCTCTCCCATTTGCTCTCTATAACTGGTGATCACAGGGGCATTGGCACACACACACCCTCCCTCTCCTCTATGATTGGCTGCCAGGCAATGACTGCAACTCACCCAGAAGAATTTAAACTCTGGGGTGCAGCTGCTTCCAAGGCCACCAAGATACTATCATGCATTAAAAGAGACATGGAATCACGGAATAGGGATGTCATTTTGCCTCTTTACAAGGCACTGGTGCACCCTCACCTGGAATATGCTGTCCAGTTCTGGGCACCCATTCATAGAAAGGACGTTCTGACTATGGAAAGGATGCAGAGGAGAGCCACCAAACTAATCAGGGGAATAAAGGATCTTAGTTATGAGGAAAGATTGCGAGAATTAAATCTGTTTAGTCTGGAGAGGAGGCGACTAAGGGGGGACATGATTACCTTGTATAAATATATAAATGGTTCATATAAAAAATATGGGAGAACACTATGTCAGGTAAAATCCTCTCTAAAGACAAGGGGGCACTGCATTCAATTGGAAAAAAAGAAATTTAGTCTCCGGAGGCGACAATCGTTTTTTACCATAAGAACTATAAATCTATGGAATAGTCTCCCACAGAAACTTGTTACAGCATCAACCGCTGACAGCTTCAAAAAAGGATTAGATGCTTATTCAGAAGAAAATAACATTAACATAAAAAAATAACATTAACAGTTACTATTAGCGGTTATCAATTAAAAAAAAAAAAACTAAAATAAAATAAATAGCTTCCCCTATAAAATAAAATAAAATCACCCTCTCCCTCAGACCAGGACACCGCAGCCTACGCCACTATATACACGCTATTTGCCCTCCTCTACCTTCCAGACAAGTCATACCACAACTAAGGTCATTTTAATTATCGCTCCTTCCAATACAGTAATTAATGTTACATTTTGCTGTCTCTCAGAAGAAACTCATATACATCTTCCCTTTAATTCATATATAAATGTTTCTTTTACTCTGCCCACCTAATTGCCTGACACTTGTACAACCAGATTCTCACATCTTAAAGCCAGAATGCTAAACAACAGAATGTTTACACCCAAAGGAATTTCCATAATTTAACCAGCCAACACACACGTAGCGATTGAAATTACCGGCCTTAAAGCTACAAACTGCCATGGCACCCGCTGCATGCAGCACTGACCAATGATCAAAATAATTGGTCACAACCATTTTGAGTAAACCTCTTTATATTTACTTTATGTTTACAATATGTGAATGCCTATTCTCTGTAACATATAACCAACAGTATTGCCTGAAAAAGCCACCATCTGCTCAGGGTGAAATGCGTCAAGATAACAGTACAACTGGGGGGGGGGCAGTTTTAACTCGTAAAAAACACACATGGGAAGTATCTATGTAATTTGATTACAATACATGGTTGCAATTTGTTTCCACATACTGTTGTATTATATTTTCTGGTATGTTGGAATATTTGGATAGACAAACCAGGGTGGCGGCAGTTTCCTACTTCTCTGTTTGTCACCCTATTTGTACTTATGAAAACACTGTTTCAAAAATTATTTTTAAGTTATATTCTTTATTTCATTAGACACCAAAGGTTAGAAAGAGGGAGGCAATTCTTGCTTATTAAATTTGTATCAAACACAGTGTATATATAGATTGGTTTGCAGTCCAATATGTTGCATTACATCAATGAACAGTTACAATATATACATAATTTCATATCTTTAATTGGGTAGGAGATTTATTTGAAGTTTGGAGGTAGCGAGTGTTATTGTCCCGACATGTTTCGATTATCTTCCTCAGGGGACTCGTTGAAGCACTCTAAATGTTGAAAAATCATAGCTCACATGAGCATATTAAATATGGAAAACACACACTTTACTTGTCATGATGATTCTGAGCACAAATATACTCCCACAAGAACTGTTTCAAGTGTGTTTATATGATACCTAAGAAGGATGAGAATGCGAGAATGTGATCACCAATCCGATACAAGTAAAATATAGATAGGATTATGAAATAATAAATGCATGCTGTTTATTCAGATGCAATAAATATTTCATTATGCACAAATCTAAAAGTATGAAACATGAGATGGTACAAATGACTATTAATTAATAGCATAGTAATTCATCAGAAATATATCTCAATTATTTTGATATTCCATTAGTCAAAAAAATTCTAAGCAGTGTCTTATAATATCAGAAAATGCTTTTATAAATGTGTCACTTTATTTCTTCCTTTGTAAAGGACTATCTTTCTAGAGTGTCAACTATTTGTGACAAAGATGTATCATGTTGGTTGGGTGATGTTCCATAGTAAAGATCACCAAGAAAAAAAAAGAAAACAGATGCGTATACAATTGTAGTAATTGAAAGGATTTAACTCAATGTAATGCAAAAGGTTGTATAAAGTGGCCGGAGTGGTGCGCCGGCCATCGAGGTCCTGAACTAGTCTGCGGGAGAAGCCGAATAGTGGCGGAGTCTCTGTCTCCCGGGTCCGCGTGTGCTTGTGAGTGATGGTCTCCTTGAAGTAACCCCTGATGGTAGTTGTGGACCCGGAAGACTCTTCTCCACCATGTAGAGCAGAAGTCTTCCAGCTCACGTCAGTGACGCGGTGCTTCAACTCTGAGCATCTCATTCATGCTATTGTTAGGGTAAACTGCTAGGGAAAATGTGCCAGACCTCGGCGAGGAGCGCCCACCCAGGCCAGTTATTGCTGCATAGAGAAATTGAAAAACTTCTCATTCCACATGTCTTTCTAATGCATGTTTAAAGAAGAACATTACAGGTCATGGGGAGTTAGTAAAAACTCCCCAGACCTGGCTTCCCGGCCCCCCTGCCCCTCTCCGGTCTCATCGTACTCGCCATCCCTCCAATACCCCCATCGTCCTTCGTCGAGCAGCACCATCTTGGAAACCAGACGTGCACTGAGCCGCCCAACAGATCTTGCGCATACGCAGTGCAGAAGAACACTCAGCACAAAAGAACGCGAGATCTGAGGAGCGGCGCGGGATATTTGAAGAGAGGACGGCTACAGGTAAGGAAAGCCAAGCCTGCAGCTTTCACTCTGGGATGGCTGGGGCGGTGGAAATGGGCCAGGAATACTGCCGGATGCCATTTTAGATAACGCTGACATCCAAACGGCAGTGAGGGAGGGGGAGGGATGTTTAGAGAGGAACATCAGAAAAGTCTGATGTTCCACTTTAATTTAGTATGTCATGCATTACCAGATATATAGTTAAATAAATAAATATTATTAATAAAGAAATTAATTGATAAAATATGTTTTAAATGAATAAAATGGTATAATAATGAAATAATACAAATAATGATTGTTGAATTATATTAACCACCTATATATTTGATCAATAAAAATAAATGAATGATAATGGTAAAATAAGAAATAGTTGATTTCGAATCAATTCATGTTGCAATAATAATAATATAAATAATATTAAATAAAACCAATTACCCCCACATACACCTCAGTAAGCCTGCTGTAAAATCCCGTGGGACCCCCACCTGCTTGGTAAGTTCACAACCCCCAATCTCTGCAGCTAGCTTCACCTATAGACAAGCCCCCATTCGCTGGGACGATGTAAACGTCTTACCGGACACGATTACCCCCAAGACTTGTACACCAAAATCACAAAACAAGCGGATAAGCACAGCCAGTTATATGGCTAGATCACAGAAAAAGAGGGGGTGCCAGAGAATTTGGGTGCATGTATATGAATAGACAATGACAAATATACAGGAAGGGACACTCTGGTATGTCCCATACATTTGCCCCAAAAATAATCTGCACTCACCCTCAAATAAATAAATCAATGTATACCAAATGTGTGGAAAGATATAAAAAGAGCTATTTTATTGGAATTGCAATAGTGATAACAATGACCACATATGGGCAAAACATGTTAAAAAACATTTACAAGACACATTAAAAAGACTAGGTGTTGGGGGCTCGGGTAGGCTAATGCTTAGTAATGAAAGTAATAATGAATGCCACACACCAAGGGGGGCATAACCTGCATACTCATTAGTACCAAGCCAGCGCGCGTCCGCCAAGCCAGAAAGTGATATAGTGCAAGTGCTGAATAGAGAGCTAAGAAAAGTGGAAAGTGAAAAAACGTGAGGAAGGTGCTGGGATATGTGGATGAGTGCCGAAGAAAAAAGGTGAGTAGGGAAACTAATCAGTGAGTGAAAGAGAATGGTACTTGGTAGCTCAAAGATTGTGAACTTGCACGGATTAAAGGCGGATGAACCAGAGGTAAGACTGGGCTTTATCGGACAAGGCAGGGTCATACATGGATAATCAATTCTCATGAGAAGGGTCAAAGGTCAAGCCAAGGGTCAAACCAGGTAATCAGAGAGTTCCCAGTACAAGGGATGAGGCTGGAACATAGTCGGAGTCCAGGCAAAGGTTGATTCAGGCGGCAGTCATGGAATAGACAGGCAAGCTAGGTCGGCAACAGTATAACATCACAATCAGCAATCACAGGAACAATAGCACCCAGCAGAACACTATCATGGGCAATGAGAGAGTGAACATGGGAACCTTAATTAGGAACAGGATAGACAGGATTGGCCATGAGGAAACTTGGGCTCATTGGCCTGTCTACAACATATGGGCTGATTGCCTGGATGACTAATAGGGTGTGTCGCCCACAGTAACCTTAAGAGTCATTGGCCCTCCGGCTGCGCTGCACACAGCGTGAATCAACTGTGCTCACACTGGCGAGCACGAGCAGAGAAGCTGGGATGTTGTGGGGAGAGGAGGAGGCGGAAGTGCTCTGCGCTGTTGTTGTGGCTGCTGGGCAGAGAAGATCCAGGCCAGCCGCCTGAGCCCACGTAAGTGCGCCGTGACACCTGCACACAGAAAAGCTTTCTAATATATACATACTCCTGTGCTATATGCTTGTCTTAAGAACCTCTCCCTCCTCACTCCAACCTGTCAGTGCTGCTGTGTGAGGGGGATGCTGCTCTCTGCTTTATCTCAGATGCAACTTGAGCAGCTCTGGACACACCCCCCTCTATCGGCCAATGCTAAGCGGTGTGTAAATAAATGAATTATTATTGGAGAGTGCCAGGGATTTAAGTATTTATCCCTCAAAATGTGTACCACTAATTAATAAAGTAATGGGGTATTCAGAAGCCATGTATGAGAAAAATCAATATTGGAAAAAATAGCAAAATGGGGGGATCAAATATTTATAACGACATTGTCAATCTCAAATGCAATATACCAATGACAGAGCAATGTATAATAGCAAAAGGGAAGGTAGGATGTGCTCATCCAGTCAATATATAGCAGTCAAGAGGTGCTAGAGGGGTGTGACCACACACACTAAGCAAAAAAGAAAGATAACCCTCTGCACACTCATACTATTGAAAAACCTAGCTAGAAGTAGCAATGTCTGCACAAACTTTTAAACTTAGTAATGTTAGGGACGGGGTACTAATTGGACGGCCTTGACGTGGCTACCTCGCTTTTACATTAATTGCAATCTATGTTAACTAACAGTCCATGTTCTTAACAAGTGTTAGCTAGGTTTTTCAATAGTATGGGTGTGCAGAGGGTTAACTTTCTTTTTTGCTTAGTGTGTGTGGTCACACCCCTCTAGCACCTCTTGACTGCTATATATTGACTGGATGAGCACATCCTACCTTCCTTTTTGCTGTTGCATTTGCAGGTCAGTGGCCAGATCTGCTGGATTGTAGCTCTCCCAATGTAACAGGGAGTCCAATTGGCCTCTACCTAAACCCTTTTTTTGAACTGTAACACTGTGCAGGCAAGTAAAGTATTTTTCATTGTGTGTGTGCAAGCAAGTTAAGTTATTGCAATGTCTTTAGACAGGCTGATTCATGTATTGCATTGCTTGTGCACACACAAGTAAAGAAGTAGCAATGTCTGCACAAACTTTTAAACTTAGTAATGTTAGGGACGGGGTACTAATTGGACGACCTTGACGTGGCTACCTCGCTTTTACATTCATTGCAATCTATGTTAACTAACAGTCCATGTTCTTAAAGAGTGTTAGCTAGGTTTTTCAATAGTATGAGTGTGCAGAGGGTTAACTTTCTTTTTTGTAATGTATAATAGAATACCATCAATGTGTTGTACGTTGTTTTTGTATCTGTGTTAGGTTATGCCCCCTTAACCCTTCTATTGCCAGCTACAGAAATTTTACGTGGCTGCCTCTCCAACCGTTAAATGCCAGCCACGTACCCTTTGTGAACTGGTAAGGGGTCCATGTGACCCCTATACCAGTTCACAAGGCTCGGGGGTCTGGCAAGTCAACTGCGGCTAGTGGGTGACTTGCCATTAACCCCTGGCCCCCCAAATTACCTGCCTCCCCAATGCCCCGGGGGGGCAGAAGAGCCGTGGCCCTAGGCTATGACGGCTTGTAGCCGGCAGGGCCAGGGGCCACTAAAGCTGGCCCCTGCGCCCTGTTCTACAAGCCCCCATAGCTGGTCACAGGCTGGTTATGCTGGGTAGGGGGGACCTCACGCCATTTTTTTTTTTTTATTTTTAAGGGTTTTAACCCTTAAAAATCCCCCCAAAAAATGGGGTCCCCCTCCCTGGGAGGGGGGACCCTATGTCATTTTTTTTTATTAACCCTATGTTACCTGTAACCCAGTAGGTATAAAAGGCTTCCAGCAGCAGCAGGAGAGCAGAAGCCTAAGTGATCAGTGTGGGACACAGGGATGGATGGGAGGTAAGTATTAAAAAAAATAATTTAAAAAAATATATATTTTTAATAAAGTTATTTTTAAAGTGTGTCTCTGTGTTTTTTCTTTTTTTTACTTTTAACCCTTTGTGAACTGGTAAGGGATCTATGAGACCCCTTATACCAGTTCACAAGGCTCTGGGTCTGGCAAGTCACCTGCGGCTAGTGGGTGACTTGCCATTAACCCCGAGACACCCCATTACCTGCCTCCCCTAAAAAACCTTAAAATTCCCCCAAGAAATGGTGCCCTCCCCCCCCCCCCCCGTGAAGGGGGACCCCACACCAATTTTTTTTTTTATTTAACCCTTTATTATGTGGATAGTAGTTGTAATTTATTTGTAAATGTTATAAAGTTCTCTTTTCAGTTTAGGGGATCACCTGGACAGGAATGGGGGGCTACCGATACATATGTGGTATCATTGTAATCGGGAGAAATGGGGCTTTCACATGCAATATGGTTTTCTTTAATAAAATAAATGTTTTTGTTAAAATAAAGGAGACAATTTAAAAAATATATATATATATATATATATTTTTTTTTACTTATTTATTTAAAAATATTACAAAAAGTAGAAAAAATACAAACAAGACATTTCATGTTAAAGCCTAAACTCTGCCACAAAAAGAAAATATGCGATTTTCTTGGAAATTCCTGCAAAAATCACAGTTAAACATCACGCAAAATGGTGAAAAATATCCTGTCAGCAGAGGGTGACAAAATCTCAAGTAGACTGGCAGTCAAAAGGTTACAGGTACCTATGCATGTTGGGTATTGTTCTGCTCGGGGGACCTTGTCCTTTCAGATTTAGCTTTGTTTTTTCTTATTTGCATATTGATATTTTAGGAAAAGGTGTTTTTTATTCTGCTTTTTTATACATTTTTTTGTGAAACCCTGTGCAACCTAAGAATTCTTCGAGATATTACTTCCAGAAAGATGAGCCCACTACAACAAGCTGGGTACGCTTAGAAAGCTTAACATGTGTACTTTCAGGGAATATATGGTTTATGGGGATTATTTCAAATGTAAAGGGTTGGTTTGGTAGAAAAAGCACAAGGTGTACACTTTGTCTGCAGAGTTGAAATTTTGAAGTAAAATTACCGTTATACGCATGCTTTACTTTGGGGTGTTTGGCAACTCTTTCCTTGACAGAACCTATGCATGTTGGGTATCATTCTGCAACCAAAGAATACATTGAGGGATTACTTCCAGAAAACTGCACCCATGTCAACAAGCCTGGTACGCCTAGAAAGCTTGAGGTGTATACTTCTAGGGAATATATAGTTTGTTGGGGGTATTTCAAATGTAAAGGGTTGTTTTTCTTGAAAAACTGCAAGGTGCGCATATTGCATAGCATAGTTGTATTTTATCTGAAAATCTTCTAAAGCGTTGTTTCAGTTTGGGGGAGTCTCCTGGGCAGGAAAGGGTATCTACCTATACATATGTGGTGCCGCTGTAACCGGGAGAAATTGGGGTTTCACACGCAATAAGATTTTATTGAGAAACTTACATTTTTTATTACAAAAAAACACTACAAATTGTAAAAAATAGTTTTTTTTTTTGTTTTTTTTGCACAATTTTCACCCCAAAATATTGAGAATACACTTAGAAAATGACAAACAAAACATGTCATGTTAAAGCCCAGGCTCTGCTGAAAAAAAAATATATCACTTTCCTGGGAAATCCCTTCAAAAATCACAGTTGAACATGGGGAGCACAAAATAGTGCAAAATAATCTGGCAACAAAGGGTGACGGGGAGGCCGATTCATTAATAGCGCCAGGTAGCGACAGATGAGCGACTGTAGCGTGATTTTTTCAGCGCCAGCCAGTATTCGCTGTGCTTGGCCGGCATTAGCTTGATGACAGCGACTCAGTCGCTGTGCGGTAATGTTGAATACTGGCTGGGGGGTCGCTGTTTCACAGGTCCAGCGTTGTATGTGAGCGCCTGACAACGAATGGCCAGAGCGAACGGCTAGCTTCATATTCATCAACAAATCACGCTCCGAATGTGCTGTCGCTGTCCATTCCTTGTTTAAACCCCAGAGCGCTTGCGGCGATGTGTATTAACTAGTTTTTAACCCCTAAACAACCATATTTTTTGAATGTTACATTATACATGTTTTTAGAATCATTTTGTAATATGAATACATTAATCTCAGACCTGTTAGATCAATTCTGCACATATTTTTTTTATTTTTTTTTTTTACTTAAAAATAAATCCTAACATTGCAGAAGTGGTCTCCGATTTTTTGACATTAAAAAAAAAAAAAATTAATACCAATTAATTATGAATAATTATAGATTGCTCCATTGAAATGCATTGGACATCGCCAGGGAGCGACAGCTCATACCTGGCGCTGTGAGGGAATTTGCAGCGGCGCTGTTCGGTCCAGGCGGCTTTATGATGAATGCCGCGCTAGCCGTCGCTCTCGCCGGCGCTAGCCTCATTTTGCTTGATAAATGCGTCATTGTGACCGCCGCCGGGCGTACTTGAGTCGGTAGTCGCCGTTAGCTGCCGCTACCTGGCGCTCGTCAGACACTACCTGGCGCTATCGCTTGATGAATAAGGGCCAAAATCTCAAGGTAGGCTGGCGGTTAAAGGGTTAATTTATTTAACCCCTATATAAATGTATTGAAAGCAGTTAAAATAATCACAAAAATGTAAGGCTGCAAAAGCATCTCTTGTTTGTTTTTATAAGAAAAAGTACATCACGTATGACCTTACTCGGAAATAGTGTCTTTTATGGATAATACTATATGTTGATTTATTACAGAATGTGATCTGTTGGAAGCTTTTACTATATCATCATAAAACAACACTCTCCAAGTACATTAAGCTGAGTAATTGTGCTGCTACCCAAGTCTCTGAATGTTCAAGTATATTTAGGTAGTTTCGCATTACTAGCAAACTGAGAGCAACATCATTTGGAGGGAAATAAATAAATAAATACAGTTGATTATGTCTGTGATTGAATAAGATATAATTTTGCAGAATAAAGAAAGCCGATATGCATGGCACTTGCGCTGAATTTTTAAAAGCAGGTGTCAGATTCTTGATGAAACATGGCTTGCCTGAATATCTAATTCCATCATTGCTGATTTGAAATTCTATAAATTGCTGAATATTTTACAGAATGTCTTATAAAATTCTGAATCTGCCATTATATCTGTTTCTGGAGCTTAAGGACAAGCAAGAGCAATCACTAAGCGCTTGGTACTGTGTAGTTTTTCCTGGTATGTTTGTTTTATACTTGACTGTGCTATATGTGCAGAATGAGCACTATTTAATGGTAACTTTTTTTTTTTAATTATTATTAGTATCATGAGTCATGAGACGCTTGAAACCATAGAGACTAAATCAGACATGACATCACATTGCGTGGCTGTATTATAATTTCTAGTACATTAGCATAATCATGCAGGTTACAGCTGATACTAAAGTATAAAACAGAACTACAAGTAGACATTTATTGTGCTATATGACTACATATTCTGCAGGTTTTACTTTTGGAAATGGGCACACGCTTTATAAATATATCATGTCAGGAGGACATTTTGTTGCTCAATATTATTAAAGGAACAGTAAAGGAAATATATTGAAAAATACTTATATTTCCCTGCCGACTTATTCCTTGTAGTTCTGTGGGCTGCAGCAGCCCTATGTCAGAGTTTATTAGCTGGTGGGTATAGGTGTGTCCACAGCAGAATGAATATAAATGTATGACACTTACGTGATGCATTCTTGAACCCAATAAAGCCTGCTCCCCCAGGAACATGCAGCCAATAGTTATTAGACTCTAAATTAGCTTCTGTGCTGCAAGATGAAGCAAGATAAAACTGTAATTGTATTTTTCCCCTTTTTAGATACTGAACTTATTGCTACCCTCTCCTTCAGGTCACTTGTGTTTTGCAATGTACCCAAAGGAGCTTTATGAAGTCCAATGGGCTAGTCATTCAAATAAGCATATATTTAACAGAAAGCAATGTGAGGGACTTGTATAACTTGCATAAACAAGTTGCAGCAAGGCTTTTTTATTAACTATAAGAGAGAAGGACGGAGGGTGACAGGTTTCTAAAAGTCCCTTTCTGCTTATATAGAGGACAGCTCAACTACGTATATTTCTACCCATTATGCTTTGCAGCAGGTGGCAAGGACTAGGTGATGATTGGTGTCTGTAGAAAAGGCGTTGAGGACTGGAGGGCAATCAGATGCAGAGAAGTTTCCTTTGGTTGTAGTAGAACTGAAGACTGACATGACCTTGCATGTGATGTGATGTGACACACCAAAGAGGCAAATAAATCCACTGAGTCATTATTGACACAGGGCCCACAGATGCAGCCAGTGGGCTTATTTATGTAAGCCGCACATTTGAGATCAGGCAATCTATCTCATATCTGCAGACTGGGCATGGCTTACAGCAACATAAAAAAGCTATTTTTTTATAAAGCCAAACCACCACCAAGCTAACTGCATTGCCATATGTACATGGGTGGGGGAATGGCTAGGAGGCATAGGGATGGTTTTAGAGGGTTTTAAGCCCTAATATTTTTTTACAATAACAGAATAAATGCTCATTGAGTCACTGTAAGACATTTAAAAGTTGGTAGTCTTTGCCCTCTTCCCAAAAAACATCTGAATAAAGTAAGTAGCCCAGAAGCTTGGCCTGAGCCACAACATCTGAGCATACTATTTAACTAAAATTAGATAGAAAAAGGCACATCTGAGATCTGGCAATCATCCATCTCATATCTGCAGACTGGGCGTGTTTACAGCAACATAAAAAATCCTTTTTTTCTATAAAGCCAAACCACCACCAAGCCAACAGCATTGCCACTAGTACCCAAGTGTGGGTGGCTAGAGGTATGGGGTGGTTTTAGAGGGTTTTAAGCCCTAACAAAATATTTTAACAATATCAGAATATTAATTACTCACTGTGTCACTGTAACACATGTTAAAGCTGAGCTGCCCCATTCCAAAAAAAGCTGAATAAAGTAATTAGCCCAGAAGCTTGGTCTGAGCCACAACATCTGTTAACAAAGAGTAGACATACCACTAAAATTATATAGAATGAAGGCTAGAGTATCACTACAACGTCTAAATGTAATGCTCTAATCAAAAGTTTTTTCCAATGGAGTAGATAATGTTTAAAACATTATGATGCTTATTTTGCTATCTGCAATCCTATTGTGGGGATCTAATCAATAGCAAATGAAATAGGACATTCATTTTATAAAATCCCAATGTTGTGTTAGGTAACACTTTTCTATAGCCCCCTCCTCTCACCTGTATGGACAAGTCACAAAACTTTGCATAAAGTGCAGTTAGTTGTGCAAATCAATAATAGTGCTATAACGATAAAGTATAGAATCCAGAAACTATATCAATAAGAGGAGGAATCAGGCAGTGCAAAAGTATATTTTAATAAGTATTCTTCTTAATAAGAATTCTTGAGACTTTAGTATTATGTGAATTATTGATCAGGTGGGAGGATGCAACAGATCCTTGTCACATTGTTTGTGGTTGCTGGTGCCACACAGAAATTAACAAGGTGTTTTGCTTGGATGTATATTTGCAGCCTTTAAATGCAATTTTAAAAAGCTTAAATATATGTATATCTCTTATATTACACCACCATAAGTTAATTTGGCCCTTATTCATCAAGCGATAGAGCCAGGTAGTGTCTGACGAGCGCCAGGTAGCGGCAGCTAACGGCGACTACCGACTCAAGTACGCCCGGCGGCGGTCACAATGACGCATTTATCAAGCAAAATGAGGCTAGTGCCGGCGAGAGCGACGGCTAGCGCGGCATTCATCTTGAAGCCGCCTGGACCGAACAGCGCCGCTGCAAATTCCCTCACAGCGCCAGGTATGAGCTGTCGCTCCCTGGCGATGTCCAATGCATTTCAATGGAGCAATCTATAATTATTCATAATTAATTGGTATTAATTTTTTTTTTTTTTTTTTTTAATGTCAAAAAATCGGAGACCACTTCTGCAATGTTAGGATTTATTTTTAAGTCAAAAAAAAAAATAAAAAAAATATGTGCAGAATTGATCTAACAGGTCTGAGATTAATGTATTCATATTACAAAATGATTCTAAAAACATGTATAATGTTACATTCAAAAAATATGGTTGTTTAGGGGTTAATAACTAGTTAATACACATCGCCGCCAGCGCTCTGGGGTTTAAACAAGGAATGGACAGCGACAGCACATTCGGAGCGTGATTTGTTGATGAATATGAAGCTAGCCGTTCGCTCTGGCCATTCGTTGTCAGGCGCTCACATACAACGCTGGACCTGTGAAACAGCGACCCCTAAGCCCGTATTCAACATTACCGCACACCGACTGAGTCGCTGTCATCAAGCTAATGTCGGCCAAGCACAGCGAATACTGGCTGGCGCTGAAAAAATCACGCTACAGTTGCTCATCTGTCGCTACCTGGCGCTATTAATGAATCGGCCTCCCCGTCAGTAACTTCAAAGAAAAGCTAGATGATGCGCTTTAAAGAGTTATTTTTATACCTTTCTTGCAAAAATGTGCAAATACAAAAACGCTACAAGCACTATTACTACACAGAAATCATATATTTAAATGGATTACTCATCTGTTCAATCTAGTCCAGTCAGAAATCAACAGGCCTCATCCAATCTCAACAAGATGGCTGTTGTATTCAAGTTCACAAAGCAGGTCTCTCTATCCCGTCTCCATTCATAACACAACTGTGTGTGTCTCCTTCAACTGCCCCGAGAAAAAATCATGTCTCTCACCAGCCAGCTCTTCTTCCCAGGCTGAGCCCTTTGTTTCATTTGAAATAGTACAGGTGATCTCTGATTGGCCAAGACAAACTACCCTAGGTGCTACTCTTATTGGGTCAGATAAAACAATTACAGGTAATTTTCTGCTGGCCAACTTAATTTGCATGCAAATGCACACCTGAAACTAAGCTCAGGCCAAAAGATTACCAAGGCAAGTCTTCAGAACAAAGGAAGGTCTCCCACCATTAATTAAGGAACCAACCATGCTGGCTAAAAAAAGGGGGCCATCCTATATACAATGCAATTTTGATTGAATAAGATTTTTTACAATTTCTAATAGGAACAAAATATATAAAAATATCATAGCTTCACACAAGGTTATTTTCATGGTATCCCACTCATGTTTGTGCACTAAATTTAGACAAGCATGCATGCACAATTATCAAACATGTAAATGTTTACAGGTCTTGAGGGGATCCTATCA
This sequence comes from Gastrophryne carolinensis, assembly GCA_027917425.1. Taxonomy (NCBI): domain Eukaryota; kingdom Metazoa; phylum Chordata; class Amphibia; order Anura; family Microhylidae; genus Gastrophryne; species Gastrophryne carolinensis. Next base: position 310,604,636 of record CM051237.1, read on the forward strand.
TGAACCTGAGTAGAAATGCCGTATCTGTCAACACAGCAATGGTGCTCTTTTTTTCTTGTTCAACATTTGCTTTTACATATTACTTTGAACTTGCGTCATTAACCTGCTTACTTTTAATGTGCGTTTAAAGTGAGTTGATGTTAAGGTGAATTCTTCATGACAACCCTGCTTTGTATTCCTTGCAAAATGTGAATATTTTACATAGCCACAAGTCTATTTTGCAGAGCTGCTGTTTATTTTTTTTAATTTTTGCATACCTTTAAGGTTGTTGTTGGGCGTTCCCAAACTGCAAAGTTGGGGCTCGTACCGAACTTTGCGAGTTCCTGTTCCCAAACCCGAACACAGACTTCAGCCAAGAGTCCGTGTTTGCCATTCGGTTCGAACCCTGAAAAGCTGGTTGATGGGCTTCTAGGGCTTCCCACCCAGGCGGGGGGCTGAGGAGTGGGGTCCCCATCTGTCATGGGTCCCCATTGATTTCAGTGGGGACAAGGTTAGGGTTCGTGTAAAGCTTGGGTAATCAAACTAAACTTTTGTTCAAAGTTCGGCCAAACTTGCCGAACTCGAACTCACAGGGACGTTTTTAAAAAGTAAATTACAGTATATAAAGGGCAGGACATTTCAATTTTTCTATCCTTTGTACAGAGGTTTCCCGGGCTTGGCACTGCAAAAGGTCCTGATAGGGGAGAGACTTATTAACTTTATATTTTAATTTACCTCAGAACCACCATGCAGTGCAGTTTAGTGGTCACAGGAAGGGGAGCACAAGGCGCCACAAGTCAAGCATGGCTAACATTGTTGCCTCCTTTAAGCTGTGATTTCAATGCATTGGCTTGTACCCTGTGCCATTCTAAAAGCTCTCTGGCTGTGGCACAATAACATTAAGAAGACACCTCGAACCATACTATGAGGTTTTCAGGAGAAGAACTCATCACAAACTCATTGTCGGGGGGGGGGGGGGTGTCCAGGTGAAAACTTCATGAAAAAAAATGGGAAAGCAAAGTGGAAAAAATGGCAACAAATGTTTAAGATATAAGCAGGGCTGGATTATGAGGGGGGTGCAAGGGGAGTGTGCCCCGGGGCCTCCACCACTTGCCCTGCAATGGGGGCCTCTGCCAACCTTTGGGTTATAGTCTATCCAGGGGGCCTTTTAGTCTTTGGCTTGACAGGCCACGGGGCCAGCAACAAAGCTATTAGCGTCAGTGGAGGCCCCCCTGTGCTTGGGCAGCCAAGGCCACCACAGTTCAGGATGGAAAGTCTAGAGCAGCAAAGCTGCCGTCAGCAACGCTACAGTGATGGGTGGCTGCAGAGCTGTCAATTGGCGGCCACTCACTGCACATAAGCCACCAAACACAGCCACCCGCAGCTCAATGCTAGGAACTGTTTTCTGCTGGATCAGCTGGGCAACTACACTACCCCCCGCCCAGAATGGCAAAGCGGGAGTTCGCGAGAAGCACGTACCCACACAAGGGTGGCACAAGGGACTCAATCTAATGTTCCAGTAAGTGGGCAACCACCAATCAGTTATTTGGCTGGACTATTATATGAAAGGAAAAAAAAATACTGTATCTGGGGCCTCCGCCAGATTTTGTGCCCAGGGGCCTCCACCACACTTAATCCGGCCCTGGATATAAGTAAGCTACAACATTTTCTTGTGTAATAACAAATATTTTCAGCAATAAGAAGAACCCTCATGTGGGTGGTTGTCAAAAATGTACTTAGAACTGTCCTATTGCTTACCTATGTTGGGCTGTTTATTCCAGTTACTTTACATATCATGGTTTCTAATGAATCATATACTAGCTTTGTTTTTTCCTTAACAATTTGGAGCATTCCTCCAAATGTGTTCTATGCTTACGATTATACGAAGGAGAGATTTATGGGCTAAAATTAATAAAACATTCTGCACATGCATAGGTCTAAGATTTGTATATATCATCACAGCACTGTAATTGTACCCTGCAGCAATACAACTGCTTCTATTCATCTTGTGCTTTCATAGTTTTTATGTTTTCTGTGGTATACAAGGATTGTCTTTGTCACATCAACAGGCCATAGCTACTGTTTTGTGTTGCTGATAACTACAATACAATATAAAACACATAAAGTCAGTGCCTATTTGTTTACCTATTGTCCCTTATGTTGGATAAAACAGCACCAATATGCACTCTATTTTACACCAATGTCTTTGCACTGCATGCCATATTTGTTCATTTTTAAGCTGCTTGAGAGGTTGGTGGCGTTTTTTTATAGGTGCTAGTTATTTGAAAACACTCTTGCAAAAAAATGTTGTAAACTAGTGTGTTTAATTCAATTATTAGTTATTGAGGTTAGAAGAATACATTGTTGTTTTTGACAATTTTTAAAAGAATAGCAGTTGACGACATCTCATGTATTTGCGACAAGTCATGTATTTGCATTTTTGTCAGGTTACTCAACCAATTTCCTTTTTGTGTTTCATTTCAACATATTTTCCATTTTTAATCCTAAGCTTCAGCGCCACTTAAAACTGGTAACTGTTATGTGCTTCTTAAATTAGACATAAAGTGATGCTGTGCTAAAACCACTGACACTAAGGCCCTTATTTAAAAAGGGATAGAACCAGGTAGCGACTGGTGAGCGAACGGTAATGACGGTCACCACCACTAGAACACCGGCTCCCCACCACAATCACACATTTATCAAGCCGATCCTGCTTAGCGACTGAGATAGCGCCAGATAGCGACTCATTCGTAATTATTCCAGCCTCACCCCACAGCGCCAGCGAGCGACCTTGAACAGCGACAGGTATGACCTCTCGCTATCTGGCGCTCTACAATGCATTTCAATGGAACAATCTTTAAATATTAATAATTAATTGTTAATTTTTTTTTTTTTTTTTTATGTGAAAATTTCTTTTACCACTTCTGCCATGTTAGATATTTTTTTTAGGGGTAAGAAAAAAATAAAAAAAAAAATTGTGCAGAATTGATATTACAGGTCTGATATTAATGTATTCATATTCCAAAATGTTTTTATAAACTTGTTTTTTTTTGGTTTCCCAAAATATGGTTGTTTGGGGGTTAAAAAACTACTTTTAACCCATCGCCGCCAGTGCTCTGGGGTTTAAACATGCATTTCACAGCGCGAGAATTTTTGGAGCGTGATTTGTTAATGAATATGGTGGGAGCCGACTCATCACCTTGTATTCAACATTACTGCACACCGACTCAGTCGCTATCAACAACTGAGCAACGGCCAAGCACAGCGGCTACTAGCGTGCGCTGTGAAAATAACGCTACTGTCGCTCATCTGTCGCTACCTGGCGCTATTAATGAATCGGCCTCTTAGAGGGGCCTTTGTTGAATCCACCCCATGTAATGAATGGCATCACTTGATAAGCCTTAAAGTGGACCTATCCTGTTTTGCTGCCCCTGGAATCTAAAAGACTCCACAGTCGGACGATTATATACCCCTGTAGAATCCTAATTTGGGATGCACCACTGTGTGAAGCTCCACTAATAGTCATCCACCTTTCTGGAAGGCCCACGGTGAATTCGCAGGCCACGGCTGCATTCCCAGCATCTTGTAGCTGAAGTGCACTCCTGCACTCAGCCATTCAGATGGAACGCATTGCAGATGGCAGGTAGATGGAGGGGGTGGAAGCTCCGCTTTTGCTATGCTATGTTGTCTGTAAGAAGAGCTGTATGCCATTAACATGCATGGCACACATAGCTGATTGGATGAAAGCCTGTGTATGCGCTGTGGGACCATCGGGAAGGTATGTTTTGACATTGATTGGCGGGATTTCAAACATTTGGACTTTGGCCCTCTTGCTGAGCACATTGTTGCTGGGCACCTCCCTTGAAGGTAAGCATCCCCTTACTAAAAATAGTGGCCACTCTGTGCTCAGAGGTGCCTATGATAGTCAGCCACATTAGCACTGTGCTACACCTGGTTTGAGGGGTCAAGATCCCTAGACTACACTGATGCTGGCTATGGGGTGCTATTGATTTGATTTATCATTTGGAACCAAAATCTAGTATATTACACATACAACAAAAATGTGACTTAAACCGGACCAACACCCATTATTACTTTAACGGGTGTTGGCTGCCTGGCGGCCAAATGTGGGACTCCTTTCCCGGCCCTGGCTTGCAATGAAGGTGAGTATTCTGCGCGATCTGTTCAGTTAGGTGTTCTGGATGCCCCCCAAGCTTCTTGCTATCTGCAGAGAGCGGGACCAACACCCGTTAAAGTAATAACAGGTGTTGGTCCAGTTTAAGCTCAACCATATCTACACTGTCATAACTGTCTTCTGGGCATTGTTCTTCCCCAGTAGGACATCCAAATTTGTTTGTATCAATGGGGATCACTGTAAAAACAATCAGCAGCTTACACTCTATGCCCACTTCCCTGCTCCTCTACATACCTGCGCCAACTACTCAAATGCCTGATTTTGGTACGTTCCTCAGGTGAGCAGGGATACGGCCTATGCATGCACCGTGGCTACTTGGGTATCAGGGGTTTCACACAGCAGGGCATCCAAAATTGGGATGCCCAGGGATTAGGAAATGGCTCCCCTGGAGTCTTCGGGAGGCCAATATTCCTTTTTGTGAAAAATTATTTAAACAGGTTTAATTAATTATTTATGTATTATTAAATTGAATAACTGTATTAAGATGCAAAACACCAATGGCAGTTATTAATTTTGAGTCACAAAATTAAGCAATTAACTGTAATTGGAATCATAGGTCACTTCCCTTACAGTGATTCTCTTTTCTGTAATAAATAGGCTAGTTTATTTGCCTGGTCATGTAATGTTTCTTCTTTGTTTTCCAGTGAGGATACAGCATTTGATAGACTGTCATCTGGGCATTTTACTCGTTGCTATTTCTACAAGAAAGGAATGAGAAGAGAAATAACACAGCGTTATTTTGGGAACCACTTTTTTAGGGCATTGTGATGTTACACTAATTATAGCTAAATACTGTGCTCTTTAATAGATCAGCCTCCAAAATGCCTTAGGATTATAAAAAGAAGTCATAGCAGTATAGTCATTTTACCCCATCAAATTCCCTAATCTCCTGACATCCTGTTAGAGAAGTCTGACATATGATCTAAATGTATCAAGCAAAATGCGTCTCCGAAAAGTATGTCATAGCCTCTGATCTGCTTGGTGCCAGGGGTCGGCTGTATAAATAGAAGAATAGAGAGGCAGCTGCATATTACAATGCTACCATTCCATGAACGGGTGACATGCAGTGCTATGCTCCTGTGGTTCACGGAATGTCACCAAAACTGGGGGTGGGGATGCGGATAATAACTTAAGAGCTGTTCTTATTTTTCTTCAGTTAAATGAAATTTCATTCCTATATTTTATTTGTTTTAATGTAATTATTATTAAACGAACTGTAATTCCAACGGCAATCTAGCAGCAAGCAGCTCACCTAATGCCTGTCCCATGTGCCTCTCCTCCATTTTCTGTAATGCTCGGTAGAATCCTTAGTAGTGCTTCAAGGTTTGCCAATTCCTTTCAAATTCATACCTATTGGATCATGGAAAAAAAGTGGTCTAACAGTCACTCTCCCCTGGTGCTCTTAGCGTGAGCATGCCTGGCAAGCCACAGTGGTCCCACAGCTCATGACTCATGAAGCTGATCAATGACATGCACTTCCCAGCTCAGCCAGGAAACAGAAAATGAAGTAAAGGAAGTGGCATCCCTTAGAGCAGTGGTCCCCAACCCTGTCCTCAAGGCCCACCAACAGGCCAGGTTTGCAGATCTCCACAAAGATGCACAGGTGGAGTAATTAGTGCAGCTGCAGAGCAATAGAGCTGGCTATTTGGAGATCCAAAAAACATGAGATGTTGGTGGGCCTTAAGGACAGGGTTGAGGACCACTGCCTTAGAGTACATGAAATAGCTCAATTTAGACTGTTCCCAAGGGGGATAAGGTGGGGGAAAGTTACTGTTTGCCTGGAAAGGGACTGGATGCTGTGTGGGGGTGAGTATGTGGCTGGGGGAGAGGGGTAAGGCTGACTGTTGTGTGGGGGTGAGTATAAGACTGGGGGAGAGGGGTAAGGCTGGCTGCTGTGTGGGGGTGAGTATAAGACTGGGGGAGAGGGGTAAGGCTGGCTGCTGTGTGGGGGTGAGTATATGGCTGGGGGAGAGGGGTAAGGCTGTTTGCTGTGTGGGGGTGAGTATAAGACTGGAGTAAAGGGGTAAGGCTGGCTGCTGTGTGGGGGTGAGTATAAGACTGGGGGAGAGGGGTAAGGCTGGCTGCTGTGTGGGGGTGAGTATAAGACTGGGGGAGAGGGGTAAGATTGGCTTCTGTGTGGGGGTGAGTATATGGCTGGGGGAGAGGGGTAAGGATGTTTGCTGTGTGGGGGTGAGTATAAGACTGGGGGAGAGGGGTAAGGCTGGCTGCTGTGTAGGGCTGAGTATAAGACGGGGGGGAGGGGTAAGGCTGGCTGCTGTGTTGGGGTGAGAATAAGGCTGGGGGTAACACTGCTGTGTGGGAGGGAAAATACAGTTGGGGGAGAGGAGTAAGGCTGTCTACTGAACTCTCAGCTGTAACACTTGAAAAGTAAACTAGTAAATAAAATGTGTAAGAAAGAAAAAGGTTGACAAAAGCACAAAATGAAAGCAAAACAAAGCAAACCCTAAACATTTTTTTTAAATATATTAATTCGAAGAAAACTAAATCAGAACAGGTAGGTGCCCTAATTAATGATAACGGGGAAATGGTCACTGTGGATGAAGATAAGGCGGAGCTGTTAAATGGATTCTTTAGCTCTGTGTACACAAGAGAAGAGCAAGGAGCCAACACAGGAGATGCCACTGATAGCAATAGCCCAAGTATAATAATTAACAAGCTAAACGTGGATATCATCCAAGAAAAACTAAATAATTTAAATGTGAATAAGACTGGAGGACCAGATGGACTTCACCCAAGAGTTCTCAAAGAACTCAGTTCCGTTATCTCATCACCTCTGTTGTTGATCTTTAAAGACTCACTAACAACTGGTATAGTGCCAAGGGACTGGCGCAAGGCAAATGCGGTGCCCATTTTCATAGAGGGCTCAAGGTCTTCTCTGGGCAATTACAGACCTGTTAGCTTAACATCCATTGTGGGGAAATTGCTTGAGGGGCTTTTAAGGGACTACATGCACGAATATGTAACTACCCATAATATTATAAGTGACAACCAAAATGGTTTTACTAGGGGCAGAAGCTGCCAGACTAATCTGATTGACTTCTATGAGGAGGTGAGTAGAAGCCTGGACAGAGGGGCGGCTGTGGATATAGTTTTTCTGGATATTGCAAAAGCATTTGACACTGTCCCCCATAGACGCTTTAATGGGGAAAACTGGCTGAAGGATTGTGTGCAGAGAGTTGTGGTTAATGATACCTACTCAGAATGGTTACCAGTTGTAAGCGGTGTACCCCAGGGTTCGGTGCTGGGCCCACTATTATTCAACTTGTTTATAAACAACATAGAAGATAGGATTAGAAGCACTGTCTCTATTTTTGCACAAAGATATGTAGCACAGTGCAGTCTATGGAAGATGTTCACAAGCTTCAGGCTGACTTGGACACTTTGAGTGTCTGGGCATCCACTTGGCAAATGAAGTTCAATGTGGAAAAATGTAAAGTCATGCACTTAGGGTCTAACAACCTGAAGGCCACATATGTCCTCTGGGAAGTAAAACTGGGAGAGTCACTTGAGAAGGATCTGGGGGTACTGTTAGATCACAGGCTAAATAACAGCATGCAATGCCAAGCAGCTGCTTCAAAGGCCACCAAGATACTATCATGCATTAAAAAAGAGGCATGGAATCAAGGGATAGGGATGTAATTTTGCCTCTTTACAAGGCACTGGTGCGCCCTCACCTAGAATATGCCGTCCAGTTCTGGGCACCAGTTCATAGAAAGGACTCTCTGACTATGGAAAGGGTGAAGAGGAGAGCCACCAAACTAATAAGGGGAATAAAGGATCTTAGTTATGAGGAAAGATTACGAGAATTAAATATGTTTAGTCTTGAGAGGAGACGGCTGAGGGGGGACATGATTAACTTGTATAAATATATAAATGGCCCATATAAAAAATATGGGAGAACACTATGTCAGGTAAAATCCTCTCTAAAGACAAGGGGGCACTGCCTTCGATTGGAAAAAAAGAAATTTAGTCTCCGGAGGCGACAATCGCTTTTTACCATAAGAACTATAAATCTATGGAATAGTCTCCCATAGAAGCCTGTTACAGCATCAACTGCTGACAGCTTCAAAAAAGGATTAGATGCTTATTTAGGAGAAAATAACATTAACAGTTTACTATTAGAGGTTATCAATTTAAAAAAACAAAACAAAACAACAAATAAAATAAATAGCTTCCCCTAAAAAATAAAATAAAAAATAACTTCCCCTACCCCAACATCCTTGGTTGAACTTGATGGACATATGTCTTTTTTCAACCATATTAACTATGTAACTATGTACTTTGTGGGGGAGGGGTGAGGGGGTGAGTATAAGGCCGGAGAAGAGGGGTCCTCAGATGAGAGGGCACTAACCACAGTACATATGAATTACTTAGGATGAGGTACTGATAGCCAATCTGCATATTAATTACTGGAGGTGGGAGACTGCTAGCCACTCTGCATAATACTAGGGGATAGGGTTAAGAAGCAATTCAGAAACCCTAGTTATACACCTACTTAAATGGGACATACGTTAATAATCTGCAATAAAAAGAGAGACCTTTTCAAATTATTATTGTGACTATGAGAGGGACATACATGTGGTTAAGATAAAAACAAATGATTTAATAGAGAATTATTCGTTCGAAAGTTAGTTTTGGATCCGGTTTAGCTGATTCAATCATAAGATTATTTTAGACCAAATAATTTTAATTAAAATTGAAAGTGCTTTGATTTTCTGAAAAACTCATGTGTGACACTCTCCAAGGACATTATAAAACCCCTTTCAGGCTCTTTATAAATATATAAAAAGGCGTTTAAAATGGACCAAAGCAGGACCTAGCATCTAAAGAACGCTAGGCCCAGTTAAACATCCACTCATGAGGCATCCTGATTCCCGCTATGTGAAATCCTGTCAGTCGTTCAATCTTCTCACCTCGTCAACTAAGCCAGGGCACATGCTGTACAGAATGGCTGCCGTGGCCATGCACCGCCAAAGAAAGATGTGGAGGGGGTACCAGATCCCGAGTGCGGCATAATTACTTGTGCCGCAGTTTAATCGACAGACTGGTGAATTCCAAATCAGAATACCCCTGGGGGAAAGTAGCAAAACCCGGATTTTGTTCCATTTTAAACAGACATGGGGGTTGATTCAGAACAAGATGAGAAAACAATGTCATTCACCTTCATTGTCTACCTTGGGGGTAAGATGCACCAGATGTAAATCTGCCCCGGCCTCTGATCAATGTCTGCCCACACGACGCCCCGGCGGAAGAATGAATGAATGTATAAGTAGATAGATATAGAAATGATGGATAGATAGATTGGATGGATGGCTGTAAAGATAGAATGAAAACAAAAACAGATGATAGCCTTGATTCACAGCCTCCTTTTCGTTCACTTTCACATGTGTTTGTGTATTTTTGGTGAGTTTTTGCAGCCATTAACGGGATTTTCGTGTCTTTTTTCATGCGTATGTGCGTTTATGTTAACGCGAATAAGCATATTCGATGATCGTATTTTTCGCGTAGTTTGCTTTCTCTGGAAAGTTACGTTATTGGTATGGGCTTGCGCATGATTCAGAGCCTTGATTGTTGGTTTGAACACAGCCAATAAAACAAGGGTGTTTTCGCAAAACTTACGGGGTATATTTCTTGGTGAAAGTTTGCTGTCGTGTGAGTTGCAGTGTGATGGAGGCGGATTACGTGGAGGAATATGAGTGCCTGCAGCAAATGTCAGCTGCTGCTCATAGGCTGGTGGCGAAATTGAGGAGCTTGCAGCTTCAATGGGGACCACCGAGGAATAGAATTCTGCCACTTTTTTGTAAATAGTTTTTAAAAAAACTTTTAAATATTTTAATATTTTTTTGAAAATAAAAATATAATAACAATACATAATAATAAAAAATATACCGTATTTTTCGCCCTATAAGACGCACCTGCCCATAAGACGCACCTAGGATTTGGGGGAGGAAAATAAGAAAAAAAAATATTTTAAACCAAAAACGCACCATTACAGACAGTGTGGCATTCCCCCCTCCCATTCCCCATATAGGCAGTGTGGCATTCTTCCCCTCCCATTCCCCATATAGGCAGTGTGGCATTCTTCCCCTCCCATTCCCCATATAGGCAGTGTGGCATTCTCCCCTCCCCCCATTAGTATAGGCTGTGTGGCATCCCCCTCCCCCCATTAGTATAGGCTGTGTGGCATCCCCCTCCCCCATTAGTATAGGCTGTGTGGCATCCCCCTCCCCCCATTAGTATAGGCTGTGTGGCATCCCCCTCCCCCCATTAGCATATGCTGTGTGGCATCCCCCTCCCCCCATCAGCATAGGCTCTGTGGCATCCCCCTCCCCCCATTAGCATAGGCTCTGTGGCATCCCCCTCCCCCCATTAGCATAGGCTGTGTGGCATCCCCCTACCCCCATCAGCATAGGCTCTGTGGCATCCCCCTCCCCCCATTAGCATAGGCTGTGTGGCATCCCCCTCCCCCCATCAGCATAGGCTCTGTGGCATCCCCCTCCCCCCATTAGCATAGGCTCTGTGGCATCCCCCTCCCCCCATTAGCATAGGCTGTGTGGCACCCCCCTCCCCCCATCAGCATAGGCTCTGTGGCATCCCCCTCCCCCCATTAGCATAGGCTGTGTGGCATCCCCCTCCCCCCATCAGCATAGGCTCTGTGGCATCCCCCTCCCCCCATTAGCATAGGCTGTGTGGCATCCGCCACATCTGCTGCCTCTTATTGGGGCCTTAATTCCAAGAGGCTCCCTCACCTCCCCTCCCTCTGCGGTGCCCAACTCTCACCTGCCGCCGGGTCTTCTCGTCATTCCCGTGTCCCCAGTCCGACTCCCGCCGCACCGCACTTTTCTGCTGCGAGAGCTGGAGATCCTCTCCCGCCGTCGCCTCCGCAGCTGGCCTGTCGGGGGGGCCTCCCCCTCCCCGCTCTGTTGTTCTCTGCCCTGCCGCTCCTCCACTACAGTGCCGCCGACGCGGAAGTCGGCTGCGCACGTGGGCAGTGACGCTCCCCGGCTCACCTCTGGCTCCACGTCCAGGGCTGCAGCTTCGGGCTCTTCTGCCCCAGTCGACCGGACGCTGGACGGCTGCTGGCTCCAGGGGGGTGGCTGGACACCTCGCCCTCCCCTGTGCTGGGTGAAGGGCCACTCATGCCTCCCGGCCGCTCCTTCACTTCAGTGCCTCCGGCGCGGAGGCCGATGGCGCACGTGGGCAGCGCCGCTCCCCACCTCATCCCCGGCTCCACATCCAGGGCCGCTTCAGGCTCTTCTGCCCGGACGCTTGATGGCCTGCACGCCCACCCGCTGCCCTGACCTGCGCTGGGAACGGGTGAGTTTTTTTTTTTTACATTCGCCCGATAAGGCGCAGGGACATTTTCCCCCCACTTTTGGGGGAAAATAAGTGCGTCTTATAGGGCGAAAAATACGGTATATATAAAATATATATATAAAAAAAAATACTACTTTTAATACATTTTTTACAACTTTACAATGTTTATGATTAGAGATGAGCGAACTTTTGAAAAATTCGATTCGGCTGATTCACCGAATTTTCCGGGAAAAATTGATTCGGTCCGAATTTATTCGCGATGAATCGCTATTAAAAACAGCTATTTCTGGGCGTCCGAGAGCCTCCATAGGGTTGCAGAAGGTTTTGCTTGGCTGTAACATGCATAGGATGCATGTTGGGTTAGTGAAATACTATTGTAAAGAAGTATGACATGCAGATCAGAGGCGTTGCTATTAGATTCGCTGACGCAGAGCGTCACAATTACAGAGCCTTGAGGTGGCATCAGCATGATGAACCCATATATTGCCTGAAAGACACACAGTGGAGTTGGCAGCAGCACTAGGAGCCCATATATTGCCTGAAAAACACATTGGAATTGGCAGCAGCATTAGGAGCCCATATATTGCCTGAAAGACACACCCAGGAGTTGGCAGCAGCATTAGGAGCCCATATATTGCCTGAAAGACACACACAGGAGTTGGCAGCAGCATAGGGAGCTCATATATTGCCTGAAAAACACACTGGAGTTGGCAGCAGCATTAGGAGCCCATATATTGCCTGAAAGACACACATTGGAGTTGGCAGCAGCATTAGGAGCCCATAAATTGCCTGAAAGACACACCCATATATATAGCCCATATATTGCCTAAAAAACACACCCTGAATTTGGCAGCAGCATAGGGAGCCCAAATATTGCCTTAAAGACACACTCTGGACTTGGCAGCAGCATAGGGAGCCCATATATTGCCTGAAAAACACACCCAGGAGTTGGCAGCAGCATAGGGAGCTCATATATTGCCTGAAAGACACACTCTGGACTTTGCAGCAGCATAGGGAGCCCATATATTGCCTGAAAAACCCATTGTAGTTGGCAGCAGCATAAGGAGCTCATATATTGCCTGAAAGACCCACCCAGGAGTTGGCAGCAGCACTAGGAGCCCATATATTGCCTGAAAAACACATTGGAATTGGCAGCAGCATTAGGAGCCCATATATTGCCTGAAAGACACACCCAGGAGTTGGCAGCAGCATTAGGAGCCCATATATTGCCTGAAAGACACACACAGGAGTTGGCAGCAGCATAGGGAGCTCATATATTGCCTGAAAAACACATTGGAGTTGGCAGCAGCATTAGGAGCCCATATATTGCCTGAAAGACACACATTGGAGTTGGCAGCAGCTTTAGGAGCCCATAAATTGCCTGAAAGACACACCCAGGAGTTGGCAGCAGCAGCAGCATAGGGAGCTCATATATTGCCTGAAAGACACATATTGGAGTTGGCAGCAGCATTAGGAGCCCATATATTGCCTGAAAGACACACCCAGGAGTTGGCAGCAGCAACAGCATTAGGAGCCCATATATTGCCTGAAAAACACATTGAAGTTGGCAGCAGCAGTAGGAGCCCATATATTGCCTGAAAGACACACATTGGAGTTGGCAGCAGCATTAGGAGCCCATAAATTGCCTGAAAGACACACCCAGGAGTTGGCAGCAGCAGCAGCATTAGGAGCCCATGTATTGCCTGAAAGACACACCCAGGAGTTGACAGCAGCAAAGGAAGCCCATATATTGCCTGAAAAACACATTGGAGTTGGCAGCAGCAAAGGGAGCTCATATATTGCCTGAAAGACACACCCAGGAGTTGGCAGCAGTATAGGGAGCTCATATATTGCCTAAAAAACACATTGAAGTTGGCAGCAGCATTAGGAGCCCATATATTGCCTGAAAGACACACATTGGAGTTGGCAGCAGCATTAAGAGCCCATATATTGCCTGAAAGACACACCCAGGAGTTGGCAGCAGCATATGAAGCTCATATATTGCCTGAAAAACACATTGGAGTTGGCAGCAGCATTAGGAGCCCATATATTGCCCGAAAGACACACATTGGAGTTGGCAGCAGCAGCATAGGGAGCTCATATATTGCCTGAAAGACGCACATTGGAGTTGGCAGCAGCATTAGGAGCCCATATATTGCCTGAAAAACACATTGGAGTTGGCAGCAGCATTAGGAGCCCATATATTGCCTGAAAAACACATTGGAGTTGGCAGCAGCATTAGGAGCCCATATATTGTCTGAAAGACACACCCAGGAGTTGGCAACAGCAGCAGCAGCATTAGGAGCCCATATATTGCCTGAAAAACACATTGGAGTTGGCAGCAGCATTAGGGGCCCATATATTTCCTGAAAGACACACCCAGGAGTTGGCAGCAGCATATGGAGCTCATATATTGCCTGAAAAACACATTGGAGTTGGCAGCAGCATTAGGAGCCCATATATTGCCCGAAAGACAAACATTGGAGTTGGCAGCAGCAGCATAGGGGGCTCATATATTGCCTGAAAGACACACATTGGAGTTGGTAGCAGCATTAGGAGCCCATATATTGCCTGAAAAACACATTGGAGTTGGCAGCAGCATTAGGAGCCCATATATTGTCTGAAAGACACACCCAGGAGTTGGCAGCAGCAGCAGCATTAGGAGCCCATATATTGCCTGAAAAACACATTGGAGTTGGCAGCAGCATCAGGAGCCCATATATTGCCTGAAAAACACATTGGAGTTGGCAGCAGCATTAGGAGCCCATATATTGCCTGAAAGACACACCCAGGAGTTGGCAGCAGCAGCAGCATTAGGAGCCCATATATTGCCTGAAAGACACACCCAGGAGTTGGCAGCAGCAGCAGCATAGGGAGCTCATATATTGCCTGAAAGACACACATTGGAGTTGGCAGCAGCATTAGGAGCCCATATATTGCCTGAAAAACACATTGGAGTTGGCAGCAGCATTAGAAGCCCATATATTGCCCGAAAGACACACATTGGAGTTGGCAGCAGCATTAGGAGCCCATAAATTGCCTGAAAGAAACACCCAGGAGTTGGCAGCAGCAGCAGCATAGGGAGCTCATATATTGCCTGAAAGACACATATTGAAGTTGGCAGCAGCATTAGGAGCCCATATATTGCCTGAAAAACACATTGGAGTTGGCAGCAGCATTAGGAGCCCATAAATTGCCTGAAAGACACACCCAGGAGTTGGCAGCAGCGGCACAGGGAGCTCATATATTGCCTGAAAGACACATATTGGATTTGGCAGCAGCATTAGGAGCCCATAAATTGCTTGAAAAACACATTGGAGTTGGCAGTGGCATTAAGAGCCATATATTGCCTGAAAGACAACATTGGAGTTGGCAGCAGCATTAGGAGCCCATAAATTGCCTGAAAGACACACCCAGGAGTTGGCAGCAGCAACAGTAGCAGCATTAGGAGCCCATATATTGCCTGAAAGACACACCCAGAAGTTGGCAGCAGCAAAGGAAGCCCATATATTGCCTGAAAAACACATTGGAGTTGGCAGCAGCATACGGAGCTCATATATTGCCTGAAAGACACACCCAGGAGTTGGTAGCAGCAGCAGCAGCATTGAGAGCCCATATATTGCCTGAATTACACACTCTGGATTTGGCAGCAGCATAGGGAGCACATATATTGCATGAAAAACACATTGGAGTTGACAGCAGCATTAGGAGCCCATATATTGCCTGAAAGACACACATTGGAGTTGGCAGCAGCATTAGGAGCCCATAAATTGCCTGAAAGACACAACTGGAGTTGGCAGCAGCATTAGGAGCCCTTATATTGCCTGAAAGACACACCCAGGAGTTGGCAGCAGCAGCAGCAGCATTAGGAGCCCATATATTGCCTGAAAGACACACCCAGGAGTTGGCAGCAGCATAGGGAGCTCATATATTGCCTGAAAAACACATTGGAGTTGCCAGCAGCATTAGGAGCCAATATATTGCCTGAAAGACACATTGGAGTTGGTAGCAGTATAGGGAGCTCATATATTGCCTGAAAGACACACCCAGGAGATGGCAGCAGCATTAGGAGCCCATATATTGCCTGAAAAAACACATTGGAGTTGGCAGAAGCATAGGGAGCCCATATATTGCCTGAAAAACACATTGGAGTTGGCAGAAGCATAGGAAGCTCATATATTGCCTGAAAGACACACCCAGGAGTTGTCAGCAGCAGAAGGAGCTCATATATTGCCTGAAAGACACACCCAGGAGATGGCAGCAGCAGAAGGAGCTACCATGCATCAGCTACTCGCAAGTATCAGCTATTGGTGGGTGGAAATCCTGGCTGATTCATGCCTGATTCATCTTCACAAAGGTGAGTCTCTCCACATTTTTCGTGGACAGACGAGTTCTCCTTGGCGTTACTATGGCCCCCGCAGCACTAAAGACCCGCTCAGATGGCACACTACTGGCCGGGCAGGACAACTTTCCCAGGTCAAACTCTGCCAGTTGCGGCCACAAGTCAAGTTTGGCTGCCCAGAAGTCCAGCGGATCCTCAAGGTGCGTTGGCATGGTCATTTCAAGGTATGACACGACCTGCTGGTTCAGGTCCTGCTCCAGGTCTTCCTGCTGCTCATGAGTAGCCTCACTATGCGGTAGCAGAAAGCTACTCATTAGCGACTGAAGACTGAGGCTGCTGCTGATGGAGCTGCTGCTCCTGCCACCCCCCGGCAGCCATGGCAGTGGAAGGTGAGCGCAGAGGTCCCCCCGAGTCAGACCTGCGAGAGTATGGACCATGGCGCAGATAGGCATCGGCCAACTGACTACGTAGAATGTCTTTGTAGTAGGTCAGTTTGTCCTCCCTCTCGGCGGGTTTAAAAAATGCCCCCATTTTGTGCCGGAAGCGAGGGTCCAATAAGGTGGAGAGCCAGTAGTCAATGGAGACAATTCTGCGGTCACTACGCAAGCACGTGAGCATGCATCGTGCCATTTGTGCAAGTGACTCGGAGGGACTACCTGTCTCCATCACCACTGCATACTGCCACGGTGTGTCCGGGTCCTCTGAATATTTATGCTAGTGTTTGGGATGCCCCCTCCTCACATACAGAGCAGGCCTCCCTTGATTGTGGAAAAGTGACGTTAATTATAAAATGCAAGCAGTTATTAGACAGGTAGTCTTGAAATATTTATGCCATGGTTTGGGATGCCCCCTCCTCACATACAGAACATGCCTCCCTTGATTGTGGAAAAGTGACTTTGCTTATGAAATGCAAGCAGTTAATAGACAGGTAGTCTTGAAATATTAATGCTAGTGTTTGGCATGCCCCCTCCTCACATACAGAGGAGGCCTCCCTTGTTTGTGGAAAAGTGACGTTAATTATAAAATGCAAGCAGTTATTAGACAGGTAGTCTTGAAATATTTATGCCAGTGTTTGGGATGCCCCCTCCTCACATACAGAACATGCCTCCCTTGATTGTGGAAAAGTGACTTTGCTTGTGAAATGCAAGCAGTTAATAGACAGGTAGTCTTGAAATATTAATGCTAGTGTTTGGCATGCCCCCTCCTCACATACAGAGGAGGCCTCCCTTGTTTGTGGAAATGTGACGTTAATTATAAAATGCAAGCAGTTATTAGACAGGTAGTCTTGAAATATTTATGCTAGTGTTTGGGATGCCCCCTCCTCACATACAGAGCAGGCCTCCCTTGATTGTGGAAAAGTGACGTTAATTATAAAATGCAAGCAGTTATTAGACAGGTAGTCTTGAAATATTTATGCTAGTGTTTGGGATGCCCCCTCCTCATACAGTGCAGGCCTCCCTTGATTGTGGAAAGTGACTTTGGTTATAAAATGCAAGCAGTTATAAGACAGGCAGTCTTGAAATATTTATGCTAGTGTTTGGGATGCCCCCTGCTCACATACAGAGGAGGCCTCCCTTGATTGTGGAAAAGTGACGTTAATTATAAAATGCAAGCAGTTATTACACAGGTAGTCTTGTAATATTAATGCTAGCCCACTTTTTAAAGAATGTCACCAGGTAAAGGGAAAGCTAAATAGGCAGGATTGTTATTAACACTAAATAGGCTTGAAAGCTAATGCAAACAGTTTAAACTGTCCCTGTCTTTATCTGTCACTGTCACAGGCTCTCTCCTTCTCTATCTGTCCCGTGCTTCTTCTGTTCCATCTATCTATCTATCTATCTATCTATCTATCTATCTATCTATCTATCCCTTGCTCTCTCCCTGCCTGATCTACTCTGGCAGCAATACAGTGTCAGAATGATCTTCCGCAAGATGGCCGCCGTTTATATGGGGCTGTGACATCATCGGTAAGCCTGTCTGCTGATAGGTAGCATGTGACACCTACCCTGCATTCCTTGCCCCATGGGACATGTCCTGACATGTGGATCCACCATTTTAGATGGATGTATAGCAGTAAATGGAGTTTTAAGGAAGCGATTCGAGCGATCGAATCGCGGCGATATTCGGAATCGTAAAGAATCGAATATTTCATTAAATTTGTAACGAATTCGGGTTCGTCAAAATCAATTCGCTCATCTCTATTTATGATGTCTATCATTTATTGATAATTATTATAAAATTAATTGGTTCACAAATCCACTTATGCACATAAATCCGAAAAACTCCACAAGGAATTGCAACATATCTAAAGAATAAAGGAAATTAAGGTAAGCATGAAAATATTGGGAAAGAGAAAAAGAAACAACACAAGGGAGTTAACGTAAGCATGGGAGCAGAAGCGAGTGAGGGAATAGTTGAAACCGGGGACATGAATCAGTTAATAAGCAGTGATTCATGTCCCCGGTTTCAATAACAGAAATAGCAGCTTCTACATCAAAATTACGTTACTACGTATATTTTGAGAAACATGCAAGCTGAATATCGCGGGACACTGAAAATCTACGTTGGAAGGTACGATCAAAAACGCTGAAAAACGGTAGTATACGAGGATTACTAAGCAACAT
The DNA here is from genome assembly GCA_027917425.1 of Gastrophryne carolinensis. Taxonomy (NCBI): domain Eukaryota; kingdom Metazoa; phylum Chordata; class Amphibia; order Anura; family Microhylidae; genus Gastrophryne; species Gastrophryne carolinensis. Next base: position 310,623,114 of record CM051237.1, read on the forward strand.
AAACGAAAACCACGTCCTCTCGTGCATGCAACGAGAGCAGTAAAATGCAATTCACTATGGCGTATGCAGCTACGAAAAGTAAACGGGACGCTCCCGATGGCGGCTCTGCATCATGCGTACACACGTAGACATACGGGAGAATAGTGAAAATGACACATTACGAAACAAAAACAAGTCCTGGAGATGATCTTAGGGTGTGGTGCTTGAATCTGAAATATTTTGCAGTGTAAACATGCAGTCAAAGGAGCTCCATGTAGGTGAAACATGCCATCCTTAAACCGGACCAACACCCGTTTTTAATTTAACGTGTGTTGGTTCCGCTGTCACCGCTTCACAATAACCTCGGGGGGGCGGTCATGGCGGCCCGGCGGCAAATCGCGGGACTCCTTTCCCGACGCTGGCTAGTAATGACGGTAAATATTACGAACGCTCTGCTAGGTTATCTGCGAGGGGGCTTCAGAGTTCTGGATCCCCCCCCCCCCCGAGGTTATCGTAAAGCACAGACAGCAGGACCAACACCCATTATAAAAAAACAGGTGTTAGTCCGGTTTAAAAAAAAAACAAGACATTTTACAATATTAGGAGTGAAAAAATCTACAGTTTGGTACATCCTGAGAAAGAAAGCACTGGTGAACTCATCAATTCAGAAAGACCTGGACCCCCACGGAAGATAATAGTGGTGGATGAACGCAGAGTAATTTCTATGGTGAAGAGAAACCTCTTCACAACAGCCAATCAAGGAGTTTATTCATCAAGGGATAGCGGCAGGTAGTACCTCGTAGCGGCAGGCAGCGTCTGGTGAACGGTTGGCGCGGTAAAACATTTATGAAGACGATTCTGGTGAGCCACTCTAACAGCACCATGTAGCGTACGATTCATCATTACAAGTGACTCAGCTTATAACCCCTGTGCTCTGGCTTCCAGAGCGCCAGGTATTACCTGTCGCTAACTGTTGCTCTCCCATATATTTCAATGGGCGTTCCTTTTCTTCTGTTTAAACAGGGTTTTTTGTTTTTAATATTTTTTTTCTCTCAAATAATTGTGTCACCTCTCCTGGCCTAGAAAAAGTCATTTTTAAAAACATTTTTGATTTTTTATATTTTTATGCAGAATTGTCATTACAGGTCTGGCACTAAAGTGTTAATGTCACAATGTTACAACAATGTAATTCCATGTGTTTTCGCTTTGTTACTGGTGGATATGTGTTCAACAGCGTTATGCTATAGCGACCAGATCCAGATCGCCTACTCTGTGTGTGTGTTTTTTTTTGTTGAATATGGTGTGAGTCGCTGCGAGTCGGTCGCACTGAGCTGGTGCTACCTTTCGCTCCCTGCAACGCTATACTGGTGTTAGAACGCCCAACATACATCTGATTAATCAATGCCGGCCAGGTTACTACAGCGGATGAGACGCTCTGTTACAGCGCCCGATAGCCGATCACAGGGTATACTAGTGGTCGCTCTTAGCACCTCTGCCGATAGCTGGCGCTAGTAATGAATCAGCCTGCCCGCGAACAACACTTTCCAGGATGTAAGCTTATCAATATCCAAATCTACCATAAAGAGAAGACTGCATGAAAGTAAATACTGAGGGTTAATTGCATGTTGCAAGCCACAAGATTAGACTTTGCTAAAACTAAACTAAATCTAAAAAATAGACAGCACAGGAAGAACATTTTTTTGGTCAAATGAAACCAAGATCAACCTCTGCCAGAATGATGAAAAGAAAAAAAGTATAGCGAAGGCATGGTACAGCTTATGATCCAAAGCATAGCACATCATCTGTAACACATGGCTGAGGCAGTGTGATGGCTTGAGCATGTATGGCTGCCAGTGGCACTGGGTCATTAGTGTTGATGATGTGACACAGGAAAGAAGCAGTCGGATGAATTCTGAGCTATTCAGAGAGATAGAGTGTGCTCAAATCCAGCCAAATGCAGCCAAACTGATTGGTCGGTGTTTCATAACACAGATGGACAATGACCCAAAGCATAAAGCCAAAGCTACCCAGGAGTTTATTAAATCAAAGAAGTGAAATATTCTTGAATGGCCAAGTCAGATCTCCTCATCAGATCAATCTGATCTCAAACCAATTGAAAATGCATTTCACTTGTTAAAGACTAAACTTCAGACAGAAAGGCCCCCAAACAGATAGATAAATAGATAGATAGATAGATAGATAGATAGATAGATAGATAGATATGACAGGCCATAGAAAGATGGATAGATAACGTATTACTTTCCCTATACGACGCCTATAGCACACACCTAGGATTTGGAGGAGGAAAATAGGATAACAAATTTCGGAGCCAAATGTGCTAAAACACCCTCCCCCAAATAATAGGCAAGGTGCAGACCCCCCCCCCCCCCCATTACAGGCAGTGTGGCAATCCCCCCCATTCTCCATGGGTAGTGTGGCAATCCCCCCCTCACATTCCCGTAGGCAGTGTGGCATCCCCCCTCCCATTCCCAAAGGCAGTGTGGCAATCCCCCATCCCTTTCCAATAGGCAGTGTGGCAATCCCCTCTCCCATTCCATATAAAGGCAGTGTGGCATTTCCCCCTTCCCACTCCCAAAGGCAGTGTGGCATTTCCCCCTCCCATTCCCCATAGGCAGTGTGGCATTCCCCCCTGCCATTCTCAAAGGCAGTGTGGCATTCCCCCCTTCAATTCCCCATAGGCAGTGTGGCATTCCCCCCTTCAATTCCCCATAGGCAGTGTGACATTCCCCCCTACCATTCCCCATATACGCAGTGTGACATTCCCCCCTTCCATTCCCCATATAGGCAGTGTGGCATTCCCCCCCATCCCATTCCCTATATAGGCAGTGTGGCCTTCCCCCCTCCCATTCCCTATATAGGCAGTGTGGCATTTCCCTCCTCCCATTCCATATATAGGCAGTGTGGCATCCCCCCTCCCATTCCCCATATAGGCAGTGTGGCATTCCCCCCCATCCCATTCCCTATATAGGCAGTGTGGCATTCCCCCCTCCCATTCCCTATATAGGCAGTGTGGCATTTCCCCCCTCCCATTCCCCATATAGGCAGTGTGGCATCCCCCCTCCCATTCCCCATATACGCAGTGTGGCATCTCCCCTCCTATTCCCCATATACGCAGTGTGGCATCCCCCTTCCCATTCCCCATATAGACAGTGTGGCATCCCCCCTCTCATTCCCCATATACGCAGTGTGGCATCTCCCCTCCCATTCCCCACATACGCAGTGTGGCATCTCCCCTCCCATTCCCCATATAGGCAGTGTGGCATCCCCCCTCCCATTCCCCATATAGGCAGTGTGGCATCCCCCCTCTCATTCCCCATATACGCAGTGTGGCATCTCCCCTCCCATTCCCCACATACGCAGTGTGGCATCTCCCCTCCCATTCCCCATATAGGCAGTGTGGCATCCCCCCTCCCATTCCCCATATAGGCAGTGTGGCATCCCCCCTCCCATTCCCCATATAGGCAGTGTGGCATCCCTCCTCCCATTCCCCACATACGCAGTGTGGCATCTCCCCTCCCATTCCCCATATAGGCAGTGTGGCATCCCCCCTCCCATTCCCCATATAGGCAGTGTGGCATCCCTCCTCCCATTCCCCATATAGGCAGTGTGGCATCCCCCCTCCCATTCCCCATATAGGCAGTGTGGCATCCCCCCTCCCATTCCCCATATAGGCAGTGTGGCATTCCCCTCTCCCATTCCCCATATACGCAGGGTGGCATCTCCCCTCCAATTCCCCATATACGCAGTGTGGCATCCCCCCCTCCCATCCCCATATACGCAGTGTGGCATCCCCCCCCTCCCATCCCCATATATGCAGTGTGGCATCTCCCCTCCCATTCCCCATATACGCAGTGTGGCATTCCCCCCGCCCATTGGGATATTAATACGTGATGGGGGTTTTATTGACTTATACATATAATAGTATGTTTTATCAATAGAGGCATATACAATATACTCCATTATTACAGGTGTATAATGTGGGGTATTCTTTATCTTGTATGGAATCACAGTTTCAGTGGAAGCCTCATGAACATAAGAGCTATTTATTACTATATGCTATTTAGTGGAATGTTTATAATATACAATATATTTTAATATATGGTTATGTATCATTGTATTTCCATATATTGCTATATTTCCTGCAGCTTTTGTCTGCAGTATGGTCAATCCTTTCCTCTGAACTGCACTTTTTAATTTCAACGAGATTGTGGCTGTGGATTGCGCTTCTCTGCGACTTTGAATTGCGTCCTGCTTGGCTTGTTTTGGGGCGGGAGGCTGTCGTTATCGGGCGGCTATCATTGTAGGCTGTTCTAGCTATCTGTTATGTAAATGTGGATGTTGTCTCACCTTCTTAGCCTAGGTGGCACCTGCTCTGTTGAGGGCAGCTTTCCGTTCCGGGGCGGCCTACTATGGTGGGTGCTGTACATGACTCATTTCATCTGGGAGGGTGAAGTTAAAGAGTGGTGTGGTTTTGCACTTTCTCCTTCCCAGTGCTCGAGTGTGCACAGTTTGTTCCACTTCCAAGGGGGTTTTTGCCCGTGTTGCATTCGATAGTCACTAGGTAAGCCTCCATATTATGATTCGCCGGAGTTCATGTATTAAATAAAGGGCAGGTTTTTATTGTCCAATTAGATTTACCATCACTAGGTGGGGAACAAGTCTATGAATACATTTAATGGGTTTGTTGTTTTTAGATGTATGAGACGGCTGGTCCGAAACGCGTAGACGTTTCGAGAATTATTTGTCTGAGATTTACCTGTTAACCACAGCATTTCAAGGATTTTCTACACTAAAAAATTGGATGGATTTTAATTTTTTTCCTGGCTGGTTATCTTTTGTATGGTAGACAAGGTCTCTGTACAGACATGGCTGGATTACTGGAGCCCAGGGAAGCAAGACAGGAAGTGAGGGGGGACAGTGTGTGGTTGTTTAGTGCATCCCCAGCATCCCTTTAGATGTGCAGGTCCCCTGCTTAAAGAGAAGGGATTTGGATTGCACATGTCTACAGGACGGCCATGATCTATGTGATTTCATGATTTCTATTGTGGTATATTTTCTAGAGAACAATATTCCAAATATGTTTTACTATACAGCTTTGAACATAAAAGATTTATTTTTTTAGAGCAGACAAAGGGCTGCTTAATCCAGCCCTGACTTGTCACTATGGCCAGCTTTCCAGTAACATTTATTAAAAGCACATAAAAACATTTGTTATATGCATTTAATGCACTTTAATACATTTTAATGGGCCCCTTATGAACATTAAAGCAGAAAGAAGTGTAACACACAGGGTTTTTGAAGGGATGAGTTGGACAAATACATAGATGTGTTCTAGCCGCAGTTATGGGAAATGCATATTTGAGCTGCCAAATGATGTCACATTCGTGCAGCAGGATGGGTTGTTACAGTATATACCTATTACCTAGCAAGGGTAAATGTACAGGTAATGTTTTGTTTTTTCCCATTGAGCCAAACTGCTTTGGTTACTTCCCTCTTGCAGGTGTGGATTATCCCCCTTCCATGGACATCTGTAGGTTGCTGGGATCCAGCTTCATAGCTATTATGTCCTTTATGGTGTCTTATAGCTATTACCTAACAAGGATAAATGTACAGGTAATGTCTTGTTTTTTCCCATTGAGCCAAACTGCTTTGGTTACTTCTCTGTTGCAGGTGTGGATTATCCCCCTTCCATGGACATCTGTAGGTTGCTGGGATCCAGCTTCATGGCTATTATGTTCTTCACGGTGTCTTAAGCTCTTTAATGGGCCTTTAGCTGGTAAAATTATACATAAAGTATTGGGTTTCTTTGAACGGGTGTGGAATGGCCCACTGGGAAAATCCCTGATGGGCCTTGATCCAATAGAACAGATGCCCTTATTCATCAAGCGATAGCGCCAGGTAGTGTCTGACGAGCGCCAGGTAGCGGCAGCTAACGGCGACTACCGACTCAAGTACGCCCGGCGGCGGTCACAATGACGCATTTATCAAGCAAAATGAGGCTAGCGCCGGCGAGAGCGACGGCTAGCGCGGCATTCATCATGAAGCCGCCTGGACCGAAGAGCGCCGCTGCAAATTCCCTCACAGCGCCAGGTATGAGCTGTCGCTCCCTGGCGATGTCCAATGCATTTCAATGGAGCAATCTATAATTAATCATAATTAATTGGTATTAACTTTTTTTTTTATTTTTTTAATGTCAAAAATTCGGAGACCACTTCTGCAATGTTAGGATTTATTTTTAAGTAAAAAAAAAATGTAAAAACAAATTTGTGCAGAATTGATCTAACAGGTCTGAGATTAATGTATTCATATTACAAAATGATTCTAAACACATGTATAATGTTACATTCCAAAAATATGGTTGTTTAGGGGTTAAAAACTAGTTAATACACATCGCCGCCAGCGCTCTGGGGTTTAACCCTTTAAGTGCCAGCCTACCTGGAGTTTTTGTCACACTCTGTTGCCAGACCATTTTGCACTATTTTGCGCTCCCCATGTTCAAATGTGATTTTTGAAGGGATTTCCAGGGATTTCCCAGGAAAATGATATATTGTTTTTTTCAGCAGAGTCTGGGCTTTAACATGAAATGTCTTGTTTGTCATTTGTTAGGTGTATTCTTAATATTTTTGGGTGAAATATGTGCAAAAAAAAAAAAAGAAAAAATTTTACATATTGTAGTTTTTTTTGTAATAAAAAATGTAAGTTTGTCAATGAAATCTTATTGCGTGTGAAATCCCAATTTCTCCCGGTTACAGCGGTACCACATATGTATAGGTAGACACCCTTTCCTGCCCAGGAGACTCCCCCAAACTGAAACAGCGCTTTAGGGGATTTTCAGAAAAAATACAACTATGCTATGCAATATGCGCACCTTGCAGTTTTTCCAGAAAAACAACCCTTTACATTTGAAATACCCCCAACAAACTATATATTCTCTGGAAGTACACACCTCAAGCTTTCTAGGCGTACCAGGCTTGTTGATGTGGCCATAGTTTTCTGGAAGTAATCCCTCAATGGATTCTTTGGTTGCAAAGAGTTTCCCTAAAAAAAGGATAAAAAAGCAGAATCAAAGCCACATTTTCCTAAAAAAACTATATACAAACAAGAAAAAACAAGTATGATCTGAAAACGCAACATCCCCCGAACAGAACAATACCCAACATGCATAGCTACTGTCAAGGGAAGAGTTGCCAAACACCCCAAAGTAAAGCATGTGCGTAACGGTAATTTTACTTGAAAATTTCAGCTCTGCAGACAAAGTGCGCACCTTGCGATTTTTCAACCATAACAACCCTTTACATTTGGAAAATCCCCCATAAACCATATATTCCCTGAAAGTACACATGTTAAGCTTTCTAAGGGTACCCAGCTTGTTCTAGTGGGCTCATCTTTCTGGAATTATTACCTCAAAGAATTCTTTGGTTGCGCAGGGTTTCCCTAAAAAATTTATAAAAAAGCTGAATAAAAAACACCTTTTCCTAAAATATAAATATGCAAACCAGAAAAAACAAGCTAAGTCTGAAAGCGCAAGGTCCCCCGAACAGAACAATACCCAACATGCATAGCTACTTTTAACCCTTTTAATTGCCAGCCTACTTGAGATTTTGTCACCCTCTGTTGACAGGCCATTTTTCCCCATTTTGCGTCATGTTTTGCGCCATTTTTGCTGGAACTTTCAGGAAAATTATATATATATTTTTTTGCAGCAGAGTTTAGGCTTTAACATGAAATGTCTTGTTTGTTAGTTTTTTTTTTTTTTACAATATTATTAAGTAAAAAAAATAAATAAATAAATAAAAAATTTTTTTAGAAAATTGACTCCTTTATTTTAAATAAAAAATGTATTTTATTAAGGAAAATCATATTGCATGTGAAAGCCCCATTTCTACCGATTAGAACGGTACCACATATTTATCGGTAGCCCCCTGTTCCTGCCCAGGAGACCCCTCTAACTGAAACAAGTATTTTATAACATTCACAAAAAAAATACAAATACCATCCACACTACAAAGGGTTAAATCGAGAAAAAAAATGACATAGGGTCCCCCCTCCCAGGGGAGGGAGACCCCATTTTGTTTTTGATTTTTAAGGGTTAAAAACCCTTAAAAATAAAAAAAAAATTGACGTGGGGTCCCCCTTACCCAAAGTAACCAGCCCGGGACCAGCTATGGGGGCTTGTAGGCACAGAGTGGGGGGGCCAGCTTTTGTGGCCCCCCCACCCTGCAGCCTACAAGCCCACATAGCCTATGTGGGCCCGGGCTCTTCTGCCCCCCCTGGCCTTTGGGGAGGCAGGTAATGGGGGTGCCAGGGGTTAATGGCAAGCCACCCGCTAGCGCAGGTGGCTTGCCATCCCCCCAGCCTTGTGAACTGGTATAGGGGTCATGGACCCCTTACCAGTTCACAAGGGGTTAAAAGTAAATAATCACACAGACACAAGCAGAGAAAAAAAATATTTTATTAATTTTTATTTTTTTTTTACACTGTACTCACCTCCCATCCATCCTGGAGCACTCTGTCCCTCGGCGATCACTGGCTAATGCTCACTTGCTAGAAGCCTTTTATAGCTGCTGGATGACAGAACACAAAGGGTTAATCAAAAAAAAAAATGACATAGGGTCCCCCCCCCAGGGGGGGGGACCCCATTTTTTTTTTGATTTTTAAGGGTTAAAAACCCTTAAAAATAAAAAAAAAAAATGACGTGGGGTCCCCCTTACCCACAGTAACCAGCCCGGGACCAGCTATGGGGGCTTGTAGGCACAGAGTGGGGGGGCCAGCTTTTGTGGCCCCCCCACCCTGCAGCCTACGAGCCCACATAGCTTATGTGGGCCCGGGCTCTTCTGCCCCCCCCTGGCCTTTGGGGAGGCAGGTAATGGGGGTGCCAGGGGTTAATGGCAAGCCACCCGCTTGCGCAGGTGACTTGCCAGACCCCTGAGCCCTGTGAACTGGTATAAGGGGTCACATGGACCCCTTACCAGTTCACAAAGGGTTAACAGTATAAAAAATAAACACACACACAGGTTTTTGTAATAGTTTATTAAAAAAAAAAAAAAAAATTAACTTTACTCACCTCCGATGTTCAGATGCAGTGTCCCGCGGCGATCTGTTGCAGGTGACAGCTGGGCAGAGAAGGGGGGAGGCAGGCGATCGGAGGATCGCCTACCTCCCTCCTTCTCCGCCCAGCCGTCACCGGCATCTGAGAAGAGAACTGCCGGGTGCCCCGATGACACCCGGCGGTGACGTCATTAGCCCCGCCCCCGAAGGGGCGGGGCTAAAATCCAAGATGGCGGCCGCCATCGGAAGATGCGACGGAGGGAGGGCTGTTATGCCCCCCTCCAGAAGACAGAAGACCCGGGGGGGGTAATCGGAGCCCCCCCCATGAAGAGGAGAGTCGGCGGGAGCGGAGGTGAGTAACTGTCATTTTTTTTTTTTTTTTTTTCACAGGCAATCCCGGCGGCTGCTGAAAGGGGGGGGGCATCCTATTCCGGGCCCTCCCCTGCAGCCGGAGAAGCCCCGATCGGCGATCGGAGCCCCGCTGGCTGAAGAGGAGACCCGGCCGGACCAAACAAGGGGTCAGGTAAGTGACTTTTTTGAAAACTTTTTTTTGTGGGATTGGGGAATGCCAGGCACGTAAAATTTACGTGGCTGGCACTTAAGTGGCGGAGAGGCAACCACGTAAATTTTACGTGGCTGGCATTTAAAGGGTTAAACAAGGAATGGACAGCGACAGCACATTCGGAGCATGATTTGTTAATGAATATGAAGCTAGCCGTTCGCTCTGGCCATTCGTTGTCAGGCGCTCACATACAACGCTGGACCTGTGAAACAGCGACCCCCCAGCCCGTATTCAACATTACCGCACACCGACTGAGTCGCTGTCATCAAGGAGTTAACATGATTGCTGTGAGCAGCTGCACTGTGTGCGGCTGCGCTGTAGGTGGCAGTGTCTCACATGGCCGCATCCAGCTGTAAAATAAGAATGATTAGAACTGAGAGAGCAGATGGAGGGAGGCTGTGATGTCACTTCTGCCCTTGCTCGGACAGGAGGGAGGGGGTTTGAGTGAGGGCGGAAGTTAGTCACGGTCAGAATGTGTTTCTGCTTCCGGCCAGGAAGGACTGGCTCAGGTTTATAAGCAGCTTTTCACCATAGCCTCATCAACACCCAGGAGAAGTGGACCTGTTCCACGCAGCGCGTAGGTGAGGAGGTAAGTGGGGAGGAATTGGGCTGCTATGTGATATTGTGATCATTAGATAATTGCTGATATAATGGATTCCTGATGTGTATCCCTGACGTTTCTGGAGACAAAGAGAGGCACTATTTAGATTAATTAATGCATGTTAGCACTTAGGCACTTTATGCACCTTTGAAGGCACTTTAGTTGGTTATTTGTAGTTTTGCACATGTTTATATTGCAACTCAATATGGAGTTGTATTCACTATATTATTTACTATAGATTTTAGATTGCACAGGCACTTCACATCCTGTCCTACAAACGTCAGAGGCTATATATTGGTTGATTTCAATGAATTTTAGAATTACTTCAACTAAATTTAAAGAGTTGCTCTGATATTGTATGTGAGTGACTGCAGATTATTTTAGCCCTGGAGTTCCTCCCCACTTGGGGTTTTAATTATATGTTTTTTAATTTTTGGTGTGTGTTTTTGTATGTGAATTATTGGATGAATTATTTGATTAATAAATTGATTTATTACATGAAGTAATGGTGTGCAGCTTGATATATGAGGACACAATGGTGGGCTAGCCCTGGAGCTTCACCTGTAGTTGAGTAGGAGTCGCTGTCATCAAGCTAACGCCGGCCAAGCACAGCGAATACTGGCTGGCGCTGAAAAAATCACGCTACAGTCGCTCATCTGTCGCTACCTGGCGCTATTAATGAATCGGCCTCCCCGTCTTCATGTGACAGGTTGTACAGCTGTACAGCTGTGTCTTTTCTTTTTCTACCCACATTGGTGGAACAGCCATTTTTGTCCCCCACCTCCTGGGGTAACTGCCCCCCCCCCTTCCAACTGCCAGGTCCCCTGCCCTTTTATCCTGTTCCTCTCAGCCAACGTGACCCCCTCCAGCTACTTCCAGCACTAGGGGCACAAATGTGTGTATGCCTTAGGCAACAAGTCTTCTGTCATCAGCAGGCCCAGGTTCTCAACTCATGGTGGTGTACACAGATGAGCCTTTGTGATCTAAGGTCTGGTAATACTCTGCTTATGGTAGCCAGCAATATTATCCGGTAATCATATGGCTATTCTTTTCACTTGTCTAGTTCTACTGCCAGCCCTTCCAGTGATCTTCAGTTTGCTAACCATTGGTCTTCAGGCCACCCCCCCCCCCCCCATCAAACGAAGCTGCAACATTAAAAGGTAAGCATTTCCTTACTGCACATTTTACTAGTGGCAGGGAACTGAATTTTTTGTGGGAGTTTGATCTCCAACCATCTCACCATAATAAAGGAACCACTTACATTGTTTACAGGGGAATGGCCGCATACATTTAGCTGTGACTGTATTTGGTGCAGCTCAGGTCAATTCACTAGAATAGTAATGAATCAAAGTATCCAACACAGCTGTCAGTAGGGACATGCCACTGTGCCTGTGTAAACAATAGATGTTTGTGGAAGACTCACCTCAATCCATTCTTAATAGGTTACCCCAGGGGTCCCTGACGTTTACCACTGAGATGGTTAGGAGCCACATTCAACTTAGAATAGATCGTATGAGCCATAGGACCCTTAAAGATCCAAGAAACAAGTTCACTTCACACTTGAACTGCAACTTAATATTAAAACTGCTGATTTGAACAGCATTTAGACTTTTTTTATCCTAAAAATTATATCATCAGGCTTTCAAAGGAAGACATGTGGTTGCTATTTTAATTTATGGCTATTGAGGTAGGGGAGGGCATTTTTTCTGTGGATTGAAAATAAATAGTTGGAAGCTTGACAACATGGTGCCACTATCCTTTTCTTCACTTATCTGGATTGAGACAGCAGCCCTAGGTAAAGCGAAATCGCTTACTCTCATATAGGACTGTCATAAGGGCAGCACATAGGACAGCCTCTGTTCTGTTTCTAGGGTTAGGCATTTTGCAATGCATACAACTTGCTGATGCCCATTGTCACATCTCTGCAAGGCTGAACGCCGGCGCTGTACGCTGAGGCTGAGATAATGATGAATCAGACGCTACATGGCGTTATCCCAGTCGCTCAACAGATTCTGCTTGATAAATGTGTAATTGCGTGCCGTGTCCGGCATTCATCTGACGCTACCTGACGCTACCTGTCATTTACAAGGCACTACCTGATGCTATCCCTTCATGAATAAAGCCCTTATAGTTTATACTTTATAATACTTTATTATGCATTTCTTGCATTCCAAAATGTATTTAACACATATGAGAGGGTCATAATTGCGTTGTGGTGTTCAGATAGGTTTTGCAAAATCTTAATCTTATATAGCATCCTCTGACTCACACTGATGTACAACTGCTGGCAGAATGTAGTTAATAGGAAGCAGGCCAAATGTTCCGATGTAGGCAGTAAGCAGACAGGCTCACTTTTTTCCTCCAATCTTCAAAAGCAGATATTCTCAGATATTCTCGACAGAAGCATAAGATTTCACTTTCTCATCACAGTAAGCTGCTAGTAGTGTCCGCCTGTGCTACATAGATATGGAATCTCTACTATCATTTCTGCTACCTTTCAGGGAACCTTTCCTCTGCTGAGCTGGAGAGGTAATCCTCAATATTATGCTCTTATCAGCGTTTCTAATGCTGAAATAGTTATGCAGTTCTCACTGAAACTACTTGTACTACACATTCTGAGGCTAATGGAATTCCCAGTGGCACCTCACATATTTCTGATCAGCTTTGCTGGGATGCCTCTTCTGGGATACACTTTGCTCATGGTCAGGGAAATACTGCAATCCCTTTTTCATGGGCCAACACTAGAAGGAATTAGGTTTTATCACCACATGCTCTCTGATGCAGGCTGCTGTAGTTTCTCTGGGGCCCCAGATATCTTGGGCAATCTGGGACAGTGTTTTTGCCAGTATTCTTGAATGCAAGTCAGAAAACTTTTAGTGGCAAACTAATTTTTTCATTCCATAATGACCTACCAGGTACCCATGTACACCATTTATTTACTTTGATTATACACAGGGCATAATTTACAACGTCTGCGGGTTTTCGTCATTTCACTCCAGCTTTAGTTCGACCAAGAGTCCAACCAAACATTTAGCAAACAGAGCTATATTTGTAGAGGGAAACGTAGGGAAAACTAACTATTTTGTGATGTTTCAGAAAACAGGCTACATCCGAGGCCATCTTTTTTGTGGCCCTGGCTGTTGCCCATTCGAAAGGAACGCCGTCGGGAACGGCATTGCGGGGCTCAAGTGAGTTACAGCAGGCTTCCTTTTGCTGCACACTTAGCAGGCCATCAACCAGCTTTTCTGTGTTCGGGCTGAACTCCAAACTCGAACACGACTGAATATGAACATGAACTCTCAAAGTTTGCTATGAACCCGATCTTTGAGGTTTGGGTTCTCCCAACACTAGAGATGAGCGGACAGATTCTGATGAAGCGGAATTTGCTCCAAATTTTAAGGAAAAATTGATTTGGCACAAATCCAGTGCTTGGTCAATGTCTTTCGTACTGCACAGGGGTCCCATGCTGCTCCCTGCTCTGCAGTCAGGCAGAAGTCACAAAACCTCCATCTGACCAGCCCAACTGCCAGTGCTCACCACTGCTGGGCAGGACTCTTTACTCCATCCTAAATGGGCTAACGGGGGAAGCTTTAGGCTGACATACATTTTCTTGTTCATTGCATAACCGTAAAAACTGAAAATCGACCAAAATAGTAACAAAAAGGAAACGGGAAGTCCCACACCTTCCAAATCCACCCACTATAATATATGGCACCACTGCTCAATTTATTATCACAAATAAATGTTTATTTACAAAGATTTACAAAGATTATATAAAATCTATACTCACTAAGGACTCACATATGAAGTCAATAAGGAAGGAAGGAAAAAAAGAAAAGGGGGGGGGAAGGGGGCTGGTAGATGGTATATTAATTAATGGTCATAATGATAATATACATTACAAATATACATTGATTATGCTACCTGGCTGATACTGATAAAAGTGAAAGTGCTACAGTGCATGTAAACAAAATTGTTTGAGACAAAAACATCAATATCTCAATACCTTATCAACTATAATAAAAGTGCAAGTGCTAACATGAAATACCTTCCTACTCTATACAAACTACCATATACATACTATTAAAACAGTGAGGACCAGCCGGGTAGAACAAAAGAAATACAATTACCAGTCTAAAAAGATCTTACATGGATAATGACCAGCAGCCCACCGCTCCCACGTCTACGTGTTGCGTGACGTCACAGGCGTCACTTCCTTGGGACATACAACAACCCACAATCCTACCTGCTTATATACTAGCCTGAGGAGCTCCAGCACCGCCCGCTGCTCATCTCGCCACCAAATCGCGCGCCGCCAGCCGAGCGTCCCCCGGCCGGAAGCACGCCCGGCAACAGAATGGTTCTGACGCATCCCGGACGGAAATGCATCAGAACGGCGGCGCGCACAGTGCAGCAATGCGCGCGCACCCATGTGATAATAAATTGAGCAGTAGTGCCATATATTATAGTGGGTGGATTTGGAAGGTGTGGGACTTCTGGTTTCCTTTTTGTGTATATATTCGTGTCACCCCTTTTGTGCACACTGCACACTAATTAATTGTATAGTCCAGTGCGGTCTCATATTCCTCATTTATTACTATTGTGTACCAAAATAGTAACAAAATAGTGAAAAATTAGCTGACAAATCTCCAGCTTCCGAATGCAAGTTGTCCACATGTATACAAACAAATCATATGCTTGTTCCGGGAGCATCCACTAAAGTTATAGGAAAGCCACTTCTTACCCTGACATAGGAAGAGATTCTTTTCTGTAAGAGCAGTGTGACTATGGAACTCTCTGTCAGAGCAGAGCAGTCATGAAGAATACACTAAAATACACAAAAGTGGCCTGGATGCCTTTCTTGCATGTAATAACATTACGAGCTATGGCTACTAGACCACTGGAAGGAGACCTTCTTTTATATACAGGAAATGGACCATAATAGAGCTCAGAGCTTTAGGGGCAGTTCCAGATATACGGGTAATCTAATCAGGGATGCTCATTTCTGAGGCCACTGTGTGGAATGGTTCATTTTCAGGCAAAAATGCTAACATTTATTGCAATACTGTTCTACTTGTTTTTTCCTTGGGCTCTTTTCTAGTTTTCTATTTTCAAGTTGTTTGTCAGGAATAATAATATTTACATCTTGTTTGCACTCATTTGATACTGCTTATTTTCATACTGCAAGGTGCAGTAAGGTCCTAGCTGAAAACGCTTTTGATTCCTCACACTTCGCAACGTGCAGGAAAGGTCTCCTTTATTTTACTCTGCAGCTGGTAGGAGGAATAACATTACAAACACTCTGCAAAGTGAGGTGTCATTTTTGGTTTGATTTCATCTGCCTTTGGCTTTTGTGAAATAAAGACATAAAGAGAAGGCAGGGGAATTTCCTTAGTGGGATTTTACTTTTTGCCAATGGGCAACATTTCATGGAAATCAATGGATGTACTGCCAGATCAATGAGAGCATTTTATTTCCAGGGTCTGCATTTTGAAAACGCTTTTAAATCAGAATATATATATATATATATATATATATATATATATATATATATATGTCTCATAACATGTAACAGAGAAGGAAGGGTTTAGAATGTGGTGCTTAGAAGAGAAATGTTTTCTAATGATATATTCATTATTCACATTTATACAGTTTTCCAGCCTATTTCTCTGGGTGGAAATAATATTTGAAGCGTGTACTCTATTAGGATGTGCCAAAAAAATAGGAGAACGTTCTGCTAACACATCTACCAGATATTTTACTATTGTTAAAGGGGGGTTCTTTTTTACTCTAATTTAGCTAAATAGCACAGGCATCTGGCAGTCTTTCCATGCAATTAGGAGGCATTTGGCTGCTTTGGCTACTTTTTAGCAACCATAAAACACAATAAGAATTTTGCCCATATAAACTTGTATGGAAAAATTCAGCTGAACTGCATTTGAACCGAACATAAATGTTTTGAGAAGCAATGTAACATTTATTTGGCTCAATGGATGCTTTGCTAGTGTTTAGTATGTAACAGAAAGCCACAGTTCCAGCTTTTAAGATCATGAGGCCGATTTATTAATAGCAGCAGGTAGCGACAGTTGAGCGACTGTAGCGGCATTTTCAGAGCGCCCGCTAGTAGTCGCTGTGCTTGGCCGTTGTTCGGTAGTTGATAGCGACTCATTCGGTTTGCCATAATGTTGAATATTGGGTGAGGAGTCGCTATTTGACAGGTTCCGCGCTGTATGGGAGCGCATGATAGCGACTGGCCCTAGCGACCGGCTCCCACCATATTCATTCAAAAATAACGCTCAAAAAATTCAAGCGCTGTAAAATGCATGTTTAAACCCCAGAGCGCTGGAGGCGATGTGTTAAAAGTAGTTTTTTAACCCCCAAACCACCATATTTTTGGAAACCAAAAAAAAAAAAAATTTAAATAATTTAGTAATATGAATACATTAATATCAGACCTGTAATATCAATTCTGTACAATTTTTTTTTTTTTCCCTTAAAAAAATTATCTAAAATGGCAGAAGTGGTCACAGAATTTTTCACATTTAAAAAAAAAAAACACTAATAACAATTAATTATTAATATTTAAAGATTGTTCCATTGAAATGCATTGGAGAGCGCCAGGTAGCAAGAGGTCATACCTGTCGCTGTTCAAGGTCGGACGCTGGCGCTGTGGGCTGAGGCTGGAATAATGATGAATGAGTCGCTATATGGCGCTATCTCAGTCGCTAAGCAGGATTGGCTTGATAAATGTGTGATTGTGGTGGGGAGCCGGCGTTCTCGTGGCGGGGCCCGTCATTACCGGCCGCTCACCAGTCGCTACCTGTCGCTATTCCTTCATAAATAAGGGCCCATGTTTGAATAGTTCTGGCCCCAATAGCAAACAGACATATCTTTGGATCAACTGTATTTTGTCTATTATTTATTCCCAGGTATGTTTATATATAATGTTTATTGCATTATTATGTGGCGGTTTTACAGGGTACATTTTTGCTAAATAAAGCTTGGCAGCAGGTATCCCTTGTAGTCGAATTTAGCTAGGAAATGCATGCAGGGGCAAGCTTTAGTATAGACCCCGAAGACCTGATAATTAATATCTGGTGGGTGCGCTCAGGGTGGAGGGAACCAGGATTCCGCTGCACACACTGTGCCCCTGTGCTGCATTTGACTGCAGGCAGAGAGGTGAGTATGCAGCTTGGGTGTGAGGTTTACACACTGATTCCCAAGTGTGGAGCGTCCACATTTGGGGTGCCCTTGTGGAAAGTTACTATCTTGACCAAATATCAATTTTGCCTTTTGGGCTAGATTAAGTAGATTTCATTTAATGGATTTGAAATGAACAGCCCCCAATGGTGTATTTAAATATAGCATTTTTTTTATTTCCCCATAGGCTGCTGTTTTTTTATCCATTAAACTTCATTGAGATGCATAGGGTTAAGGGGCCCAATCTTGACAACTCTAATGCTTAAAAAGTTATGTATGCCCCTCTCTTTTTCCCTTCCCTGCCCTCCTTCCCACCCTTCCTTTCTTTTACCAGTTCTCTTCTGTCCTTCCTAGTTTTTCAGTTTATTTTAATAATTTTGTTGGTTTATTTTGTGCAATACTTGCTAATATCTTGAGTTTGATGACATTCAGATACCAGTATTTAGAGGAAGCATTATATTCTGTATCGTTTTGATCTGAATCTCTTTGATGGTAATGTCCAATGTATGATGGGCAATCTGCCTCTATGGCTGGTTTGTTATTGTAAAACGAATAGGAAAATAATATGAAACTTCTATACTCACTTAACTTCTTGCAGTCTAGATCCCATGAAGCACTGGCTACTAAAATGCTGAGTGTCTTCAAGGCCATGTGTTGACCATGTGCTCCCCACCTGGCTCCAGGGTGCACCTCTGCCACCAGTTATGAGGCTCAGGCTCTCTTGCTGACTAGGGTACACAATCTGTATGGCACAATAAGATACTTATGGACGTGAGGGTCAGACTGGGTATGCATGAGATGAATATCAGAACTTGAGCTGATAGCTGATGATATGCATAGTTTTGCAAGCTGGTTTTGCATTGGATTGAGGCTAATGTGCAATGTTGGAGTGGAGCACCTTGGGCCCACTAGAACAAATCATTCATGGGTCCCACAAAAGGGAAATCACTCTTGGGGCCACCAGAAGAAACCATTCTTGGGGCCCACCAAAAGAAAACATTTATGGGGCCCATCCTTGTATTAGGACTAATGCAAGACTTACAGGCTGATTCATTATTAGCGTCAGGTAGCGACAGATGAGCGTCTGTAGCAGGCATTTCAGAGCGCCCACTAGTAGTCGCTGTGCTCGGCCGTGGTTTGCTAGTTCAGAGCGACGGGCAGGCTGATTCATCATTAACGCCAGGTAGCGACAGATGAGCGTCTGTAGCAGGCATTTCAGAGCGCCCGCTAGTAGTCGCTGTGCTCGGCCGTGGGTCGCTAGTTCAGTCGCTGTGCAGCAATGATGAATACATTGTGAGGAGTCGCTATTTGACCAGTACAGCGCTGTATGGGAGCGCATGTTAGCGACTGGTCAGTACGACCGACTCACAACATATTCATCAAAAAAACAGCCTCACACAACTCCGGCGCTCAAAAATGCTTCTCTGAAGCCCAGAGGCTGTTTGATTAAAGTCTGTTTTTTAGCATGTATCCACCAGTAACAAAGTGAAAACGTATAGAATAACATTGTTATTACAAATGGCTTTTTCTATGCCAGAAGAGATCACAACATTATTTGTCATTTAAAAAAAAAAAACATGTTTAAAAAGAAATAAAAGAACGTCCATTGAAATGGAGAGCGCCAGGTAGCGAGAGGTAATACCTGGCGCTCTGCAAGACTGAACGCCAGTGCTGTTCGCTGAGGCTGGGATAACGATGAATCGGACGTTACATGGCGTTATCCCAATCGCTCAACAGAATCTGCTTGATAAATGTGTAATTGCGTGCCGTGTCCGGCATTAACCTGCCGCTACCTGTCGCTACCTCTCATTTACAAGGCACTACCTGACGCTATCCCTTCATGAATAAGGGACTCAGTCGCTGTGCAGCATTGATGAATACATTGTGGGGAGTCGCTATATGACCAGTACAGCGCTGTATGGAAGCAAATGTTAGCGACTGGTCAGTGCGATCGACTCACAGCATATTCAAACAAAACAGCCTCACACACCACCGGCGCTCAAAAATGCTTCGCTGAAGCCCAGAGGGCCGGAGGCTGTGTGATTAAAGTGGGACAAAACCCACCTATGAGTTTATGATACTCGAGGGCAGGTTTACTCCCTCCCTCCTGCGCATTCAGATTTGAGATGCCCCATTGTGTAAAACCCCCAGGTCACACATTAAATTCACCTTCTCCCCAATTCATGCTCGAGCAGCGGTCACTGCCTGCTGTACCTTTAGTAGTGGGGGGCACCTGCATCAGGTATTTGTGAATGGCTCCCCATGCTGCATTCCCATTAACCTTTACCATCAGCTACCATACCTGTGTGCTGTGACATTGCTTGAGATAACTTGACACTAGGGATGAGCGAATCGATCCGGACGAACCCGGATTCGATCCGAATTTCAGGAAAAATTCGATTCGGATCGAATCCGAATTTCCCCGCGATTCGATCGCTCGAAGTTTTCCTTTAACATCCATTCATTTACATTACAGGCATTCTAAGATGGCGGACGGGACATGTCCAGACATGTAAGCTGGGGCAGTGTATGCTGGGACAGTCACATGCAGCCTATCAGCAGCCAGCAAGCCCGGTGACGTCACAGCTGTATTTAAGGCCGGCCATCTTGCTTTCCAGCCTCATTTCTCTATTGCATTCGTGAGAGACAGAACGCTGTGTAGCTGAGGGAGAGACAGACAGTTAGACAGGCAGGGACAGACAGGGACAGGCTGGAGACAGGCAGGAGACAGACAGGAGACAGACAGAAAGTCAGCGGAAAACAGGGAAAGGAATGGAAAATCGGAGGCTGTCAGTTTTTTTTTTTTTTTTCATCCAGCCTGACAGCCAGGCTTTGTTAGCGTTTTCAGGCTGCTTATACTAACTAACTGTGCATATATACTGAACTGATCTTAAGTCTGCTGTGAGGCATCCCATTCTGTGACTAAAGCAGCCTCTGTTTAAGACCATATAAGCATTTGCTCTTATCATATTTGAAATTAGCCTGATAAAGACACTTTTGCTGGGCATAGTACTACTGCATCTTTTTTGGGGGGCATCCCATTCTGTGACTAAAGCAGCCTCTGTTTAAGACCATATAAGCATTTGCTCTTATCATATTTGAAACTAGCCTGATAAAGACACTTTTGCTGGGCATAGTACTACTGCATCTTTTTTGGGGGGCATCCCATTCTGTGACTAAAGCAGCCTCTGTTTAAGACCATATAAGCATTTGCTCTTATCATATTTGAAATTAGCCTGATAAAGACACTTTTGCTGGGCATAGTACTACTGCATCTTTTTTGGGGGGCATCCCATTCTGTGACTAAAGCAGCCTCTGTTTAAGACCATATAAGCATTTGCTCTTATCATATTTGAAATTAGCCTGATAAAGACACTTTTGCTGGGCATAGTACTACTGCATCTTTTTTGGGGGGCATCCCATTCTGTGACTAAAGCAGCCTCTGTTTAAGACCATATAGGCATTTGCTCTTATCATATTTGAAATTAGCCTGATAAAGACACTTTTGCTGGGCATAGTACTACTGCATCTTTTTTGGGGGGCATCCCATTCTGTGACTAAAGCAGCCTCTGTTTAAGACCATATAAGCATTTGCTCTTATCATATTTGAAATTAGCCTGATAAAGACACTTTTGCTGGGCATAGTACTACTGCATCTTTTTTGGGGGGCATCCCATTCTGTGACTAAAGCAGCCTCTGTTTAAGACCATATAAGCATTTGCTCTTATCATATTTGAAATTAGCCTGATAAAGACACTTTTGCTGGGCATAGTACTACTGCATCTTTTTTGGGGGGCATCCCATTCTGTGACTAAAGCAGCCTCTGTTTAAGACCATATAAGCATTTGCTCTTATCATATTTGAAATTAGCCTGATAAAGACACTTTTGCTGGGCATAGTACTACTGCATCTTTTTTGGGGGGCATCCCATTCTGTGACTAAAGCAGCCTCTGTTTAAGACCATATAGGCATTTGCTCTTATCATATTTGAAATTAGCCTGATAAAGACACTTTTGCTGGGCATAGTACTACTGCATCTTTTTTGGGGGGCATCCCATTCTGTGACTAAAGCAGCCTCTGTTTAAGACCATATAAGCATTTGCTCTTATCATATTTGAAATTAGCCTGATAAAGACACTTTTGCTGGGCATAGTACTACTGCATCTTTTTTGGGGGGCATCCCATTCTGTGACTAAAGCAGCCTCTGTTTAAGACCATATAAGCATTTGCTCTTATCATATTTGAAATTAGCCTGATAAAGACACTTTTGCTGGGCATAGTACTACTGCATCTTTTTTGGGGGGCATCCCATTCTGTGACTAAAGCAGCCTCTGTTTAAGACCATATAAGCATTTGCTCTTATCATATTTGAAATTAGCCTGATAAAGACACTTTTGCTGGGCATAGTACAACTGCATCTTTTTTGGGGGGCATCCCATTCTGTGACTAAAGCAGCCTCTGTTTAAGACCATATAAGCATTTGCTCTTATCATATTTGAAATTAGCCTGATAAAGACACTTTTGCTGGGCATAGTACTACTGCATCTTTTTGGGGGGGCATCCCATTCTGTGACTAAAGCAGCCTCTGTTTAAGACCATATAAGCATTTGCTCTTATCATATTTGAAATTAGCCTGATAAAGACACTTTTGCTGGGCATAGTACTACTGCATCTTTTTTGGGGGGCATCCCATTCTGTGACTAAAGCAGCCTCTGTTTAAGACCATATAAGCATTTGCTCTTATCATATTTGAAATTAGCCTGATAAAGACACTTTTGCTGGGCATAGTACTACTGCATCTTTTTTGGGGGGCATCCCATTCTGTGACTAAAGCAGCCTCTGTTTAAGACCATATAAGCATTTGCTCTTATCATATTTGAAATTAGCCTGATAAAGACACTTTTGCTGGGCATAGTACTACTGCATCTTTTTTGGGGGGCATCCCATTCTGTGACTAAAGCAGCCTCTGTTTAAGACCATATAAGCATTTGCTCTTATCATATTTGAAATTAGCCTGATAAAGACACTTTTGCTGGGCATAGTACTACTGCATCTTTTTTGGGGGGCATCCCATTCTGTGACTAAAGCAGCCTCTGTTTAAGACCATATAAGCATTTGCTCTTATCATATTTGAAATTAGCCTGATAAAGACACTTTTGCTGGGCATAGTACTACTGCATCTTTTTTGGGGGGCATCCCATTCTGTGACTAAAGCAGCCTCTGTTTAAGACCATATAAGCATTTGCTCTTATCATATTTGAAATTAGCCTGATAAAGACACTTTTGCTGGGCATAGTACTACTGCATCTTTTTTGGGGGGCATCCCATTCTGTGACTAAAGCAGCCTCTGTTTAAGACCATATAAGCATTTGCTCTTATCATATTTGAAATTAGCCTGATAAAGACACTTTTGCTGGGCATAGTACTACTGCATCTTTTTTGGGGGGCATCCCATTCTGTGACTAAAGCAGCCTCTGTTTAAGACCATATAAGCATTTGCTCTTATCATATTTGAAATTAGCCTGATAAAGACACTTTTGCTGGGCAAAGCACTACTGGACCCTGCCAGGTCCATTCCTGTTGGGGCATCCCATTCTGTGACTAAAGCAGCCTCTGTTTAAGACCATATAAGCATTTGCTCTTATCATATTTGAAATTAGGCCTGATAAAGACACTTTTGCTGGGCATAGCACTACTGGACCCTGCCAGGTCCACTTCTGTTGGGGCATCCCATTCTGTGACTACAGCAGCCTCTGTTTAAGACCGTATAAGCATTTGCTCTTATCATATTTGAAATTAGCCTGATAAAGACACTTTTGCTGGGCAAAGCACTACTGGACCCTGCCAGGTCCATTCCTGTTGGGGCATCCCATTCTGTGACTAAAGCAGCCTCTGTTTAAGACCATATAAGCATTTGCTCTTATCATATTTGAAATTAGGCCTGATAAAGACACTTTTGCTGGGCATAGCACTACTGGACCCTGCCAGGTCCACTTCTGTTGGGGCATCCCATTCTGTGACTACAGCAGCCTCTGTTTAAGACCGTATAAGCATTTGCTCTTATCATATTTGAAATTAGCCTGATAAAGACACTTTTGCTGGGCATAGCACTACTTGTCCCTGCCAGGGCATCCCATTCTGTGACTAAAGCAGCCTCTGTTTAAGACCATATAAGCATTTGCTCTTATCATATTTGAAATTAGCCTGATATAGACACTTTTGCTGGGCATAGTACTACTGGATCTTTTTTGGGGGCATCCCATTCTGTGACTAAAGCAGCCTCTGTTTAAGACCATATAAGCATTTGCTCTTATTATATTTATATTATAAGACACTTTTGCTGGGCATAGGCTTACTGCTGCCTGCCAGGTGCACTTCTGTTGAGGCATCCCATTCTGTAACATAGCATACCCCTCTTTATTTACACTAAGCAGCTCTCTTATTTACACTAAGCAGGCCTGTTGGAGGCTGAGTGTTACTGCTCACTTTTGGTGTGCATTATATTCTGTTTCATATAGACCCACCGCTGCCCGGGGGATCTTAAAATATCACCTACTCCCACGCCAGTTAGACTATGTCGGGCAGACAAGTGCCTGGAAGTGAAAAGAAGAGTGGCAGAGGCCAAGATTCCGCAGGCAGAGCTCGCATCAGACTGGGGGCCAGTAGCAGCAGGAGTCACGCTGAGAGACCTAATCTGCCAGTATCTGCTAGCGGTCGGGTCTCCACCAGTAACGCATCTGCCGTGGTAGATTGGTTGACGCGCTCATCAACAACATCATCACAACTTACGTCTGAGACCCCCAGTCTAGGGTCGGTAGGTTCCTCTGACACAACCCTGAGTTGGCATGCCCCGAGAGCAGTCCCTGTCCTCCCATTGCCTCTGTCCTACGCCGTTCCCTCCCCCAGCGACGTATCCTATGCTTTGGGTTCAGCTCCACTCTTTAGTGAGGAGGACCATCAGATAGAGGACAGTCAGCAGCTACTGCCCAGCCAAGAAATGGAGGTGGCTTCTCTAGCTAGGCAGACAGATAGTGATGTGGACAGTGTCGTGGGTGCTGCGAGCGTTCCAGCTCCTGAGCCAGACACTGTTGACGAATCCACGAACATCAGTGACGTACAGCCACAACTCGGTGATGATGATGATGACGATGAAGCCGATCGCACTTGGGAGCCGGGTGATGAAGGGGCTTCATCGTCATCATCAGGAGAAGAGGGGCGCAGGTTGCCCCGGAGTCAGCAGCTGAGGCAGCAAGGTGGTAGCAGTCAGCATGGGGGCACAATTCCAAAGGCTGGAGCCGGCCGGGGCCGGGGCCGGGGTAGAGCACCTGCTGTGCGGCAGTCTACCTTATCGGGAGGTAGTGGAGCAGGGGTTCCTGGAGTTGGCAACAGCAGCAGTGAATCAGTGAGGCCAGGGGGTGGGAAAAGTAGCTACTCGGCAGTGTGGCAGTTTTTCCTGAGGCATCCGCAGGAGGGTAACATGGCCACATGCAAGATATGTAGGCAAAAGGTGAAGCGTGGCCAGGGTCCAAATGTTGGCACCACGGCCCTGCGTCAACATATGATGCGTCACCATAAAACGACCTGGGAGAACCGAGGCTCCCAAGGGGTGGTCCAGTCTGCTTCCTCACCAAGTGAGCTCCCAATTTCTGCCAGCCAAGGCTCCAGCACCTCAGCCGAAGGCAGCTGTGCGTCATACCCATCCTCTGTCGCTCCTGCTCCTCCTCCTCCTCCTCCAAGTCATGCATCCCGCCAGCAATCCATCAGCGATGCCATGTCCAAGAGACAGCAGTATGCGCCCACTCATCCTACGGCGCAGAAGCTGAATGTGCTCCTGTCCAAGTTGCTGGTGCTGCAGTCGCTCCCTTTTCAGGTGGTGGAATCTGCACCTTTCAGAGAACTGATGGCTTGTGCCGAGCCGAGGTGGAGAGTCCCAAGCCGTCATTTCTTTGCCAAGAAGGCAGTACCAGCGCTGCACACTTTTGTTGAACAGAAGGTGGGCCAGTCCTTGAGCCTGTCGGTGTGTAGCAAAATACATGGCAGCGCCGACATCTGGAGCTGTAACTATGGTCAGGGGCAGTACATGTCGTTTACGGCCCACTGGGTGAATGTGGTCCCTTTGCAGCAGCAACTTGGACAGGTCACGCCGCTTCGGCCTCCGCGCTCTCTGCCCATTGGGCCTGTGACACCGTGCGACTCGGCCTCCTCATCCTCCGCCATCTCCTCACCCTCCACTGTAGGCTCAAGTCTCAGTGCCCCTCCAGTCTACCATGTGTGCAGGGCACGGAGGTGTCACGCAGTGCTTCACATGGTTTGTCTTGGCGAACGGAGTCACACAGGGGAGGAACTGCTTAAATGTATTCATCAGGAAATCCAAACATGGCTTACTCCGAGAAAACTTAAAATGGGAATCATGGTTACCGACAATGGGAAGAACATTTTGTCTGCGCTGCGCCAAGGAAGCCTGACCCATGCCCCCTGCATGGCTCACGTCTTCAATCTGGTTGTCAAGCGGTTTCTGAAGTGTTCCCCCCATCTGCAGGACATCCTAACAACTTCACGGAAACTTTGCATGCACTTCAGCCACTCCTACACCGCCAAACACACCCTTCTTGAGCTACAGCGTCAGAATGGTATCCCCCAACATAGTCTGATTTGCGATGTTTCCACCCGTTGGAATTCCACCCTTCACATGTTGGACCGATTATATGAACAGAGAAAAGCCATCACGGATTTCCTGATGATCCAAGCAGATAGGGGGACTCCCCTGTGTAACTTCAATGTCAACCAGTGGCAGCTCATACGTGACACCTGCCGTTTGCTCAGGCCCTTTGAGGAAGCCACTTTATTTGTCAGTCGGCAGGATTACGGGATGAACGACGTGATTCCACTGCTTCATGTACTACAGCACATGTTGGAAACCATGGCTGGTCAGGGCACTGGAGACATGGCGTTTACATCTTACGGCCACATGAACCCCGTTGGAGCTGAACTGGAGGAGGAGGAAGAGGAAGAGGAGGAGTTGCCCAGCGAAACACAGTTTAGGCTTGGCGAAATGGCTGGTTTATCTAGTCAGCGGACAGGAGAGGAGGAGCAGGAGCAGCCAGAGGAGCTAGAGGTTTTTGAGGAAGGAGAGACAGAGGACCCGGGCACACCGTGGCAGTATGCAGTGGAGATGGAGACAGGTAGTCCATCCGAGTCACTTGCGCAAATGGCACGAAGCATGCTCACATGCTTGCGTAGTGACCCCAGAATTGTTTCCATCTGTCGGCGGGATGACTTCTGGCTGTCCACCTTATTGGACCCTCGCTTCCGGCACAAAATGGGGGCATTTTTTAAACCCACCGAGAGGGAGGACAAACTCAACTACTACAAAGACATTCTACGTAGGCAGTTGGCCGATGCCTATCTGCGCCATGGTCCATACTCTCGCAGGTCTGACTCGAGGGGACCTCTGCGCTCACCTTCCACTGCCATGGCCGCTGGGAAGGTTGGCAGCAGCAGAAGCTCCATCAGCAGCAGCAGCCTCAGTCTTCAGTCGCTAATGAGTAGCTTTCTACACCCGCATAGTGAGGCTACTCATGAGCAGCAGGAAGACCTGGAGCAGGACCTGAACCAGCAGGTCATGTCATACTTTGACATGACCATGCCAACACACCTTGAGGATCCGCTGGACTTCTGGGCAGCCAAACTTGATTTGTGGCCGCAACTAGCAGAGTTTGCCCTGGAAAAGCTGTCCTGCCCGGCAAGTAGCGTGCCATCTGAGCGGGTGTTTAGTGCGGCAGGGGCCATAGTTACGGCGAGGAGAACTCGTCTGTCAACTAAAAATGTGGAGAGACTCACCTTTGTCAAAATGAATCAGGGATGGATCAGCCAGGATTTCCACCCACCAATGCCTGATGCATGCGACTAGATTCAGCATGGTGCCACGTTTTACACTTTCCAAATGGTGCAAAACATATTTATGTCTTTAGGCCATTTTTTGGGCTCCTGCTGCTGCTACTGTCAACTCCTGCCAACTCCAGGGTGTGATTCATCCAATTTTTGGGCTCCTGAGGCCAACTCCAGTGTATATTTGGGCTCCTGCTGCTGCTACTGTCAACTCCTGCCAACTCCAGGGTGTGATTCATCCAATTTTTGGGCTCCTGAAGCCAACTCCAGTGTATATTTGGGCTCCTGCTGCTGCTGCTGTCAACTCCTGCCAACTCCAGGGTGTGATTCATCCAATTTTTGGGCTCCTGAAGCCAACTCCAGTGTATATTTGGGCTCCTGCTGCTGCTACTGTCAACTCCTGCCAACTCCAGGGTGTGATTCATCCAATTTTTGGGCTCCTGAAGCCAACTCCAGTGTATATTTGGGCTCCTGCTGCTGCTGCTGCCAACTCCTGCCAACTCCAGGGTGTGATTTATCCAATTTTTGGGCTCCTGAAGCCAACCCCAGGGTCTCTTTAAAGTAATGTTTGGGCTCCTGCTGCTGCTGCCAACTCCAGGGTGTGATTCATCCAATTTTTGGGCTCCTGAGGCCAACTCCAGTGTATATTTGGGCTCCTGCTGCTGCTGCTGCCAACTTCTGCCAACTCCAGGGTGTGATTCATCCCATTTTTGGGCTCCTGAAGCCAACTCCAGTGTATATTTGGGCTCCTGCTGCTGCTGCTGTCAACTCCTGCCAACTCCAGGGTGTGATTCATCCAATTTTTGGGCTCCTGAGGCCAACTCCAGTGTATATTTGGGCTCCTGCTGCTGCTGCTGCCAACTTCTGCCAACTCCAGGGTGTGATTCATACAATTTTTGGGCTCCTGAAGCCAACTCCAGTGTATATTTGGGCTCCTGCTGCTGCTGCTGCCAACTTCTGCCAACTCCAGGGTGTGATTCATCCAATTTTTGGGCTCCTGAAGCCAACTCCAGTGTATATTTGGGCTCCTGCTGCTGCTGCTGCCAACTTCTGCCAACTCCAGGGTGTGATTCATCCAATTTTTGGGCTCCTGAAGCCAACTCCAGTGTATATTTGGGCTCCTGCTGCTGCTGCTGCCAACTTCTGCCAACTCCAGGGTGTGATTCATCCAATTTTTGGGCTCCTGAAGCCAACTCCAGTGTATATTTGGGCTCCTGCTGCTGCTGCTGCAAACTTCTGCCAACTCCAGGGTGTGATTCATCCAATTTTTGGGCTCCTGAGGCCAACTCCAGTGTATATTTGGGCTGCTGCTGCTGCTGCTGCCAACTTCTGCCAACTCCAGGGTGTGATTCATCCAATTTTTGGGCTCCTGAAGCCAACTCTAGTGTATATTTGGGCTCCTGCTGCTGCTACTGTCAACTCCTGCCAACTCCAGGGTGTGATTCATCCAACTTTTGGGCTCCTGAAGCCAACTCCAGTGTATATTTGGGCTCCTGCTGCTGCTGCTGTCAACTCCTGCCAACTCCAGGGTGTGATTCATCCAATTTTTGGGCTCCTGAAGCCAACTCCAGTGTATATTTGGGCTCCTGCTGCTGCTGCTGTCAACTCCTGCCAACTCCAGGGTGTGATTCATCCAATTTTTGGGCTCCTGAAGCCAACTCCAGTGTATATTTGGGCTCCTGCTGCTGCTACTGTCAACTCCTGCCAACTCCAGGGTGTGATTCATCCAATTTTTGGGCTCCTGAAGCCAACTCCAGTGTATATTTGGGCTCCTGCTGCTGCTGCTGCCAACTTCTGCCAACTCCAGGGTGTGATTCATCCAATTTTTGGGCTCCTGAAGCCAACCCCAGGGTCTCTTTAAAGTAATGTTTGGGCTCCTGCTGCTGCTGCCAACTCCAGGGTGTGATTCATCCAATTTCTGGGCTCCTGAGGCCAACTCCAGTGTATATTTGGGCTCCTGCTGCTGCTGCTGCCAACTTCTGCCAACTCCAGGGTGTGATTCATCCAATTTTTGGGCTCCTGAAGCCAACTCCAGTGTATATTTGGGCTCCTGCTGCTGCTGCTGTCAACTCCTGCCAACTCCAGGGTGTGATTCATCCAATTTTTGGGCTCCTGAGGCCAACTCCAGTGTATATTTGGGCTCCTGCTGCTGCTACTGTCAACTCCTGCCAACTCCAGGGTGTGATTCATCCAATTTTAGGGCTCCTGAAGCCAACTCCAGTGTATATTTGGGCTCCTGCTGCTGCTGCTGTCAACTCCTGCCAACTCCAGGGTGTGATTCATCCAATTTTTGGGCTCCTGAAGCCAACTCCAGTGTATATTTGGGCTCCTGCTGCTGCTACTGTCAACTCCTGCCAACTCCAGGGTGTGATTCATCCAATTTTTGGGCTCCTGAAGCCAACTCCAGTGTATATTTGGGCTCCTGCTGCTGCTGCTGCCAACTTCTGCCAACTCCAGGGTGTGATTCATCCAATTTTTGGGCTCCTGAAGCCAACCCCAGGGTCTCTTTAAAGTAATGTTTGGGCTCCTGCTGCTGCTGCCAACTCCAGGGTGTGATTCATCCAATTTTTGGGCTCCTGAGGCCAACTCCAGTGTATATTTGGGCTCCTGCTGCTGCTGCTGCCAACTTCTGCCAACTCCAGGGTGTGATTCATCCAATTTTTGGGCTCCTGAAGCCAACTCCAGTGTATATTTGGGCTCCTGCTGCTGCTGCTGTCAACTCCTGCCAACTCCAGGGTGTGATTCATCCAATTTTTGGGCTCCTGAGGCCAACTCCAGTGTATATTTGGGCTCCTGCTGCTGCTACTGTCAACTCCTGCCAACTCCAGGGTGTGATTCATCCAATTTTTGGGCTCCTGAAGCCAACTCCAGTGTATATTTGGGCTCCTGCTGCTGCTGCTGCCAACTTCTGCCAACTCCAGGGTGTGATTCATCCAATTTTTGGGCTCCTGAGGCCAACTCCAGTGTATATTTGGGCTCCTGCTGCTGCTGCTGCCAACTTCTGCCAACTCCAGGGTGTGATTCATCCAATTTTTGGGCTCCTGAGGCCAACTCCAGTGTATATTTGGGCTCCTGCTGCTGCTGCTGCCAACTTCTGCCAACTCCAGGGTGTGATTCATCCAATTTTTGGGCTCCTGAAGCCAACTCCAGTGTATATTTGGGCTCCTGCTGCTGCTGCTGCCAACTTCTGCCAACTCCAGGGTGTGATTCATCCAATTTTTGGGCTCCTGAAGCCAACTCCAGTGTATATTTGGGCTCCTGCTGCTGCTGCTGCCAACTTCTGCCAACTCCAGGGTGTGATTCATCCAATTTTTGGGCTCCTGAAGCCAACTCCAGTGTATATTTGGGCTCCTGCTGCTGCTACTGTCAACTCCTGCCAACTCCAGGGTGTGATTCATCCAATTTTTGGGCTCCTGAGGCCAACTCCAGTGTATATTTGGGCTCCTGCTGCTGCTGCTGTCAACTCCTGCCAACTCCAGGGTGTGATTCATCCAATTTTTGGGCTCCTGAAGCCAACTTCAGTGTATATTTGGGCTCCTGCTGCTGCTACTGTCAACTCCTGCCAACTCCAGGGTGTGATTCATCCAACTTTTGGGCTCCTGAAGCCAACTCCAGTGTATATTTGGGCTCCTGCTGCTGCTACTGTCAACTCCTGCCAACTCCAGGGTGTGATTCATCCAATTTTTGGGCTCCTGAAGCCAACTCCAGTGTATATTTGGGCTCCTGCTGCTGCTACTGTCAACTCCTGCCAACTCCAGGGTGTGATTCATCCAATTTTTGGGCTCCTGAAGCCAACTCCAGTGTATATTTGGGCTCCTGCTGCTGCTGCTGCTGCCAACTTCTGCCAACTCCAGGGTGTGATTCATCCAATTTTTGGGCTCCTGAGGCCAACTCCAGTGTATATTCTGGCTCCTTCTGCCCCTCATAGTGATGCCACTTCAACTCTCTGCAATTGTGCCACTCTGCGATTCTATTAGCGATGCCTCTGATCTGCATGTGATATTTCTTCAAAGTATTATTTAACTAACCCAGCACGCATCCTGTGCGTGTTACAGCAAGGCTGAATGGTTTACAACCCTATTGAGGCTCTAGGAGGCTCAGAAATAGCCGTTTTTAATAGCGATTCGTCGCGAATTTATTCGGGTCGAAACGATTTTTGTCGGAAAATTCGGCGAATCAGTCGAATCGAATTTTTCAAAAGTTCGCTCATCTCTACTTGACACCATGACATACTTTGGATTACAATTAAAGCTGACTGTGATTACTGATGGTTAACCCCGATACTACCGTTGCAATATGTTTTAAGCATCTATTAGAACCAATGGGTAACATTCTATCTACTCAAATATTTCTAAAGGGTATGCAGGATTTTTTTTGTTGCACCAGAGACCTGTAGGCCTTTTCTGTAAGCAGCACTATAATACTCTTTATCTGAAACCTGGAACATGAAATTCCATATCATCTTAAGGAAACTATGATCAGTCAAGTATTATTTTTATCAGCATAAAGAATTTTACAAAGAGGTATCATGATGCACAAGGCTTGTGATTCCTCAGAGATACATTCCAGAATATTAGAAATAGTCCTCACTAATTTCCTACATTAAAATCTGCTCGTGTACATATTTCATTTGGCCCAAACCAATTACTTTATAACAACTGCAGAAAATGACTCCTTTGCCAGAAGGACTCTTTAAAGCGGACCAACACCCTCCAAAACAACATTATTCTAATCACTTAAATATAAAAAAACACTTACCTTTTGATGACTTTTGCAGCCTTCTGTCCCTCACAGCGCCTGTAATCTTCATAATTTTTCACCGGAAGTCCCGCCCTGCATCTCTTGTCCGTTCATTACCTTCCTGTCAATCACGCTTCTGGGTTAATTTGCATTTCTTGTCCGTGGAGCAGGTCTCTTCAGCTGTCGCGCGATTTTGCTTGCAGTTCCTCATGTCTCCGCGTCATCGGGTGGGGGGGTTGCCTCTCTCAGCTCTCGGGAGCGTGCACGTCTCCCAGGGCTGTCTGCTAGCTGACCTCATGTGCTCAGCCATGATTGGCTGGAGGCACCTGAGCCTCCGCCTCCCCTCCTCTCACTCCCCTCCCTCCTCCTTCCATTCAGCGTCTGCTCTCCTCTCGTCTCATCTCGTGCTGGATGCGGTAAGTTTACTTTTTTTTCATAAATCTCTTTGTCAAATGTGTTTGTTTACTGTTTAATTCACTGTAATGTACTGCGCCACTGAGAATGTTATGGGGGGACTCGGCCACTGAGAATGTTATGGGGGGACTCTGCCTGCTGGAAATGTTATGGGGGGATTCTGCCTGCTGAGAATGTTATGGGGGGATTCTGCCTGCTGAAAATGTTATGGGGGGATTCTGCCTGCTGAAAATGTTATGGGGGGATTCTGCCTGCTGAAAATGTTATGGGGGGATTCTGCCTGCTAAAAATGTTATGGGGGGATTCTGCCTGCTGAACATGTTATGGGGGGATTCTGCCTGCTGAAAATGTTATGGGGGGATTCTGCCTGCTGAACATGTTATGGGGGGATTCTGCCTGCTGAAAATGTTATGGGGGGATTCTGCCTGCTGAAAATGTTATGGGGGGATTCTGCCTGCTGAAAATGTTATGGGGGGATTCTGCCTGCTAAAAATGTTATGGGGGGATTCTGCCTGCTGAACATGTTATGGGGGGATTCTGCCTGCTGAAAATGTTATGGGGGGATTCTGCCTGCTGAACATGTTATGGGGGGATTCTGCCTGCTAAAAATGTTATGGGGGGATTCTGCCTGCTGAACATGTTATGGGGGGATTCTGCCTGCTAAAAATGTTATAGGGGGATTCTGCCTGCTAAAAATGTTATAGGGGGATTCTGCCTGCTAAAAATGTTATGGGGGGATTCTGCCTCCTGAAAATGTTATGGGGGGATTCTGCCTGTTGAAAATGTTATGGGGGGATTCTGCCTGCTAAAAATGTTATGGGGGGATTCTGCCTGCTAAAAATGTTATGGGGGGATTCTGCCTGCTAAAAATGTTATGGGGGGATTCTACCTGCTGAACATGTTATGGGGGGATTCTGCCTGTTGAAAATGTTATAGGGGGATTCTTCCTGTTGAAAATGTTATGGGGGGATTCTGCCTGCTAAAAATGTTATGGGGGGATTCTGCCTGCTAAAAATGTTATGGGGGGATTCTGCCTGCTAAAAATGTTATGGGGGGATTCTGCCTGCTAAAAATGTTATGGGGGGATTCTACCTGCTGAACATGTTATGGGGGGATTCTGCCTGTTGAAAATGTTATGGGGGGATTCTGCCTGTTGAAAATGTTATAGGGGGATTCTTCCTGTTGAAAATGTTATGGGGGGATTCTGCCTGCTAAAAATGTTATGGGGGGATTCTGCCTGCTAAAAATGTTATGGGGGGATTCTGCCTGCTAAAAATGTTATGGGGGGATTCTGCCTGCTAAAAATGTTATGGGGGGATTCTGCCTGCTAAAAATGTTATGGGGGGATTCTGCCTGCTAAAAATGTTATGGGGGGATTCTGCCTGCTAAAAATGTTATGGGGGGATTCTGCCTGCTAAAAATGTTATGGGGGGATTCTACCTGCTGAACATGTTATGGGGGGATTCTGCCTGTTGAAAATGTTATGGGGGGATGGTGGTCCGGAGGTGGTGGGTGGCTACTGTCTGGAAGTGACATGTGCCTGCTCCTGGAGGTGACGGGTGCTCGATCTGGAGGTGACAGTTGCCTACTTTTTGGAGGTGACGAGTGCCCGTTTTCTAGAGGTAACGATTGCCCACTGTCTAGAGGTGACATATGCCCGCTGTCTGGAGGTGAGAGGTGCCTGCTGTCTGGAGGTGACATATGCCGGCTGTCTGGAGGTGACATATGCACGCTGTCTGGAGGTGACAGGTGCCTGCTGTCTGGAGGTCATGTGACCAATTAAACATGCATCCATGTGATGAATAATTGATTTGTCCCTAACAGCAGCAGACACAACACTGCCTGTGTGATGACACCGATGACACCGATGACACTGGGGTTGGGGGCGGATGGCGCTTCTACTAATAATCATTTCAGGCTGCACCCATGAGGCTCACCCATCGTTTTGGGTGACTACACCAGCACGACAAGCACATAACTAGCCTTTTTAATATGCTGATCACCTAATTAATAAGCAAATATAAACAGGGCTTCTGTGCAGATGAGGGAGTGCTATATAACCCCTCCTTTCTCTATCTGTGGGGCCAATGCACTAAAAGCAAATTCTTTATCGCATATGGGAGAGTGGGAGAGCTTTCTGCTTTATGAGACGAGCTTGACATCTTATGTGGTAAGCGCTCCACACTTAAAGTAAACCAAGCACCCTAGGGCCAGTCACTTCCTTTCCCGCGGGGCATCCCGATTAGGGATTCCTGCTCTGTGACCCCCCCCCAACTCGCTGCCGACCCCAAACCATGTGCATAGGCGAGTGGGGGGCCTCCCCTGCTTCCCTTTAGCAGCTGCATGAACTGTTGCATAGGCTGGCGGGGGGATGCACAGGTGGCTGGCAGCCAGCCATTTGATCAGCTTTCTTAGCCACTGAGAGCTCGTATATGCAATGTAAGATCACCGGCGAGGTAAACATAGAAGCAAACTTAGTGGTTTTACAGGATGGCCATCCCAAATCGACTGGCCGGGTGCCTCCCGCTGCTCACTGCCTCTGTATGCAAGCACCTGCCTACAGCCATTAGCATATGCAGGCTGGGTGCGTGCATTTGATAGGGGGGTGCCGGGGATGCCATCAAGAAGGTCAAGGAATGGCCTATGAGATTGAATCCTGACTTAAGTATATTGAAAAACCACACAGAGGGGCATCCCAAGGCAGGATGCCCTTGGGGAGGGCCTTCACCCCCCAGACCTGGAGTCCAGGGCCTGGGTTTCAGTCCGCTTTAAAGAGGAGCAGAGTTTTATAGACCTTGGGCCGGTGGTCTCCTGATACTGGATGCCCCCAGGATTGCCGTAAACTTCACCTTTCAGGAGATCCCACAGTGGCATCCCCGGCATCCCTTTGTGTCAGGCCTATTTGAATGGCCAGTGTGGGTACACAGCTCTGAGCATATCTGCCGCTCCCCCTCCATTCAGCTTTCTTTCATATAAATGGACAACATAGAATGTTGATAGGAGGCGAGCCCGCACATGTGCCCTGGGATCACCGGTTAAGTTGGGATACTTGGATGTGTCTTTTAGTAAATCGGGCTCAGGGAGTGCTGGCAGGTGGGTATCAGCGCGGCAAGCGGCCACTGTTTTTATATGTCTGTGCTGAACGAAAGTGTGAGCGTGCCGTAAAATGCTGGCGCTCCCTAAACGCAACAGGGGTGCAAGATCCGGAGAATGCAAATGGGGCGCAAGATCTGGAGCACGCGGCTGTGGTGCAAGATCCAGCCGGTAGCCGCTTCACCGCCGCGCACTACGGAAACGCAATAGAAGCCCGTCCCTGGCAGGGGGAGACTCGCGCATGCGCAGTAGTGTCAGGTGAAGCGCCGCTCGCTCCCGATGCAAGCGGCGCTTCACCTATCTACCGCGCATGCGCGCGATTTGAACAGGAAGAGGTCAAAGGATCTCTTCCTGTTTGAAGAAAAATGAAGATGGAGGACGAAATTTTTAATGTTAGCGACGCGGACCCGGATCATAAAAGGTAAGTTTTTTTTTCATAACTTTTGAAATCGGGTCTTCCTGCTTAGTTAGTATATTTTTAAAATACACATAAAAAAAAAAAAGGGACAGGGTGTTGGTCCACTTTAAAAGCCAGACACTGAATCAAATGCAGGACTCTGTCTGGTCAGAATAGCTAAATGTATGCAATAAAATATGTTATCCAGGCTATGGGCTCTGCTGTACTGTTAATTTTGCTACCTAAGGGTACCGCTGCTAATCCATGATAGATCATGCCCTTTGCCACGTACGTATATATACTTAATGAATGTGACTGGCTACACAGGTCACTGAGAGCCATGATCAATTGCGGGTAAAACTGCAGTGCTGTAGCTGGTCACAAATATCACAAGCCATGCTGACCTTGTTGTTATGAATGATTAACTGTGAAAGTAAAGGTGACTCTCGGTCAAGAGAGAATGAACCTAATAGGTAGTGGAACCTTATGTTTTACTGACTAAGCATGTCCAATGTCTTCCCCAATTTTTTCTACAATAAGTTGTATATATTTTAATATGTGTGTGTATGCACCAGGGACAAGCAATTGTAAAAAATCTTTGCGCAACTGGGTCTGATGTAAATGTTTTTAAATTCACAGCAAAATGCTTCTAAATATGTCACTGCTTTAAACTAAAAACAAGGTTATAAACAAGGAGAGTTTCCTTGTAATATTTGTAAATGTATTTGTATATATTGTATGTATAATATATTTGTATATAAATAAATGAAAAGAGACGTTCAGGATAATTGTGATTCCAACTTGAGATTAAGAGCATCTCTAAATGGTTGAGCTCCTCATAAGGACTGTTAAAATATTATAATAATATCTCACCCATAGAATTGTTCCATCGCAAAAGCCATCAGCGTTTAACCCTTTCATTGCCAGCCTACCTAGAGATCTTGTCACTCTCTGTTGCCAGTCCATTTTTACTAGTTTGCACTACATATGTTTTTCTGATTTTTGCAGGAATTTCCAGGAAAATTATATTCTTTTTCAGCCAAGTTTGGGCTTTAACATGAAGTGTCTTGTTTGTGGTTTCGTAATATTTTTTTTACCTCTTTCAAGAAAGCCATATTGCATATAAAAGCCCCATTCCTCCAGGTTAAAAAAAAAATGGTCCTCCATCCAGGAAAACCAGCCGGACACTGGCTGGCTTGATAGCCACTCCAGCCTTGTGAACTGGTAAAGGGGTCGCCTATGGACTATAGACCCTATATCACTTCACAAAGATTTAAATGTACAAAAACACACACACAGCAAAAAAGGATATTATTTCATTTTTTTCTAGTTACCTCGATACCATCGCTAATCACTATGTCCAACGCTGAGGTGCGGGGACAGGGGATCTTCTGCTTATTACTACTGGCTTCTGACTTAAACCGCTGCGTGAAGCTAAGATATTTTAGCTCCTCTAACTTCTGATTTGGGATGCCCCAATGCGCTAACCTCCCAGAAAGCCCAGTATTAGAAAGGCCATATTTACAAATTTTGTGTTCCCTTTT
Organism: Gastrophryne carolinensis; assembly: GCA_027917425.1. Taxonomy (NCBI): domain Eukaryota; kingdom Metazoa; phylum Chordata; class Amphibia; order Anura; family Microhylidae; genus Gastrophryne; species Gastrophryne carolinensis. The sequence goes on from CM051237.1 coordinate 310,660,601, forward strand.
ATGGCTGGCAATCAAGTGACTACCCGCAACCAATCAGGAATGCTGATTCTACCCCTAGACCTCAAGCCTCAGGATTCTCAAGCCTGCGTGCAATCTGGACCATAAGCATGAGGGATGCTAAGATCAGGAAAAAAGTAAGGCATCTCTGGAGTAGGTGCGGGCACAAAGGTGTGGGGACAGTCTTGTGGTTACTTCATAGACTTCATACTACTGACATTTTTCATGTACCTTCCCCCCCTGGTGTTAGAAACGCCATGTAGTCTGCTGGTGACCAATGGAATTCCCCACTGGTCACCAACTGGTCGAGGGTTTGTGGCAAGGGAGTGCCGATGGGTTAGCATACTGAGCCCAAGATGTGCGCCACTATTCCAAGGATTGGGCATCACAGTCAGAGATGCCAGAGAGGTGGGTGATAGTATTGTAGGTTACATTGGGTATGAGTATAATTTAACGACAGACAGCCACTGTGAGGGATAATATATTCAGTCTTATTCCTGTGTTATTATATAATAAAGTTGTTTCATCTGTCAATCATACCAACCCATTGGATTCCACACTGACTAACAGCGTAAGAAAGGCAATAAGGCCGAATCCATACTACAGCAACAGAAAGTAGCAGGGTTTTCCTGGTAGGGCTGCTTATCTCATAGCTGGGTAGTATGTGAAAATTTGTTTTATTAGCGTGAAACTTTAGACTAAAATATCTATATTCACGTTTGTGCATTTTATAAGCTTTGGTTGTTTCGGGTGTGGTAACAGTTTTAGGTGACTGACAACCCATACAGTATGTACCTCACAGGTGATACCCAAGGCATTTCGAAAATGTAAAATCATTCAAACTGTGCGTTCGGGTTCCCAAACCTGAACACGGATTTCAGCCAGAAATCCATGTTCAAGATCGGCTTTTGGACAGAACACGGAAAAGCTGATTGAAGGATATGCAATTTAATCGAATTAAATGTAACATTTAAAATGACTGAATGTTACCCTTGCATATTTGGGTTGCAAAATAGCAGAGACAATAAAATACATACTCCAACTGTCTAATAATCATAAAATCATACCAGTTAGTAGACTAGGGTCACTGTTATAGGTATAACTAATCAGGGGGACCCTTAATTTAACAGATGGCTAGGAAGGTGACTGCACCCTAGAGCATACATGGAGTCATTGACAGCTGCACTAAATGTAGGGAATTGAGCATTGTAGGGTTAGAGTTGAAAATAACTAAGGGTTCTGTCCAGGTATTGAAGAAAAAATAGTCTATATTCACCCCCCCCCCGCCAGCTCCTCTGTGCAGCACCATTTACCGATATCCGAGAACCAGCAATCCTATCCATCTGACTGGCTTCATGCCCCCTAACACCCCTGCTGCATTCATTGCCGCAGTGGGGCGCCCCCGCCATTGCAATGCCATGCTGGGAGATGGAATTGCTGGATCCACACCCCTAGTAAGTATGCAGATGCCGGCACTGGATGGTGTAGTTGCATGGGCACACCATACCTGCACAGAGGAGGTGGGGGGGGCAAAAGGTGAGTACATGCTTTTTATCCATGCCTGGATAATCCCATTAAGTAACTAAACATGTACTCTGGAAAGTTCCACTCATGGCAGAGACATGTGATTTGCTGTGCTAATGCTGCAACAATATTGTACTTGGGGGGGTAAGAAGTATTATAAATGAGGAACCAGTGAGAAGTATTCAGTAATATAATTGTTCTGGTAGCCGAAGGCCCCTAGGCCAGAACTAGGACAGATGGTAACCTGAGAAGGGAACTAAAGACCCGAGCACCTAATTGTGCAAGTTGGGCTGTGCTGTGCCAGTGGGGGCTGCTAAAGTGGAACCAGGGTCTGGGACTGTGTGATGAAAAATGCACAGTGACTGTGAGATTGGAACTAGAGTGGTATTGTAGGGGTAGCTTGCTGTGAAGTTGGAACTTTAATAAAGTAAGTGGATTTCTTAATAGACCTGTGACTGTGTCTAGACTTGGCAGCACCCACAGAGCCTGCAGACACCTCATAACCCAAGAAGAATTCACTCGAGATTTGCAGTTTATCTGACTGAATCAATTAGTTATTCATTTAAGGCAATTTGGGGCCTTTAAACACTCATACTACCCTAATCCCTGCCACATTTTCTGTCCATACAGTACTCAAACCTCAATCCAATCGCTTTAAAGGGACAGTTCAGGCAATGGCAATAATAAAGCAGCAAGTAGTCCACCTGATGCCTGTCTCATATGCCTCTCTATTTCCTGCAGCATTGGGCAAAAACTGTAGCAGGACTCCAAAGTTGACCCTCCTTTCAATTTCATTCCTCCAGGACCAAGCAAACCAAGCAAAGAAGTGATCCAACAGCCACAGGGCCAAACAAACCCAAGAAGCCACTCTGTCCCTTGGTGCTCTCCATGCAAGTGAGCGTGGTAAGTCACAGTGGTCTCACATCTGGCTCTGACCACAGTGGAACATGCACAAAGCTGTGCCATGACACCCATTCTGTCTCAGCCACACCCAGAAATGAAAGGGAAGCCAGCAGCTTCACTTGGAACAAATAAGTTATTTACATACAATAAAAGATTTTGAGGTGCTTTGAAATGACACAATTCGAACATTTTCCATAGGGCAGTGGTCCCCAACCCTCTTCTACAGACAGGGCTCACCAACAACTCATGTTTTGTGGATCTCCACATAGCTTCCTCTATAGCTCTGTGGAGATCTACAAAATCTGGCCTTTGGTGGGTCTTGGGGACCTATGCTATAAGGGATAAGGTGGGAGGTAGTTGGGGTGTGCCATTGATAGGGACTCTAAAAGTGGCCTTATTATTTATCTTCTTCAATGCTATAGCCCCACCATCATGGCTGTAGGGGTCATGCCTAGCCCTGCTACAGTATCTGCCCCTACAGCACATACATTTCAATACCTTTGTTTTAAGAATGGATTTATCCATCCATGCCCATGTTCAGCCCCTGCAATGCTATAGCCCGAGCTTCATGGCAGCAAGGGGGCATATCTACCCCTGCCACATTATCTGCCCTTACAGTATTTACAATTTCAATACAATCGTGTTTAGGGTGGCCATATGCATCCATGCCCATGTTTAATTATTGCAATGTTATAGCCCCAACATTTTAAAAGCACATGTTGTGGACAGTATATTCCCAGGTCAATGTATAGCCTACGTCCACCCCTGCCTGCCAGTGAACATGATGAATATATTTGTGCGGCGGGGGGGGGGGGGTGTTGGTGGGGGTGATAGTTATGTGCCAAAAGAGAGTGCCACAGATGCAGGCTTATCCGACATGGTGTACATTCCCTGCAGGTGGTGATTGCTACATCAAACAAGACTGAAGACCACCAAATGTGCTAAAGCTGGTACTCTTTGGTGCCTATGTTTTTAAATGGAATCTATGCCTTTATTTACACAACAACAAAAAATGGCCACTGTAGGCAAGCCAATCTTCTGATAAATCCAGACCAAGTCAGATTTCGATCTGAAGTTATAGATTAGTTCATTCATCTTTAATTGGAACACATTATAAAGAAAACCTCTGATTACTTCTAAGCGAGGCTGAACATTGCTAAGCCCTTGGTAAAGAAGAAATTACAAGAAGAAATGAAAGGAATTCTTTATACTGGACTTGTTTCAAGAGCTTGGTTCTGCATGCTTTTAAACTATTTTTTGCAGAGAGGCAGAACTCTACAAATGAAAAGCAAAGCCACACAAGTGGTTTAGAAAATAAGTGAAGAAGTACAAAGTTTCTTTTTCCAGCTTAAAAGAAATGTATGAAGTGATCTGAAAGATGCTATGTTTGAAAATGTTACTGAGTCCTTCGGTTCCTGTCTGAGTTATAATGAAATTCAAGCCATACTGCACTGTTAATTAGTTTTCTATTTATTTAGCAGATCTTGAGGTGAAAAGCAATCTATTGTCAATGGATTGTTTAACTTTCACGCTAAATAGAAGGCATTCCAATGCTCTGATGTTGAAACTAGCATTGGTCCAGCTCTCACCTCATCCACATGTTAAATTAGCTTCCAGCCCAGTACAAACACAAGGAGGGTTTTTCACTTGTGAAGAAATCAGTTCATTGAAGTCAAACAAGTTTGTTGTTTTCCCCAGAGACACATTTCCATATTTGCTTATTAGACTCCTAGAAAATGAAGAAACATTCATGTAATTGATTAGCACTGGGTAAATACCAATGGTTTAGCTAAATAAACATATGGATTATATTAACTTTAAGATTTGTGAGATAATTGAACTCCCAACCAAATGGCTTGTTCAATGCAGTTATGCCTCACTATAAAAATACTTCATCAATTAGCCTACTTTATAAAAGTTGAAATACATTTTCTATCTACAGCCTAAATATTCTCTGCAGTGTGTGTATATTATAATAATTCTTATTATTAATTATTTATAAATCGCCATCACCTTTCGCAGTGCTGTGCAAAGTATAAATTGCAGACAGGGTAAAACAAATAATATACTTATAATACACATATTCAGATGTGAGATGTGTCAGGGGTGCAGCACATTGATACTGGAGTACATTAGGTGTAGTGATGAGCCAGGTCTAGTTCAGAAGACCTCCAGCTGGATAGTCCTCTGTATAAGTAGTCCTCTGTATAAGCCATTTGGTACACCCGATTCCTATATACAATTGCTTTGGCCACCACATGTATGAAGTGGTACAGGTATTTCTTGGACTCCTTACCAGTTGTTATAAAAAATACAGTTTTAAAATAAAAAAATACTCTCACACATATTTATCTATCCCATGCCAGCAGCATCCTCTCTGCAGGTTTATCAGCATTCTCCTGGTGTCTGCCATCTTCTTCGTGTGGGAAAGTGGCAATTGCAGATGATTCCCAGCTATCTATTGTGAGGGGGATACAGGTCCTCCATCTTCCTGCCAAGCTAATGCTGGGCCTGTCTCGGAAGGAACCTTTTTATACCACAGAGATTCCTCTGTGGAACACCTTCATGTGATTAATGACATCACTGAAAAGGAGGGACATCTTCCTCCATGTCTGTCTCCTCCAGTGATGTTCAATTTCTTTTTCCTGTTTGTGAGCTAGTAAGGGGCCCAAGAGACATGTATACCAGCCCACATGTAGTGGCAGATGATTTGACCCTAATGTTTCTTGTATCTGGGTTGGGTCAAACAGTCCAGGACCTGGCATGGGTTGATTTAGTTCAAATCTAGCTTCATACTGGATCCAAAGCCCATCACTAATTGAGAGTGATAGGCCTGCCCTTGCGAGCTTATAATATAAAGGGTAGGACCCCTTTTACACCATTCTACTAGAAATACTCCAATGTGACACAGGTGGGATAAAAATGCTCCTTAACACCTCTTTGATGAGTTTCACAAAATGCTGCACACAGCAACACAACTCAGCCCATAGAAGCTCATAAGCAGTGCTGTTAATGTGAATGCATTGTGGTGCAGTAAAAGGGCCAATACAACAGCCTTATGGGTGCAGGCCCCTCACACAGTATCTGCCCATGCATCTGGAGTCACCTTCTTTGGTTCTTAAGTCAGGGACTTCCATACTTCTCCTGCTGCTGTCATCTCCATGGTCTCCTGCTGCTGTCATCTCCATGGTCTCTTGCTGCTGGGTCTGCTGTTCAGGGTGACATATATATGCCCCACTGCAGCAGAAGGGAAGCACAGTGCATCCATTTTCATCACAATGCAGTGAAAATATATGTGTGTAAGGGCCCTAAGGGTGTAGATGGTTGGATCATAAATAGTATGTACTAAGCATGGTGACGTGTGTATTAGAGATGAGCGAACTTTTGAAAAATTCGATTCGACTGATTCGCCGAATTTTCCGACAAAAATCGTTTCGACCCGAATAAATTCGCGACGAATCGCTATTAAAAACGGCTATTTCTGAGCCTCCTACAGCCTCAATAGGGTTGTAAACCATTCAGCCTTGCTGTAACACGCACAGGATGCGTGCTGGGTTAGTTAAATAATACTTTTAAGAAATATCACATGCAGATCAGAGGCATCGCTAATAGAATCGCAGAGCGGCACAATTGCAGAGAGTTGAAGTGGCATCACTATGAGGGGCAGAAGGAGCCCAAATATACACTGGAGTTGGCTTCAGGAGCCCAAAAATTGGATGAATCACACCCTGGAGTTGGCAGAAGTTGGCAGCAGCAGCAGCAGGAGCCCAAATATACACTGGAGTTGGCTTCAGGAGCCCAAAAATTGGATGAATCACACCCTGGAGTTGGCAGGAGTTGACAGCAGCAGCAGCAGGAGCCCAAATATACACTGGAGTTGGCTTCAGGAGCCCAAAAATTGGATGAATCACACCCTGGAGTTGGCAGAAGTTGGCAGCAGCAGCAGCAGGAGCCCAAATATACACTGGAGTTGGCTTCAGGAGCCCAAAAATTGGATGAATCACACCCTGGAGTTGGCAGGAGTTGACAGCAGCAGCAGCAGGAGCCCAAATATACACTGGAGTTGGCTTCAGGAGCCCAAAAATTGGATGAATCACACCCTGGAGTTGGCAGAAGTTGGCAGCAGCAGCAGCAGGAGCCCAAATATACACTGGAGTTGGCTTCAGGAGCCCAAAAATTGGATGAATCACACCCTGGAGTTGGCAGGAGTTGACAGCAGCAGCAGCAGGAGCCCAAATATACACTGGAGTTGGCTTCAGGAGCCCAAAAATTGGATGAATCACACCCTGGAGTTGGCAGAAGTTGGCAGCAGCAGCAGCAGGAGCCCAAATATACACTGGAGTTGGCTTCAGGAGCCCAAAAATTGGATGAATCACACCCTGGAGTTGGCAGAAGTTGGCAGCAGCAGCAGCAGGAGCCCAAATATACACTGGAGTTGGCTTCAGGAGCCCAAAAATTGGATGAATCACACCCTGGAGTTGGCAGGAGTTGACAGCAGCAGCAGCAGGAGCCCAAATATACACTGGAGTTGGCTTCAGGAGCCCAAAAATTGGATGAATCACACCCTGGAGTTGGCAGGAGTTGACAGCAGCAGCAGCAGGAGCCCAAATATACACTGGAGTTGGCTTCAGGAGCCCAAAAATTGGATGAATCACACCCTGGAGTTGGCAGGAGTTGACAGCAGCAGCAGCAGGAGCCCAAATATACACTGGAGTTGGCTTCAGGAGCCCAAAAATTGGATGAATCACACCCTGGAGTTGGCAGAAGTTGGCAGCAGCAGCAGCAGGAGCCCAAATATACACTGGAGTTGGCTTCAGGAGCCCAAAAATTGGATGAATCACACCCTGGAGTTGGCAGGAGTTGACAGCAGCAGCAGCAGGAGCCCAAATATACACTGGAGTTGGCTTCAGGAGCCCAAAAATTGGATGAATCACACCCTGGAGTTGGCAGAAGTTGGCAGCAGCAGCAGCAGGAGCCCAAATATACACTGGAGTTGGCTTCAGGAGCCCAAAAATTGGATGAATCACACCCTGGAGTTGGCAGGAGTTGACAGCAGCAGCAGCAGGAGCCCAAATATACACTGGAGTTGGCTTCAGGAGCCCAAAAATTGGATGAATCACACCCTGGAGTTGGCAGAAGTTGGCAGCAGCAGCAGCAGGAGCCCAAATATACACTGGAGTTGGCTTCAGGAGCCCAAAAATTGGATGAATCACACCCTGGAGTTGGCAGGAGTTGACAGCAGCAGCAGCAGGAGCCCAAATATACACTGGAGTTGGCTTCAGGAGCCCAAAAATTGGATGAATCACACCCTGGAGTTGGCAGAAGTTGGCAGCAGCAGCAGCAGGAGCCCAAATATACACTGGAGTTGGCTTCAGGAGCCCAAAAATTGGATGAATCACACCCTGGAGTTGGCAGAAGTTGGCAGCAGCAGCAGCAGGAGCCCAAATATACACTGGAGTTGGCTTCAGGAGCCCAAAAATTGGATGAATCACACCCTGGAGTTGGCAGGAGTTGACAGCAGCAGCAGCAGGAGCCCAAATATACACTGGAGTTGGCTTCAGGAGCCCAAAAATTGGATGAATCACACCCTGGAGTTGGCAGAAGTTGGCAGCAGCAGCAGCAGGAGCCCAAATATACACTGGAGTTGGCTTCAGGAGCCCAAAAATTGGATGAATCACACCCTGGAGTTGGCAGGAGTTGACAGTAGCAGCAGCAGGAGCCCAAATATACACTGGAGTTGGCTTCAGGAGCCCAAAAATTGGATGAATCACACCCTGGAGTTGGCAGAAGTTGGCAGCAGCAGCAGCAGGAGCCCAAATATACACTGGAGTTGGCTTCAGGAGCCCAAAAATTGGATGAATCACACCCTGGAGTTGGCAGGAGTTGACAGCAGCAGCAGCAGGAGCCCAAATATACACTGGAGTTGGCTTCAGGAGCCCAAAAATTGGATGAATCACACCCTGGAGTTGGCAGGAGTTGACAGCAGCAGCAGCAGGAGCCCAAATATACACTGGAGTTGGCTTCAGGAGCCCAAAAATTGGATGAATCACACCCTGGAGTTGGCAGAAGTTGGCAGCAGCAGCAGCAGGAGCCCAAATATACACTGGAGTTGGCTTCAGGAGCCCAAAAATTGGATGAATCACACCCTGGAGTTGGCAGGAGTTGACAGCAGCAGCAGCAGGAGCCCAAATATACACTGGAGTTGGCTTCAGGAGCCCAAAAATTGGATGAATCACACCCTGGAGTTGGCAGAAGTTGGCAGCAGCAGCAGCAGGAGCCCAAATATACACTGGAGTTGGCTTCAGGAGCCCAAAAATTGGATGAATCACACCCTGGAGTTGGCAGGAGTTGACAGCAGCAGCAGCAGGAGCCCAAATATACACTGGAGTTGGCTTCAGGAGCCCAAAAATTGGATGAATCACACCCTGGAGTTGGCAGAAGTTGGCAGCAGCAGCAGCAGGAGCCCAAATATACACTGGAGTTGGCTTCAGGAGCCCAAAAATTGGATGAATCACACCCTGGAGTTGGCAGGAGTTGACAGCAGCAGCAGCAGGAGCCCAAATATACACTGGAGTTGGCTTCAGGAGCCCAAAAATTGGATGAATCACACCCTGGAGTTGGCAGGAGTTGACAGCAGCAGCAGCAGGAGCCCAAATATACACTGGAGTTGGCTTCAGGAGCCCAAAAATTGGATGAATCACACCCTGGAGTTGGCAGAAGTTGGCAGCAGCAGCAGCAGGAGCCCAAATATACACTGGAGTTGGCTTCAGGAGCCCAAAAATTGGATGAATCACACCCTGGAGTTGGCAGGAGTTGACAGCAGCAGCAGCAGGAGCCCAAATATACACTGGAGTTGGCTTCAGGAGCCCAAAAATTGGATGAATCACACCCTGGAGTTGGCAGAAGTTGGCAGCAGCAGCAGCAGGAGCCCAAATATACACTGGAGTTGGCTTCAGGAGCCCAAAAATTGGATGAATCACACCCTGGAGTTGGCAGGAGTTGACAGCAGCAGCAGCAGGAGCCCAAATATACACTGGAGTTGGCTTCAGGAGCCCAAAAATTGGATGAATCACACCCTGGAGTTGGCAGAAGTTGGCAGCAGCAGCAGCAGGAGCCCAAATATACACTGGAGTTGGCTTCAGGAGCCCAAAAATTGGATGAATCACACCCTGGAGTTGGCAGAAGTTGGCAGCAGCAGCAGCAGGAGCCCAAATATACACTGGAGTTGGCTTCAGGAGCCCAAAAATTGGATGAATCACACCCTGGAGTTGGCAGGAGTTGACAGTAGCAGCAGCAGGAGCCCAAATATACACTGGAGTTGGCTTCAGGAGCCCAAAAATTGGATGAATCACACCCTGGAGTTGGCAGAAGTTGGCAGCAGCAGCAGCAGGAGCCCAAATATACACTGGAGTTGGCTTCAGGAGCCCAAAAATTGGATGAATCACACCCTGGAGTTGGCAGGAGTTGACAGTAGCAGCAGCAGGAGCCCAAATATACACTGGAGTTGGCTTCAGGAGCCCAAAAATTGGATGAATCACACCCTGGAGTTGGCAGAAGTTGGCAGCAGCAGCAGCAGGAGCCCAAATATACACTGGAGTTGGCTTCAGGAGCCCAAAAATTGGATGAATCACACCCTGGAGTTGGCAGGAGTTGACAGCAGCAGCAGCAGGAGCCCAAATATACACTGGAGTTGGCTTCAGGAGCCCAAAAATTGGATGAATCACACCCTGGAGTTGGCAGGAGTTGACAGTAGCAGCAGCAGGAGCCCAAAAAATGGCCTAAAGACATAAATATGTTTTGCACCATTTGGAAAGTGTAAAACGTGGCACCATGCTGAATCTAGTCGCATGCATCAGGCATTGGTGGGTGGAAATCCTGGCTGATCCATCCCTGATTCATTTTGACAAAGGTGAGTCTCTCCACATTTTTAGTTGACAGACGAGTTCTCCTCGCTGTAACTATGGCCCCCGCCGCACTAAACACCCGCTCAGATGGCACGCTACTTGCCGGGCAGGACAGCTTTTCCAGGGCAAACTCTGCTAGTTGCGGCCACAAATCAAGTTTGGCTGCCCAGAAGTCCAGCGGATCCTCAAGGTGTGTTGGCATGGTCATGTCAAAGTATGACATGACCTGCTGGTTCAGGTCCTGCTCCAGGTCTTCCTGCTGCTCATGAGTAGCCTCACTATGCGGGTGTAGAAAGCTACTCATTAGCGACTGAAGACTGAGGCTGCTGCTGCTGATGGAGCTTCTGCTGCTGCTGCTGCCAACCCCCCCAGCGGCCATGGCAGTGGAAGGTGAGCGCAGAGGTCCCCTCGAGTCAGACCTGCGAGAGTATGGACCATGGCGCAGATAGGCATCGGCCAACTGCCTACGTAGAATGTCTTTGTAGTAGTTGAGTTTGTCCTCCCTCTCGGTGGGTTTAAAAAATGCCCCCATTTTGTGCCGGAAGCGAGGGTCCAATAAGGTGGACAGCCAGAAGTCATCCCGCCGACAGATGGAAACAATTCTGGGGTCACTACGCAAGCACGTGAGCATGCTTCGTGCCATTTGCGCAAGTGACTCGGATGGACTACCTGTCTCCATCTCCACTGCATACTGCCACGGTGTGCCCGGGTCCTCTGTCTCTCCTTCCTCAAAAACCTCTAGCTCCTCTGGCTGCTCCTGCTCCTCCTCTCCTGTCCGCTGACTAGATAAACCAGCCATTTCGCCAAGCCTAAACTGTGTTTCGCTGGGCAACTCCTCCTCCTCCTCTTCCTCCTCCTCCTCCTCCAGTTCAGCTCCAAGGGGGTTCATGTGGCCGTAAGATGTAAACGCCATGTCTCCAGTGCCCTGACCAGCCATGGTTTCCAACATGTGCTGTAGTACATGAAGCAGTGGAATCACGTCGTTCATCCCGTAATCCTGCCGACTGACAAATAAAGTGGCTTCCTCAAAGGGCCTGAGCAAACGGCAGGTGTCACGTATGAGCTGCCACTGGTTGACATTGAAGTTACACAGGGGAGTCCCCCTATCTGCTTGGATCATCAGGAAATCCGTGATGGCTTTTCTCTGTTCATATAATCGGTCCAACATGTGAAGGGTGGAATTCCAACGGGTGGAAACATCGCAAATCAGACTATGTTGGGGGATACCATTCTGACGCTGTAGCTCAAGAAGGGTGTGTTTGGCGGTGTAGGAGTGGCTGAAGTGCATGCAAAGTTTCCGTGAAGTTGTTAGGATGTCCTGCAGATGGGGGGAACACTTCAGAAACCGCTTGACAACCAGATTGAAGACGTGAGCCATGCAGGGGGCATGGGTCAGGCTTCCTTGGCGCAGCGCAGACAAAATGTTCTTCCCATTGTCGGTAACCATGATTCCCATTTTAAGTTTTCTCGGAGTAAGCCATGTTTGGATTTCCTGATGAATACATTTAAGCAGTTCCTCCCCTGTGTGACTCCGTTCGCCAAGACAAACCATGTGAAGCACTGCGTGACACCTCCGTGCCCTGCACACATGGTAGACTGGAGGGGCACTGAGACTTGAGCCTACAGTGGAGGGTGAGGAGATGGCGGAGGATGAGGAGGCCGAGTCGCACGGTGTCACAGGCCCAATGGGCAGAGAGCGCGGAGGCCGAAGCGGCGTGACCTGTCCAAGTTGCTGCTGCAAAGGGACCACATTCACCCAGTGGGCCGTAAACGACATGTACTGCCCCTGACCGTAGTTACAGCTCCAGATGTCGGCGCTGCCATGTATTTTGCTACACACCGACAGGCTCAAGGACTGGCCCACCTTCTGTTCAACAAAAGTGTGCAGCGCTGGTACTGCCTTCTTGGCAAAGAAATGACGGCTTGGGACTCTCCACCTCGGCTCGGCACAAGCCATCAGTTCTCTGAAAGGTGCAGATTCCACCACCTGAAAAGGGAGCGACTGCAGCACCAGCAACTTGGACAGGAGCACATTCAGCTTCTGCGCCGTAGGATGAGTGGGCGCATACTGCTGTCTCTTGGACATGGCTTCGCTGATGGATTGCTGGCGGGATGCATGACTTGGAGGAGGAGGAGGAGGAGCAGGAGCGACAGAGGATGGGTATGACGCACAGCTGCCTTCGGCTGAGGTGCTGGAGCCTTGGCTGGCAGAAATTGGGAGCTCACTTGGTGAGGAAGCAGACTGGACCACCCCTTGGGAGCCTCGGTTCTCCCAGGTCGTTTTATGGTGACGCATCATATGTTGACGCAGGGCCGTGGTGCCAACATTTGGACCCTGGCCACGCTTCACCTTTTGCCTACATATCTTGCATGTGGCCATGTTACCCTCCTGCGGATGCCTCAGGAAAAACTGCCACACTGCCGAGTAGCTACTTTTCCCACCCCCTGGCCTCACTGATTCACTGCTGCTGTTGCCAACTCCAGGAACCCCTGCTCCACTACCTCCCGATAAGGTAGACTGCCGCACAGCAGGTGCTCTACCCCGGCCCCGGCCCCGGCCGGCTCCAGCCTTTGGAATTGTGCCCCCATGCTGACTGCTACCACTTTGCTGCCTCAGCTGCTGACTCCGGGGCAACCTGCACCCCTCTTCTCCTGATGATGACGATGAAGCCCCTTCATCACCCGGCTCCCAAGTGCGATCGGCTTCATCGTCATCATCATCATCATCACCGGGTTGTGGCTGTACGTCACTGATGTTCGTGGATTCGTCAACAGTGTCTGGCGCAGGAGCTGGAACGCTCGCAGCACCCACGACACTGTCCACATCACTATTTGTCTGCCTAGCTAAAGAAGCCACCTCCATTTCTTGGCTGGGCAGTAGCTGCTGACTGTCCTCTATCTGATGGTCCTCCTCACTAAAGAGTGGAGCTGAACCCAAAGCATAGGATACGTCGCTGGGGGAGGGAACGGCGTAGGCCAGAGGCAATGGGAGGACAGGGACTGCTCTCGGGGCATGCCAACTCAGGGTTGTGTCAGAGGAACCTACCGACCCTAGACTGGGGGTCTCAGACGTAAGTTGTGATGATGTTGTTGATGAGCGCGTCAACCAATCTACCACGGCAGATGCGTTACTGGTGGAGACCCGACCGCTAGCAGATACTGGCAGATTAGGTCTCTCAGCGTGACTCCTGCTGCTACTGGCCCCCAGTCTGATGCGAGCTCTTCCTGCGGAATCTTGGCCTCTGCCACTCCTCTTTTCACTTCCAGGCACTTGTCTGCCCGACATAGTCTAACTGGCGTGGTAGTAGGTGATATTTAAAAAAACCCCGGGCAGCGGTGGGTCTATATGAAACAGAATATAATGCACACCAAAAGTGAGCAGTAACACTCAGCCTCCAACAGGCCTGCTTAGTGTAAATAAGAGAGCTGCTTAGTGTAAATAAAGAGGGGTATGCTATGTTACAGAATGGGATGCCTCAACAGAAGTGCACCTGGCAGGCAGCAGTAAGCCTATGCCCAGCAAAAGTGTC